>CM073121.1:54767322-55367322 GCA_037039145.1 Fundulus diaphanus | reverse complement strand
ACCGTCGATCAGTCGGGGGGGGTGGAGGGGGTCTGGAGGAGGGCACGTATCTTGACGTCTTAACAGGTTTGACTCGGGAAACGTGAAAGGTGGGATGGATCTTCATGGTGCGTGGTAGTTGAAGACGGACAGCTACTGGATTAACCACCTTAGAGACCGGGAATGGACCAATGAACCGTGGTGCCAGCTTCTTGCACTCCACCCTTAAGGGAAGGTCTCTGGTGGACAACCAAACCCTCTGTCCCACCTTATACTGGGGTGCTGGGATCCGATGACGGTTGGCGGCGTGTCTGAACCTGTGACATGTGACCCATGGTCCTTCTCGCCCTCCTCCATGCACGTTGGCACCTCAGGGCAGATAAACGGGCAGATGGCACTCTAGACTCCCTCTCCTGAATGGTAAACACTGGTGGCTGAAAACCGTAAACAACATAAAAAGGAGAGAGACCAGTGGTGCTAGATGGTGTGGAATTGATTGCATGCTCGACCCAGGGTAGATTCTGTGCCCACTTAGTGGGGTCAGAATCGCACAAAAATGAAGCTTCGTCTCAACCTCTTGATTGACCCTCTCGGTCTGGCCATCTGTTTGAGGGTGGAAGCCAGAAGAAAGGCTAACAGAGATGCCCAACATTGAACAGAATTCCCGCCAATACCGGGCTACAAACTGGGGACCCCTGTCAGAAACTATATCAGTCGGTAACCCATGCAGTCGAAACACTTCTCTGGTAAGAATGTTGCCCATCTCCTTGGCCGAGGGAAGCTTAGGCAATGGAACCAGGTGGACCATTTTAGAAAACCTGTCCACTACTGTGAGAATAACAGAGTTACCCTCTGAGACAGGCAAACCAGTAATAAAGTCCATAGAGATGTTGGACCAGGGCCGAGACGGCAGGGGGAGAGGTCGGAGTAAGCCGGAGGGAGGACGGCGGGAGGCCTTGGCCTGGTTGCAATGTGTGCAGGCCGCAATAAACTCCTTGACATCCGCTGACAAGGAGGGCCACCAGAACTGAGACTGAATAGCCTTGATGGTCTTAGTCACTCCCGGATGGCAGAACAGACGGGAACAGTGACAAAAGTTAAGAACCCTCTCAACCAGGGCGTCCGGAACATACAGACGGTCCCTAGGGCAGGTCTCAGGGATAGATTCATTGACGAGGGCATCCCTAACCTCCCTCTCCAGGCCTAGCATGGTGATGGAGCATCTCACTGACTCTGGGAGGATAAACTTCTCTGTACCAGCGGAACTCTCCTCACCCACCTCGTACATCCTAGAGAGAGCGTCAGGCTTGACGTTCTTGGTCCCAGGCCTGAAGGATAGTGAAAAATCGAATCGCCCAAAAAATAAGGCCCACCGGGCCTGTCGGGAATTTAACCTTTTAGCTGTTCTCAGGTACTCGAGGTTCTTATGGTCTGTCCATACTAAAAAAGGGAGCTTTGACCCCTCCAACCAGTGTCTCCACTCCTCCAAGGCGAGTTTCACAGCTAAAAGTTCTCGGTTCCCCACATCGTAATTTCGTTCTGCCTCGGATAGTTTCTTGGAAAAATAGGCACAAGGGTGAATCCGACCATCACTAGCCTCCTGACTCAAAATGGCCCCCACACCATTACTTGACGCATCTACCTCCACAATAAATTGTCTTTCAGGATCCGGGGCTATTAGCACTGGTGCCGATGTGAAAAGGTTCTTAAGTCTCTCAAAAGCCTTGTTCGCTTGGTTGTTCCACAAAAACTTCACCTTAGATGAGGTTAGTGTATGGAGGGGAGCAGCAATTTGGCTATAACTCCGAATGAACCTTCTGTAAAAGTTAGCGAAGCCTAAGAACCTCTGAAGCTGTTTCCTATCGGTAGGGGTTGGCCACTCAGTCACTGCCTGAACCTTGGCTGGATCCATAGAAATCTGGTCCGGGGAAACAATAAACCCCAGAAAGGACAGGGTGGAGACATGAAACTCGCACTTCTCAGCTTTTACAAACAACTGATTCTGGAGCAGTCGGAGGAGAACTGAACGGACGTGTTGTTTATGGGTTGTTAGATCCTTTGAGTAGATAAAAATGTCGTCCAAATAGACAAAAACAAACTGACCGATCATGTCTCTGAGAACCTCATTTACTAGGTTCTGGAAGACCGCAGGAGCGTTGGTTAACCCAAACGGCATCACTAAGTACTCGTAGTGGCCAGTAGGGGTGTTGAACGCCGTCTTCCATTCATCCCCCTCCTTTATGCGGACCAAGTGGTACGCATTTTGCAGATCCAGCTTGGTAAACACTCTAGCCCCCTGAATCTGCTCAAAGGCTGTATTGATGAGAGGGATCGGATAACGGTTCTTGACTGAAATCCCATTAAGTCCCCTATAATCTATGCAGGGTCTGAGGGAACCGTCCTTCTTACTTACAAAGAAAAAACCCGCGCCTGCTGGAGATGATGAAGGGCGAATAATTCCTGCCTTAAGTGATTCGCTTATGTACTTCTGCATTGCCTGCGACTCTGGCAAGGACAACGAGTAAAGTCGACCTCTGGGAGGAGTAACCCCTGGTAATAAGTCAATACTGCAATCGAAAGGACGGTGCGGAGGCAGGGCCGTGGCTTTGGACTTGTTAAACACCTCCTTTAGATCATGATAACAGGACGGAACCTTAGCTAGGTCAGGATACACCTCCTCTACGTCATTCTCAGGGGGCTGTAGGGATTGAGCGGAGAGTAAACAGGACCCAGAACAGGAGGATGCCCACCCTAGCACCTCAACCCTCTGCCAATCAATTTGGGGATTATGTTTCTTAAGCCACGTAACACCTAAAATGATGGGAACCTGTGGAGAATCGATAATCAGAAAAGTGAGTGTTTCTCTGTGATTACCTCCAATGAGGAGTTCGACGGGTTCCGTGACGAGATGAGAACGATTCAGTTGATGTCCATCCAGTGCAAGCACCGTATGAGGGGAAGATCCTGAGTGAAGTTTAATGTTCAACCTCCTGGCGAGTCCTTCATCCATAAATTCAGTATCAGCTCCGGAGTCGACAAAAACAGAGAGATTATGAGAATTGGCTGAAGTTGTAAGAATTGCTGGAAGCATGAGTTTTGAGGAGGCAAATAATCTTGTATGGCTCAGTAGGTACCTCCCCCGTTCTACCGAGCCTGATCTTTTACCCGACAGTCTCTCACTCGGTGACCCTGTCCCCCACAATACAGACAGAGATTTAGCTGATGCCTGCGTTGACGCTCCTCCTTTGAGATGCTGGTTCTCCCCAGCTGCATAGGTTCAGGTTCAGACCTGCTGGCAGGAGGAGGATTAGTCCCGGGCACAGATGAAAACAATCTGGAAACTGATGGACCTTCAACACGCCGCTCTCTACGTCGTTCCATTAAGCGGAGATCGATCCTAGTCGCCAGTTCTTCTAGCTCCTTCAGGGAATGGGGATAATCACGAGTGGAGAGCTCGTCCTTGATCCTCCCATTAAGCCCAGACATAAACACATCCATCATAGCATCTTCATTCCACCGACTCTCCGCAGCTAAAAGATGGAAATCAATAATATATTGAGCTACGGATTTATCCCCCTGCTTCAGGGCTAAAAGCCCCCTGGACGACTCTCTACAGGGCAACAATGGGCTGAAAACACGGGTAAGTTCTCTGGAGAATGCTGGATAAGAATAGCAAATGCAGGAATTATTCTGCCATTCTGAAGCTCCCCACAGCTTTGCCTTGCCGGCTAATAGGGAAATAACATAAGCTATTCTGGAGCGATCAGTGGGGAAAGCAGTGGGTTGCAGTTCAAAATGTATCTCACACTGAGTGAGGAAGGCTCGGCAATGTTCGGGATTCCCACTAAACAATTCGGGAGGGGAGAGACGTGGTTCGGGTAACGATGACGTCACCGGACATGATGTGGTAGCAGAGACTGGCGGTTGCGGAAGTGATCTAAAATCTCACTAACGCCAGTCTCTAACTGGGAGATGGATTTTTCCACGCCTTCGCGCCACTCTCTGTCTGGTGAGGGATCCATATCTTTGGCCAGATTTTTCTGTCACGGCGGAGCGGAAGGACCCAGAATTCAACCAGACAGAGGGTGCTTTGTTTTGTTTATTCAAACGAAAAAAGACAGCTGCGCGCTGTGGGACTGTCCTCAGCGTCCCTGGCCGGGAGGTCTGGAGAGAGGAACAGCAGGTGAGTTATTTCGCCAACACTTCGGGGCTGATGTGTTAAAGGGAGAATAACCACTGACCTCTTAGAATGCGGGAGGCGGGAGAGAACAAAGGAGGGCCGGCGACCGTGGGTAGGCGGACCCGCCGGAGATGGTTGTTCAGCTCGGGGGAGAAGCCTTTTACAGTCACTGGTTGCTCGAGGGACGAGCCGATGTTCAGATCCGTTAGGGATCGTGGGCAGAGGGTATGTCCAGTTGTCGTGTTCCGATGTCCAGTCCAGGGTCAGATCCAGGTCAGAGGTCCGGGGAAGGTCCGAGGGGAAATCCAAGGCGAAGTCGAGGTGCAGTTCCAGGTCGGTACACAGATTGGCTAGGCAAAACAGGCAGGGGTCAAGCAAGCTCAGAAAACGAGAAGACAGATCGGGTCAGGAAACAGGCAGTCAGGTACTCAAGAGAAAACGCTGGATTAGTCTAACCAAATGGCTCGAAAAAATCTGGCACTCGTCTCTGGTTAGGAGAGAGATTAAATAGTGACAGGGACAGGTGAACGAGGTGAGTGGTGATGAGAGAAAGGCGGAGCTATCCAGGTGTGTTGGGTGATGAATGAAACCAGTGTGAGTGCCACGATCATGACACTATCACAGAAAAATAAGAGTTGTAGAACTTATTGAAGACTCAAGACAGCCATAACATTATGATTTTTTTACAAGTGTATGTACACTTTTGACCACAACTGTATATATATATATATTATAATACACAAGTGTATTCTCGCAAACACATGCAGGTGCTTGGATTCAGGTGCTCACCGATTCACTTCTATACAGAAAACACCGTTCATTTGCTTCATTTTATGAATTTCATATCAAAACATACTGGGTACTTTTCAGTTATGGTATCAACGTATTGTTTGTTTGTACCTGTAACATTTTAAATGTTGGTTTTCCTGTTCTTTTTATATCTCTGTTTGCAGGTGTAGAAGCACATTTAGAGGATGTTGTATTGTTCTCTCCCTTTCCTCTCCTCTTTTTTTTCACCATTTCTCCCTTTAAGCATTTTGTCTCATCTATTTCTCTTTTTTTCCTCTTATTAATTTCCATTTCTGTGTCCATTTGACATGAAATGATCCCAGAATCAAATATAATAAAGCTTGTTGCATAGACTATAAATCAAGAGGAGCACTATCAGAAAAGCAGTAATGCCCAACTTGTGAAAGTAAAATCGGTTGGGCTCTTTCTGGCATTATGACAACAATTCTTAATGCTACAAAACCTGAAGGACACAGAAAAGGAGCAAAGACTGGAGGCAGATCCACCTGGACCCCTTCCTTGCAGAATTCTTGAGCTAGAGCTAGAACTGGACGCAAGGCCTCAACTGGACCCTCGGAAAAAGGAACAGGACCAGAGGTGTCCTTCAGAACCTCGTAGACAGAAACAGAAGCTTCCAATCGGACCCCCACAGACAAAAAACAGAGTTGGGGCGTCCACCGGACCCTCAGTTGTGAGAACAGATGTCGAGACATCCACCAGACCCTCAGTGGCAGGAAAAGAGGCTGAGGAGTTTTGCTTCACTGTAGTGATCTGAGCTGGTAGAGCAGACTGAGCAACAGAAGGTGCCTGCCTGCAGCATCAAGTGGATGAGAAGGTAAACGGCGAAGCTGAGGGTATGAATGACAGATGGCGTGTTTGGCTGTGACCTAAGACCTAAGCCTGTAACCAAAGCTGGTGTCCTTAAATGTCCACTCTCTTTCCTCAAGCAGGAGTGGAGAAGAACAAATTTCCATATGGTAACCATATAGTTTTCCCTCCTCCGGCTGCTATTGGATCCATTGATAAAACCCGTCTTCCTGCCATGTTTTGCCTACTTGGTCCATTGGACCTTTGGTGGCGAGAATGGATTTTTATATATATATATATATATATATATATATATATATATAGGGATGGGAATCGAAAACCGGTTCCTGTTCAGAACCGGTTCTGTGTTTTCCAATTCCGTGGCACCGTTTGGCAGCTCGCTTAACGATTCTCTTTTCGATTCCGTCGTGCCGCGGCTCTGAGCAGCACAACGATAGCACAACGTTTTTTTACGCAAGTTACGCCACGTTTTATACGCAAGTTACTCACACGGCATTCAGTAAGCACATGTGCGTAAGTTGCACATGACGTGACCAGGCTTAAAGCAAAACACAAAAAAGTGGCGCCCCATCAGGGGAAGCGGTCGAAAGTTTGGCTTCATTTTAAGTAAGAGAAAGATGCAACAAGGCGCTTTGCAATCATTGCAAAGTGGCATTTACATCCGCGGGAGGAAATACATCCAACAGGCGGAAACGCCTGCACACACAACATGGCATACAATTTAACGAATGCCGTGTTTTTGATTCTTACCGGACAGAAGCTAAAGTTACGACTAGCATGGAAGGCAACTCTGGTGGTAAGTAGCTAGTTTTACATCACTGGCTGGTTCCTAGTAAATCATATGCCATTTCTGGAAATAAACCAATTTCCTACCTCTCTTTGGGGTTAATAAGGGAGTGTGCCTTTCTTGTTAATCCAGCCCTTTATTGGTAGCATGTTTAATTAGAACTACTGGTAGCTGTAATTCTTACATGATTCTAGGTATTGCAATGGATGTAACGAAACATGCTACAAAGTTGCTCCGCAGTTCAGGGAGCAAGAGAAAGGTGATGCTCGTTTATTTAAATCAGGGGGAGACAGAGACGTGAGCGGCAGCTGAAGCATCCACCGGAGCCTCAGTGACAAAACTCAGGAAAGCTCTGGATGATAGAGATGTGATTGAGGGTGATGGCTGAACCAGAGGTGAAAAGGATCCTGTTCTGGAGCTCTGAGGCAATGATGACCTTGCTCTTAGGTATTGAGGGGGTTCAGAGTGTTTCATAGCGCACTCTGGTTGCTTAGAACAGGGTGTGGAGGAACTCCGGGTAGAGCATAGGAAGGTCCCCCCCCACCCATCCCGGATGCAGAAGGTCCGCGGTGGCAGCGGGATCTGCATCAAGGAGAAACAGCTTGGACAAACAGGAAACTTTAGCCGACTTGGAGAGGAAGATGGTGCTGCTGCTGGTACTGGCTGAGCTGCAGAGACAGGAGCTGCTACCGCAGGTCATGCATCCCTTCTGCTATCAGACTTTACAATGCTGCACTATAACTGTAACTGCAACTGTAATAACTAATGTGCAATAACAACTGTGCAATTCTATTTAATACACCGTCCAATAACCTGTGCAATAATATTGTTAAATAATGTTGTTTAATAAGCAACTTCAGCTGCATAGATATGTCACTACCTCACTGTTGTTCTTACCTGGTGCCACTTAATGTAAAAGGTCTTTCCATTTGTCACCTGAGTGTACATAAGTCACCCTAAATATCTGCTTTGTTTCCCCTGTGCTTTTATTTTATTTTTGATACACTGTACATATGTGAACACACTGTATATACCTTATACCTTATGAACCTTTCCTCCTTTTGGCACCTTCTTTTTGTTTTGGAAAAAGAAAAGTTTTGGAACGGTCATAGTTATATTTTGACAATCCTCCTCTAAAAACTCTGGATTTTCAAACCAATCAGGCTTGTTAAGCCGATGTGTGACAAGTAAATTTCTCCACGTGAGATCAATAAAGCCCTATCTTATCTTATCTTATCTTATCTTATCTTATCTTATCTTATCTTTGTCAGACAAGTTGTCAGACAAGCTGTCAGAAGCTGCCGTCGTCTGCTAGATTTCTGATGCAAGGATTTCCTTTATCAACCATTTTTTCAAGCAGCTGCTCTGCAACAGACAGTGGAAAACATCTTCCCCATTATTTAGCCCAGGAGCTGATGCGGTTGGCCCTCTCCAGTCTTTTCCAAGGTAAACGGTTTGTTTTGATTAAATGGTCCAATAAGTTTATTGTCACCACAGCCTTTTGGTAGGCTTGCTCTAGTTGGTCCAAAAGAGCATTCTCTGCCTGGTTCTTTTTGTGGTCAGATCCTTCTGTCATGTTTTGCTCAGGTGGAGTAGCTAGACTAGAGTGCAGAACAGGGGTAAGAAGCAGCATGATGAAGTGATGACAATTAATGATGAAATTAACACTTACAAAGTCCAAAATAGCACAGAGCAGGAAATCCAAAACTGGTGAACACAACGGAGGATCTGACAATTAGTGAAGGGAGACAGATGGCTTTAAATGGAGCGAAAGAACAAAGGGGAAATCAGAAGCACAGGTGACGACAATGAATCAGTAATTAAAGTGACAGGTGCCATCAGATAAAGTGAAGGAGGAAAGATGGCAAGGCAGACAGGGAGGAAAACAGAATTCTAACAGAAGCAGGATACAAGTAAATAATAACAGAAGGAACAAGTCTATTACAAAAATGACGATTGTGAAGATGATGTCGTCTTTATGTCGCTTTTTTTGTGCTGAGGGTTTTTCTTGCATTCTCATACTGTGTCCCTGTTGAGACGCAGGATGAGTAATGCACATTTTTCCCCTCAACCATCCCAATTTATTATTTTCTCTATCCTAGAAAAAGCCACCAAAGCTGGTCATAGTTGTGTACAATAAAACATCAAACAAAAACACAAAATTAATTGTTCAATAACCCTACAGTGTTAATAATAAAAACTTAAACAATATTCATGATAATAAAATAACCTAATCCAAAACATTGGTTCGATGCATTGTGTTTTGCATAAACTAGTTAGTAAAATCCCAGTAGATCTGCTCCTGCTTAAGTACTCAGACCAGATCTTCTTGCACCAACAACACCACCATGTTCAAAGTCCTTAAATCTCCATACTTCATAGCTCAGTTTAAGCTTCAGAAAATCACCTTCATCATGTCTAGGTGTAAGTATATGCACTGAGTTGTAGCAATGTAATGGACTGATGTAGTGTTTGTGTCAATGATCTATTACTAGGTGTTCCTAATAAAGTGCCCGGTGAGTATATATTGCTTATAGAACAGCAAAATACTTAAATTTGCTTTATCTCATACAACTTAACATACATTATCACATTAAAATTGGATGTGTGTTTTTACCAATAACCTTTACGGTTACAATACATCACATGAGCAAGGAAAGATTTTCATAGAATGAAATCATAAAAACGAAACAAAATTCACTAATACATTTCTTTAAAGCATTATGTTACAGTCGCATTTATAAACATTTCCTCTCAAAGTGTATTAAGAATTTTTGAATAAATCTACTCACAGCTTCTTTACTTGAGAAGGCTTCCTGGTCAGGTCAGCTGTATGAGCAGGTCGGGTTATATCATTACCGTTTCAATGGAAGGCAAAGAAGGAAACTGTGGTTTTGCCTGTAATCGGGTCCTATATTCACATGCTCTCTCACAAGAAACAAGTTGGATTGCTCATTTACACTCTCTCCTATACGTGTAAATCTGAGCCTTCTGTACACACCAACAACATTTTCTTGATATTTTTGCGTGCTATGGATGCTCACATGCAGACACACAGTGTCTGCATGTGAAAAGGCCTGGAAAAGGATATTCCAGGGTCTTACATTACCCTGCTTTGAGCATCTCCCAGCAAAACAATGTCGAAAGGTCCAAGATCCAGAGGGGAAAAAAATTGCAGAAATATGATTCTGAGAGGGAAAACTTTGCAATATTGCTGGGAATACAATATAACCGTTGATGTTCACTGAAGTGTACACTAAACCTGTCGAGGCTCAGATGTGACCACAGAGTCAGAGCTCTTCGGGCACACAGCAGCAGCTCACTGCTCCCCAAGGTGATTGGTTAAAATGCAGAAGTGAATTTCTCCATTGTGAGGTATATAAAGTTAAATTATTATTATTATTATTATTATTATTATTATTATTATTATTATTATTATTATTATTATTATCATTAAATGTTCTGATATGAGGCTGTTAAAGATTTTGTAGATTGGCTTATTTAATTAATAATGGTCAGTTTTCGATCACGTTGAGCTGCCACTTTATTGCGAGACATTGCAGAGGATCAGGCTCAGTCCACCATTATTTACAACTGAATTATAAATTAAGCAAACCAGCGTTATGATAGTCCTGCGATACTGCCCCTAGATGTCGCCATGTCTGTTTATATTTGTTAATCTCTTCCAAGAGCGAATTATCCTCTGGTTCAAAAAGGACTATCAAAACACTATCAAGATGGAGGCTTCGTAAATGGACTGAACTTATATAGCGCTTTTCCCGTCATGCTGACCACCCAAAGCGCTGTACACTAGAGCCACATTCACCCAGTCGCTCTCACTAACGCGCACACATTTATACACCGAGACGCAGCTCGGTAGGCAACTTCGTATATATGAAACCTTATTTTATCATGATCAAGTGCTTTTTGGTCTTTTTTTATGAACATAATATGTTACTATACGAAGAGTGGGCTTCATAATCTGATTATGAACCTCAGTTTGACTCCTGTTACCAACCTACTCAACTGTTGGGTTTCCATTTAGTTACTGTGTAACTGCAGTTTGACAGATGCCCAACATATGTTTGCTTCTCAAACCTAAACATATAAATCCTGTCCAATCACAGTAAAGTAGTCAGACACCCCTTGAGAAATAAGTTCTGCCCCGACGTTGTTGAGACAAAGCATGGAGACCCTGCAAGACAAGGCTGAGAGATCAACTTGATGTCATTCGCTGCTGGAGTAAGACAAATTGTCTTGGTTCTGTTGATGTAAGTAACAGCCTTTAGGCTCCATCCTAATACATCTAATTATAGCTCCTAGCTGCTGTTCCTTGACCTTTCATGGGGTCAGCAATAAGAACGCTATCATTGGTAGGAACGGAGCTTCCATCATTACATAACGTAAACGCAAATTGATGGTGTGAGAAAAATCCGGGGATGCTGGATCTGTTTGTTTTTGCAAACGCTATATAAGTTCAGTCAATTTACCATTTAAAGTGCCTTGAAATGTTTGTTCAATTATTGAAGTGAGTTGAATTTATGTTTGATTCTGAATAAACAATCTAGGACATCAGTACTTTATTTACACTAACGTGTTTTTCCTTTTTTATTTTCTCCGCTCTTCTTTCCTTAATATAATTTTATTTTACATTACTTGACAAAAGACAAAGGCGTGTCAAAATTACAGTTTAACGTAAAATCGCTGTATACTGTTTCTGCTGTGGATGTTTGATAATTGAGGAACAAAATGCAGCAGATACATTCCTTTAAAGCATTTTGTTACAGCCGCAGAGATGATGAAATGAAGCACTAATTTTTATGTCCTTTTATGTCTTCTTTCTACAGAAGATCTAAACAGAAACGTTCCTCTTTCAGTGGAGCTTTTTAGCGATTTCTGAGAAGTTTACATAAGACACCTCACCACAAGCAGAAGATTCTTAAGTACAAGTACACAAATTTGTACTCTTTAGTCACACATTTAAAACCACAGTTTGGTTCAAAATGAGCAAAAACAAATGGTGCAAAACACATTTCCAAATCTGTATGTCACATAAATCCACAATATTTTCTTTTTTCAATTTTCCCTTAAATGTATATAGCTCAACTCAACTCAAACTTTATTTATAAATCACATTTAAAACAAAGTGCTGTACAGATATCACAGTTGCAGGAAATAAGGTAAAAATTAAAAAGCTAAAATACATAGACACAAAGCAATAAAATACAATGAAAATTAAATAAAATAAAATAGGTTAACATTTAAAAAATGTAAGTAATAATTTTGCCAGATATCCACTCAGACTTGATTAAAAGCCAGGTAGAAGAAGTGTGTTTTTATGGAGGATTTAAAAACCTCAAAAGATCCTGCAGATTGAATGTGCCAGGGCAGGTTATTCCAAAGCCTTGGAGCCGCTGCCACAAAGGCACGGTCACCTCTGGCTTTGAGTCTGGTTTTAGGCGTGGCCAGTAGCAACTGATTGGAGGATCTCAGTGTTCCGGCAGGGGCATGAATGTGGAGGAGCTCAGTCAGACACTGGGGGGCTAGGCCATTAAGAGCTTTAAAAACAAATAAAATCTATTCTAAAAGCAACCGGGTGTCAGGATGCAGCTTGTAGGCTGCATGCTGAGCCTCCCTTCCTCTCTCTCTTCCCTGCGCAGCCTGATTGGTTCCACCTGTCAGGCTGCAATTATCTCTGATCTGTTGCCACCTGTGTTCACCTCTATATATAATCACCTCATTCTGTTCTCGTCGCCGATCAGTAGTGTTCACTCCTGCTCAGTTTCTGCCAGAACCCTGTGTCAGCACAGTTTTTTTTTGTTCCAGTCAGCCAGAAGACATTACTTCAGCTTTGTTTTTGTTCAGTCAGCCAGGAGACTTTGTTTCAGCTTCATTTTTGTTCAGTCTCTGCCAAAGACTCTGCTTCAGCTCGGTTCCAGCCCCGCCTCTACCCAAGACACTGTTCCGTCCTGCTCTCAAGTTCTCAACTCCTGGTGTGCCGTCCTGGTCTCAAGTTCTCGACTCCTGTTCTCAACTCCTGGTGAGCCGTCCTGGTCTCAGGTTCTCGACTCCTGGGTTCCGTCCTGGTCTCAAGTTCTCAACTCCTGTTCACGACTCCTGGGTTCCGTCCTGGTCTCAAGTTCTCAACTCCTGTTCACAACTCCTGGGTTCTGTCCTGGTCTCAAGTCCTCGGCTCTGACGTTCCGTCCTGGTCTCAAGTCCTCGGCTTTGATGTTCCATCCTGGTCTCAAGTCCTTGGCTCTGATGTTCTGTCCGGATCTCAAGTCCTCACTTCTGATGTTCCGTCCTGGTCTCAAGTCCTCGGCTCTGATGTTCCGTCCGGGTCTCAAGTCCTCGGCTCTGATGTTCCGTCCTGGTCTCAAGTCCTCGGCTTCAGAATTCCTTCTGGTCAGTCTCTCCGCACTCCTCCTGCTGGCCAGCTTCTGCACCCTACATCACCATCTGGTAAAAGACTCTGGCTTCTTACGTCATCCATCATCCACTCTGTTCAATAAACTCACTTTTAAGAACTAGCTCTGTGTGTGCGTGCTGTGTCCGGGTTCATGCCAGAAAAATATCATGACACCGGGAGCCAGTGCAGCGAAGCCAGGATGGGTGATATATGGTCACGTTCACGTGTGCCAGTAAGCAGACGAGCAGCCGCATTTTGTACCAGCTGCAGGCTGTGCAAAGGTGAGTGGGCCAGGCCAACATATAATGAATTACAGTAATCCAATCTCGTATTAATATAAGCATGGATTACAGTCTCCAGATCTCTGCGTGGCATGTACCTTTTTATATTTGATAAAAGTCTTAACTGGTAAAACCTGTTTTTTACGACCGAGCTAAACTGGTGATCGAAATACTTCATCTGTCATGAAGTATTACACCAAGATTTTTTTACTGATGGCCGAATGTTAGGTGTAAGGGGGCCCAGAAAGCCAGCAGGAAAGTCTGCTGGACTACAACCAAACATTATGATTTCGGTCTTGCTTTCATTCAGGTTCAGAAAGTTTGAGGTCATCCAAGTCAAACAATGACTGTGCGGCATTGTTGGATTTTGACGTTAAAGGAAAATAGATCTGGACATCATCAGCATAACAACGAAAAGAAGGATTATGCTTCTTAAAATTTGAACCTAATGGTAACATATACAGAAGAAATAGCCACATTATGTGATGTATCAGAATCGGACCAAAGATTCAACCACGACAGGTCAGTGACTTTACAGGTAAAACCAGCGTCGGCTCTCAGGCGTGCAGCTCTCGTTATGGCTGGAGCTTCCCTGGAAGCAGAGTGACAGGTCAGAGACTGCTGAGGCAGGTTAGCAATGTAACAGACTGACTAACCTGATAACGAGAGCAGCCTGGGCGCAGAGAGACAGCTGGGAGTGTTCGGGGCAGAAGCCGTCTGCTGGCAGATGGGAACGGACCGTTGAGCGGCCAGCAGCAGGCAGACAACATGGGGTTTTCCAGGGGCGTAAGTCCAGAGACAGTCCGGGTCCGGTAACGGTTAATCCACAACTCCAGCAGAGGCACAGAGGGGAAATCCAAAGAGGGTCCAGGTCCAGATCCAGGTCCGAAATCCGACAGAGCAACAGGCTTAAAGGGGACAGGCAGGTTCTAATACTCTCAGGCGGGCCGAGGTCAGAAACACGGGGAATCAGTCCAGAATCCAGAGGCTGCAAGGCCGAACTCAGGCAGGTAGGTTAACCAGAACGGGATCGGGCAGGCTAAAAAAAAAGAGGGCAAAACAGGTCGGGCAACAGACAGGCAGGTTTTCAGGAATATTGCTGAAAAGTTCTCACCGGTTGGCTCGAAGACGATCTGGCACTGGAGACTGACAAGGACGGGATTTTTATGCAGCTGGAGACAGGTGGAACCAGTAGAGGTTGATTGCAGATAGGTGGAGACTGAACAGGTGTGACTGATTAAGAGCAGGATCAGCTCCAGTGCCAGAATCATCACACATTATATGCTTATAAAGATGTCCAAAAACCATTTCATCATGATAAAATAAGGTTATATAAACAAGCGTCCATCCTGTTAGTGTTTTGATAGTCCTTTTTGATTATAAATAGGATCCCAGCAATGGGCACAATGAGCAGATATAAGCTGCTCCTGTCCTCGGACCTCCCTGGCTTGTCGGTCGGAGATCTTGTTCATTGACGCCAAATGTGGATGGAATTCTAAACAATAATAACTGAATTCCCATCTTTACTAGATGAAGAGACGGCAGTGATGAAGTTCAGTTTGCGTTCAATTTACACGCACTAGCTTTCTCAGTTACCGAACTCGGACCATTTAAAACTCGACACGGTTAAAAAAGGGTAGTGTAAATGGGGTAATTGACAACTGGAGATAGGCACCAGCACAGCTCTTGACCCCATTAGCGATAAGAGTATTAGAAGATGGATGGTTACTTTATACTCTCTCTTTGTTTTAAGATTCAAGGGATGAGTCCTGCTCTGTCTGTGAAAATGGGGACCTGTTTTATTTTGGAACTACTAATCTTTTGGTAAGACAAAAAGATTTAATACTTCAATGTTATGAATTGGCCCTGCGACAGACTGGCGACCTGTCCAGGGTGTACCCTGCCTATCGCCCATTGACAGCTGGAGATAGGCAATAGCACACTTCATGATCCCATTAGCGATAAGCGTGTTAGAAAATGGATGGATGGATGTTATCAATTGTAAGTTAATATTTTTAAGTGCAATACCTGAAAATATTATATTCTCTATGAATTTCTTCACATCAAAGGTTTTACAATGAAAGACATGACATGTATATCCCCATGCTGTAGATACATTGTGATGAATGAAATGCGACATGACCGCTCAGACAGAGGATGCTTTGACAAATATCTGATATGTATTTGAATTAGTACCACATGAAGTGGCACCTATCAGTTTTTTTGGAGTGAAAAGAATTGGGTTGTTCACACTGCCATGAAAAAGATCAGATTTGGGTCTGGGAGCAAGTGCCTGGTCAGAGCCAATTGATCTGAGATCCAGGGAAAATCCGAAGCAGAATCCAAAGGCAGGGTCAGGGCACAGAAACAGGTCAGGTAATCCAGCAGGCAATCAGATCCTACAGGGATGAAGCAGGTTCAGATGATCAGCAGGCAGAACAGGATTCAGAAAAACTCTGGATTAAACTCACCAAAGGATCCCAACAATCTGGCACTAGTGACTGGTCTGAGGGCTGGTGATATAGTGAGAGGTGCAGGTGGATATGATGAGAGATGATGAGGGCAGTGTGTCGGCTGGAGAATTAGACCAGCACTAGTGCCAAGATCATGATTTTTAAGTGCTCTGTTAGGGACATACGGGGTTATCAGAGCTCTGATATATGATGGAGCTTGATTTTTAAGGGCTTTATACGTGAGAAGAAGAATTTTAAATTCTATTCTTGATTTAACAGGAAGCCAATGAAGTGAAGCTAAAATAGGAGAAATATGATCCCTCTTATTGATTTTCATCAGAACTCTTGCTGCAGCATTTTGGATCAGCTGAAGACTTTGAACTGCATTTTGTGGACTTCCTGATAGTAAAGAATTACAATAGTCCAGCCTTGAAGTACCAAATGCATGGACTAGTTTTTCAGCTTCACCCCTGGAGAATATTGTGATCAGCTGTATCAATTGCAGTACTAAGATCTAGCAGGACATCTATAGACACAAATCCATTATTTGAGGCCATGAGAATATCATTTGTGACCTTCACCAGAGCTGTTTCAGTGCTGTGATGAGCTCTTAAGCCTGTCATTATTTTGTAAATTTTCACGAAGTTGATTAGCAACTACTTTCTCAAGAATTTTAGATAAGAAAAGAAGATTAGATATGGTTCTGTAATTTACCAACTCATCTTAATCAAGATATGGTTTCTTAAGTAGAGATGTGTGAAACCGGGATTTTTAATCAATCTGATACCAAGTAAATACAGGCTGAGTATCGAGTATCGATACGATACCGATACTTTTGAAATTTTAGCTTGATTTATCATGAAACTGTTGACCTTTCGGTTTTTGTGAGTTTTATTTTATTATTAGAATTAAATAATAATAATAATAATAATGTTTTGTTCAGTGTTTTTATCTTTATGTAATTTTGTCTGTGTTGTGTGCACCAGTCTGTTGCTTTAATCCTATAAATGTACCCGTCCTGGGATAAATACAGGACAGTAAAGTAATATCTTTATTGTCATTGAAACATACATTACAACGAAATTTGTTCTCTGCTTTTAACCCATCACCCTTGGGGAGCAGTGGGCTGCCATGTGCAGCGCACGGGGAGCAATCTGCGGTTAAGGGTCTTGCTCAGGGACCCAGAGTGTAGGCGCTGGGGATTGAACTGGGTACTTGCATCCTTCTCTGAGTGCAAGCACACTGCTTTAACCACTAGGCCACCACTCCCTTTTTAACAAAGGAAAATAAATAAATAAAGGATTAACTAATATTATCTTATCTTAAATAACACTTTTTAATCGGATATATGTACTGGGTTCTTTCAAGGTCTTAATTACATTTTCTTTGTTGGCTTCAGTAACATATGATAGATAATATCTACTTTGAAAGTTAACATGAACTGCTGCTGAAGATGATCACTCTTTTTAAGTAAAGGTTTGATAACAGCTACTTTAAAAGTCTGTGGTTTAGATGAAGCTAAAATTTTAGATAGCTCAGTAAGCTCTACTGCTTCTAAACAGTTCAAATACCACGCAGGTTCTAAAGATTGCTCCAATGCTGTCTCACTTACTGAGGACAAGGTAATCATGTTTGGGAAGTGAAAAGAAAGCCAAGAAGTAGATGGAGGCAAGTCTTGCAGGGAATCAGTGGAGTTGGATCAGTCAACACAAGTCTGCCATCTGTTAAATAGACTGGTAAATGGACTGAACTTATATAGTGTTTTTTCCAGTCATGCTGACAACTCAAAGCACTGTACACTAGAGCCACATTCACCCAATTGCTCTCACTAATGCACACATATATACAACGATAAGGTAGGCAACTTGGGGTTAAGTGCCTTTCCCAGGGGTACATCGACATGTGATAAGGGGAAGCTGGAAACGGACCTACAACCTTCCGGTTGCTGAACCCATTATGCCACAGTCGCCAATATCTGTTGTTAGGTGAAGAAACTTTAAGCTGAAAAGTGGAAGTTAAATTAGAGTGGGCAAACTTAGAGAAATCTATGTGGACATATCCTGTTTTGAGACGCTGCTTGTATACTGATGACCTGGTTGAAACAGCTCTCTGGCAGTTATTCATCAGGCCATCAAACATTCATAGGCAAGTAATTTTTGAGTTCTCCAGGTTCCAGACATTTCCTCTCCTTGTTGTTGTGAGTTTGTATACAAGGCAGTGAAGAGAAGCAGCCTACAGATTAAAGAATAAATCTCAGGAGATGAAGTGGGGAAAGAAATTCAACCTGAGCAGTGAGTTTAGGCCAATCTGTCATTCCTCCAAGCAGATAATGAGTGAATAATGGTGCATGCAAGAAGTTGGCATGGTGCAGCTTTGCTTGCTGCCCCATGGACATTTCAGGGCACTTTTCACCCGTCATACATCCCAGTCTCCTCTCCAGTTCAGTATCATCCACACCTGTCAGCCACCAATCAGCCAGCATTCAGCACACCTGTCAGCCTCACTATTTAAGCTCCCTGTATTCAGCCCTTCATTGTCGGTTCGTCTGCTTATTCCTGTTACCTCTGCCAACTCCTGTCACCGTTGCTCACCTCATGCAGTCTCGTCCAGTCCGAAGGCCCTTCATCTCTGCCTGCCTGCTGTGGATCTGCTTCTGTTCCCACTCCGGTTCTGCAAGTTTTCTCCACTCTGCCATGCTGCCTATCAAGTCTGGTCCCCAAGCCTCCATTCTGCTGTACTGCTGGGCAAGTTCTGATTCTCCAAATCTCCATTCTGCCGTGCTGCTGGTCCTGCTGCCTCCGTGCTCTGTCTCCGTCCCGCTTGCCAGTTCCTGCCATCAACATCCCCTGGCTCCAGTCCTGTTCAGTCTCTCTGGTCTCCTTCTTCCACCACTCATCATCATTCAATAAAAACTCACTAACAACTACTCTCTGCTTGTGGTGTGTTCGAGTTCAGTCTACAAAACATGACAGAAGTTAGTTTAACATATAATTACACACACACGCATTTATGTATATGTTTATATATATATACAGTATATATATATATATATATATATATATATATATACAGTATGTGTGTATATATATATATATATATATATATATATATATATATATACACAGAATATATATATATATATATCTATATATATATATACACAGAATATATATATATATATATATATATATATATATATATATATATATATATATATATATATATACATACACACACACATTTCACATCTGCATAGCAGCGTCAGTACTCTGAAATTATAATTACAGGCATAAAATGCTGTATTACTAAACCGATTCTATTGAACATTTTAAGATGGTGACAATAACATCAAGTCCAGCAGATGGCAGTATTGTGCACCTGTTTTTGCATACATGACAGATGTCCTTAACCTGACAACAGCCAGCTGCATGTCGCTCCGCCTAGCTCCACTCACATACATCTGGGACTCCGCCATAGGAATTGCATTTACAGAAGGCTGGGCCTTATCAAAAATTCTTGCATATGATTGGATAAGCCACTTGTCTGTCATCTTTATTGACGTGCTATTTCAACCACTCACACCGAAGCTAACCCGTGACGCTAATGATAGCGACGCAGGAAAAAAAAATAAAAAAATAATAATAATGTGTTTGCGGCTCTAGTGGCACGCGTTTTATTGACAGTGAGCTGACAGCAACAGGGGGGAAGACAGGCGGCAAAGCGCCGCGGGTCGGAGTCGATTCCGGGCCGACCGTGTTGAGGACTAAAGGCCTCCTAACATAGTTAGCGCTAACCGCTAACCGCTCCGGGGCGCGTCCGCGTCTGCACGTCCGCTGGCCCCGGAAAACAAAACTTGCCAAATCCGGTCGGGAGAAGGGCGAAAACATGGTTTCCACCAACAAAAGCCTTCAGAGGCGTTCTCTGATGTTCTTTTAATGAAACAATATTAGGTAGATTGGACAACACGAAAGAAATAGCAGCATTAATGCTAACGCTTGCTTCCTCGATGAGCCGCCATTGCTATCAAAACAGTCTCACGTCATGGTCGCGTCTCCACTACGTCACATATATGAAACTCCAGCCCTGCGTCCTGATTGGCCAGACCATAAAATTGGTTGGAGAAATCATTGTCTATCGGCGGTGTCCCAGATGTATGTGAGTGTAGCTAGGCGGAACGAGACATACATCTGGCTGTTGTCAGGTAAAGATGTCCTGCCCTCATGCACAAACCCAGCAGGTGCACAAGTGACCAAAGAGAGAGCCAGAATTTTTTTCCGATTTTAGATATTTTAATTAAAAAACAGCTATATGTCCTGATAAGATCCATCCCTCAAACTTTAAACGCAACAGCCTATTCTACAACATTCAGAACAGCATTTCTTAATCAATATGTTGCAGCCCAGAGGGGCATATAAACCCCACTGTGCTGCAAGTAACTCTTTTAATTAGGAAAATCTACTTTACAGTTTACTTCTCCAGTTCTGGTTATCATCCTACATGAGAGACACTCTCTGCTGGAGTAATACACACGCATAGAGTTTGGATTCTTGACTAAAAAACTGCAACAGCAGAATTTCAAAAACTCTTTATTAAAACTTTTTAGTTCAAACCTGCCCCAGACCATTACATTACCACCACCATGATTTGACCTTGACTTCCAAAATAAATACTCAAATGACTTTAATTTGAAAAAGAAATGCCTTTGGACAGTTTAATCTCTGTTTAGCCCATGTAAAGCCCCTATGGCTTTGCTTGCTGTTCAGCAGTGACTCAACATAAGGAATGTGACAGCTTTAGCCCAGGTCTTTGATATATTTTTGTTTGGTGGCTCTTAAGATAAGACAAGATAGACTTTACTGATCACACAGTGGAGAAACTCACGTGAAACTCAGGTGCATGAGGTATATACAGTGTTTCCACATTTAGTGGATTGAGGGAAAAAAAGAAATAAAGCAGAGATTTAAGATGACTTATATACATTTGAGGTGACTTATATACATATGGATTTGACGTTGTACATTAAAGTGGTACCAGGTAAAAAGCAACAGTGAGGTAGGGAAAAACGAAGGATAGTAGCAATTCTTGTTGTGGTGCTGCTTGTTTACACGCTGCTGTTTCTTCCTAACATTAATTGGTCTATGATTAAAGAAGCTACATTACAACATTACAACTAGAACAACATTACAACATTACAACTAGAACAACATTACTAGATTTTTATGATCCCTCTAGTCCAGACATAGGAGATTACATAATTTTCAATTTGTCTTATCAGCATTTTTTGTTTCTGAATGTATTTCTCCTACTATACATAGGCAAGGCAAGGCAAGGCAAATTTATTTATATAGCACAATTCAGTACAGAGACAATGCAAAGTGCTTTACATGATTAAAATATAGGAAAATAAAATGTTTTACTGTTTTCAAATGTTCTTTTTTTGTTTCTACACTATCCCTACTTGCTTTTATTCTGTTTTAACTTCAACATTCAAAGGCAATTTTAAACAAATGTGTTTTTAATAAGCAAAAAGATTTGACATTTCATTGATATTGTTTTTAACCTGTGTTTAAAATATGTCTAATGGATACTTAAATATACCTTTGTCTACAAAGTGTTAAAGAAGAACAATATGTCACTGTATGAAATAAAACGTCAATAAAATTTCTCTGCTTTTAGCATTCCTGGTGTGGACAAAATGTATGTTCGCTTTAGAGATTATTGATGTAGAACTACAGCTCTATTATAATATTCTGGTTCTGTTGTGGTTTATGTTATGTAAGTTATTTTACTCTCCTGTCTTAGGTTCTCTGGCTACTTTGAGTTTTGTCTTGTCTAGGTTTTTGCTTAGCTTGTCTATTGTTTTAGTTTACCCTGTTGTGTCCTTCAGTTTTAGTCTTAGCTTTATCTTCTGTTCTAGATTTGTACTTCAGGGTTTTGTTTCTTATCAAGTCTGGTGTAGTTTCTGTTCCTGTTCACTTGTCCTGTCAGCTTTTTAGTTTAGGTTTGGTTTCTGATCTATTCTTGTTTTGAGCCTCAGCACTGATGTCTGGTCTAATTACTTACTCTGCACACCTGCCTTACTCCACCCCTGCTGCAATCATCTCTCACCGGTTTCACCTGCTTCCTCCTCCATATAAACTGTTGAGACCAGACATCAGTGCCAGGTCGTCTTGTTGAGTTTATGGGTGAGTCGCCTCCTGCAATATTCAGTTTATATTTTGCTTTTGGATTTTTGACTCCCTTGTCTCCTGAAACCTGAGCCATCCTGTTCTGTCTGTTCCTGTTTCACCTGCCCTGCTGGATGTTTTGTTTATCTGCCATCCTTTGTTTCAACGGTCTCTTGTTTTTTCCCTGTTTTTTGATTTTAGTTAAGAAAAGAACCTGATCTGAACCTCTGCTGGACTGGCAGAATTCTGGGTCCCCTGCCTCTGATCATTACATCTATTCATGCTTATTCATAAAAAAAATAAAAAAGACAATAACATAAAAATGTTGAGTACATTTTTTACACAAAAATAGAAACAATATATACTGTAAAATATCCTCAACTATTTCATTTATGTG
Organism: Fundulus diaphanus; assembly: GCA_037039145.1. NCBI lineage: Eukaryota > Metazoa > Chordata > Actinopteri > Cyprinodontiformes > Fundulidae > Fundulus > Fundulus diaphanus. Next base: position 55,345,049 of record CM073121.1, on the reverse strand, counting down.
TGTCATCTACCACAACACAAGTTGGTGACAGAGTCACCTACCAGGTGGGGCTCCCATCACAAAATGATTGCAAGGGTGTTGGAGCGACACAAAGCGATCTCACAGGTACTGGGAGCAGATATGAAGACCAGGCATTTGGTTCCCTCCTGACAAGACCTAGAAGGGCTGGAGAGTATGCGTGGGACCCTCAATCCATGCCAATTTCGCAGTCTCAATATATATATATATATATATATATATATATAATAAACCAGATCCTGGGGGAGGACCACCTGGGCAAACCTACATGCATTTGTGATGATTAGAAGCGGCATATAGTGGTTTTCTTGTTGGTCTTCTGCTTCTTTTCATGGATAAAGTCAATATTTCCTCACAGTTTTCTTGTTTGTGTGTCTGCGGAGGGTTGTGTGTCTGTGCCTGTGAAGAGGAGACAGGATTTGATTGTCTGATTACAGCAGGATAACTGATTGTTTATAAGTCTGTTTTATGCAATGACCTCTATGATAAATTAAATATAGGCATAAAACAATAAATATTTATCTTTTTTCATTCCCCCCCCCCCTTTTTTTTTTTCATTTAATTCTAAGCAGATTCAGCTGGTCTCTTTCTTGAGTTTGATCCATTGTGAGAGAGGAGTGGACAGCCTCTCCAACCTTTCTACTAATACTGCTTTCTTTCTGCTCATTTTGAGCCCTCTATATTTCAACCAACGTTTCCGCTGTTCTATGCCGGGTTTCTCCATGGAAGGAGGTTGAAATGAAGCTCCTGGGACATTTTCATCTTCCTAAATGATTAGTACTGCGGTTTTTGCTAATGTAATTTGCACTCTTCCTGTCCGTCAAGCCAGAAAACCGGGCTGTCTTGTGAAAATTGAGAAATACCCGATTCAATATCATGGTGAAGTAGCATGGTATAAAATAACTCAAAACATTTGCAAGTACAGGTATTGGTTTATATAAATAAATGATCATTGAACTAAAAATTAAATAAACTCATAGTGTTTGGCAACCAAAAAACAATATAATGATTCAAATAAACATCAATAATACATTTATTTAAAGAGTGAAACATGTTTTTTGATGTTGTTGCAAATTAATTTATCCAATGTGAGATCAATAAAGCCTGTCTTATCTTATCTTATCTGCATAAGACAAATACTTCTTGAACTGCTTGGGCGTCAGACGCCCAAGCAGTTCAAGAAGTATTTGTCTTCTGGAAAAAATAAGAATGCTCTGGATATTGTATGAAATACTCAGCCTGTTGCCCCTGACTCTGTCATGAATCTTATAGCCTGCTCATGTAAGAAGACATCTTGTATCCAGGGAAAGTGCTCTTGCAACATGGATGGGATGAAGTGTTCAGAACTGTGCAACTGTGTAAGTTATAAAAATGTATAAGAAATAGCTGATGACGTGGGACTTACTGAAATAGACATCAGTGATGATGAAGACGATGATGTTAACTAGGCACTACATGTATATGTAGGTACATATCACTAGCTGAACTTTACTAAAATTGGAATTGATAGACACTCCAATGACAGCTCGAATTTGATGTATATAGATGTCTCAATTAAAATTTTCTATTCATTGTATCTTCAAATTTTTGAAATTTGTTAACTATGTACATTTGGCTTGTAAAGGGTTAATGAACTTATCGAACAACTGGAACGTTCAGTGTTTGGAATAGAAACCATCCATTTAACTATTCTTTCCTTTTTATTTCATTATGAGGGGTTTGCAATAAGGAGGAGAGAAAAACAATAAAAAGAATATTTTTTGATCCATCTGTCCATTAAAGGGTTAATAAACTGGTCTAATGATAAGAATATTTAACTTTTTGAAGGGGAACCTCCAGTATAAATCAGAAAACACTTAAATGTATTTTACATATCTATTTGTTTGGTTTGTAGACAGGTATGTTATGGTAAAGAGCAAAAACTGAGAATTAGCATTTTCACTCATGATTTGGCCCGTAAAGGGTTAGTGTGCAACTTTAGCATCTGGAACATTGCATATTTCGAACCAGTACCCTCAAATTACCTAAGATCAACTATCCTTTTGTAGTTTTGAGATATGTTCAACAAAAGTCATTTTCTAAGGAACTTTTTCTGGCATGCCCCACGGCCTACTAGGGGAAAGGTATTTATTCCGGTCACACACGGCGATCTCCCTTCTTTTGGCACGCCGCCATCTCTAGAAGACACCACAGCTGTTACACTCCGTGGGTTTCCAACCCCCACATGCCATGTACTCGATAACTCTTTGGTGGACCGAATATTACCAAAGCAAAACTATCCTTTTGTCCTGATACAGGAGGTCTACTTAAAAACTTTTGAATTGAAATTTTGAAATTCCTCTGATCAAAGACTGAGAGCTGTTATCTCCCGTTGACCGAAAGAGGACCACGCTTTTGTTTGGCCGAACAAAGCGTCTGAACGCCCAGAAGAAAAGAGATGAAGGGACTTTTTCATCCCGTTCCCGCTGCCCGCACGCACCTGTGTTCGTCAAGACGCCATCAGGACACCCGTGGATTCAGAACTGGGACTTCACTCCTGAATCAACGTCAGAGTAAAGAAAGATTCCCCTTTTTATTTCTCTTTTCACCTCATGGTGATATAGCTGTGCCTGGGCAGGTGTTAGGAATTTAGGTTAATTGTTGTTTACTCCAAGACAGAGTGTTTTTAACTGTTGAATATTTTTCTGTTTGTATGTGCATGCATTTTGAAAGTGATTATGGCTGTGTTTATTTGTGATTCATAAGTGAGTCCGCCGTGGGTCGCTTCTACAATTCTTTTTCATCTTCTCCCCTTTCTTTCTTCCCTGTCCTCTTACCAAAATCACTTTGTTAAAACTTAGTTTGCAGTTTTTCTTTAAACTCCTCAGGCAGCCGCTCCCCCTCTTGCCGAGGCACCGCCCCACTTTGGTGTAAGCGCTGACTCCATCATCAGGACCTCCCCTCACGCAAGGTTGTAGGTCCTACGTCATCATAGGCGCCATCTTGGGAGGGTGTCACGTAGCTAAACTATAGCTGTTGTGGAAACCTTGATGTGTCCGTCTGGATTCTCAAAGAGGTTTTCTGCCTCTCAATGTTGCGACGTCAAATGCCGACGTCTTGAATGTGATGTTTAAACAACCTGTGAGTACAACAAAGACTTGCTACCTCTCATTTTAATCCATTTTTTACTTTTATTTCCACATATATTTGGCATGTTTAGTTTAGTAGTGAGTAGTGTTCCAAGGTTGTTAAATCAGAGAATTACTGTAACAGGGAATTGCCTTTGGTTGAATAAAAACAATAACTGTGGAATAGTAATAGTGTACCGCGCACCTGACATCACCGTCTCAAGAGCAACGCCCCTTTTGCCGCTTAGGTAGGACATACAGGTAGAGAACGCCCGTAGCAACCAGCTATTACACGCGCAACAGAACCAGCGATATGACCGACTTTGCAGCCATTAAACTTTCCCAAGACGATGTCCCAGGCGCATGGTTTACTGGTCGCACTGTCGAAGAACACACCAACCTTCAGCTCAAGCGATGGCTTGAGTGTCGAGGGCTTAAAAAGACCGGAAAATGGGAAGACTTGATCGAACGGTAAGCTTTGTTTTTTTTTTCCTGCGCGGCGGTCAGCCGTCGTCGGCCGTTTTTTTGTTTGTAATCACCGTCCAGGAATCGGTATATGTTTAATGTTTGTCTTATTTGAAATGTTTTTGAGTAAGCTATCCTGGTAGCAGGGTATGATGTTAGCGCCTGCTACCATGATAGCCTATATGCTATCATGGTAGCAGGCGCTTCATTATTAACATGACGGCCACCAAAATACTCTTACCTGTTCACTACTTGATGTCGCTGGAATTGGGTCAGGATGTTCTTCGGTTGGGCCCTTTCCTCCAACAAAATGCTTGCTACATATGTAGGTGAATTTGGTAACTTTTTCCGGGTTGAACTGTTGTGTAGGCTGACCGCACCGGTGTACCCAGCGCACACATTTCTCCTTGGCAGTCTTGAAGAAAACATCCTTCATATGCGGCCGATCAGCGTACCTCGAGTTGCTGTTGCACGTTCCATAGCAACAATGTTTAAAAACCATGGTTTTAGATTTGGAAAAAGCAGTCGTTTTAACGAGTAAAACCAAAGGTAACGCACGTCTCTTTTACAGCGAAACAGCGGCGGACTATGCAAGCTTGCCCTACTGCGTACCACGTGATGTGACGTCGTCGTGACGTTAAGTTTCTAAAAATAGCTCGCTCGCGGTACGCTATTGTTTGTGTTCATCCAATTCACAGTCGCATGGTTATTCAGAATTCAGAGCTACGGTAACGGTTTAAACTCTAATTGCATTAGTAGTATAAATAATTACAAGCTTATAGCTCTAGCATCACTACGATTTAAATCATATTTGTTATAGCTACTATTCGAGTTTAATGACCTTTTATTAAAATTATAATACCAAATTATAATTAATAATAATAATCATATTCAATCAGCTTCTGGCATAACATATAAAAAACAAGCCCAAAACAAGCAGCAACCCACCACACAGACACAGAGTTAGGTCACAGACGTTGTACCCATATATTCTTCACTCCGCAATGTTTAAACAACGTGTAAATGTTTTCTTGCCGAAATACTTTTCTTGGCTCGTAAATAAAGATAGACATGGTATTACGTATTAATTGTTGTTCATTATTAGTTTCACTCTCTCTGTCAGTGCGGCTCAGCTGCACTGAAAAAAAAAAACATTTCACACGGCCAGTGTACCAAATACAAGGAGGACATACTCGTTTGTCATATTTATGACACGCCACAGCTTCTATACACCACTGGTTTGCAATAAACCTACACACTGGGGCTTTAACTTAATTTTTTCCCTTTTGGACCAACATGGCTCTTACATGTTCTCCAGTGAGTCCGGGTTGGGATTTGAATGCCTACCTCCCTGACAAACACAGCAGAGAGCAGCAACGTTATTTGTTGCCTTTACAACTTGATGTGCTTGTAGATAACGTTACTTCCTCATTGCGTTTTGCATTAGACATCACAGCCCCCTTGAGAAAGAAGGAAATGATTCATAGGAGGCTGATTCCCTGGTTTAATTTAGAGTTGTTTATTTTAAGCACAATGTTGGAGGCTGGAGAGAAAATTGTGTTATACATATCTAGAGGAATCAACCTAATCTGGAAAAAAATCTACTTTTGTATACAAAGACCCTTCACAAAGTGAAAGCAGCATATTTTTCATCTTTAATAGGTTTAATAGTCAGAGGTTAGTGAGCTCAACGCCACGCTTGAGCTGTCAGGACCTTCAGATAGGCAAATAGTAACAAAACAAGGCAAAGCGCAAGCTGTCAGATGGCATAGATAAGGTGATCCTCCCAAAACTCCAAGCCAAAAAAGATCGTCCACTATACCTTTAATAATGCTAACAATGGATCTTACCAGTACATCTATGTTGTCTAATAATCTCCGTCTAACAATGCAGTGAATGAGAGTGTTCCTTTGGTAACAATAAGTGGTCATTGGAGAAGTATGGTGGTTAAGAACCCATCCAGAGGACCTACTCAATTTTTTTTACTTGGTTTATTGAGATGCATCAGGATATGATAATTATATTTTTATTATAATGATTTAAATCTTTGAAAGCCCAACAAGGACAATATCTCATTATCAATGGTGCAGAGTGTCATGTTTGGCTTTAAATGTTTGGCCCACATGCTGAAACACTCAGGGAAAACAGGTCAGATCACAAGAGTTTATTTAACAGAAATGCGGGAGCACGAAGAAGATCTGTCGCCGCAGATCGGGGAAGCAGCGGGGAACCGAAGTCTGGAGACCGGGTCAGTCTGAAGGAGAGGGAGACACGGTTAACTGAGGGAGAAGCTAAGGAAACGTTACGGGAAGTCGTAAGCTTACCACAGAGCACGAGAACCGAACCGGGGAGGTAGTGGTGTGGACTCAGCCGTCCTGCGGAGGTGGTGACAGGCGTCCGGGAGAACTGTGGGCGGAGGCGGATGGGGTCCGAGCAGCACCGGCGGGTCCAGGGATCCGGAATGAACAGAGGAAGGAACCAGGAGAGTCCGAGGCGACCAGGGTGGATCCGGGGAGGGGGAGCTCGCGCCCAACTTGGTATCACCAAGGGAGTTTGAGGAGGAGATCGCCAGAGCAGAATCTGAGCGGTTGCGGATTCGGGAGCCTGGTCTTCACAGCGCAGGGTCACACGAGAGAAGGGTTCCAAAGACACGAGTGCACTGGAGAGAACACAGGAAACACGGATTAGATCCAAGACGGAGATCGAAAAACTCACGGGTCTGAAGCTCAGGTGGAGATCTTTGGCCTTTAGGCATACCGCGACAAGGTAACACTCTGGCATCCTCCCTCTGTTCGAGCACGGTTCTTATAGTGCGACCTGGTGCTGCTGGAGTGTCTGCAGGTGTGAGCACTCCGCCCACCCGTTAACCACGAACACCTGTGGAGAGAGTGGAGGCAGCAGAGCCAGCAGCAAGCTGCACGGCCCTGCTGACTGAGTCCTGACACCACCCCCCCCTCAAGGGTCGCCTCCTGGCGGCCCAGAAGAGGAAGTGGAGGGAAGGGAGGAGAGGAAGGAGTCAATGAGGGAACGGTCAGGGATGGAGGAGCCGGGTAGCCAGGACCTATCCTCAGGACCGCGGCCAACCCAGTCCACGAGGTATTGGAAACCAGTACCTCGTGGACGGGAGGCCACGATCCGTTGGATCCGGCGTCCGTGGTGGTCCTGGGTGGGTGGAGGGGGTTCGGCCGGAGGGCACAGAGGACTGGAGGTAACGGGCTTGATCTGGGACACATGGAAGGTAGGGTGGACGCGGGAGTGAGACGGAAGGCGTAGACGGACAGAGGTGGGGCTGACAATGGAGACTATTTCGTAGGGACCAGTAAAGCGTGGGGACAGCTTGCGGGAAGCGGCTCGGGAGGGAAGGTCTCTGGTGGAAAGCCAGACTTGCTGACCGGGGTGATAACTGGGGGCTGGGACTCGTTTGCGGTCAGCAAATCGGCGGTTCTGTTCGGTGGTGCGATTGAGAGCTTGAATGGTTTGGTTCCAGATGTCTTTGCTGCGCTTAATGTGTTCTTGAACTGAGGGAACGGCGATCTGTCGGTTGTCCTCTGGGAGTAATGGGGGCTGATAACCTAAGGAGACTTCAAAAGGGGATAGTCAGGTGGCGGTGGAAACGTGGCTGTTGTGGGCGTACTCGATCCATGAGAGATATTTGTTCCAGTCAGAGGGATTATTGGAGGTGAGACAGCGGAGGGCGGTCTCCAGCTCCTGGTTCATTCGTTCTGTCTGACCGTTGGTCTGCGGGTGATAACCAGAGGTTAGTGTATACCGGGCCCCAAGGGCCACGGCGAACTCCTTCCACACCCGCGAGATGAACTGAGGACCACGGTCAGACAGAATCTCCTGAGGTATGCCATGCAGGCGGAATACGTGCCGAACCAGGAGCTGGGCCGTTTGGAGAGCTGAGGGGAGTTTTCTGAGGGGAATGAGGTGGCAGGCCTTAGAGAACCGGTCAATAACGGTGAGTATAGTGGTCATGCCTTGTGACGAGGGGAGACCGGTGACAAAATCCAGAGCGATATGGGACCAGGGGCGCTCAGGGACAGGTAAGGGCTGGAGGAGACCTGCAGGGGGTCTGTTTGAGGCCTTGTTTTGGGCATACACGGGACACGAAAGGACAAATTGTCTTACATCACGGGACATCGTCGGCCACCAGAACCGGCGGGAAAGGAATACTCGGGTGCGATGGATGCCAGGGTGAGCGGAAAACTTCTCCGCGTGAGCCCATTGTATGACACGGGACCTGGCAGAAGAGGGGACATAGGTCCGATTAGGGGGGCCAGTACCCGGGTCAGGCTCTGACCGCTGGGCTCGGGAAAACAGGTCCTGAACCTCCCACTGGAGGGCTCCACACACACACGACGAGGGGAGGATGGTAGCTGGTTCCTTCACGGAGTCAGGGGGTGAAAACATACGGGACAGGGCGTCAGGTTTTAGGTTCTTAGAACCGGGGCGATAGGAAATGGACAGGTTGAAGCGGGAAAAGAAAAGGGACCAGCGGGCCTGTCTGGGGTTCAACCGTCTTGCCGTCTGGATGTAGGCCAGGTTTTTGTGGTCTGTCCAAATGAGTACGGGCTGCTCGGACCCCTCTAGCCAGTGACGCCACTCCTCCAAGGCGAGCTTGATGGCTAGTAGCTCTCGATCCCCGTCATCATAATTCCTCTCCGCCGGGGACAGACGTCTGGAGAAGAATGCGCAGGGATGTAGTTTCTGGTCCTGGTCCGAGTTTTGAGATAGCACCGCACCCACCCCAGTATCAGAGGCGTCTATCTCTACAACAAACTGTTTCTTGGGGTCTGGGTGGATCAAAATGGGTGCTTTAGAGAACCTTGTCTTGAGGGCAGAGAATGCAGAGTCAGCTTCCGAGTTCCATGAATAAGAGGTCTTGACGGAAGTGAGGGCGTGGAGAGGTGCAGCGATCTGACTGTACCCCCTGATGAAGCGTCTGTTGAAATTGGCGAACCCTAGGAATCGTTGTAGTTCCTTTCTGGTCTCGGGTACCGGCCAGTCAAGGACCGCCTTGATCTTCTCGGGGTCAGATCGAACCCGCCCCCCTTCTAAGATGAGTCCGAGAAACGAGACAGAGGGCTTGTGAAACTCGCATTTCTCTGCTTTGACAAATAACTTGTTCTCCAGGAGACGTTGGAGAACTGCACGGACGTGTTGAAGGTGTTCTGTTGGGTTCTGGGAATAAATGAGAATGTCGTCCAGGTACACAAACACGAATATATTCAGGTAATCTCGGAGGACATCATTCACCAGGGCCTGAAACACGGCTGGAGCATTGCACAGGCCGAAAGGCATAACCTGGTACTCGAAGTGTCCAAGTGGCGTCTTAAAAGCAGTCTTCCACTCATCTCCCCGGCGGATCCGCACTAAGTGGTAAGCATTACGCAAGTCTAGCTTAGTGAAGATGGTCGCAGACTGAACCGGTTCGAGGGCGGATGAGAGGAGGGGGAGGGGATACTTATTCTTCACCGTTATGGCGTTTAAACCCCGATAATCAATACACGGGCGAAGGGAACCATCCTTCTCGGACACGAAAAAAAAACCAGCACCTAGAGGAGAAGATGAGGCACGGATTAGACCAGCAGCTAAAGACTCCTTGATATATTTTCCTAGGGCCTGACGCTCCCCCTGAGAAATATTATAAAGGCGGCTAGACGGCAACGGAGCACCAGGCAAGAGGTCGATCGCACAATCGTAGGGGCGATGGGGCGGAAGCGAGCTAGCTTGGGCCTTGCAAAAAACCTGCCGGAGGTCGTGATAGCACTCGGGCACTAGTTTTAAAACCTCAGAGTCAGGCTGGGGAAGAGGCTGTGTGCGAGCCTGTGACGAGGGAACAGCTGACAGTAGGCAGGTGGCGTGACACCCCGGCGACCAGGTCTCCACCCGTCGCTCCGCCCAATTGATGTGCGGATTACGACGCTGTAACCAAGGAAACCCCAGAACAACGGGGGCGTGTTTAACGGGAAAACCTAAGAATGAGATCCGTTCTCTGTGGTTACCGGACACCACAAGCTCAAGGGGACTCGTTCTGTGGGTTATTCGCGGAAGAACCCCGCCGTCCAGGGCAGAAACCTGGAGAGGCGAACTTAAAGGAACCATCTCCAGCTTAGCCTGGAGGACAAAAGAATGATCGATTAAATTAAAATCACACCCTGAATCCACTAGGGCGGATAACTTAAACGTGTCATCAACAGACACAATCGCCGCTTGCAGGCAAAGACGCGGAGGAGAAGAAAAGGTAAACTTAGGCTGGTCCGTCGGTTTCTCCGCTAAAACCGACGGACCTGATCTTTTGGCCGATCGGGACACTCCTTAATAAAGTGAGCAGGCGAAGCACAGTATAGGCAGAGCTTCGTGCTCATGCGTTTCTGCCGCTCATCTTCAGACAGCCTAAGCCGACCCAACTGCATGGGTTCCGGCGGGGAGGGAGGCGCTGCAGCGGGTCTGAGAGGGGTCCGCTCGGTTGGAGCGGGCCGGAAAACCGGCACTCTCTTGGGGCGGCTCCTACCACGCGCCCGTAAGCGATTATCTAAGCGCACCGCCAGCGTGATGTATTCATTTAAGGTGGCGGGCTGCTCTACCCGTGCCAGCTCGTCCTTAAGGGACTCATCGAGGGCCTGGAGAAAAACAGATCTTAAAGCGCGCTCTTCCCAGCCCGTTGCAGCCGCCACGGTTCGGAACTCTATGGCAAAGTCTGCTACCCGTCTGCCCCGCTGTCTAAGAGTCAGGAGCCGCTGTGAATCCTGTGCCTCGTCTGATTCGGCTGCAAAGACCGTCCTAAACTCCGCTATAAACTCGTTAAATGTGCAGCCGAAGTGTTGACAATTGGGGAAACGGGACTCTGCCCATCTAAGCGCTCGGCCCGTTAACAGCCGCAGCACAAAAGAGATCTTGGAGTGGTCTAGGGCGAAGGTTCGTGGTGAATTATTGAAGGCAAGGGAGCACTGGAACAAAAAACCCTGACAATCACCCGCCTCGCCGGAGTATTTCTCCGGAGTGAGCGAGGGGGTTCCGGGGACATGATCTGACGTCACAGCTGACGCGGACTCGGGGGAGGGGTTTGAAGGCTCGGACGGAGTAGGCTGGAGGCTAGCATTTAGCATACCGGTTAGCTGGTTAAGCTGGGCCGCAAAACCCTGCATCTGACTCTGCAACCCCAACATCGAGGATTCTAACCCTCTTATCTGATCCTGTTGGGCTGTAAAAGCCCTACCGAGTGTCTCCGCTGAGTCTGTTTGGCCAGAGTGTTCTTCTGTCATGTTCGGCTTTAAATGTTTGGCCCACATGCAGAAACACTCAGGGAAAACAGGTCAGATCACAAGAGTTTATTTAACAGAAATGCGGGAGCACGAAGAAGATCTGTCGCCGCAGATCGGGGAAGCAGCGGGGAACCGAAGTCTGGAGACCGGGTCAGTCTGAAGGAGAGGGAGACACGGTTAACTGAGGGAGAAGCTAAGGAAACGTTACGGGAAGTCGTAAGCTTACCACAGAGCATGAGAACCGAACCGGGGAGGTAGTGGTGTGGACTCAGCCGTCCTGCGGAGGTGGTGGCAGGCGTCCGGGAGAACTGTGGGCGGAGGCGGATGGGGTCCGAGCAGCACCGGCGGGTCCAGGGATCCGGAATGAACAGAGGAAGGAACCAGGAGAGTCCGAGGCAACCAGGGTGAATCCGGGGAGGGGGAGCTCGCGCCCAACTTGGTATCACCAAGGGAGTTGGAGGAGGAGATCGCCAGAGCAGAATCTGAGCGGTTGCGGATTCGGGAGCCTGGTCTTCACAGCGCAGGGTCACACGAGAGAAGGGTTCCAAAGACACGAGTGCACTGGAGAGAACACATGAAACACGGATTAGATCCAAGACGGAGATCGAAAAACTCACGGGTCTGAAGCTCAGGTGGAGATCTTTGGCCTTTAGGCATACCGCGACAAGGTAACACTCTGGCATCCTCCCTCTGTTCGAGCACGGTTCTTATAGTGCGACCTGGTGCTGCTGGAGTGTCTGCAGGTGTGAGCACTCCGCCCACCCGTTAACCACGAACACCTGTGGAGAGAGTGGAGGCAGCAGAGCCAGCAGCAAGCTGCACGGCCCTGCTGACTGAGTCCTGACACAGACGAAAATTATGACAATAAAATACAATTAAATCAAAAAGAACTCACAATAATTCAAATATCGTAATAAAGACATATTAATTTATTGCATTTCTGTAACTTACAGGGGAGTGATGACTGTGAAGAGATAAAAATAAAAATTAACATTCCAATATTGCTCTCTAATAAGCATGGAGGTCGGTTTATTGAACGGCTATGTACTTTTATTAGGATAATTAATCATGCTTAGTCTACTTGTTATTGCTCTATTCCACATAGAGAATACTATTATTAGCATTAAAGTCCCTCTTTATCTACCAGCAGAGTTTAATATTTTTCACCAAGTTTGATAGGAAAATTACAAACTGAAATAAAAGAAAGATTAGACAAATAAAAAAAGTGTTTTTTGAGAAATTATATATTTTTTATGCAAAACACAAGTGAACACAAAATAGCATATACATAAAATTATTTGAGATGCAATAGAAAATTCTATAAAGAAAAAGACAAAGGATGACAATATCGGACAAACCATTAGTCCAAAGGAAATATTATTTATTCATAAGATTTCCTCATTAGTAGATGCTTTTTTTTATTTCAGAAAGTATTAAACTAAAGCATTAATTGCTTAAATACACTTCAAAGCTTTAGAGTGATCAATTTCTTCATAACAACACTAAGTGCTACAGGAAAAAAAAAGAAGCTTGATTATATATCAGAACAGCCATTTCCATTTCAGCTGACCAGTTAGATAGATGTGAGCGGTCCAGAAAGGATCTCTGGCTGAAGAACAAATTTGGACACACAAAAGGTAAATTTACACTTTTACAATTACTTATACAAATAATATTGTTCTGTTTTTAAAACCTTTTTGTTGTTCTGCTGTTGAGGTGATGGTAAGCATGCTTGGGAGATGAAGCACGGAAGCAAATGCTTCTGATATTTGGTTAATGTGCTAATTAGTTGATGTGTTTGGTGATGAACAACTGCTGAAACATTTTCAGTGCATAGAAAAGTATTTTTTTTAATTCAAAACCAGTATGGCTGGACAATAAAGAATGTTTTAATGGTTTTATGCAACAAATATACTTTTTAAAATTATATATCATTGTGTCGGCTTAAATATTGGGTTCTCGGCATACGAGCTCAACAGGTCCTCCATCTTCATTCGTCTGTTTACCCTGTTCTGGTCTAAGTTTGTCGTCTTCCAGGATTCTGTGTCCCTGTATGCTTTGTAAACTTTGTTTATCCATTAAAATTAATCGTCTACTCATCATGTGACTCTTGCATTTGCTTTGATCTGACTTCTAAAACCTTGACAGAAAATCCTTCATAAATATTATTCAATTTAGGTTTACTGCTGTAACATTTCAATTTACATGTTAAAATAGAAAAATAGTCAAAAATGTCAGCTTTACACAAACATCATCACTTATGTTTATAAGTACAACTATCTTCAAATTCTAGTTCCACACTGAAGATGGAAGAGTTGGACTACAACTACACATCAGAAGAATATGATTATGGATCTGATGAGAACAGAACTGGTGATGAAAATGGCAATTTTGCATTTGCATCACAATTTGCATTGCATATACCAATTGTAAAATTGGTGGACTGGATCACTATTGGAGTTGGACTTCCTTTGACTCTTTTAGTGATTGTTGCCCTTTTTCTCCAGGTAAGTACAAATAACAAACCTATTTTTCAATAATGAATGTTCTATTTACACTTTAAACAATGGTTCGTTCTCATTTCAGGTTCAAGTCTGCCATTTCTTGCCCTTAGAAATACTGGAATATATGAAACAGGCAATATTTGACTTGTTAAGTGTTCTTGTGTCATTGGTTATTTTTTCTCTGTCTTTCTTGTAGGTGAAAAAGAGTCAGAGTCTCCCTGTCTATGTCATCAACCTTCTCTTTTCTGATCTCATTCAGTTCTGCTGCAGAATTACATATTTAGTTAGCCCAGAAAAAGGCTCTGGCATCTTGTTTTTTGGTTTAATTGCCAGTGTTGGATTCATGGTCTGTATCTCCTGTGAAAGGTAACCAAACTTGTCTCTTTATGCTTCTTTTCTGTCTCACATAATCCCATTAGTCTTTATCTGATCGTCTCCATTGACTAAACAGTTATCTGTTGTTACAGGTATTTGGTTGTTGCCAAGCCACTGTGGTACAGATTCAGGAGAAACATCAAGACATATGTGGTGGTTTGTGTCGTGGTCTGGGTTCTTCCCGTTCCTTTTCTCCTAATCTTTTTTATGCCTTTTACTCATAGGATTTTTTCCCCCATCTTGTCATGTGCTCTCCTCCTGCCATTTCCTTTCTTCGTCTTCTGCTTGGTTGGGACTATTAAAGCTCTTTCTGGAGCCATCAGTGTCCCAGCAGATGAAAAACGACGAATTGCAGCCATTCAGGTTGCAGTGCTGCTAATTTACACTCTGCTTTTCCTGCCTATAATTGTTTATCTCTTAATAGACCATGAAGTAATTCTTAGTAAAATTTTTGACGTTTGTGTTTTTCTTAGTCCTCTTGCAGACACAACTTTGTATTTGTTATGTCGGAAAAGCATCCTGGATAAGTTTCTGGCTTCACTCTGTTCTTGTTAAGCATCAGAGACTCAGGATATGAGCAGCAAGGATACTGAAAGTGTGACTGCTCCAAATACTGAGAATTTTTAGGTTTTAATATTTTAAGCCTTCGCAACAATCATTTTACTATAGCTTTGAGGTACTTCTGTTTTTTTTTTAAATGTTTCATATAAATAATTCTTCTGCAAAATATCTAAACTAGTTCATGTTTCATTCCCAATGCAGAAATGCAAAATTTACAAATGTACAAGTCACTGCTGATGAAAGGAGGCCTAGGGTCAGAGGTCAGCTCACTGTCTTCTGTGCAAAGGCTCCTCAGGTTCAGGTTCTTCAATTCCACCTAATACCACTCAAGAGGAGAGCGCAGGAGTCTACAAACGTGAACGGCCATCGATGTGGTGGAGTCATGGCTCATTCCAAGGCAAACTGGAACTTTTTGCAACCTGTATCCAAGAAGACTGTGGAAGACAGAGAGCAGAAAGGAAGTCCATATACAGCCTGCAGCAGGGCCGTGCAGAGACCGTTGGAGGGGCAGGTGCTCAAAGTTAAAAGAGGGCACATGGGGCACGGATTTAAAACACGATACAGAAACATACCTTGCTATACAACCGGCTGAAATGTACCAACCTATACTATAGAGAATGTAACATGGAATCAAGGGCGTAGGTTTGATTTGAACTTTGGTAGGGACACTATTGGTCCTACGCTTCATTGGTCCTACGCAAAATGCATGCTCCTATTTTTTGATGCTTGATTTGAGCATCAGGACACGTTTTGCCTGTCTAAAAAGAAAAGGCAGCATTATTTGCTACATTTATTCAAATTTTATAAGCACGACACACACTAGATGCTGTTTATCTTTAAAGCATCACTGGATCTGATGATTGACTTTTTCCCACTTTGAAAAAGTTTGCATTTGAACTTACCAGCAACAGAGACAGACAGTTAATGCGGGCCTATTAAACCAAATATATTCAAAATATGTCTGTTGTCTAGATTTATCCTGTATTTTCTTTTGAAGATATAGAAATGTGCAGAGATAAACCCCACCCTTATTCTTTTTTTATCAAAGATACTCTGTCTGCATCATAAAACAGCAAAATTATTCATTCAAGGGACTGCAAATAAATTTATTGTATTTTCTCTGCACTGGAAGTAGAAGTGTCACTGACACTGACAGCATTTCAAATATTAAATTCAAACTTCAACAAATGTACAACTGGGTTATAGTTGCTCTGTGTTGCCCATTTCATGTAATTTATCTTACCATTCCAAACACATTTCTTACATCATATATCTTAAGCATAGATAACAGCTCCATCCTTACCTACATCCTCTCAGACAACTAATTATTTCCCTAACAATAGTGAGTTGTCAATGTTTAAATGTGCAGTAAATCTTAATGCATAAGGAGCATGGAGGACCCAATACTGTACTTTAAGTAAGATTGGTGACACCAAAACTGATCTGTTACATGAGTGGTTGTCCATTTCATCATTCAAATGAGAACATATTAATTTACTATTGGAATATACTAGTATGACTATTAAAGAACAGCAGATTAAACTTTAAGATATGTAAAGGCATATATTAAATTAATTTTGCGACCACATCAACAGATTAAATAATTTTTACTTTTTTGGTGTACCAAATTACCCGCGTATTGATGAAATATGTTGTGGGCTAAATCCCTGATGAGAATGTCTAGCTCTGCCTCTGGTTTGTACTAATTTACTAATGGACGGTGTGGAAACCTTTGTACAATAAAACAATGTAAATGGTGTTCCTCGGTTTTATTTGTCTTTATTCTAATTCTAGAAGTAGAAATTGTGAAATAAATAGCACTATTATTATGTGGAATCCCAATTAGTCTAAACAAGAATAGCAGTTGTTTAGGTGGCATCAATAGTGTTCTTATACTGTATATTATGTAAAAGAAATAACACCTGCTATTTATGCCTGAACTGCCTCAAAGGGTCGGCAATCAATGAAAGCAACAAAAACAACGAAATATTGGTAAAAAGGAAACCCTCACCTTTTCTTTTTCAGACGGCTGTGGGTAAGAATCTGACAGCAGCTTTCACCTATTTTAGTGCTGATAATATTTAGTTTTTTAACTGGGACTAGTTTTGTTGTGAAGTATTAATTGTGGTAACGGAAGTATCCCTGTATGAATCGAAATTCGCACACACGCGCTAGAAAATCAGAAAAAGGGAAGGCGGATTTAAGGCAGTACAACAAGAGTGGAATTTAAAAAAAAGCACAAAGGCACAGTCACGTGTGCTGTCCATTTAAAGGGGCAGGCAGTCAGACAGCGGCAGCAGCCGCGGAGCTGCAAGAGGAGAAGAAGGGAAGAGTGAGGCACGTTACGTGGATCATGTTACCATGCCACGATAACCGTGGCACAGTAGATCTAAATTATTATTATTTTGGACATGCACACACACACACAAACGCACACACACACACACACACATACAAAAAAAAAAAAAAAACACACTGACAAAAGGGCACTTTGGGGATCAAGGGGCAAAGGGGCAGGTGCTCAAGCCCCCTCCGCCCCCCCCCCCCCTCTGCACGTCCCTGGCCTGCAGTGAAACAATCCAACAGCCACTTCGTCCTCGCCTTAGGTGTTTTATATCTATTTATATAGAACAGCTGTGTAAGTTTTATATTTTATTTTTGATGGTTTTATCTGTTTTCTTTCTTTTTTCTTTTTTTCTTTTAAATCCCACAGTTCCTGATAGTACTCACAGTCAGCACAATGAAGTGGATATACTCGAAAGGTAAACTAAAACTCCCTTTAACCTCCCCTAAATCCATACATAAGTCTTAACCTTGCCTACAAGCTGAATTGACACAGCATTTGTGGGTTCACAAACACATTTTGTCCTAAACTATTTGAGCCTGGAACAAAAAGTGTTTTGTGCCAATCACATCTGCTTTGTCAGAATCCACAATTCCTTTTTTGAAAGAACAGCCAGAAGTGCCTTGGTCCGCGTGAACTAGTAGTTTTGTACGGCACCTGGTGCCTACATTTCCATTTCATACTGTGATTGGCTAAAACCAAACTTTGCTATGTGGGAAGATTCTGCTGAATGTCCCTTCTTTACCCAAACAGTTTCGATAGGAGCAGGACAAGACTGATAATAAGCACAATGGAGAGTGCTACATATTATCAATCTAACTTGTTAGGTTATACATACTGTATATGCTTTCCTTACTACTCACTGAGTGTCTGGAAAAGGAGATGGTTTGGTATTAATATCACCAACCGTCTCCTATGCCCAGATGTGTATGATGCAGCGTATAACTGATTATTTCTATTTCACTGGAGTTTTCCGTGTTCTTTTTCTTTCAGGTGGGTCTTCTCCAGAAGATCTATTCCTGACCTTTCCTTTTTCATCTTACTTAGAACTATATTTGTTTTAATTGGGTTGAGAACACTTTTCACTTATTGGCAGATTAATTTAATCAAATTACTTTGTGACGCAATAATTCAAGGCTATTCTCATTTATTTTCTCAACCCTTCCCTGCTACAATTAAAACACATAACAAAGAGCCTACTGAACAAGCTTTAAAGTAGAAAAAAGAACAGATAACTAAGACAAACCATATGAATTTATTTTACTGAGGTGTTTCTCTTTGCTTGGAGGGACATGGACATGATAACCTCTCTGTGTGTCAGCTGCCTAATAATAATGCTGGAATAGACAGGGCTCCAGTCCATCTAGTTATTTTGATTTGCAGAAATAATTTTTGTTGAAACTGTGTGATTTCTATCCCCAAATGAGAGGACAATGATTTAGTTCAATGTTTTAAAGAAGTCCTTAGATAAGAAAATTTTTATATTCTAGAATATGTACAAAAACATAATTTTTACAGTATTAATTTGGCTGATTGTGCATAAATGGAGCATTTGCATAATCAAATATGTTTCTTGAGTTTGTCCATCTGTGCCTGTATTCAAAACGATTCTTAGCCTAAAAATTCCTGCCAAGGAGTCTTAGCTTATGAACCTCTCAGATTGCTTCTGGGAGCGACTCTGAGTAAGGAAATGACTGAATTTTTTCATCTTAGTAAGGAGGTGTGGTTGACCCTGTTGCTACGTAGCTGTGATGTTGTCTTTCCAAAGCTGTGATTGGTTGACAGAAGAAACACGCTCCAGTGATCAATCGAGAGAAATTAATTGATTACAGAATCCAGATTGAATAGAGAAAGGTGTGTCATGATAAAATATTTATCCCATATTTGGACATAACATCCTGTGACATAATGTTTGGGTAAGGCACTGCACTCTACAACCTATCTCAATAGGAAATGTTGTACACAGCTACGATCAACAACAATTATTTCGGATTTCCAGAGGACTTCACCATTAAAATTCACAAGAGCTATTGTTGAAGCAACAATGCCAACATGCATGGCAGTTGGATATTCCAATACATCGGGTAAAAGTGGAAAAAACATATATTTTTTTACCTTTCCAATTCATGATCCACCACAGGATCTTTTGTTGGATTGCCAACTTGGAGAGAGAGGATTTGCCATCGAACTTCTGGCCAGTAAGAAAACACGTTGTCTGTAGCCAACATTTTAAAGAAGAATGTCTTCAAGATAACATGAGAGTGAAACTTTTCGGTATGTTTTACTTTTTTATAATGTAGAATTTGGCGGAACATTTCTTTACCCGACCAGAGCGGCGGAGGGATACGACACACTTAGAAAGCATGCTCACTGTTGTGAAGCCCACTTATTTTATGCGACTTTAGTCTTATCTTTTCTAAAGCCGCTTGGAAATTTCACGAGATACGGGTTACAGTTTATTGGGCTTATTTGTGAAAGTGTAGTTGATTGTTTGGGCTCTAAACTAAGTGACGCTGAAATATCCCTCCGCCTCATAACGCGCTGCAGCTCATCCTGACAGGAACAGAGAGTAAACTCAGAAAGAGCCGCGCTGCCTGTATTTTCTGCAGTTTACGGTTGCAATAACTGATGATAACTGCTGGAAGTAGATTAGGCGGTGCAAATCACCATTTTGAGCAAAGATTGGTTCTAAAGATGAGTTTTATACTCATCTTATAACGTTGCAGAACCCATAATCCATACTTGAATGCTTATTTGTTGTCTTTTTATGTCTCTAAAATGTAAAATTAGTATTACTTTAAATTTATATACTTAATACCATGTCTATCTTTGTAGCAGTCCCTCAGACCAAAGAAGAAACGGAGAGCCTCGACGGGTGCAGTTGTTTTCATTTACTGGATTCATACTGAATTTACACCGTGAAAACTAAACAAACACAAACATAAAATACATCTGCTTAGATGCCTTTCTTTGACACAGAATATAAAACATTACATAAAGTACAAACTTTATAAACAAACAAAGCTCTAAATATGTACCTCGCTCCGCTGTCCAAGGGCTGCAAGGTGTTTAGCTGTAGGTCCATAACTGGTGCTATTGAGCCTCATGAAGCTGCACTCAAAACAAATGTGCGCCCAGTCTTAATCTCTAACAAAAAAAAAAGAGCGCTTTCTTTCGTTCTCTCGCCGGTAGGATATTAAGCTCTGAGACTGACTGACGGGGAGGTACCAGAAACTTTCTTACTCTTGTGCGCACCCTTATTACCAACTGAGCTACAGCACCCCCTACTGTACATTACCCGTAACAACTTAGATCCAGCTTATAAACAAAGAATAGACATTTACAATCTTTGTTTAGGAGGTTAAAAAAATATTTTGGCATGAAAACAGATATTTATTTACAAGGGGACATATAGGGCATTGGGACTTGCTCTAGAGTCGATCCTGCAAAAAAAACGGCAATCTGGGAAGAAGCAGTACTGTTCTTCACCAAGATGGCGGCCCCACATAAAAGGACCTTCAAAAGAAAATGACTCCTAATTAAAAAAGCGTATCATTTATTGAACAGTATGTAATAACTTGATATTTAAAGTACTTTAAGCAGTTTGAATTCTGATTTTGACCGGACTTCTCCTTTAAACAGAGGAGGAGGCCTTAGGTTCCAACTCTCAAAGATTTGTAACACAGCTGTAGGTTTAATTTTGGCCAGTCATCACTTCAATCCTGACCCTCATGCGAGTGATCGCAACATCGTTCCTTTAAGCCAGGCCAATAACAATCCTAACGACTCCCCGTTACAGAGGAGTGGACCACTTTCGGTTCAATCTGCTGGCTTAATGACTTTAACGACTACCCATTACTAAGGGGTGGACCTGTTTCTGTTGAATTTGCATGTTATCTAAGCCATTACAAGGCCTTTGTTGGGCAGTAGTATAAAGCCTAATACTCCACATTACTCCAGACTTTTTGAATTGAGAAAGCTTTCTGGATAGGAAGCAAAACGTCTTTAAACTTCGGAAAACAAGTCCAGTTGTTTTGTTTTTTATTTGTTTTCGAACTTCTGTTGAGAAGAAATTGAAAATATGAAAAGCTCTGAAAAGAAAAATGACAGGGAATCCTCTATCATATTTTTTTTCATGCTTTAATTATTTAACTCACCATAGATAGCATGCATTGTCTCTTGGGTATCCTCCATAAGACATTTGATAAGTGTAAGTGATAGATGTACAATAAAAATGAAATTATAATCTATAAAAAGTGAATAAAAACAAGGTGCACATAACAAAATGCACCAAACACATAAATAAATGCATACATATCAGCCAATCACAGAATACAGCTTAGAAAGGTTTATTGTGAGGATGAGTTGGGGTAGCTGAGGCAGGCAAGCAGAACAAGACTTGACAAATGAATAATGGTTGATGATGCAGGCAGGCAGGGATGAGCAGGGAACCAGAATAAGCAGGTAGTGACAGACTTGGACTTGGTGATGAAGGCATGAACTGATAAGGTACAGAAGGTGTAGGCCGATGACCCATGAGAACAGGCAGAGCAAGCCTGTGGAACTCAGAGAACAGGGCAGAACTGAGCAGCACATAGGCACTGGAAACTTATGTCAGTGAGGGTTTAACACTAGCAGCAAAGTATGTAACAAACAAAAGCCTAAATCATGATGTTTTATATATATGTTTTTCTAAGCCATCACTACATGATGGACATAAATACATTTAATTCACATAAGATGCTTTGGTTCCCATTATGTCTATTGTTCTTTACTAGTAGCTGATTATACCAGAAATAATGATGTCAGAACGGATAACAATACTGTAACAATACTTCAAATTCCTGTAATTCATCATAGGTATCATATTGTCAACAGTTTCACCATAAAATTGCAATAGTTTCAGGGGAACAGATAACAGTGGACATAACAACAGCAGTAAAAAAAATCATCTGATAATTAAACCAATTCATTTCATTGGAAACTTTCTGAAGAATTTGCTTAAATACAAAATGACAAAAAAAAACAGAGAAAATTAATACAAAGATGAAAATGTTTCAGCAGCAGATTGCTTGCATTTTGTTGTCATTAGATAACCGATAATTTGCTGACCAGTGATTTTAAAGGAAACATTTTACAAAAGAGTATGTTACTAATCGGGCCTGGAAAAACGCAGTCTTTTTGAGCCCCCCCTCTACACCTGCCGCCACCACACACACACACACACACACACACACACACACACACACACACACACACACACACACACGCACGCATGCACACACACACACATACACTCAACTCAACTCAAACTTTATTTATAAAGCACATTTAAAACAACCGGGGTTGACCAAAGTGCTGTACAGAAATCACAGTGGAAGAGTATAAGATAAAAACTGAATGCTAAAATACATAAGCACATTGCAAAAAGAAAAATTTAATGCAGATAAAATGTAATAGGATAAATGTTTCAATTAAAATAAAATAAATGTTAAAATAAAATATAATTTGCCAAATGTCCGCCTAGACTTGATTAAAAGCCAGGGAAAAGAAATGTGTTTTTAGAGAGGATTTAAAAACCTCCAAGGAGCCTGCCGAACACACACACACACACCCCACACACCCCCAAAAAAAGTCAACTTAACTGTATCCTTCATCCCCTGGGAATCTCTGTATTTTATACTGGATATTTTCAACCCATCTATTGAATTTAGTGCACTAGTTGATCTTTTCTTCATAAGAGAACAGCGAGCACTGCAGCCAAAATATGGCTTTTTTTGACCTGCTGTATATTAGCCAGTCCCTAAGCTTGATGTATTATGAAACTGTTGACCTTTCGGGTTTTGTGAATTGTAATTTATTATTACAACTAAATAATAATAATAATAATAATGTTAAGTTCATAGTGTTTTTTTCCTAATCCACCTCCTATATCTTTCATGCCTTATGTAATTTTTGTCTGTGTTGTGTGCACCTGTCTGTTGCTTTAATCCTATAAATTTCCCTGTCGTGGGATAAATAAAGGATTAGCTAATGTTACCTTATCTTAAATAACACTTTTTAATAGGATATAAGTTCTGGGTTCTTTCAAGGTCTTAATTAAATTTTCTGTGTGGGCTCCAGTAACGTATGATAGATAATATCTACTTTGAAAGTCAACATGAATTGAAGATGACCACTCTTATCTACCTGGATGTTCTCTGGAGGACTAAAACGCCTCAGTCAGTGACATCGGTGTGTGGGTCTGTCGGGGCAATGACAAAAGTTTCGTCTCCTCTCTTCTGTTTCTGTCGCTCGACGTTTTCTTGCCCATGGTTTTTCACGTGCTTAGATAAATTTGTTGTGTCTCCACTGAATTTAACTGGCTTTTTACAAAACATTTAGCTTGATTTCATTTACAGTATTAAAATAGAGCCAAACAACGCTTCTTTCCCTCTTCATGTTTTACCGCTCCTGTTTTCTCACTCTCTCCGACTTTGAGCAGCGCAGCGCGGGTTGTTTGTGAGAGACACCAGAGAGCTAAGTGGGCGGACCAGGCTGAGCCTGCGTGCTGATTGGCTGGCGCGGCTGAGCCATGTATGAGAGGGGAGGGGGAACAGCAACGTGCCGTGACACAGACGCGGAGACTTTGGATGAAGCTGCGCGATGACCGACACTGACCATTTTAATGGTTAGTCAGAGTGTCAGTTTTGGGCCCCCCCTTCTGTCCTGGGCCCCGGACAACTGACCCGTTTGTCCCCCGCTGTCGGCGGGCGTGTATATAGCCACTGTCATGTTCGGCTTGATATATTTTGCCCACATGCAGAAATACTCGGCAACAAGGATCAGTTTGACAGTTTATTCTGAAACTCAGAGGAGACGGTCCCTATGGAAACGACGAGGGAGCGACAGAGGCGGGACCCATTCGGTCACTGAAAGGGAAGGGAGATCGGTTAGATGGCGGTGATCAACAGGCGGAAATCCAACTGAGAAAGATAAGCTTAGCACCAGATGTGGCGCCAGAACGGAGGAGGGAGGGAGCAGACTCAGCGAGGTCATTGGGCCAGGCAGCAGGTGCTCAAGTGACCGGCGAGACGTGGGCTAGAGGGCGGTACGAGCAGTACCAAC
The DNA here is from genome assembly GCA_037039145.1 of Fundulus diaphanus. Lineage (NCBI taxonomy): Eukaryota > Metazoa > Chordata > Actinopteri > Cyprinodontiformes > Fundulidae > Fundulus > Fundulus diaphanus. Next base: position 55,321,300 of record CM073121.1, on the reverse strand, counting down.
GATCCAAGGAACCGGGGCAGCAGGAGGAACCAGGTGGGATCAGGGATCCACAGCTTGGAGCAGGGACAACGGAGAAGCCTCAGATCAAGTTGAAGGCACGGGGGCGATCCACCCGGAGAGCGATCAGAATTCACGTCTTGCCTGACTAGTTTTAAAAGTGGAAAATCTGAAAGCCGTCAAGATCTTTTAGATGAAGTCAGTTATTTAATCCGTCATCCGGGGAGGACTCAGAGTAGAGCCGCTGCTCCTCCACGTCGAGAGGAGCCAGTTGAGGTGGCTCGGGCATCTGGTCAGGATGCCTCCTGGACGCCTCCCTGGAGAGGTGTTCCGGGCACGTCCCACCGGGAGGAGGCCCAGGGGAAGACCCAGGACACGCTGGAGGGACTATGTCTCCCGGCTGGCCTGGGAACGCCTTGGGGTTCCTCCTGAGGAGCTGGCCCAAGTGGCTGGGGAGAGGGACGTCTGGGCCTCCCTACTGAAGCTGCTACCCCCGCGACCCGACCCCGGATAAGCGGAAGACAACGGACGGACGGACGGACAGTTATTTAATATATGGTATACAGCAACAGTATTCAATTCACATGGGTTCCAGCACATAAAGGAATTTTAGGTAATGAAAAATTAGATAAGTTAGCTAAAGAAGAAGTTAAGGCAAGACAAATTGAATATGAAGACAAATTGAATATGATGTCCCACTAAGTAGAACAGAAATAAAAGTAATTATTAAAGATAAAATAAATAATATATGGCAGGAGAGATGGAATTTAGAAGAAAAAGGAAGACATTTATATAAAATACAAAAAGATATTATCATAAGATAAACATTTCTGTAACAAGAAAAACACAGAGGTGTTAATTTATAACGACTCGAACTATGGCCTGGTGTCTGATTTATTAGACATCCTTCCAAGGATCTTGAAAGAACGCCCGACCTTGGAAAAACTCATAATACAAGCTGAAGCCCTGGGCGACGTCTCCCGGATAAGAAAATCAGAAGTATTGAAAGAGGATTACATTCGTCTGTTGAACTTAGTTCATGGCAAAAATGTCAAGGTGCTTCTCAGCGGCCCTCTCCCGCCCGTTACTTGTGGAGACGAGATTTTTTCCAGAATTCTGATGCTAAACAAATGGCTGGAAAAAACATGCAAACAAACAACTGTAACCTTCATAGACAACTTTAACATCTTTTGGGAGAGGAGACATCTGTTCAACAGAGATGGTTTCTCTTTAAATAGGTCAGGTGCAAAACGACTGATTTCAAACATCTTCTATTCTGTGAACCATACATCATCAGCTTTGTTCCAAAACAAAGTACATCCAGTGCCTAAACAAAAGATAAGCCCAGTGCAGCCCGAACAAGCCAAGATAAAGATGGCCAGAAAGATGACAAGAGAAAGAGGCGTCGTCAGAGCTACAGAAGGATTCATCCCAAATCTCAGCAGGACAACGAGAGGACCAAAAACCGCCATCATCACGAACACCGGTCCAGACTTCACCCGCCTCGCCTTCCTCTCCACAAAGCCCAGAGGTTCCTTTTCTGGATTTTTCTCATAACATGAACAAAGTCCTTAAGATTGGTCTACAGTTGACATCCTCTCCACATATTAATTCTGAATACCGCAGTTCTGTGACTAAATCAGCATCTTCCAAAGGACGCAGAGGTCCAGATCCTCCTCCTCCTCTACATATCACAGAACATGCCTGTCCTGAAGACCTTCGGATAACTTCCTTGTGATATTCAGCGGGCCCTGGCAGTACGTTTATCAGTCAAGACCGCTTCCAGCATAAGCCTGGGCCTCCTGACGGAGAACATGGAATATCTGTTATGATACGTGGCAGAAATAAGAAAAGCAAAAGGAAAACAGACAGGAATAATCAGTCGTACTTAAAAGTCATAACCTGTCAGATGCAACCTGCCACAGAGACATCATCAACCACCAAATCATATAAACTGGGTTTACTAAATATTAGATCTCTGTCAGGAAAATCCCTTTTAATTAATGACTTCATTATTGACAATAATCTTGATGTTATGTTTTTAACAGAAACATGGTTACATGAATTTAATGAAGCAGCTATTCTGCTGGAGTCAACACCTCCAAACTACAATTTTCTTTGTGAGAGCAGACAGCAAAGGAAAGGTGGAGGAGTAGCAACATTGTTTAATGATTCACTAAAGTGTAAAAAGGTGTTTTTGGGAAAATTCGACTCTTTTGAACATTTGGCTCTCCAGGTAAAGAGCCCGGTACGAACTATGTTTCTGAATGTTTACAGGCCTCCTAAGTCCACATCAAACTTTTTTAATGATTTTAGTGACCTGCTGTCTGTGATATGTGTTGATTATGACTGTTTAATTATTGTGGGAGACTTCAACTTTCACGTTGACAACCCTGAAGACAGAAGTGCAAAAGAACTGTGTGACACACTTAGAAACTTTGGTTTAACTCAACATGTTAAACAGCCAACACACAAGCAGGGACATATTTTAGACCTGATCATCACTAAAGGTCTAAACATTTCACAGGTCAATGTAACTGATGTTGCCTTATCTGATCACTTTTCTGTTACCTGTGAAAGCATCATTTCCAGTGACTCATTTAGCCAAAGGGACACCGTAACAAAACGCACCTTTAAGGACAATGCCATGGAAACTTTTATTCAAGCTTACTCTGCTACCTCAACCTTGGGCTGCAACTCAGTAGATGAGCTAGTAGATAACTTTCATTCTAAAGTCTCAGACCTCATTGACTGCATTGCTCCAGTCAAAGTGAAGGTTTTTTCCGGGAAGAATAAATCTCCTTGGAGAAATGCTCCAGCAGTTAGAGGTGAAAAAAGGGAGTGTCGGAAAGCTGAACGCAGGTGGAGAAAGAACAGACTCCAGGTTCACTATGACATCTATAAAGAGAGACTTTACAGATATAACTTACAACTGAAAAACGCAAGAGAATCTTTCTTCTCAGAGATCATCAAGAAAAACATTAATAATGCTCGTGTCTTATTTTCCACAGTCGACAGGTTAACAAATCCTCCTGTGTCCGTGACTTCTGAACTCCACTCCACCAGGGCCTGCAATGAATTTGCTAACTTCTTTACTGAGAAAATCCTAAAGATTAGACGATCTGTTTGTACATCCACACCAACTCTAGAACCAAAGCCGTATTCAGCTGGGACTTATCCTGACAAAATGTCCCAATTCAGCCAAATAAACCACAAAAGCTTAGAGGAGATCATTCAGCAGCTAAGTTCCTCCTCAAGCTGCCTTGATGTTCTCCCCACAGCCTTCTTTAAAAAAGTTTTACCTGTCATAGTGTCTGATTTGACTCAGATAATAAACACGTCCATTCTGTCAGGTGTTTTCCCCCAGTCCCTAAAAACAGCAATTATCAAACCACTGCTGAAAAAGAACAATTTAGACAAACTACTACTCCAGAACTACAGGCCCATCTCAAACCTCCCCTTTATCAGTAAGATTATTGAAAAAGCTGTATTTCAACAATTAAACACCTTCTTAACAACGACCAGCCGCTTTGACGTTTTCCAGTCTGGTTTCCGTGCTCACCACAGTACAGAGACCGCCCTTATCAAGGTGTTTAATGACATCCATATAAATACAGACTGTGGAAGAACCACCGTGCTGGTACTATTGGACCTCAGTGCAGCATTTGATACTGTCGATCACTCCATTCTGTTAGACCGTCTGGAAAACTGGGTCGGCCTCTCTGGTACAGCTCTCAACTGGTTTAAATCCTACTTAAAGGACAGGGACTTTTTTGTATCAGTAGGTAACTTTACATCAGAGATGACAAAAATCACATGCGGGGTTCCCCAAGGGTCCATCCTGGGTCCCCTCCTTTTCAACATCTACATGCTCCCTCTAGCTCAGATAATAAAAAACAACAACATCAGCTACCATAACTATGCAGACGACACACAGCTCTACATCACCATGTCACCAGGTGACTATAAACCAGTTCAAGCACTGAGTAGATGCTTAGAAGAAATCAATGCCTGGATGTGCCAAAATTTTCTTCAGTTGAATAAAAACAAAACAGAAGTAATAATTTTTGGACCAATAGAGGAGAGATCAAAGGTTAGCACACAGCTTCAGCTGCTTCAGCTAAAAACCACTAATCAGGCCCGAAATCTGGGAGTAGTGATGGACTCAGACCTGAACCTCCAAAAGCATCTAAAGACAATTACAAGGTCGGCTTTCTATCACCTGAAGAACATTTCTAGGATTAAAGGACTGATGTCTCAGCAGGATCTGGAAAAACTAATCCATGCGTTTATTTTTAGTAGAATTGATTACTGCAACGGTGTTTTCACAGGTCTGCCTAAAAAGTGGATCAGACAGCTGCAGCTGATCCAGAACGCTGCTGCCCGCGTCCTCACTAAGACTAAGAAAGTAGAGCACATCACCCCAGTTCTAAAGTCCTTACACTGGCTCCCTGTATCTCAGAGAATAGACTTTAAAATACTTCTGTTAGTCTATAAATCCCTAAATGGCTTAGCACCTAAATACATCACAGACTTGTTATCGGTGTATCAACCATCCAGACCCCTCAGGTCTTCTGGCTCCAGCCTGCTCTGCATGCCTAGAACTAGAACTAAACAAGGAGAAGCAGCATTTAGTTCCTATGCTCCACTTATCTAGAACAAACTTCCAGAAAACTGTAAAAGTGCGGAAAACCTGAGTTCTTTTAAATCAAGATTAAAAACACATTTGTTTAGGATTGCCTTCAACTGTTCTAGTTAACTGAATCACCACTTTTTTGCTCTAATTTCTATCTACATTTTATTCTTACTTGCTTTTATTCTGTTTTAATTTGCTATATTTTAATCATGTAAAGCACTTTGCATTGTCCATGTACTGAATTGTGCTATATAAATAAATTTGCCTTGCCTTGCCTTGCCTTGCCTTGCCTATAAGATATAATATTATAATGAATAGAAGAGAGGAAATATGGATAAACAGGTTGAGGATAGGGCATACTAGTTTAAATACTGGTTTAAAAATAATAGGGAAACATCCAACAGGTAATTGTTCTTATTGTGGAGAAATCGAAGGAGTAGAACATGTTTTGATTTATTGTAGGAAATATATTAAAGAGAGGAAAGAACTGGAAAGGGTATTGGGGAGTTCAGTAAAGATGGCTGAATTATTAGGGAAACATCAATCAGATAAAATAATTAAAGCACTTATTAAATATTTAAAAGATACAGAATTAGCTCGGAGGATTTAGTGTGTATGTGTGTGTGTGAGTGTGTAAGTAAAGATATCATCTAGTTTCATTAAGATATAAAGATATATAGGAAATATATTTCTAAATTACATCTCCGTCCAGTTGATGGCGGTAATGCACACAGTATGTAAACTGCCAGAAAACACAATAGAAGAAGAAGAAGACTTTTGACTTTTAACAAAACTTTAATTACAAAAGGCCAAACAATTAAACAATTGAGTTAAAACCAAGTGTCATTTACATAAAATTCTTAAATAAGAAGCTTGTTAAATTCAAGTTCTTTTCTTTCAGACACTTCACATAAAATCTTTTTAAAACCCCACAACTGCATAAAATCCTCCATGTTCTGCGTGGCTCTGTGGAAGTGAAACTCCAGCCTAATTCTAGCTTTAACGTTGCACTTCCACAGAGCCACAGCATCAAGGTGAGGTCCTCCCTGCAGTCTGTCTCTACGGGACAAATAAATAGCCATCTTCGCCTCACTGATTAAAAAGTTTAAAAGTCTGGCCTTTGCCTTATTACTTTTATTTTGGCACACTCCTCCAATAAATAAAGAAGTAGTAAAAACAGTGCCAAAAAGACTAAAAACATTTGTTAAAAGGCTAAAAATGGTCTTTAGCCTGTTACAGTCCATAAAAACATGAAAAACGTTCTCAGACAGACTGCAGAAAGGACACTCATTTGAAACAGCCCGATTAATAACGGATAAAAAAGAGTTTGTGGCGATGGCACCGTGTAAAATCCTCCATTGGAGATCACCAGTTCTCTTTTTAATTGGAGGCTTATATAAAGTCCTCCACTGGGGTGCTCTACTAGCAAGTCTATCAGTCCATACACAGGCTGCGCGGTTCTCGAAGTGTCTTCGATTCATCACTTTAGAGCAGACTCTATAAACAGTTTTCTGGTCTATAGTGGATAAAATCATCTTCTGTGGGTCCAGGCTGGAGAGCAGAGGTCCACTTCTCTCCGGGAACCCAGGATCCAGGATCAGGCCAGGAAAGGAGTCCGTCGGGTCTGGTTGGCTCTGTCCCTCACAGTAAGCACGGAGGAGGCTCCTCTCCCTGGCCGACAGCTCATCTTTCAGACAGTTCAGGAAACGCTGCACCAGCCTGGCAGACCGTACCCCCATCACGGAACCCAAGGCCTCGACGTTGGAGAGGGACGGTCCTGCAGTCTCCACCAGTTGTTTCACGGTTATGGTCTTGGTTCGGCGCAGCGCCTCCGACAGCCCTGGTCCCGCGCCGTCACACACGTCCAGCCTGGACCCACAGATTAAAGGCTCCTGTAAAAGCCAGTGCAGAGAGTTAGTCGTTTAGGATGGCTTTAATTTAAACAGGGTACATGATTTAAAAACACCCTGATAAAACCTTGGCAATCCCCTTAACTTTAAAAGATTTAAATCAGTTAAAAACAGAGCCGCATCCAGCCCCAGGTTATTTACACGTCTAAAAATGCAGCTGGTCACGTCCCTCCACACTAAGTCAGGCGGCCCTGCCAGGTATTTCTGAACAAAACGTAATCTAAAAGCCGCTGTTCTCCCGGCCAGGTGGACAAGGCCCTGGCCCCCCTCTTCTCTGGGTAAAAACAACACAGACTGTGGCACCCAATGAAACCCGTTCCAAAAAAAGTTGACCATTTTTGCTTGTATGTTGGCCAACAAACCAGACGGTGGGTCTAAGAAGGAAAGTTTGTGCCACAGCTGAGATGCTACAAGGTTATTTAAAACCAAAACCCTTCCCCTGTATGACATGTGGGAGTGTAGCCATCTCCACTTTTCTAGTTTACTTTGTAGTTTCTGTTCCATGTTTTCCCAGTTCTTTTTTTCAGTGTTTTCATTGCCTAAAAACAGACCGAGATATTTAAAACCATCTTTTTTCCATAAAAGTCCCTGAGGGAGAACCGGGAGCCCTTCATGCCATTCACCCACTGCCAGGGCTTCGCTTTTCCCCCAGTTCACCCTCGCAGAAGATAAAAACGAGAACTTAGTTGTTATCTCGGCCAGTCTATCAATATCTTGCTGGTTTCTAGTAAAAACAACGACGTCATCAGCATAGGCAGATAAAATCACTCTACTATTAAAACCAGGTAAAACCAAACCATGAACACTAGAACGTATCTTTTGAAGCAGGGGTTCCAGGGAGAGCTCGTAGAGCATCCCAGACAGGGTGCAGCCTTGGCGAACACCTCTACGCACCCTAAAAGGAGCACACAGACCACCGTTAATCTTTAGCATACTCTCAATGCCACTGTACATCACATTGATCTTGGCGATCAGACCGGTGCCGAACCCAAACCTCTCCATAGTTTGCCACAGGAAGCCGTGTTCGACGCGATCAAATGCCTTTTCTTGATCTAATGCGATCAAGCCCGTTCTTAAACCCAATGAACCAGAGACCTCCAAAACATCCCGAATTAGGTAGACGTTATCTATCATGGACCTGCCGGGGACGCAATAGGTCTGGTCCCGGTGGATGACCTGCTCCATAGCTTCTCTCAGCCGCGTTGCCAAGGCTTTGGAGAGGATCTTGTAGTCGGTGCAGAGGAGAGACACAGGGCGCCAGTTCTTAATATCCTGCAGATTCCCTTTCTTGGGCAGGAGGGTGATGACTGCCCTGCGGCACGAAAGCGGGAGTGAACCAGTGGCCAAACTCTCATTATAGACCTCCAGTAGGTCTTCCGCCAGGATGTCCCAGTAGGCTTTATAAAATTCTACTGTAAGACCATCTATGCCTGGGGCCTTCTGGCCCTGCATATTCAGGAGGGCTGTGTGGAGCTCTTGTACCCCCAGGGGGCGCTCCAGCTGTAGGTTGGTCTCCTCAGAGACCTGGGGCAACCTACCGCAGAACTCCCCAAACAGCTCCTCGTTCTCCTTATACTCACTATCAAACAGAGAGGAGTAAAACTCAACAGCCCTCCTCCTAATCTGGCCCGGTTCACTCACCTGCTGCCCTGTGTCAGATAGTAAGGAATGGATCACCTTCCTCTGCCCGCGTTTCCTCTCCAAGCTGAAGAAGAAGCTAGAGGGAGCATCCATCTCTGTGATGTTCTGAACCCGAGACCTGACCAACACGCCTTGGACTTTAGACTCCAGCAGGTTGGCTAAAACTAGCCTTTTGGATTTGAGAGCTTCAATATGCTCTCGATTTCCTGTGGACTCACTTAAATGTTCTAGTTCCACTATATTCATCTCCAGATCTCTGATAGATCTGGTGACGTCACGAGTGACATTAAGAGTATGCTGTTGACAAAGTTGTTTTATTTGAACTTTTCCATGGTCCCACCACTGCCTTAGACAAGTAAAATCACCCTTTCTTTGACTAAAAACAGTCCAAAAATAACTTAAAGCTTCTCTAAAACTACGATCATATGTTAAAGCCAGATTAAAATGACAGTAGGCGCTTTTAGGTAAAATGTTTGTGATAAAAACATTCCCTAAAAGCAAAGAGTGGTCTGTAAAAGCTACTGGTAAAATCTGACATGTTTTAAACACATTAAAATGATGTTTAAAACAATAAAAACGATCAATACGTGCTAAAGAGAGGTGGTTTTCTTTACTGTGGGACCAAGTGTACTGTCTGGAGCCTGTGTGCATCCTCCTCCATACGTCCACCAGGCCGTGAGATGAGACCAGCTGCCGCAGGGCTTGCTGGGAGGCTTGGTGAGACTCTTTGTGATTTCTATCTAAAAATTTGTTTTCTGTACAATTAAAATCCCCACCTAAAAAAACATAATCATCAGACCCACAATCTCCCAACCTCTCCCCAATTTTCTCTAAAAAACGCTTCCTCTCTGCACCGACGTTAGGAGCATAAATATTGATAAAAACTACGTTAAAATGGTCAAACTGAGCTTTTACTAAAAGACACCTTCCCTGGACGATACTTTCTACATTAAAAGAGTTTGGGGTAAAAGCTGAGGAAAAGAAGAGGCCCACCCCAGAACTCTGGGAGGTGCCGTGACTAAAAAAAGCTTCTCCCTTCCATTCCTTGCGCCAGTCTGCTTCATTGCTAATATCACTGTGCGTCTCTTGTAAAAATAAAACACTGATTCTTTTCTGTTTAGCTGTTTCATAAATCATGGTGCGTTTAACAGCCTCCCTAGCTCCATTAACATTTAAAGAAGCTATTTTAAAATTATCCATGTTGGGTAAAAGGCTAAAAACAACACCACAATAAAATACACACGATAAAATAATAAAAAGAAGCTATATATTATATTCATTATATTCAAAATTGTTTTCTCACTTTTCCCATAATTTTCTTTAGTCTAAAAACCTCCTGATCAGAAAACCCAGACTCTTCTTTTCTTCTAATATAATATCTCGCAGAGAAATAAAATATTTTTAAATTGGGAAAATATTTTTCTACTTTTATCTCTCTTAATCCTTTTGTTTCCTGGAGAAAATGATTAAAAGACTCTACAGGATAACGTGCCTCTGCACTGCTACCCTGTGACAGAGACACCTCACTGCTGTCAGACAGCTCACCCTCACTGTCGCTGCTGTCTGACACATCCTTTCTTTCTGTGGTCAGCTTGCTGACCTGCTTACTGCTCTGAACAGCAGTCATCACATTTTTCCTTTTACTGCGCCTTTTTAAATTCATAGGAACCTCCTGCTCCATCAACTGCGCCCCCTCGCCTTTCTCCTCCACAGGAGCCACCACAGGCTCCCCCACAGACTCCTCCACAGGCTCCCTCACAGACTCCTCCACAGGAGCCACCACAGGCTCCACCACACTCACCTCCCCTCCACCTGCCACCGCCTCACCTTTCCCTCCCTGCTCTCCACACACACCAGTCACCTCACTGCCAGTCTCACCCTCCTGCTCTTCACACACACCATCCTGCTCCATCTCACCCTGATTCTCCACTTCCTCACCAGTCACACAAGTTTCCCCACCACCATACACCACCGTGCTGCCCTCACTCACCACACAATCACTCCTTTGTGGATCAGATGTTTCATCCACATTTTTCTCCTCCACTAAACTCCTCTGCTGGTCTCCAGCGACCGGAGCTGACGCCACGGCTTCCTCCTCGGCTACGCTGGAGCTCCCCGCAGCGTCAGACTCCTCCACCGCGGCAGGAGCTCCAGCTTCGCCGGACACACCCACCTGCTCCCCGGCTGCCGCAGGCTGCTGCTCCGTGGAGCCCGACGGAGCCGACCCGGCTCTGTTTGGGCACGATTTTATCAAATGTCCCTCCTGTCCACAGCCGAAGCACTTCATGCCGGATGAGGTGGCGAACAAGACGTAGTCAAATTCGTCCACTCTCACCCGGAAACGCAGGTTTAGCTCCTCTTCACGGTTGTTGAGGATCATGAAGAGTTGTCTCCGGTGGGAGACAACATGCTTCAGCAGCGCTGATTTACACCCCAACAGAATCATTTTAACGGTGGAAACCACCTTTCCGTGACTAGAGAGCTCTTTAACGAGAAACTCGTCGCTAATGAACGGAGGGACATTCGATAAAATCACCCTTGTAGCGGGCTGCGTGAGCGGCGACACCTGAAGGAATGAGCCGTTCACAGAAATGCCCGACTCGACCAACAGGTTCGCCTGCTCAACCCGCTCCACAAACAACACCGCGGCTCCGTTCATGCGGGCTGCGGACTTGATGGAACCATGTCCAATAACCTCACCCACCGCCAAACAAACGTCCTCCACGCTGCACGGAGACCCGGCACCCACCTTGATGCTGTTCCTCCGTGTCAGCGCGGAGAAGACGCCAGCACCACCACCCACCACCATGGCATTCAAGACGCCGACCTGCCGCCGGGCAAAACCCGACAGCCACCAAACCCCACAAACCCCACCAAAAAAAAACTAAAAACCAAAGTAAAACAACTATATACACAATATTTACACTCACCCAGTGAAAAATGACAGAAAAAAGTAAGAAAAACCACTCAAACAGAGTTTTATCACGCGCTCTCTCTTCCGCTCCTTCACTCACACTCCTCCCACACGAAGAAGAAGAAGAAGAAGAAGAAGAAGAAGAAGAAGAAGAAGAAGAAGAAGAAGAAGAAGAAGAAGAAGAAGAAGAAGAAGAAGAAGAAGAAGAAGAAGAAGTGGACTGTCTCGTACAACATACTGCCGATATGAATGAGCGGTTCACTCAACTGCAGAATTCGGTAAACTCCAGGTTGCTGTCCATAGAGGACAAGTTGGCGGCTCTGCAGTCGAACAAATGTGCGGGAGAGACTTACTCCAAGAAGAGAAGACGGAGCAATCCCAAACTTGCGGTAAGAATATGTTCGGTGAATGCTAGCTCAGCTAAAAGTAGCCTAGCCTAAAACCAACGCTAGGAATAGCCTAGTAGCCTTCAAAAGAACAAGCTTTATTAAAGTGTATTTTTTTGTTACAGGAAGCAGTACGCCGTCTTCACAACTCGGAGACAAATTGCAGGCGCTATGAACCGGAGCAAGGCGGTGACCTCCTATTTGCTCGGAGCAATATCTGCAAGTCCAGATTTACACGATGCTGATAAAGACGATATTGTGAGTAAGTGACTTGTTTTTACTGTTTGTCCTTCATTGTTTAATGTTACTGTGACTTGCGTTTGATTTTTATTCATACCACTCTCATTTAATTGTTTTCCAGCCGCCTGTAAGAACTATTATGAGACGGTACGCAGGACGGTACGCAGCCAGAAAACTCATTGCGGGCGAAAGCTGCGGTTCAGCTCGGAGTCGAGCGAGAAGAAAGAAGGTAAGACTTTATGTGGTGACTATTTTTCAGGTGCATTGATAGATGTGTTGTGTCCATACGCAGTGCATCCCATCGCACAGTACTGATTCATTGTTTTTTTTTTTTTTTTTTTTACAGCTGCTGGAATCGAGGCAGAGCGTGCTAGCGGATGAGGAAGTGGAACTCTGGAAGTCCGCCACCGTCGACCTCATGTCTGACGAAGAAGATGGCGTCGATGGCGGGGTCTCTGGATGGATTGTACGGCCGCCGTCATTTCGTAGGCCGGATCTCTCTGAACTCTGTGTGAAGCTGCAGTCCCGGTTAGAGGCGACGCCGAAGTACAAAGCCACGCACAGCAGGCGTCTGCACAACGGACCTGCCTCGGAAAGAATGCTACGAGTTACCTACAACCCCGAGGAGGCAAACGGACAGTTCATGGAGTTGTAGTTTTTTGGATACCCATGTGTGGGCAGATCCTCGCGTTGTATATAGTTGTGTTTGTTTTAATAAAGCTCTTTCTTTGCATAAACATCTTCCTGGCAAATGTTCATTTCCTGTATAAATTCATTCATGTCCTTGATGGTAGCCTAATAATAGTGTAGTAGCCTACATAGGATAACATGAATATACAGCATAATATGAATATATGCCAACCAATCACGAGCGATTTTACTTGTTTGAAAATAATGGTTTCATCCAATACTCAGTAAGAACATTCAAGCCTGGCCTGGCCACGTGTGGTTTTGCTGCCAATCAGGAGCGATTTTACTTGTTTGAAATAGTGGATTGATCCAATACTGAGTAGGTTATTCAAGCCAGACCTGGCCAGGAGCGCGGGTTCGCTGCATTCAAATGCTAATTAGGGCTATTAGTACAGCCGATCGCTCTCCACATACGTCATTGTCCGGTTCCGACAATTTGTGGCACTGACAAACGGCGACAAGCGCGGGTTGCAAATTGTCGTCAACTGCCAAAAATGAGGGAGATCTGCGGTAGTTTACGGGGACGGAAATCGCACTTTTCATGCAGTGGGAAGCCTGGGAGACACAGGGGTAAGTGGTTAGTTTAAGAATCTTTCTCTGTCTGAAGAAAGTGGCCTTTAGGCGTACCACGACAGTTAACACTCTGGCATCCTCCTGCTGTCTGTATGCTGTTCTTATATCGCGGTCAGACGCTGCTGAACCAGCCACAGGTGTGCGCGCCCCACCCACCAGTCAACTGTAGACACCTGCAGAAAAGGCAGAAGGGGGCAGAACCGGCAGAAACTGCACAGCTCTGCTGGCTGAGTCCTGACACCACCCCCCCTCAACGGGCGCCACCCGGCAACTTCGAGGAAGACGTGGAGGGGCAGGAGGACAGGAAGGAGCCAATTAAGGACTTATCAGGAATGGAGGAACCGGTAACCCAGGACCGGTCCGCATCCCACCCAGTCGACGAGGTATTGGTAGCCTCTATCGCGCCGACGGGAGGACACAATCCATTGGACCTGACATCCCAGGTGGTCAAGGGTGGGGGGGGGGGTGCGGCCAGAGGGCACAACGGGCTCGAGAGGATGGGACGGGAGGCGGACACTTGTGGGGCTGATGACAGAGACGATCTCATAGGGGCCGGTGAAGCGTGGAGAGAGCTTTTGATGGGAGGATCTGGATGGGAGATTCCTGGTAGACAACCAGACTTGTTGGCCGGGGTGGTAGGTGGGGGCTGGGATTCGCCTCCAGTCAGTGAATCGTCGGTTATCTTCAGTGGTTTGGTTCAGGGCCTAAATGGTCTGGGTCCAGATCTGTTTACATTGGCGGATGTGATGGTCCACAGATGGTACCGCAATATCCTTATGGTCATCGGGGAGCAGTGGGGTTGATAACCCAGAGAGGCCTCGACAGGGGAAACGGCAGTCACGGTGGAGGTGTGACAGTTATGCGCATACTCAACCCAGGGTAGGTATTGGACCCAGTCGATGGGGTTGGAAGAGGTAAGACTGCGGAGCGCGGTCTCCAGCTCCTGGTTAAGTCTGACCGTTGGTCTGCGGGTGGTAGCCAGAGGTAAGGGAGTACATGGCTCCCAAGGCAGTGGCAAACTCCTTCCACACCCGCGAGATGAACTGGGGACCACGGTCAGATAGAACGTCCTGCGGAACACCATGCAGGCGGAAGACGTGCTTAACCACGAGCTAGGCCGTCTGAAGGGCAGAGGGGAGCTTTCTGAGGGGGACGAGATGGCATGCCTTAGAGAACCGATCTATCACCGTGAAAATTGTGGTCATTCCTTGGGAAGGGGGTAGGCCGGTGACAAAGTCAAGGGCTATGTGGGACCACGGGCGCTCGGGGATAGGCAAGGGCTGGAGAAGGCCCATGGGGGGTGTATAGGAGGGGTTGTTTTGGGCACAAACGGGGCAGGGCTGTACAAACTGTTTGACATCTTTGGACAGGTTAGGCCACCAGAAGCATCGGGAGATGAAGGTGAGGGTTCTGTGCATTCCTGGGTGGGCTGAGAATTTCTCGGAGTGAGCCCACTGGATCACGTGGGGCCGAACGGAGGAAGGAACATAAAAATGATTTGGCGGACCAGAATTGGAACTCTGGAGAACCTGTCCTTAAGGTCGCAGAAAGCCGAGTTTGCCTCCGAGTTCCACCTGAACTGGGTCTTGATGGATGTGAAAGCATGGAGGGGGGCGGCAATCTGACTATACCCACGGATGAAGCGGCGGTAGAAGTTAGCAAAACCAAGAAACCATTGGAGCTCTCTCCTGTTTTCGGGGACCGGCCACTCAAGGACAGCCATGATCTTGCCTGGGTCAGACCGCACCTGCCCCCCTTCCAGGATGAGCCCCAGGAAGGTGACGGAGGGCTTGTGGAATTCGCATTTTACAGCCTTAACAAAAAAGTACATTTTCTAGGAGTCGCTGAAGAACGAGGCGGACATGGTGTCGGTGCTCAGATAGGGTTCTTGAGTAAATCAGGATATCGTCCACAAAAAGGTTAAGGAAGTCACGAAGAATGTCGTTCACCAGGGACTGGAACACCGCCGGGGCATTGCAGAGCCCAAAAGGCATCACGAGGTATTCGAAGTGACCCAGGGGTGTCTTGAACGCCGTTTTCCACTCATCCAACCCCCCCTACCCACCCCCCCACGCGGACCCAAACCAAGTGTTACGTAGATCTAGTTTGGAAAAGATCGTTGCAGATTGGACTGGTTCGAGTGCGGAGGATAACAGTGTTCTTTTGTTATCAGCCACATTATATGCTTATTAAAAAGTCCATGAACCATTTCATTATGATAATCATCATTATAAAATAAGGCTATATAAATGGTATATGTTTTGATAGACCTTTTTGAGCATAAATAGGACCCCAGGAATGGTCACAGAATCAGAATCAGAATCAAGTTTATTGCCAACAAGGAATTTGACTTGGTGTTGATGGTGCTGACAAAACAAAATAAAACATAATAGGTATATACAAAAGCAATATACAAACAGTAGACTGTGCGTTAATGTAACGCAGAAGCTTGTAAGTCCTGAATGGGAGAGAGAGGCAGTGTCCAGTTTCACGGGCGGCTCTTGGCCTTGTTCATAAGGCCGGTAGCAGATGGGAAAAAACTGTTCTTGTGGCGTGAGGTTTTGGTCCTGATGGACCGCAGCCTCCTGCCAGAGGGAAGTGTCTGAAATATTTTTTGACTGGGCTGTGAGGGATCAGCCACAATCTTTCCTGCACGCCTAAGAGTCCTGGAGGCATACAGGTCCTGGAGGGATGGAAGATTCCAGCCAATCACCTTCTCTGCAGACCAGATGACACGCTGCAGTCTGCCCTTATCCTTGGCAGTGGCACCAGCGTACCAGATGGTGATGGAGGAGATGAGGATGGACTCAATGATGGAGGAGTAAAACTGCACCATCATTGTCCTTGGCAGGTGTTCAAAGATAGATGGATGGACTCTGGCAACTGTGCTGTTGTTTTGCTTTTAGACTCAATTGCACCCTTAGACACAATGGATAACACAATTATTTTATCTCGTTTGGAGCACTAAGTGGACATCGGAGGAACAGCACTGGAGCGGTTCAGGTCCAACCTGAGTGATTGAACATTTTATGTCAGTCTGGGAAATTCTGCGCTCCTCTTTTACATGGAGTTCCGCACAATTTAGTTTTAGGCATGCTTTTTTTTATTCTGTCTGCTCCCACTTGAAACAGTCCTTTGGAAGCATGGTGTCTCCTTTCAATTTTTGTGTAGATGAAAGTCTGATCTATGTGCCATTGAGAAACAACAAAAACTCTGTCAGATCTCACGGAGGCCTCGGACAGAGGCGGAACGGAATTCTGGACAACCTCGGACTGAGGCGGAGCAGAACCCTCGACAGCCTCGGACTGAGGCAGAGCAGAACCCTCGACAGCCTCGGACTGAGATGGAACAGAACCCTCGACAGCCTCGGACTGGGGCGGAGCAGAACCCTTGACAGCCTCGGACTGGGGCGGAGCAGAACCCTTGACAGCCTCGGACTGAGGCAGAGTAGAACCCTCGACAGCCTCGGACTGAGGCGGAGCAGAACCCTCGACAGCTTTGGACCGAGGCGGAGCTGAACCTTCGACGAGCCTCCCACGCCGGCGTGCCCGGCATCTACGCAGGTGTTCTCTCCCTGAATTGCAAAATCCAACTGCCTGAGTTGGATTTTACAACTCGGGAAGAGAACACTCTAGACTTAATTTACACAAACATAAAAGGCGCATTCAGAGCAGCCCCCCGCCCCCACCTGGGCTCTCTAGACCACATCTCTGTTATGCTAACTCCTGCATACAGGCCCCTGCTGATCAGAACTAAACCTACAGTGAGGCAGGTGAGGGTGTGGACTGAGGGAGCAATGGAGGCGCTCCAGGACTGTTCTGAGTGCTCTGACTGGAATATGTTCAAAGCTGCTGCAACTTATGAGGACAAGATCGACATTGATGAGTACGCCATGACTGTCAGCCTACATCGATAAATGCATTGAGGACGTCAGCACCACAAAGACCATCATCACCCGAGCCAACCAACGACCCTGGATTACTGTGGAGGTCCTTCAAGTGCTAAAAGCTCGGAACTCAGCCTTCAAGTCTGGTGACAAGGAGGCACTGAGGACAGTGAGAGTCAACTTGAACCGTGCCATCAGGCTAGCAAAGCAGAACCCCAGTCAGAAAATCCAGGAGCTTTTCCATGACGCAAGCAACACCAGGAGCATGTGGAAAGGCATACGGCCAACAACAGAAGTTGATGCTGACTTTCTTAACGGACTAAACAAGTTCTTTGGGAGGTTGAGGCACTAAACAGCACTCCAGCAGTGAAAGCTGTCCCCCATCAGGAAGAGGAGTTTCTCTGCCTTGACACAGCCGACGTGTGGAAGACTCTAAGGAGAGTCAACATGCGGAAGGCCCCAGGCCCCGACAACATACCTGGGCAGGTGATCAAGGAGTGTGCAGGTCAGCTGGCTGGTGTTCTCACAGACATTTTTAACACCTCGCTGGAGCAAGACACTGTGCCAGCATGCTTCAAGTCTGCCTCCATCATTCCGGTGCCAAAGGAACCTCAAGTCACCTGTTTCAATGACTACCAGCCTGTTGCACTGACTCCCATCATGATGAAGTGCTTTGAAAGGCTGGTAAAGGAACACATCGTCTCCAGTTTCACCTCAACACTAGACCCGTTCCAGTTTGCCTACCGACGGAACCGCTCCACTGAGGACACCATCTCCTCTGCTCTTCATCTGAGCCTGGCACACCTGGAGGAGAAGAACACGCACGTGCGGATGCTGTTCCTGGACTTCAGTTCAGCGTTCAACACCATCATCCCACAGCATCTGGTGGGAAAACTGGAGCATCTGGGCTTCAACACACCCCTTCGCAACATGCTGCTAGACTTCCTCACCAACAGACCTCAGTAAGTCCGGGTCGGACAGAACACCTCTGATGTCATCACCCTCAGCACGGGCTCCCCTCAGGGCTGCGTCCTGAGCCCCCTGCTGTTCACCCTGATGAATCACGACTGCGTCCCCAGGTTCACCACCAATCACATCGTGAAGTTTGCAGACGACACAACGGTGGTGGGCCTGATCAGAGACGACAACGACCAGGACTACAGAGATGAGGTGGAGAAGCTGGTGGGCTGGTGTAGAGACAACAGCCTGATCCTGAACGTGGAGAAAACGAAGGAGATCATCGTCGACTTCAGGAAGAACCGGCCTCACCACGCTCCACTGCTCATCAACAACTCAGCTGTGGAGGGGGTCAGCAGCACCAAATTCCTGGCGGTGCACATCACAGACTATCTCACCTGGTCTGTGAACACCACGTCACTGGTGAAGAGGGCACAGAAGCGCTTGTACTTCCTGCAGAGAATGAGGAGAGCCCACCTGCCCCCACCCATCCTCACGACCTTCTACAGAAGCACCATAGAGAGCATTCTGACCAGTTGTCTTTCTGTGTGGTGTGGAGGCTGCAGTGCTTCCGACTGGAAGAATGTGAGAAGAGTGGTGAAGACAGCAGAAGAGATCATCGGGGCTCCTCTTCCCTCCATTAAGGACATTTCATCTAAGCCCTGCGTGGCCCGAGCCCGTAAGATCATCAGGGACCCCTTACACCCCCACCATGGACTGTTCTCCCTGCTGCCCTCTGGGAAGAGGTTCCGCAGCATCCTCTTCAGGTCCACCAGGTTCTGCAAAAGCTTGTTCTTTGTTTCATATATATATATATATTTAGTTGAGGAATAGCATAAGCAAATCCTGTTTTATTTTAAATTAAATCTTTTGAACCATCTGTGTATATAACTTTAAAAGATTTATACATATTCTCAATTCTATCCTTCACAAAATTTACCCAGGTATTATCTTTATTATTCTGCATTTCTTTATAAACCTATAAATCAACATTTGCAGAAGGAAACAACCAAAAAGGTGTAATTGGATAAGGCACCGCAGCACAATATCTCTTCCCCTGTATACCTATTTCCCTACTGCATTTATCTGCTGCCCATGCAAAACAGTCTGTTTTTGCTTTTCCACTCTCCCAGCAAGGTGTCACAATTCTCACTGCTGGATTATTCTCCTCCTTATGTCCCTGCAAACTCACCCAGTAATTCATCATAATTTGCTTTTGTCTTAATTCTAAAGGAATCTCCCCCATTTCCACCTGCACTGCCAAAGATGGAGATGTTTTCAAAGCTCCACAGCATAATCTCACATCTTGATTTTGAATTACTTCTAATTTGCTAATCAATGTTTTTGCAGCCTGCCTATATACTATGCATCCGTAATCCAACACTGATCTGATCAATGCAACATAAATTCAATTCAATTCAATTCAATTTTATTTATATAGCGCCAATTCATGAAACATGTCATCTCAAGGCACTTTACAAAGTTAAGTTCAATCATATTATACAGATTGGGTCAGATTATACAGATTGGTCAAAAATGTTCCTATATAAGAAAACCAGTTGATTGCATCAAAGTCCCGACAAGCAGCATTCACTCCTGGAGAAGCGTAGAGCCACAGGGAGAGTCGTCTGCATTGTACATGGCTTTGCTGCAATCCCTCATACTGAGCAAGCATGAAGCGACAGTGGAAAGAAAAAACACCCGTTAGCGGGAAGGAAAAACCTCTAGCAGAACCGGGCTCAGTATGAACGGTCATCTGCCTCGACTGACTGGGGGTTACAGAAGACAGAGCAGAGACACAACAAGACAGACAAAAAGCACAGAAGCACACATTGATCTAGTAATCTGTTCTACATTAGATGGTAATAGTCGGTGATCTGTCCTCCCTGGATGATTTCACAGTCAACAGAACGTCAGACCAGGTGTACCTACTATGAAGAAAAAAGAGAGAGAACAAAAAGTTAAAAGCTGAAATGACAACAGTCATTTCAATGTAATGCAATGCAAATCTGGAGAACAGTAGACTGGAGAACAGTAGAAATCAGTAGAGTGAGAAAAGTAGGCCCTGATGTCCTCCAGTAGCCTAAGCCTATAGCAGCAAAACTATAAAGGTAGCTCAGAGTAACATGAGCCACTCTAGTTATAAGCTTTGTCAAAAAGGAAGGTTTTAAGATTAGTCTTAAAAGTAGACAGGGTGTCTGCTTCACGGACCAAAACTGGGAGTTGGTTCCACAGGAGAGGAGCCTGATAGCTAAAGGATCTGCCTCCCATTCTACTTTTAGAGACTCTAGGAACCACCAGCAGACCTGCAGTCTGAGAGCGAAGTGCTCTGTTAGGAACATACGGGGTAATCAGAGCTCTGATATATGATGGAGCTTGATTATTAAGGGCTTTATACGTTAGAAGAAGAATTTTAAATTCTATTCTTGATTTAACAGGAAGCCAATGAAGGGAAGCTAAAATTGGAGAAATATGATCCCTCTTGTTGATTTTCATCAGAACTCTTGCTGCAGCATTTTGGATAAGCTGAAGACTTTGAATTGCATTTTGTGGACTTCCTGATAGTAAAGAATTACAATAGTCCAGCCGTGAAGTAACAAATGCATGGACTAGTTTTTCAGCATCACTCCTGGACAGAATGTTTCTAATTTTGGCGATATTCCGGAGGTGAAAAAAGGAAACTCTGGAAACCTGTTTAATATGGGATTTAAATGACATGTCTTGGTCAAAAATAACACCAAGGTTTTTTACTTTATTACCAGAGGCCAAGTTAATGTCATCCAGATTAAGTGATTGGTTAAGAAGTTTATTTTTTGAGGACTCTGGCCCAAAGATTACAACTTCGGTCTTGTCAGAATTTAGATGTAGGAAATTTAAAGTCATCCAGCTTTTGATGTCATCAAGACATGACTGCAGTCGAAGTAATTGATTGGATTCATCAGGATTTATGGATAGATATAGCTGAGTGTCATCAGCATAACAGTGGAAATTAATCCCATGCTGTCTGATAATTTTGCCGATCGGAAGCATATATATAGTAAAGAGAATTGGTCCAAGGACTGAACCCTGTGGTACTCCACAGGTGACCCTAGAGTTTGAGGAAGATTTATTATTAACATGAACAAACTGGAATCTGTCCGACAGATAAGATTTAAACCAGCCTAATGCTTTCCCCTTAATCCCTACAGTATGTTCAAGTCTTTGTAGGAGAAATCTTTTTTAAATTTGTCTTATTTGTGCCCCATCCTAATCCTGTTAAACACCTCATTACATTTATTATTTTTTTACATTCCCTTCAATATACTTTACCTGATCACTCCATAAAAGCTTGGAATCAAATATGATTCCTAAAAAATGAAATTTACTTACTTTTTTCTCCATACATTTTTAAATCTATTTCCTGAATTTTCTTCCTACTGAATACAACAGCCCAATTTTCAACACATTTAATAGCGTTTTGTATTTTCTCATATACTAATCTTACATTTTTCCCTTTTTTTCCACAAAGCTCCATCATCAGCAAATAATGACTGCATGATCTGCTTCTGTAAAAACATCATTAATTACAATTGAAAATAATAAAGGAATGATAATACTTCCCTGTGGAGTTCCATTATCAATTTTATATTTATCAGATCTTGTTACTCCCATCTGTACCTGAATAATTCTATTAAACAAAAAATATTTAATCCTATTAGAAGGCCTTCCTGTTATCCCCATTTTATATAATTTTATAAGCAACCCATCCTTCCATACCATGTCATATGCTTTCTCAATATCAAAAAATATTGCTACTACTACTTCTCTATTAATCTGAGCTTTTCTTATATCTGATTCCAAACACACAACTGGATCCAATGTACTCCTTCCTTTTCTGAATCCACTTTGACATGAAGACAAAATTCCTTTACTTTCTACATAATATGTGATCCTTTCTGTTATCATTCTTTCCATAATCTTTCCTAAACATGAAGTGCAATTGGTCTATAACTTGATGGGTTTGTTGGATCCTTTCCTGATTTAATAATTGGCACAATAATTGCTTCCTTCCAATTGGAAGGTAATCTTCCGTCTTTCCAAATCTTATTATATAAACCTAGAAGTTTTTCTTCAACTTGTTTCCCTAAGTGTTTTAACATAATATAATTCAATTCAATTCAATTCAATTTTATTTATATAGCGCCAAATCATGAAACATGTCATCTCAAGGCACTTTACAAAATCAAGTTCAATCATATTATACAGATTGGGTCAGATTATACAGATTGGTCAAAATGTCCTATATAAGGAAACCAGTTGATTGCATCAAAGTCCCGACAAGCAGCATTCACTCCTGGGGAACCGTAGAGCCACAGGGAGAGTCGTCTGCATTGTACATGGCTTTGCTGCAATCCCTCATACTGAGCAAGCATGAAGCGACAGTGGGAAGAAAAACCACCCATTAACGGGAAAAAAAAACCTCCGGCAGAACCGGGCTCAGTATGAACGGTCATCTGCCTCGACCGACTGGGGTTACAGAAGACAGAGCAGAGACACAACAAGAGAGACAAAAAGCACAGAAGCACACATTGATCTAGTAATCTGTTCTACATTAGATGGTAGTAACGGGTGAGCCGTCTTCTCTGGATGATGTCAAAGTTAACAGAACGCCAGACCAGGTGTACCTACTATGAAGAAAAAGAGAGAGAGCAAAAAGTTAAAAGCTGAAATGACGACAGTCATTTCAATGTAATACAATGCAAAACTGGAGAACCGTAGAATGAAGAACAGTAGAAATCAGTAGAGTGAGAAAATTAGACCCTGATGTCCTCCAGCAGCCTAGGCCTATCACAGCACAACTATAGAGATAGCTCAGGGTAACATGAGCCACTCTAACTATAAGCTTTGTCAAAAAGGAAAGTTTTAAGATTAGTCTTAAAAATAGATAGGGTGTCTGCCTCACGGACCAAAACTGGGAGTTGGTTCCACAGGAGAGGAGCCTGATAGCTAAAGGATCTGCCTCCCATTCTACTTTTAGAGACTCTAGGAACCACCAGCAGACCTGCAGTCTGAGAGCGAAGTGCTCTGTTAGGAACATACGGGGTAATCAGAGCTCTGATATATGATGGAGCTTGATTATTAAGGGCTTTATACGTTAGAAGAAGAATTTTAAATTCTATTCTTGATTTAACAGGAAGCCAATGAAGGGAAGCTAAAATTGGAGAAATATGATCCCTCTTGTTGATTTTCATCAGGACTCTTGCCGCAGCATTTTGGATCAGCTGAAGACTTTGAACTGCATTTTGTGGACTTCCTGATAGTAAAGAATTACAATAGTCCAGCCTTGAAGTAACAAATGCATGGACTAGTTTTTCAGCATCACCCCTGGACAGAATGTTTCTAATTTTGGTGATATTCCGGAGGTGAAAAAAGGAAACTCTGGAAACCTGTTTAATATGGGATTTAAATGACATGTCTTGGTCGAAAACAACACCAAGGTTTTTAACTTTATTACCAGAGGCCAAGTTAATGCCATCCAGATTAAGTGATTGATTAAGAAGTTTATTTTTTGAGGACTCTGGCCCAAAGATTACAACTTCTGTCTTGTCAGAATTTAAATGCAGGAAATTTAAAGTCATCCAGCTTTTGATGTCATCAAGACATGACTGCAGTCGAAGTAACTGATTGGATTCATCAGGATTTATGGATAAATATAGCTGAGTGTCATCAGCATAACAGTGGAAATTAATCCCATGCTGTCTGATAATTTTGCCAACCGGAAGCATATATATAGTAAATAGAATTGGTCCAAGGACTGACCCCTGTGGTACTCCACAGGTGACCCTAGAGTTTGAAGAAGATTTATTATTAACATGAACAAACTGGAATCTGTCCGACAGATAAGATTTAAACCAGCCTAATGCTTTTCCCTTAATCCCTACAGTATGCTCAAGTCTTTGTAGGAGAATATTGTGATCAACTGTATCAAATGCAGCACTGAGATCTAACAGGACAAGTATAGACACAAGTCCATTATCTGAGGCCATGAGAATATCATTGGTGACCTTCACCAGAGCTGTTTCAGTGCTATGATGAGCTCTAAAGCCCGACTGAAACTCCTCAAGTAGGTCATTACTTTGTAAATGTTCACAAAGTTGATTAGCAACTACTTTCTCAAGAATTTTAGATAAGAAAAGAAGATTAGATATAGGTCTGTAGTTTACTAGCTCATCTTGATCAAGAGAAGGTTTCTTAAGTAAAGGTTTAATAACAGCTACTTTAAAAGCCTGTGGTACATATCCATTTACTAAGGATAGATTAATCATGTCTAAAATAGGACCACTGATCAGAGGGAATACCTCCTTAAACAACTTGGTTGGGATTGGGTCTAACATACAGGTAGAAGGTTTAGATGAAGCTAAGATTTTAGATAGCTCAGAAAGCTCTACTGCTTTTAAACAGTTCAGACACTGCGCAGGTTCTAAGGATTCCTCCAATGCTGCCTCACTTACTGAGGACGAGGTAATCATGTTTGGGAGGATGCCAATTATTTTATTTTTAATGGAATCAATTTTATTTATGAAGAATCCCATAAAATCATTACTGCTAAGAGCTAAGGGGATGGCTGGATCAACAGAGCTGTGGCTCTGTGTAAGTTTGGCAACTGTATTGAAGAGAAATCTAGGATTATTCTTATTCTCCTCAATTAATGATGAAAAATATGCTGCTCTAACTCTGCGAATGGTCTTGTTATACAACAATAGACTGTCCCTCCAGATTAGGTAGGATTCCTCTTGGTGTGTAGAGCGCCATTTTCTCTCCAATTTCCTAACATTGTGCTTCAAGGAATGCAGCTCTGAATTAAACCAAGGAGCCAGCTTCCTGTGAATAATCACCTTCTTTTTCAAGGGAGCTACATTGTCTAATGCAGAACGCAATGACAAAGTCATACCGTTTACAAAGACATCTATTTGTGAATTGGAAGAAACAACATTGCTGCCATCTACTGGGCATTTCTGCAATACGGAGGATATTAAAAAGGGGACAGACTCTTTAAGTTTTGATACAGCATTATCCGATAAAGATCTACTATATTGGAACCCTCTTTTGGGGGTGGAGAACTCAGTTAGATTAAACTCAAATGTTATTAAAAAATGATCAGATAGGACAGGGTTGTGAGGAAATACTGTTAATTCTTCACAATCAATGCCATATGTCAGCACAAGGTCTAAAGTATGGAGCCAAGAGTGCGTCGGTTTATGCACATTTTGAGCAAAACCAATTGAATCTAGGATAGTTTTAAAGGCTACACTAAGGTTATCACATTCTGTGTCAACATGGATGTTAAAATCACCCACTATAATAACCTTATCAGTATTTAACACCAAATCAGATAAGAAATCTGACAACTCATCCAAAAACTGAGTATAAGGGCCTGGTGGACGATACAAAACAACAAACAGAAGAGGTTTTATTGCTTTGCAGTTTGGATGAGGGAAACTGAGGGTTAAATGTTCAAAAGAACTGTAGTTATTAATTGGCCTGGGACTAATTAATAAATCAGACTGAAAGATGGCTGCCACTCCTCCTCCTCTTCCCACAGATCTGGGAATGTGGAAATTTGAATAATTGGAGGGAGTTGACTCATTTATACTAACGTAGTCCTCTTGTAGCCAGGTTTCTGTGAGACAAAACAAATCAATCTGTTTATCAGAAATCAATTCGTTAACTAACAAAGTCTTTGGAGGGAGAGACCTTATATTTAATAGACCACATTTAATTGTTTTATTTTTAGGTTCAAGGTGAACCGTATTGATTTTTATTAGGTTTTTATGATTTGTTACTTTTAGATAAGTTTTTGATCTGTTAAGTTTTGGCCGTGGGAAAGACACCGTCTCAATAGGATAATGGGTGGGTAACAGTACAGAAGCTGCAGAGAGGTGTGTTAAACTACGGCTCTGCTTCCTGGTCTGGACCCTGGGTTGTCAGCATTTAGGAGAACTAATAAATCCGGCCAGATTTCTAGAAAGAAGAGCTGCACCATCCAAAGTGGGATGGATGCCGTCTCTCCGGATCAGACCAGGTTTTCCCCAGAAAGTTCGCCAGTTATCAATGTAGCCCACGTCGTTTTCAGGACACCACCTAGACAACCAGCGGTTGAATGATGACATGCGGCTAAACATGTCATCACTGGTCAGATCAGGCAGGGGACCAGAGAAAATTACGGAGTCCGACATTGTTTTAGCAAACTCACACACCGAAGCAACACCAACTTTAGTGACCTCCGATCGGCGTGATCGGAGGTCACATATCTGAACATATCTGATCTTTCCCCGGTGCCGTTAATCCTGATCTAAATCGGCAGGGAAGTCAAGATAGGGAGGCTGGCAGGTGGAGTGAGTTCTGACTAATTAGTGACCAACAGGTGTGACTGATAGCTGGGGGAATGAAGGGTAAGCTGAGTAAGAGGAGGAGGAGGAACTGAAAACTAACAGTAAAAAAAAGCCTGGTCAAAAACCAAACCCTGACACCTTTGCAATTAGTTCCCTTCAATCCTTAGCAAAAAATAAATAAAAATAAATAAATATCCAATGCTGCCTTGAAAATTCCCTAGCTGGTAAATTGAATTTTAGTATGAATCTCATTATAAAATGATTATAAATTTAACACATTAAATGTCATAACCTTTAAACGTCACACAAAGCCATGTTCCGTTTATCACCCGGAAATCATCTGAATCAGCATAGTACAACTGTAAATCTTCCAATAAATGGTTGTCAAACCAAAAATCTAGGCCTGAAAAAATGCTGACTGATGGAAAACTACCCCCCCCCCCCCCAACACCCTATCAGGCTGAAACATATTGACAACACTAAACATACAACCAAGGCAAGGCAAGTATGTTTGCAAAGTGCTTTACAAGATTAAAACATAGGAAAATAAAAACAGAATAAAAGCAAGTAACAATTTAACATTTGGAAGAAAATGTGGGAACATTGAACCTAAATAAGACATGTAATGGAACAAAATGGAAACTAAAAGCAAATATTAATAATTTTAAAATAGTTGGAACACAAACTTAAATTAATGATTGTTTCAGTTTAACCAGAATAGTCAAAGGGAAGAACTTTTTCAGTTCTCTGGAAGTTTGTTCCAGATAAATGGAGCATAGGAACTAAAATGTTCTAGTTTTGGGTTTGCAGAGTAGGCTCTGTATACACAGATTATGTCTGCTACTTCAGCATTAAAGTTATCAACCACCTCATCTACTGAGTCACAAGAGCAAGGTGGAAGTGGAAGGGTGAACTTGGTTAAATGTTTCAGTCGCACTCTCCTTGAAAACATGATTTTTTATAACATCTCTTTTGCTAAGTGGGAAAGATGCATTCAAAAATAACAGAGAAGTGGACAGATAGGGTGACTGCAGTTACAGAGACCTTGGAAATATGTAGACCCTTATAGATGAAGTCTAAATTGTGTCCCCGTTTGTGTTTTCTGTTTACCAAGTTGAATCGCACCAAAACTTTTAAGTATTTCACATGGTTCTTTTGTACTTCTTTCTTAAGTTGATGTCGAAAACCAGTTACAATGAAATGGTTTAGATGCATGTGCAAATATGACTGCATATGTTTGGATGATTTGATTGACTGTGTGACTGGATTGCATTTGACTTTGTAAACGCTTAGAGATGACACAGGTTGTGAATTTGCACTATATAAATAAAATTGAATCGAACAGAATTGAATATGCAAATCTGGTAGTGGTACTTTTGCTAATATACAGCTGTAGTTTTAGTTTTGATGAAGCGGTTTCTCCAAAGTTTTAACTTCGAGGACTGAAATAAAACGTATGTTACACCGTTCAAATTTACTCTGAAATTATTAATACAGACACAAAAGAGTGCTGCTTTATTTCTGCATTGCAT
The DNA here is from genome assembly GCA_037039145.1 of Fundulus diaphanus. Lineage (NCBI taxonomy): Eukaryota > Metazoa > Chordata > Actinopteri > Cyprinodontiformes > Fundulidae > Fundulus > Fundulus diaphanus. The sequence continues at coordinate 55,293,566 of CM073121.1, read as the reverse complement.
TACTAAACAAATTCCACTGAACACCTTAAGATGCTGACAATCACATCAAGTCCAGCAGATGGCAGTATTGTGCACCTGTTTTTGCTTCTATGACAGTTGTACTGCCCTCATGCACAAACCCAGCAGGTGCACAAATGATCAAAAAGAGAGACAGACTTTTTTTCTGGTTTTAGTTGTTATTTTAATTAAAAATAACTTTATCTCCTGATAAGACCCATCCTCCAAACTTTAAAAGCAACAGCCCATTGTACAGTCACAATCAATATGTTGGCAGCCCAGAGGGGCAAATAAACCCCTCTGAGCTGCAACTCTTGTAATTAGGAAAAATCTACTTTACAGTTCACTTCTCCAGTTCTGTTTATTGTCCTCTACATGAGAGGCAATCTGCAGGAGTTATCCACGCACACACAGTTTGGATTCTTGACTTAAAAAACTGCAACAGCAGAATTGCAAAAACTCTTTATTTGAAAGGATTAAGTCGAAACCGTGTTAAATCAGGGAGACACTTTTCACAGGGTTGAATTTTTTTTATTAGTGGAGCATCATTTTTGTCTTTTATTGACGTTCTGGCGGTGAGTGGATGACTGAGGCATGTGCAAGTAGGCATGTGAACAGGAGAGCAGACTTGACTCTATTAGTGCAGCAGGAGGATCTGATCGGAGTGCTGGCTGAGGAGTAGACACAGCTGAGAGGTGAAGGCTGACTCAAGAAAAGACCAGCATAGTCTTAAACAACGAAGACCTAAATTCTGACGTTATATATATATATATATATATATATATATATATATATATATATATATATATATATATGTGTGTGTGTGTGTGTGTGTGTGTTTTCGTAACCCATCACAACATGATGAACATAAATACATTTAATTCACATTAGATGCTTTGGTTCCCATTATGTCTATTGTTCTTTACTGGTTGCTGATTATACCAGAAATAATGATGTCAGACCAGATAACAATACTGTAACGATACTTCAAATTGCTGTAGTTCATCATAGGTATCATACTGTCAACAATTCTACCATAAAATTGCAATAGTTTCAGGGGAACAGATAACAGTGGACTGTTCTCCCTGCTGCCCTCTGGGAAGAGGTTCTGCAGCATCCGCTGCAGGTCCACCAGGTTCTGCAAAAGCTTTTTCCCTGTTGCCATCAGACTGTTGAACTGCTGGAACTGCTGAAGCCACAAAATGGACTCTGTACCACATTTGTATATTTGCACGGTTTTAATAATACACTGTGATCGCACACTGTCTCTTTCCCCTGCATTGTTTACATTGTTTACATTTCAATTGTTTACTATAAATCACTGCTGCACCTTATCCTGTAATTTACTGCAATTTACTGTAATTTTTCAAGCTGTATGCAAACGAAATTTCGTTCTGTACGTATGTACTGTGCATACAAAATGAAAAATAAAGTTTTCTAAGTCTAAGTCTAAAAGCAGAAAAAAAACATTTGATAACTGAAATTAATGTCACAGGAAACTTTCTGAAGAAATTTAATGAATAAAAAATTACCAAAAAACCCAGAGAAAATTAATACAAGATTGTTTGCATTTTGTTGTCATTAGGTAACAGATAATTTCCTGATCAGTGATTTTAAAGAAACTTTTTACAAAAGAGTTTGTTTATAATCAGCACAAAAACCAGTTACAGTAAACTGATTGTTGTGGAGGCTCCAGATACACACCTACACAGTCTCAGTATTTGCCACAGTCGTGATTTCAACATCCCTGGTGCTCATCTTCTGACTGTCAGGTGTTTTACAAGAACAGAGTGAAGCCAGAAGCTTATCCAGGAAGCTTTTCCGACTCAACAAATACAAAGTTGTGTCTGCAAGGGGGCGAACAAACAGACAAACACGAGATATACAATAACGTATCCACCAGTCTTTAATTAACAGATGAGCTATGATGGGCAGGAAAAGCAGAGTGTAAATTAGCAGTACTGCAACCTGAATGGCTGCAATTCGTCGTTTTTCATCTGCTGGGACACTGACGGCTCCAGAAAGGGCTTTAATAGTCCCAACCAAGCAGAAGATGAAGACGGGGATGGGCAGGAAGTGAAGACATGCTAAGCTGATTGGAGTAACATCAGTTAGCTGAAAAAGAACAGGAAGAACCCAGACCACAACACAGACAACCACAGATGTCTTGATATTTCTCCTGAATCTGTACCACAGTGGCTTGGCAATGACCAAATACCTGAAACAACAGAAATATATATTCAGTCTATGGAGACTATCAGGTAAAGACTAGTGGGATGTAAAAGAAGCATTAAAGGGAACCATATACTTACCTTTCCAGGGAGATACAGACCATGAATCCAACACTGGCAAATAGACCGAAAGCAAAGATGACAGAACCGATATAATAACCAACTAAATAAATTGTAATTCTGCCACAGAACTGAATGAGATCAGAAAAGAGAAGGTTGATGACAAAGATAGGGCAACCCTGGTTCTTTTTCACCTGCAAGAAAGAAAACAGAAAAAAGAACTAATGACACAAGAATATTAACACTTAAAATGTTTCCTGTTTAAAACATTACAGTCATTTTTAAGGGTAAGAAAATGCAACTTAGACCTTAAATGAGAGATAGCTATTATTTTAAGAGCAAGCTACATTAGTACATTCCTTGTTGCTGAATAGATTTGTCATTTTGAACTCACCTGTAGAAAAACTGCAACTATTACTATCAGAGTGAAAGGAAGTCCAATGCCAATTGTAATCCAATCCACCCAATTAACAATTTTTTTTGTCAAAAATATCTCATACAGGCTACCAATGAAGCTAGAGCTGACATTGAAACGTTTTTCACTTGATGTCGTGTTTAAGATCAAATTGACACTCTGTTCCTCTGAGCTGTTGTTGTATTCCAAATCCTCCATTCTTCTGTGTTAAACTTTGAAGATAGTGGTATCTGTAAACACAAGAAAAATCTTTCTTTGTCATTATAATTGCTCACAAGTGGTTTTGAGACATAATGATGAAAAAATGTATTAGTGAATGTGGATAATTTTCTTCATCATCAGATTTTAGATATTTTGGTCACAGCTTAATATTTTGTGAACCTCCTACTGAAAACAGACTAGCCCTGTTTTAGCATTTCCTGGTGTGAGCCCTTCCTCCGTGATTTTCCATTGAAGGCTCTGCTAACCAGACTTGCTGGTGCTGCAGGTCTTCCTGCTCCACCCTCCCCACCTGGGTTTCTGCATTGGATTGGGGCCCAAGGCATCAAGGAACTGCCTTTTTGCCTGTATATGGATTTTGTTTGCCGTCTTCAGGAGCCATTGGTAAAGCCATCTTGTTCATTCATGAGAGTGTTGGATTGAGTGGAGTTTTGGAGTGTCACCTGCTGTTCTGCTGCTACTAGGTAAAACCTTAACTGTTTAACCTCCATGCACATTCTGACTGCACTTGCACTTTTTGGACTTTTTTGAATTGAACATAAAAGGAAAAGGAAAAGCTGCCGTCGTCTGCTAGATTTCTAATGCAAGGATTTCCTTTATCAACCATTTTTTCAAGCAGCTGCTCTGCAACAGACAGTGGAAAACATCTTCCCCATTATTTAGCCCAGGAGCTGATGCGGTTGGCCATCTCCAGTCTTTTCCAAGGTAAACAGTTTGTTTTGATTAAATGGTCCAATAAGTTTATTGTCACCTCAGCCTTTTCGTAGGCTTGCTCTAGTTGGTCCAAAAGAGCATTCTCTGCCTGGTTCTTTTTGTGGTCAGATCCTCCTGTCATGTTTTGCTCAGATGGAGTAGCTAGACTAGAGTGCAGAACAGATCTGAGAAGCAGCATGATGAAGTGATGACAGTTAATGATGAAATTAACACTGAGAAAGTCCAAAATAGTACAGAGCAGGAAATCCAAAACTGGTGAACACAATGGAGGATCTGACAATTAGTGAAGGGAGACAGATGGATTTAAATAGAGGGGAAGAATAAAGGGGAAATCAGAAGCACAGGTGACGACAATTAATCAATAATTAAAGTGACAGGTTCCAGCAAATAAAGTGAAGGAGGAAAGATGGCAAGGCAGACAGGGAGGAAAACAGAATTCTAACAGAAGCAGGATACAAGTAAATAATAACTGAAGGAACAAGTCTATTACAAAAATGATTGTGACAATGTTGTCGCCTTTATGTCGCTTTTTTTGTGCTGAGGGTTTTTCTTGCATTCTTATACTGTGTCCCTGTTGAGAAATAATGTGAGTAATGCACTTTTTTCCCCTCAACCATCCCAATTTATTATTTTCTCTACTCCACAAAAAGTCACCAAAGCTGGTCATAGTTTTGTACAATAAAACATCAAACAAAAACACAAAATTCATTTTCAGTAAACCTACAGTGTTAATAACAAAAACAATATTTATGATAGTAAAATAACCTAATCCAAAGCATTGGTTCGATGCATTGTGTTTTGCATAAACTAGTTAGTAAAATTCCTGTGGATCTGGTCCTGCTTAAGTACTCAGACCAGATCTTCTTGCACCAACAACAACACCATGTTCAAAGTCCCTAAATCTCCATACTTCATAGCTCAGTTTAAGCTTCAGAAAATCACCTTCATCATGTCTAGGTGTAAGTATATGCACTGAGTTGTAGCAATGTAATGGACTGATGTAGTGTTTTTGTTAATGATCTACTAATTAGGTGTTCCAAATAAATTGTCTAATGAGTCTATATTGCTTATAAAACAGCAAAATACTTGAATTTGCTTTATCTCATTCAACTTAACATACATTATCATATTGAAATTTGATGTGTGTTTTTACTGATAACCTTTATGGTTACAATACATCACATGAGCAAAAATAGATTTTTATAGGAGGAAATACTAAAACGAAACAAAATTCACTAATGCGTTTCTTTAAAGCATTTTGTTATAATCACATTTATAAACATTTCCTCTCAAAGTGTATTAAGAATTTTTGAATAAATCTACTCACAGCTTCTTTACTCGAGAAGGCTTCCAGGTCAGGTCAGCTGTATGAATAGGTAGGGTTATATTGTTACTGTTTAAATGGAAGGCAAAATAGGAAACTGTGGTTTTGCTTGTAATCGGGTCCTATATTCACATGCTCTCTCACAAGAAACAAGTTGGATTGTTCATTTACACTCTCTCCTATATGTGTAAAGATGAGCCTTCTGTACACACCAACAACAATTTCTTGATATTTTTGCGTGCTATGGATGCTCACATGCAGACACACAGTTTTAAAGACCTGGAAAAGTGTTCTTTTAAATTTCCAGGATATTCCAGTGTCTTACATTACCCTGTTTGCAACTGGGCTGGAGCTTAAGACGCTTGAATAAGAACTCTTTTGCACAGCGTCTTGTATGTGTTTGTACTCTGTAACTCCAGAATACATAATTTGTCAAACTGATTCAGCTTAATTTGTGAAATACAACGATAACAACTTAATAAACATACAATTATGGTCCATCTGCTGTGTTTCTGCATTGTTCTCATCAAGAAAAAACACATCTTCAGAATCAATCTCAACTCAAAATGGTGATCTGAACCATGTGATCTACTTTTAGTAGTTATTGCCGGTTAGTGCAACCATAAGTTCTCTCTGCGTTTACTCCCATTGCCTGCTATGCCAGCCTAAAGTAGAGGAGACTCATCCAATATGACTGCAACTTGGGATGTGCTCCAGCATGTAATCAGGCATCTACGTATATCATTTCTATGGCTTTGAGCATCTCCCAGCAAAACAATGTCGAAAGGTCCAAGATGCAGTGGAAAAAAAAGCCCAAAGAATTATGATTCTGTGAGGGAAAACTTTGCAATATTGCTGGGTATACAGTATAACCGTTGGTGTTCACTGAAGTGTACACTAAACCTGTTGATGCTCAGATGTGACCACAGACTTAATTGCTCTTCGGGCGCCGCACAGTGGCAGCCCACTGCTCCCCAAGGGGATGGGTTCAAAAGCAGAAGTGAATTTCTCCATTGTGGGATCAATAAAGTTCAATTATTATTATTATTATTATTATTATTATTATTATTATTATTAATTGTTCTGATATGAGGCTGTTAAAGATTTTGTAGATTGGCTTATTTAATTAATAATGGTTAGTTTTCGATCACATTGAGCTGCCACTTTATTGCGAGACATTGCAAAGGATCAGGGTCTGTCCAACATTATTTACAATTGAATTCTAAATTAATCAAACCAGCGTTATGATAGTTCTGCTATACTGCCCCTAGATGTCGCCACATCTGTTTATATTTGTTAATCTCTTCCAAGAGCAAATTATCCTCTGGTTCAGAAAGGACTATCAAAACACTATCAAGACGGAGGCTTCATATATATGAAACCTTATTTTATCATGATCAAGTGCTTTTTGGTCGTTTTTATGAACATAATATGTTGCTATACGAAGAGTGGGCTTCAATATCTGATTATGAACCTCCCCTTTTTATGGAGTTGTCTCTGTGGTTCTTGTCCAAACCCTAAGCTTTAACAGATCACCTGGAAATCATTACTACATCTGGCAGCTACTCCCTGACCTTTGACATCCTCATGTGAGCCTTGCCTGTCCACCCTCCAACGCTTCAGCCATCTGGTCCCATGCAGTCAATCCACTGAAACCCAAGTTCTGTCCAAGTTAAAGAAACACTTCCAGATCCAGCCTCTATCTCCCACTCATCTTCCACGGAGCTTTTTATTCTTCATCATTCAAGTAAGCTTCTGCACAAGAACTCATGTTACCAACCTACTCACCTGTTGGGTTTCCATTCAGTTACTTTGTAACCGCAGTTTGACCGATGCCCAACATTTGTTTGCTTTTCCAACCTAAACATGGCCATATAAATCCTCTCCAATGGCAGTAAAGTAGTCAGACACCCGATGAGAAAGAAGTTCTGCCCCATCGTTGTCGAGACAAAGCATGGACACCCTCCAAGACGGGGCTGAGAGACCAACTTGATGTCATTGGCTGTTGGAGTAAGACAAATCGTCTTGGTTTTCTTGATGTGTTTAACAGCCTTTAGGCTCCATCCAAATACATCTAATTATAACTCCTAGCTCCTGTTCCTTAGGGTGAGCAGTAAGAACACTATCATTGGTAGGAACAGAGCTTCCATCATTACATAACGTAAACGCACATGGACAAATCCGGGGATACTGGATCTGTTTGTTTTTGTAAACGCTATATAAGTTCAGTCCATTTACCATTTAAAGTGCCTTGAAATGTTTGTTCAATTATTGCTGTTGAAAGTGAGTTGAATTTATGTTTGATTCTGAATAAACAATCTAGGGCATCAGTACTTTAATTAGACTAACATGTGTTTTTCCTCTTTTTATTTTCTCCGCTCTTCTTTCCTTAATTTCAATACAGTTATTGCACAGTTTTATATAAAACATAAATAACATTTAAGTATAATTTTATTTTACATGACTTGACAAAAGACAAAGGCATGTCAAAAGTACAGTTTAAGGTAAAATCGCTGCAAGCTGTTTCTGCTGTGGATGTTTGATAATTGAGGAACAAAATGCAGCAGATACATTCCTTTAAAGCATTTTGTTACAGCAGCAGAGATGATGAAATGAAGTACTAATTTTTACGTCCTTTTGTCTTCTTTTTACAGAAGATCTAAACAGAAACGTTCCTCCTTCAGTGGAGCTTTTTACAAATTTCTGAGAAGTTTACATAAGACACCTCGCTAAAAGCAGAACATTGTTAAGTACACACATTGTACTCTTTTGTAACACATTAAAAACCACAGTCCACGGTTCAAAATGAGCCAAAACAAATGGTGCAAAACAAATTTCAACATCTGTATGTCACATAAATCCACAATATTTTCTTTTTTCTATTTTCCCTTAAATGTATATAGCTCAACTCAACTCAAACTTTATTTATAAAGCACATTTAAAACAAAGTGTTGTACAGATATCACAGTTGCAGGAAATAAGGTAAAAACTAAAAAGCTAAAATACATAAACACAAAGTAATAAAATACAATGAAAATGAAATTAAAAAAATTAAAAATGTAAGTAAATATTTTGCCAGATATCCACTTAGACTTGATTAAAAGCCAGGGAGAAGAAGTGTGTTTTTATGGAGGATTTAAAAACCTCAAAAGATCCTGCAGATCAAATGTGCCATGGCAGGTTATTCCAGAGCCTCGGTGCCACTGCCACAAAGGCACGGTCACCTCTGGTTTTGAGCCTGATTTTAGGCGTGGCCAGTAGCAGCTGATTAGAGGATCTCGGTGTTCTGGCAGGGGCATGACTTTGGAGGAGTTCAGTCAGATACTGGGGGGCTAGGCCATTAAGAGCTTTAAAAACAAACAAAAAAAATTTAAATCTATTCTAAAAGCACCAGAAGCCATTGCAGCGAAGCTAGGACGGGTGATATGTGGTCACGTTTACGTGTGTCAGTAAGGAGACGGGCAGCTGCATTTTGTACCAGCTGCAGGCGGTGCAAAAGTGAGTGGTCCAGGCCAACATATTGTATTAATAAAAGCATGGATTACAGTCTCCAGATCTCTGCGTGGCAGGTACCCTTTTATTTTTGATAAAATTCTTAACTGGTAAAAGCTGTTTTTTACGACCGAGCTAACCTGGCGATCGAATTCCAACCTGTCATCAAGTATTACACCGAGATTTTTTACTGATGACCGAATGTTAGGTGTAAGGGGGCCGAGAAAGCCAGCAGGAAAGTCTACTGGACTACAACCAAATATTATGATGTCGGTCTTGCTTTCATTCAGGTTCAGAAAGTTTGAGGTCATTCAAGTTAAACAATGACTGTGCGGCGTTGTTGGATTTTCACATTAAAGGAAAATAGATCTGGACATCATCAGCTTAACAATGAAACGAAAGATTAGGCTTCTTAAAAATTGACCCTAATGGTAACATAAACAGAAGAAATAGCCACATTATATGCTTATAAAGAAGTCCAAAAACCATTTCATCATGATAAAATAAGAGCCTCATATCAGATCATCACAGAGAAAGAAAATTCATGGTCATAAACGGAAATAGGGATAAAGTAACTGTCATGGTTTAGTTTTGGTCTAGCTTTTTTCCCGTTATTTTTCAGTTCCTCCTCCTCTCAGCTCACCCTCCACTCCCTCAGCAATCAGTCACAGCTGTTAGGCTCTAATTAGTCAGAACTCACTCCACCTGCCAGCCTCCCTACAAAAGCCTGCCTCAGTCTGATCCTCCCTGCCGGGGTTGGGAAGTGTACGGTCGGAAGAGTTGGATTTGGAGCGGCGCGGGAAAAACGAAACATAAAAATATATATCGGATTTGGAAAAGGTGGATTTGGCATAAACTGGTATGTGAATGGTTCTGGTGGAAATGGAGGTAGAAATAGAGGAAGGTATGGATTTAGAAGGGTGGACGCCAGTGGGAAGAGGAAGAGGGAGAGGACGTGGAAGAAATAAAACAGATGAAGGAAAGGGAATTCAAGGCAGTAAACGAGAACTGGAAGGAAGTAGTTCGGATGAAGAAAGGATAGTTAGGAGGAAACTTGTGAGGGAGGAATTTAAAATAATATTAAAACTTAAAAATGAACAGGAACAGGATAACATCAGCCCCATTGTGGTGTCAAGAGAAATAAAAAAGAAAATTGGAGATGTCGAAATGGTAAAGATTTTGCGAGATGGAAACCTATTGGTTGTCTGTAAAAACGAAGAACAAATGAATAAGGCTTTAAATGTGGATAATATTTGTAAAAAAACTGTGTTGGAGAAAAAAGTGTTGGGAGAAAATAAAAAGATTAGAGGAGTGATTTATGGGATCCCTCTAGATGAAGATCTTGAGAAACTTAAGAGAAGTATTGGGGGTGCAAAAGTGAACAACTTGAAAAGATTGTCCAGAGTAGGAAGTTTATCGATTCTCATTGAATTCGAAGAAAAAGAATTGCCACAAAACATTAAAATAGGTTATCTTAGTTTTCAGGTCAGACCTTATATCCCTCCACCAATTTGTTGTTTCAAATGTCAAAGATATGGACACATAGCAGCCGTTTGTAAAGGAAAGCAGAGATGTCCAAAATGTGGGGAAGATCACAAGTTTGAAGAATGTAAAGAAGTACAAGAAAAATGTTGTAACTGTGGAGGGCAACATAGAGTTACATATGGAGGGTGTGAAGAAAGAAAGAAGGCAAAAGAAATCATACAGATGAAAATGACAAAAAACATAAGCTATGCAGAAGCAGTTAAAAATGTGAAGGAACAGAAAACAAGAAAAAGTGAACAAACACCGAGTCAAATTCCATTGCAAGCCAAAATACATTCAGAGGAAAATATCACAATATCAGTAGAAAAACTAATATTATTTGTAGCTTATGTAATCAATTGCACTGACCAAGCCAAGCATAAAACTGAGAAGATTAAAATAATAGTGAGAGGAGCTGAAAAGTTTTACGTGATGAAACAAGTTGGTTGCGTTACCAGACTTTGTTTTTACCGGTTCCTTGCAAAATTTAAAAATCATTGGTTTATTTCTGTCAGGCTGGCGAACTAGTAAAACCCCGTTTTGGGACAATTATTCACGTGCTCTGTGTTGTGGTTTGAGAGGGCGGGCTTTGTGACGGTGTGCCTGGGTCCGCGATTACGATTGGTTGAGAGGAAGCAGTGACTGCAGCATCAACTAATATAATAGGCTAAGAGGAAGGAAGGAAAACTGTCTCTATAACCAACTTTTATCGACCCTTTTTTTCCCCTTATTGTGCCACAAGTCTTTCGACTGATATATATTGTTATTAAATTATCGTCCAGCTCCATTTTATATGCTGCTGTCATCCTTGGGAGACATTTACAATTTATTCCAGCAATTATTGAGTTAATAAAGCAACACGCATCAGCCTGATAAACACAAAACAAACACCAACTCTGTAAATAGGGAAGCTTAAAAGTATAATGTTCTCGCCTCAAACGATCTGAAAACGTACTTTTGAAGAACAACAGCAGAAAAGGGAATGTTTAACTTACCACTGTGATCTCTGCGCTGTCTGGAATGAAGCTGCAGCCGCGGTGCATTCAGAGACGGTCAGTCTGAAGAGCGCATGCGCGGCTCCTATCTTCGCACTCTGTGCTCCATTAACCAGCCTTGGAAACCGTGACGTCAGACCACTGTTGTGAATTCGTATTCTCAAAGAAAAAATCCGTATTCTCAAGCAGCCGCTGCTGTTTGTGTTCATGAAGAATAAAGCACAAATTTAAACTTGAAATTTGTATTTATTAGTTATTGAAGTTGTAACTATTTAAACTGTATGTTGTATCTTTTGAATGCGATTTAAATTATTATGAGTTTACAAATGTTTGTTATGCACAACTTCTGACTAATATGGACACAACTATCCTTTTATGTACAATTCTATTTAGGAAGTGATCTTACCCCATAAAAAAGTGTCTTTTTAAAATAAAGTATAATAATTAAAGACTACCATCTTGTAGAATATTCTTGTATTTCACTTTTACTTGTCTCCATGTTCTAGTGGCTCCCATGGAGGCTCTGACATCAAATAACAAAGTAAATATGAAATTATTAAAATGCAAAAACCCATACTGTAGAAAGTGATAGAAACATCTAACATGGACAGCACTTATGCATTTAATTTGTCTGCTACTTTTTGCCAGCCCTCTCTCCTGGCTTTAGCAGACTTTGAGGTGTTCCCTGTCATTTTAATTAATGACTCAAATTCGGCATAACCTTAAAAGCTTTTGTTCTACTTGGGAGAAAAACTGTGGGCGTTCTTTGGCCATGCTGAACAGCCAATAGCAGCGTTGCTGATCATTGTTTCTACTATCGATACATTTCCCCTTTTAAACAAATGCATGAACGCGGAGTTATCTGAGATAACTCAATCCAGTGATACTAATCGAAAACAACAGGTGTGTTCGAAGAACCCAATTAGCCGGATCAGGATTGGCCGGTTGAAATCATCTTGGATGTGTCATTTGATCTCGGATGTTTTAAGCAACGTACGAAGAACGGACCCCTGGTGACCTCCAAGAAAAAAAAGAGTGGTGAGAACAACAAAACAAGTTCATAAAGTTACATCAAATAAAGAAACTTAAACCTTTCCCCAGATACTCAATTACTTTAAAAACAGCAAATGCCTGTTTACATCATCTGTTAGTGAGGGGGTAAATCCCTCACAGATGGTGTGTGTGTGACAAGGAGACATAAGGGTGAGGTTACCTGCCAACAGCGGGATGGGTGACATTTTACTAAATAACACCCTCATGTCAGAGCCAGAGCATTTAGTGTAAGCCATTGGGCTGCAGGGGCTGCCTCACCTTGAATAGAGCCTCACTCCACCCAAATACAAGCCGTTAAAATGGTCCCTGCTGCCAGTGCTGCCATCCAGAACTCTGGTCCAACTACCTCTGGAGGCAAGCAGGGCTGGAAAACAGCACTCTGCAAGAAAATGCTCACAGTCATTAAGACTATTGGTGTATTTCTACAAGGACCCTGGGTTAAACCAATCAGCGAGATGCTTCATGAAGCATTAGGTGACATCAAAATGACTTCTAGCAGACTTTATATAAACTCATAATGGACATCAAAGTCTTATTGATTTAGGCTCATAATAATTTATCTGAACAATTCTTGGACCAGGGTTTTCAGGAAGAATGCGTCTGTTGAAGGAGTGAAGCTGGAGAAACACCTCTGGACCCAGACGGACAGAACCTCTGAAGCCCACATTGATGCTGTGTGCAGAAAGCAGCGTGCACACAAAGCATCAAGCAGAAGCTGCAGCACTCTGACTGGGAGCTGCCTTGTTTTAATGTGGACCTGATCTGAATGAATCTGCTGGAAGGTTTTCTCTGAGCTGCCGGCACGGCTCACTTCCTGTTAAACACCAGAACCAGCTGCAGGCTGAAGATGTGCAGCTAAACTACTGGATCATTCAGGACGCAGCTACACACTGCCACCATGGAGAAGCAGCCGCTTCCAGCAGCTCTCAGCGTTCTGCAGGAGAAGCAGCAGATGAAGCTGGTGTTTAGTGACTGTTGTTTTCTGTCCTGATGTCTTCCTGGCAGCTGCAAACCAAACTGCTCCTTGAAGAGAAGAAAGAAACTTTGAACCTTGAAGCTTCCAGGAACTCCACTGCTGCTCCTGCTGCTGCCCCGCCCTCCTACCTGTCCCACCTCCATCACAGCTGAAGCTCCGCCTCCTTCCAGGTAGCAGCTCACCTGTGTCTCAGTGGTTCACATCTTGTTCTTCAGCACTTTGGACCGTCTGAACAAACTGTAAGTTTGCTTTGTTTCCTACCAGAACTTTGTCTTGAGGAACTTTCCTCTTTGTTTCTGCTCTCTGATGTCTGGAGAACATGTTCACTTCTGATTTCAGCACAAAGTTTCATCTCTGCTGTCTGAAGACTAATCTACAGGATTATTAGATTATTGATGAACTGGAACCAAACAACATGATGAACAGCTGATGTTCAGATGTGATGTTTAGTTGAGCAGAACTCTGTCGACCCAATCAGAGCTTCACGGCTCCAGATGATCCGTCTAAAATCTAAATATCTGGGAGCTTAAAGACAGGAACGTCCTTCATGTTGAGTTAAAACCACCTTTTAACCTCCAACCAGAAACTCTGGACTCTGAGAAAAACATGTGATCTAAAGGTTCTGCTGCTGTTCTGCTAAAGTTACAAAGGTCCACTTGAAACCTGAACCGTCTCTTTAGAGGTTCTGCAGCTCCTTAAACTTTGTGGATCGTCTTAAAATGTGTGTCTGTCCCTTTAAGAACGATGGTTGGTTTGATAAATTCAGAGTCACTGAAGCAGAACTTCTGAGGTTCTGGTTCTGATATTTCTCCTGCCTGTTGTTTATGGCAGCTGTAAAATATCTGCTGTTCAGAGAGCAAATTGAAGAACAGCTGAAGACCTGAAGGTGGGTCCAATCAGACCAGGATATGTTAACAGCTTCAAAGTTTTCAGAATCAATATTTTAGATATGAATTAAATCAGATAATCCAAAAGTTTAACGTGGTTCTAATAAATCTATCAATAAAACGATAATATTTCCAGTAATCAGACTTAAAGGTTGATTTAATGCTAAAAGTGATCAGTCTGTTGTTCCACAGAGTTTGACCCATGAGGGACAATTATTAGTTAGTATTTTATTTCCTAAATGAAGAGTCTGAGGAGTTTAAGAACTTGTTGGGAACATTGTTTTCCTTAAATTCATGTTTCAAACTAAAGTTTCATTAAACAAAGATCTTTGTTCATGAAACTACAGAGAATCTGGAGCTCAAACTGGTTCTGATCCAGTTAATATTAATGGTTCTGGTCCAGTTTCAGGTCCAAGGCTCTGATGTCCACCTTCTTAAACTCTGTCACCAGCTGGGATCTTCTGATGCTTTGATTTCTGCATAAAAACTAAAAGAAGTGAGTTTGCTTTTTAATGCTGTTAGTGACACAGGAAGGGATCAGCATGGAGAAATGGACCTGGAGAGGCCTGCTGCTTCACACTGAACTACCCGACCAGATCTAGTGGGTCGGTTCTGAAGCAGAGGCTGAGGCATGGTCTCATATCTGCTCTACAGCTCAACATGTTCTGGTCCTCCTTCTAGCAGAACTCTAGCAGATGAAGCAGAGGAGTCTGAGCTTGTGTCAACAGGAAGTAGTTCCCTTTTCTTGGTGCTGAGAGATCTTCCTGATGCTTTGGACCCAACGGTACCAGTCATGTGGACCATGGAGCTGCTGTTTATTAACACAGAAGCATCATCAGCTTTGGGACTGAGTTTAATCTGCTGTTAGAAAAACTGTGATGTTACTGAGTTCTGATCATTTTAATGAGCAGAGAGAGAAACTGTGGCTAAAATCAATGATTCTGGAGGAACCGGGTCTCCTGGCTGAATGTTGCAGCTTATTTTAAACCCAGAAGTCCTTCCAGGAGTCCGGGATGCTGCTCTAGAACTATCTGGATAAAACATCCTGATTAAATGACTAAAGTTTGGACCAGAACCCAAGAAATGAAGCAGCTCATCTAGAAGTGAATGTTGACCAGTGATGAATGGCTGAATGTAGAAATGAGTGAACAGCAGCAGAGCATCAGAACCAGTTAGTTCACTGTAGTGGATCATAGCTACTAGAACCTGCTGTGGTTCTGGATGTTTGGACCTTTAACAAAGGCTGACAGAAGTCCATCTACCATCTGTGGTAAACCCTGATTTAGTCTGTTTTCATCCTCATGTGCAGCAAGTTTCTAGTCTGAACATCAGAGACAGATCCAGGTCCAATCATCTGGTTCCACTTTATCTCTGTTGGACTTTGGGATTAAAAGCTGCTGACGCCTCAGAACCGAGTTCAGGGAAATAAACCATTTACTGCTCTTCCTATCTGATCCACTCTGGTTATTGTGACCTTTGACCTTTATGATCCTGCTTCAGGTGTCTCACTTTTTGCCTCCATTGTTTCAACCTCATGTTGTTTTTCTCCTGCTGCTCACAGGTCCAATAAAGCCCGGACTTTACTGTGGCTCCACTTCTCTGGCTCTGGCTCCATTTTGGTAAAAATGAGAAAGTATTCTTCTTCAGCACCAGCAGCTGATGTTTACAGGGTGAATGTATTTTATATGGAGGGTGTGCCGGGTCAGAGTCTATCTGGTTCTAACAACCAATCAGTTTGCTGCTGACTCGACAGATTACAGCTCCTTAGATCACTCAGGAGGTCCAACAGTCAAAGGTCCGGTTTATTAATAGTTACATTATAACCAGTAAAAGTGGGTCTGAGTCCTCTAGAGTTTAACCAAGCAAGGGAACCAAATATTCTACTGAAGAAATTAAAATAAATAGGAATAAATCAACAAATAAAAACATATGAACATGTCAGATGTGTCAACATAATCTGATCAAGAAAAAGTAATAATAATAATAAGAATTGAACTTTATTGATCTCACAATGGAGAAATTCACCTGCATCTTAACCCTTCCCCTTGGGGAGCAGTGGGCTGCCACTGTGGGGGGCCCGGGGAGCAGTTGGGGGTTGAGGGTCTTGCTCAAGGACCCAGAGTGCAGGCAAGTGGGACCGAACCAGGTACTTGCATCCTTCTCAGAGTGCAAGCGCACTGCTCTAACCACTCGGCCGCCACTTCCCGTAAATGTTTATCAGAGATCTGAATGTTTCTACTTCTGAGTGGAGCAGATATGAAGATCTAAGCTTTTCTAGAGATTTGGAGCAGGAATCAAACTCTGGTCTCCCATTAAAGTCAGACACAAACGCTTCCTGCGAGTCCTTTCAAAATAAAACAACATCAGTGTTAAAATGTGTTTGATTCAGTCAGATTATTTAATAGTTCAGATCTTTGATGCAGCAGATAATCCACTTGTAGAGTTTGATGATTGTGAAATAAAATAGTTGCTGATGTTCAGTCAGAGTGAATCAGTGTCAGTGGATGAAATGTTGCTCCATGGCTCCATCTAGTGGACTGATAGTAGAAGTACAGCAGCTGATGGCAGCTTCCTCTGCCTCTCACTGCTGTCTGACTGCATTCAACTGACACTGATATGAAGCAGAGAAGAAGAGCCAATCAGAGGAGGAGCAGCTGATCTTTTTCCAGCACTAATGATGTAAAGGATGATCAGAGTTGATGTGCAGATGAATGATTTGTGTTTCCTCTGCAGGTGAAGGTAGAAAGTGTGTGTGAGCTGATGTGGATGTGAATTCAGCAGCATGGATCAGTGTGAGGACAGAGAGGAGGGAGTCCCTCCCTCTAAAACCACTCTGTGTGGGGAAGCTGAGAGCCAGAGCCACGCTCAGAGGTGAGATCAGCATCTCTAAGTGTCCAGAGCCCTTTTCACACAGCGTTCTCACTATATCAGGCCAGAAGAGACCAAGTGGTCCTGAAGCTGCTGCTGTTCCTCTTTGCTGCTTCATCCAGACTGAACAGAGCAGCTCAGCATGGTACCAGTGTCTTCTGACAAACAGCAAGTCAGTGTTGCAGAACCAGCTGAGTGACACCAGCCTGTTGCTTAGAGCTCTGGGTTCCAGCAGGACACATCTGGAAAAACTCACCAACTTCCAGAACATTTCCTGGATCTTGATGACCAACATGTGTTCAACATTATTCATCCTAGAAAGAAGGACGGCTGATCAGACATTTATGGAAGAATCTTTACATTTATTTTCTGTCTAAATACGACCCAGACCAACAGAACCAGCTGCGCCCTCTGGGGAGATATTAAAACAGGTTTTCTTCTGACAGGATTCCTAAGAGACTGACACGAACAGATGAACCAGAACCGAGCTGTGTGTCCTTTAAGAGCGATGATTCAAAGGATCGTCTCATTGACTTCAAATCTTCAGGACCTCCGTCCTCAGAGAGGTGAGCTGTGTCTAACTGCTGTAACTGTGGAAACTGAGTCAGTCTGAAATGTTTTTATTCCAACATGTGTTTAACGTGAGCTCAGCTCTTTTTCCCACATTTCTATGTTCATATGTGAAGCGGTGTGTGTTGGATGTTCTCCAGAACCACAGCAGTGAAAGTGGAAAGAATGGATGTTGTTGGAGGCGTCCTGGATGCTGCTACATCATGTTTAACAGCTCTGATCTGTTTGCTTTTGGGCCTCATTGATTAGTCGCCATCATTAAACACTTTTCTCTGCTTAAAGTCAAAGATTTAGTTTGGACTGGAGCTCACTCTGATTGGTTCTCTGTGGTTCTGTAGAACCCGGATCCTTTTGCTGTTCACCAGTAACAGTCCCTAAACCTAAAGGTTTTTCGTTATGATACAAAACATAATCCTTAGTATTTTCTCTACAATGAAGTAAATAGTATTTAAGTTATATTTTTATTGAGTTTGGAAAAATAAACCATTTATTCCACTTAGAAATCAGTGAATAGTCTTGAAGATGATCATTTCCCTGAAACCTTTATTGTTGAACCTTCCTTTAAAATTACTAATAAAGGATTTATTAACACATACAGAAAAAATACACACAAATGAGATAATCCACGTACTCTCCATTAACATTCTGTGTTATAATATTTAAATTGGACATAAAGGAAGGAGGCGTGTGCTGGTGACGATTCTCAGTCATCCAGGTCAAGATCAATCCAGAAAAAGGTTAAAAAACCAAAAAAACGTTCTTCTTTTCTGAATCTGTAGATGTTCCTATCCAGGAACCTTTATCAGTTTATTTAAACTTTATCTAAAAGTCTGGACTAGTGTTGAGTTCCAAGTATTATAGACCTGCTGGTGAGGCCTTGTTAGAGCTTAGATTCACATGAGATCCTTCCTGCATGCAGCCATTAACAGCTCACTGAAGAAGCTCCACTTATACCAGCTTTTAACTTCCCTTTGGAATTAAGAATGTATTTTTATTAAATGTAAGAAATTTTAGAAGTATATATACATTATAGTAATAATGTTATTTTCACACAATAAGGGATTAAAATGTATCCTTAATTCAAAATGTCCCATTAAACGTGTCAAGCACAGATTTATCTGTAGTAGCAGCTGTGGAGCTGACAGTAATTTCACATGTTACAGTTTCTGCTGTTTGCTGGTTTGAAGTTAACATTAAAGCATAATCCGGCTAATAAAGTTATACCTCCAGCTATTTTACACATTAGAATCTAACTTTACACATTTAGCATGTAATGCTGGTTATGATTCTCAGACATTCATCAGCCTAAGATAAAAGCACAGATTCTCCTCCAGACTGCCAGTGGTAGCTGGGAAGCCTTCACACAGACACCAATGAGAGCCAATACCACTATGTTTATATATGAGTGTTAAGTTAGACGTAATGCTCTCCTGACAGGAATTAAATAGATCCAGACATGGTATAGTAAAGGATGAATTTAGGATATATCTGCTAGCACGTTACTAAAAACTGTTTAAAACCCACCTTAGAAGTCAAGAGGGAAAGTCTAGGTGTCTCACATGAAAAGGGTCTACAATTTGGCCAAATTCAAAAACTAGACACACACTCCACTAGACAAAGGCTTCTCTCACCCATTTAAATCAGAAGTTCTAACCATTTACATGCTCACAGTTGTATACATTTAAACATCAGGTATGCAGACTGTTTCTACAAGCTTCTTTTTATGATTTTCAATAAAAGTTTTGAAGACAAAAAAGATTGCAGCCTCCTTTGAAACAGCAAATTGGTTAGGGTTAGGAAAACCAGTAAAGAAATGTGTTATGCCAGAAACCTGTTTGATTATGATTATTATTATTAATTATAATTTGCTGTTAGAATTTTAATAATAGGTAATTCAAACTTAAATGGTAGCTATAACACATATAGTTCAAATGGTTGTGATCCCAGGGCTATAAGCTTGTAATGATTAATACCAATAATGCATTTATTAATTAGCTGTTATGAACTTATTTATGCTGGAACAGGGTGACCTGATCGGTTTCTGACCGATGAGATTTATCCAGCAAGCGTTGATAACTCGAATTATAACTGCAATTGGAGTTTAATCCTCACTCCTTTACCACAAACCATTGAAAATTGTCTCTGTTGATTTCAGATGTTAACTCAAAAAGAGGTAAATTCCTTGTTACAGTAATTATTCTAATTCAATAACCTAGTAAACTCTACTCACTATTAAAATAAACATGCAAAAGAAAATAAATTAAAATAGACAAGTCAAAAATGGATTAAAATGAAAGGTAGCAATTCTTAATTCAACTCACAGTTGTTTAAACATCACATTCAAGATGTCGGCACTTGACGTAGCAGCATTGAAAGACAAAATAGCTTTGAGAAACCAGATGGATGCTTCAGTGTTTCACTTCAAGCTAGCTAACCGCTTAGCTAGCCTGTACCTTCCCAAGATGGCAACTATGAAGACATATAACCTACGACTTTGCGTGATGCGCGAGGAGGAGGTGGGTGGACAGCAATTCTGGTGGGGATAAAGGCCGGTTCTCAAACGTTGCTATTTCTCAGTTTGTAATTTGCTTGTCTGACTGTCTGGGAAACTGGAGTTGATTTCTGGGGGTGGAGCTAATCAGACTTATTTGAGAAATGCCCTATTGGAACGCGGCTTGCTCTTAGCAGCCGACAAGTGGTACAACAGGTGACGCTGAAACCTTCAGCAGAACAAATAAAGATTTTGTAAGGCAAGGCAAGGGAAGGCAAATCTATTTGTATAGCACAATTCAGTACAGAGACAATGCAAAGTGCTTTACATGATTAAAATATAGGAAGATAAAACAGAATAAAAGCCAGTAGGAATAAAATGTAGAAACAAAATAGAACATTAAAAACAGTTGGACTAAGAAAGTTGATCTAGTGATGTTTCAGTAGAACAGTTTAACTAGAACAGTCAAAGGCAATCCTAAACAAATGTGTTTTTAAAAGAACTCAGGCTTTCAGCACTTTTACAGTTTTCTGGAAGTTTGTTCCAGATCAGTGGAGCATAGGAATTAAATGCTGCTTCTCCGTGTTTAGTTCTGGGTCTGGTTCTGCAGAGAAGGCTGGAGCCAGAAGACCTTAGTGGTCTGGATGGTTGATACACTGATAACAAGTCTGTGATGTATTTAGGTGCTAAGCCATTTAGGGATTTATAGATTAACAGAAGGATTTTAAAGTCTATTCTCTGAGATACAGGGAGCCAGTGTAAGGACTTTAGAACTGGGGTGATGTGCTCTACTTTCTTAGTCTTAGTGAGGACGCGGGCAGCAGCGTTCTGGATCAGCTGCAGCTGTCTGGTCCACTTTTTAGGCAGACCTGTGAAAACACTGTTGCAGTGATAAATTCTACTAAAAATAAACGCATGGATTAGTTTTTCCAGATCATGCTGAGACATTAGTCCTTTAATCCTGGAAATGTTCCTCAGGTGATAGAAAGCCGATCTTGTAATTGTCTTTAGATGCTTTTGGAGGTTCAGGTCTGAGTCCATCACTACACCCAGATTTCAGGCCTGATCAGTGGTTCCTAACTGAAGCGACTGAAGCTGTGTGCTAACTTCTGATCTCTCCTCTATTGGTCCAAAGATTATTACTTCTGTTTTGTTTTTATTCAATTGAAGAAAATTTTGGCACATCCAGGCATTGATTTCTTCTAGGCATTTACTCAGTGCCTGAACTGGTTCATAGTCACCTGGTGACATGGTGATGTAAAGCTGTGTGTCGTCTGCATAGTTATGGTAGCTGATATTGTTATATTTTATGATCTGAGCTAGAGGGAGCATGTAGATATTGAAAAGGAAGGGACCCAGGATGGACCCTTGGGGAACCCCACATGTGATTTTTGTCATCTTTGATGTAAAGTTACCTACTGATACAAAAAAGTCCTTTAAGTAGGATTTAAACCAGTGGAGAGCTGTACCAGAGAGGCCGACCCAGTTCTCCAGGCGTTCTAACAGAATGGAGTGATCAACAGTATCAAATGCTGCACTGAGGTCCAATAGAACCAGCACGGTGGTTCTTCCACAGTCTGTATTTATATGGATGTCATTAAACACCTTAATAAGGGCGGTCTCTGTACTGTGGTGAGCGCGGAAGCCAGACTGGAATACGTCAAAGTGGCTGGTCGTTGTTAAGAAGGTGTTTAATTGTTGAAACTCAGCTTTTTCAATAATCTTACTGATAAAGGGGAGGTTTGAGATGGGCCTGTAGTTCTGGAGTAGAGGTTTGTCTAAATTGTTCTTTTTCAGCAGTGGTTTGATAATTGCTGTTTTTAGGGCCTGGGGGAAAACACCTGACAGAAGGGACGTGTTTATTATCCGAGTCAACTCAGATGCTATGACAGGCAAAACTTTCTTAAAGAACGCTGTGGGGAGAACATCAAGACAGCATGAGGAGGAACTTAACTGCTGAATGATCTGCTCTAAGCTTTTGTGGTTTATTTGGTTGAATCGGGACATTTTGTCAAGATAAGTTCTAGTTGGATACAGCTTTGGTTCTGGTGTTGATATGGAAATACAAACTGATCGTCTAATCTTTAGGATTTTTTCAGTAAAGAAGTTAGCAAATTCATTGCAGCCACGGACACAGGAGGATTTGTAAACTTGTCGACTGTGGAAAATAAGACACGACCATTATTAATGTTTTTCTTGATGATCTCAGAGAATAAAGATTCTCTTGCATTTTTCAGTTGTAAGTTATATCTGTAAAGTCTCTCTTTATAGATGTCGTAGTGAACCTAGAGTCTGTTCTTTTTCCACCTGCGTTCAGCTTTCCGACATTCCCTTTTTTCACCTCTAACTGCTGGAGCATTTCTCCAAGGAGATTTATTCTTCCCGGAAAGAACTTTCACTTTAACTGGAGCAATGCAGTCAATGATGTCTGAGACTTTAGACTGAAAGTTATCTACTAGCTCATCTACTGAGTTGCAGCCCAAGGTTGAGGTAGCAGAGTAAGCTTGAATAAAATTTTCTGTGGCATTGTCCTTAATGGTGCGTTTTGTTACGATTTCCCTTTGGCTAAATGAGTCACTGGTAATGATACATTCAAACGTAACGGAGAAGTGATCGGATAAGGCAACATCAGTTACATTGACCTGTGAAATGTTTAGACCTTTAGTGATGATCAAGTCTAAAATATGTCCCTGTTTGTGTGTTGGCTGTTTAACATGTTGAGTTAAACCAAAGTTTCTAAGTGTGTCACACAGTTCTTTTGCACTTCTGTCTTCAGGGTTGTCAACGTGAAAGTTGAAGTCTCCCACAATAATTAAACAGTCATAATCAACGCATATCACAGACAGGAGGTCACTAAAATCCTTAAAAAAGTTTGATGTGGACTTAGGAGGCCTGTAAACATTCAGAAACATAGTTCGTACCGGGCTCTTTACCTGGAGAGCCAAATGTTCAAGAGTCGAATTTTCACTGAAACACCTTTTAACACTTTAGTGAATCATTAAACAATGTTGCCACTCCTCCACCTTTTCTTTGCTGTCTGCTCTCACAAAGAAAATTGTAGTTGGGAGGAGTCGACTCGATCAGAATGGCTGCTTCATTAAATTCATGTAACCATGTTTCTGTTAAAAACATAACATCAAGATTATTGTCAATAATGAAGTCATTAATTAAAAGGGATTTTCCTGACAGAGATCTAATGTTTAATAAACCCAGTTTATATGACTTAGTGGTTGATGATGTCTCTGTGGCAGGTTGCATCTGACAGTTTATAATTTTTAAGTACGAATTCCTGTTTGTTATCCTTTTGCTTTTCTTATTTCTGCCACGTATCATCACAGATATTCCCTGAATGAAGATTATAACTATATTATACATACCTTTCCCTAGAGATGTCATCAAAATGCACAGAACTGCGATGTATTCGGTAAATACTGTTTTTTATGGACGCAGAAGTCGTTGCAGGTTGGTGACATATATGGCTGCACCGTTAGCAATGGCAGCGAGCATAAAAGAATAGCTATCTAACATGTTTCTGAAAACGTACTATAAAATCCTCTGCGTAACTAATAAAGGATAATCTCCCTTCCCTGAATGAAGATTATAAATATATCACTCATGAGTCATTCTATGAGAATGGGTAAAATTGGACTCTGATATTTTCACATTTTGTACCCAAAAGTATTGTTTCTATGTATATCCTATATTATTAGGGATATATTTAACTTTCAGAAAAACATATTTTCCCATCTCAGGCATTAGTTTTCTTTTAGTTTTGATCATCATTTCAAGATGTCGTCACTCTAATTCCTCAACCCCATTATGGACACTTTGAAGGCTCTCTGAATATCATCATAAAATAAATTGGGATAGAAATCAACATTTTCACATAGATCAGATGTCCCCCATAATAATTCAATCATTTTAAAATGAAAAGTGACATAAATACACACATTTGTGCCCTCTTCTTTCCTGAAATGTGACTAATCGGGGACAGCTCTCCTGTCATTTTTCATCAAAAATGTATTTTAACCTAAGAATTGTAATCAATCAGCATAACAGGGTTGAAGATGGTAACGGGGTTGAAGGGACAAAAACAATTTTACTTTTACTTCAATGTACAGCACTTTCCGTTGACATTATACTGTATTTTATTTTGTAACCATAGCAAGGACACACATTGCTGTTGAATTGAGCTTTATTCATCTAAAGTTAAAAAAAAGAACAGCCTATTAACAACAGTAAAACATTAAGTGAAATGCTTAAATGCAACATAATGTGAAATGTGTGTGCGTATGTGTTTGTAGGCATAACAAAATCTCATGGCAGATGTGCTAAAAGTAACCTCTTCCCAATTCCTAACATACAATTACACTTGTAATTTGGTATACTTTGATAACAATAATGATCAGTCAGTGAAAGATTTTAACGGATCTGTATAAGTGCTTGTGTTTGTGTCCATGTTAAAGTCATTTTGCATGCGTGTTCCTGTATCAGTGTGTGTCTATATATATATGCATGAATGTGCCTTTTGTTCTTTGTTTTGTTTTGTTTTTTGAGTCGGTTCCACACTTCTTTCAAGACTTCCGCATGGCGCATTGTAAAGTTTTGTGGGGGTGGAATAAGTTCAAGGACTTCATCAAACAAGTACCAGTGAATATCATCCTGATGCAGCCAGAAGAATCGGTTTGACCCAATACCATGCATACATTTGACCTGGACATGTGTCTCTTGTGTGTTTAGAATGATACCTGGATACAAATCATCATCATATC
This sequence comes from Fundulus diaphanus, assembly GCA_037039145.1. Classification (NCBI taxonomy): domain Eukaryota; kingdom Metazoa; phylum Chordata; class Actinopteri; order Cyprinodontiformes; family Fundulidae; genus Fundulus; species Fundulus diaphanus. The sequence continues at coordinate 55,268,978 of CM073121.1, read as the reverse complement.
TGAGAATACACCATTTACCAATCAGATCTGAACTGTTCCACTCGATTTGTTTTCCTGTATTTCCCTCACCAGCTGGCTGTGATACAGCCATTTCCATCTTCTGTCCAAAACTGAAACACTGGGTGTTGAAGCAATTGCAGTTAAACTGCTTATGTGTTGTACTCATGCAACTTGCATCCCGAACCATCAGTTCTCCTGGAGCCAGAGTAATGACCTGGTAAATTCTCATTGTTCCGGGAACAGCCGGTATCTTTGGCATTTTCTTCATTGCTTCTTCAACATCTTCACTTTTCACAAAGAAGAGTTTGACACTTGTGTTTGTTTCAGACAAGGCCCTGAATAACTCTTCTGCATCTGGGATGTCACGGCCTTTTGCCACCATCTTGTCAGCTGCTCTTTTTAAGGCTCCCCCAACACCATCTGGTGCTCCTTTTCCATAACTAGCCTCAAAGAAATTCCAAGAACCTGCCTTGAATCATCTTTTATAAAGTTCTGTCGAGAAAAGGTAGAAGTTGCCTCGCTGTTCGTATTGTGTACAGGGTCCATCGCTTAAAATGTGTAGCACAGACACTTGTGGATGTTGGGCTTGGAGGTGATCCAGCACAGGATTTAGGTGCTGCCATATTGCTGGAGGGCTTTTATACCTGCTGGGGCAAATGGTGCCAAAGCACACAGGCTCTGGGTGTCCACCAACATACAACACACCTGTATGAAGGGTGGCCTGCTGATGTGAAGCCCCAAAGTGGACCGCCTGAACCTGAGAACTGTATTTACAGCTGTAGTTTTCTGAAAAGTTAACATGTATCAAAGCCTCTTCCTCTGATATGTTGTTCCTCAGCTCACAGCAGAAAGCATACTGCTGCTTGATATTAAAGTAATGCATTTTAAATCTTTTTACATAACTGTGGAAGAGCTCAATAAGGTCCTCTTGTGAACCCTCCACAGATTTCTTGACTGTCACCTTGACAGTGACCTTTTCTCCTTTTTTTTATCAATCTCCTTCTCCTCTGTTACCCACTGGGTAAAAGAGGTGTTTGATGTGCTTTTGTATGCACTTGTGATGCAGACAATTTTTTCTTTGCACTGGACACACTCTCCATACATGCAACTCTTGCTGGATGAGTTGCAGGAAACTTTCTCTATCAAATCCTCAATGTTGGCAGTCTCAATAAGTGTCAACTGATGGAGTCTTACTGCCAGAAAGCTCAAATTTTCATGCAACTTACACATGCATGTGTCACGTTCAGAGAGAGATGGGTTTACAACCCAAAAGAGGCGAAAACGACAGAAAAGGGAGTAGGATATCATTTGGTCTTGGTTTTCTGCCAAAAATCTTTTGTGGATATTTTTGTAATGTATCCATCAAGAGCCTCTTTTGCATTTTTAATTTGTTTTTTTGTGAGTGTTTGTTTGGTTCTAGTGGTCATTCTGCTTACATCATCCCTGAGATAGAATGACTTGATTCTTTTTTTAAGCCTTCAGAGAACCTGCTGGTCCTCTTTCTTTCAAAATGAAGACTGTCATTATGTCTAGAGTTCTTGATTGAAAATCCAGGGGAGACACTTGCAAAATTTGCAACCTGTATTTCTTTAAGATCCTCCCTGTCATGACTTTGGCAATCAGCTGCTTTTCTCTGTCCTTGGTGGCTTTTTTGTATTTATTCCTAATCTCTTGAATGAGTGACTCATGGTAAAGTAAGTTTTTTTTTATTTGGGGGTTAACTGGCCAATTTGAAGTGAGTCATGTTACTTTTGACTGTGGTGAATCTGAATATTTCTTTGGACGTTGGTACCTTTTTTTGTATTTTTCTTTGCCTTTTCAAGTTTTCTCTGTAGTTCCACTATTTGCCTCTTGAGCTTATTTTTTTCTCTTCTGGACTTCTTCCTAGCCACAGAACGTTGCCTACAAAACAAAAACATAAAGGTTGATCTGGGCATTGAAAGTTAAGTCATTTTAACCCCTACCCTCCCTGTTTCTAAAATGACATTAAGTAAAATTACACATTTATAACACTGTTAACTACCCATTGCCCTGACCTTGAACATCTTGGATGTGAAGGCTGTTCTGGCTCATCTCCCTGATCTGGACTCTGTGGTGGAGTGCTCAAGTTCTTGAGCACCTCTTTCCTCTCCTTGCTCCTGTGGTAAGCTGCTCTCCACATTTTTCTTTTCTTACGCTGTTCTCTTTCACTCAGTTCTTGAATAGTTTTTTTCTTCCCTGCCTCTACATTCTTTCTCCATCTCTCTCGCTCACTCTGCAGGTATCTCTCCCTTCTTTCAGGATCAGCTTTAAGGCGTTCCCGATACATTCCCAGCCTTTCTGCTGCTGTTATTGGTGCCATCTTACTCACAGCTTTAACATAGAACATAAAACACATTCAGCATGCATACATAATAAAACTGTTGATAAAATATAATAATAATCAATCTAAAAAATTGGATAACTTAACAACCATAGTAACTAGAATCTCAACCCCGTAACCATCTCACAACTCCGGTATTATCAAACCCATAACGGGGTTGAGTGTGACGGGGTTGAGATTTTTGTACAAAATGGCCACTGCTCAATGTAGCGAATGCAAGAATAAGAGCACATGGCATGCATGAAATTCAGAATTCGCATATGTTCTTAAAATAACAAAAAGGTTTTCATAAGTAGTACTTTTCTATCTTCTTTTTATGTAACGGTGTTGAGTCATTTAGTTTGACGACCACAATATCACAAGATAAATTACCAAATTGCAGGAAAATATGAGAACCACTTGCCTGTCTCTGTGGTCCAGTTGTCCAAAAGACCTTAGTGTTGTCACAGCTCATACCATTCTATTTTTGAGGGTGAGATCATTTGTGTAACGGGTTAAGCGGTGACTCAGGGACAGAAGTAACGTGATCTTTGATTAATATTTAATGATTCATTTTGATTAAAAAAAAACAATACCAGCAGAAGAGCATAAATATTGAGATTGACGTAAACATTTCTTGACTTTTTAAATAATTTTTGTTGGTATTTCCAAAGTAAACCTTCATCATGGCCATGAGGGACATCACAAAAGAGGGGGGTCAAATCAATCCAATCCAATCCACTTTATTTATATAGCACATTTAACAACTGAAAAAGTTTCCAATGTGCTGTACATAACAAAAAATAAAATAAAGATAATCTAATTAAATAAACTAAATAAACTAAAAGGACACAGAGGACCACACAACTACGCGGTGTTAAAAGCCAAAGAGTAAAAGTGGGTCTTAAGACGAGACTTATAACACTCCACCGTAGAGGCAGTCCGTACATGGAGGGGCAAAGCATTCCAAAGTCTGGGGCCAACTACAGAAAAGGCTCTGTCCCCTCTGGTTTTAAGCCTCGTCTTAGGCACTATTAACTGAAGATGGCCCTCAGACCTCAGAGCACGTGCCGGAGAATAAATCTGGAGGAGGTCGGTGATGTATTGAGGAGCCATCCCATTCAGGGCTCTAAACACAAACAATAAAATCTTAAAATCAATTCTAAAACGAACAGGGAGCCAGTGCAACGACGCAAGAATTGGTGTAACACGTTGATGTTTTCTGGTCCCTGTTAAAAGACGAGCCGCTGCATTTTGGACTAACTGCAGACGGGAGAGAGCTTGTTGGCTAATGTAACGCATATATGGCTAGGCGTCTGACTACGGCCATAGATATTAAAACGGACATCAGATAGGTTCGACTATGGAGCCTGTGGGTGAATAATTTACCAAACAACAAGTAGCAAGTTTTAAGTTACTGTATTGAAAATTATATTTGGTTCACATATATTCAGGAAAACAAAATCAATAACCAATAATACAAAAAAAAAGAAACACACTAATAACAAAAATAAATGAACATAGAAACAAATAAACCCAGATAACACCCAAGAGTTCTTTTTTCTTTTTTTTTTTTTTAAGTTCGCTCCTTCTGCGGCAGATGGTCAAGGATCCAGTAAACCATAGTCCAGCCTTTTCCAAAATCCAGGCAGTAGGGCCAAGGGAAAAAAAACAAGAAATAGTTTGGTCCTACCGCACTGTTTCCAAGATCTGCTAGCTCGCCATCATGGATTGAAACAGGTATGAAAAAAAAACCTGACCTAAACAAGGTCATAGAAAACAACAATTAGCATTTAACAGGGTTGCTGTCCAACCAATTAAACATTGAAAAAGAACCAACTATATTCCATAAAGTACTTATAAGGAATTTCTCACAATGAGTTTCAAGTTAAAAATTACATAAATAGTACAAATTCAAATAAATGTACAAGTAAAGTAACCTCAATAAGTTACTGGTAAAGTTTCAATTAAAGTGCACTTTCAAGTGGTAATTAGGTTGAATTGACATTAAAGTCAATCAAACTCAATTTAGCTCAAACATATTTCCAACAAACAATGGCTTGGGTTTTATTTCATTTGTTGCGCAACTCCAAAAACATTATCCCAATCCAAAGTTCCATAGGCCGTGAACAAATTTAATGAAAAGGAGAATCAAAAGGCTAAGTTAATACTTTTGAAGACATAACCTCCATTCGGCCACAAAATTAAACAAAAAGAGTATGATCTTTCAACTACAAGACCATTTCTAAAAATGTCAACACATAACTGTTGAGCAGGTGAGTTTCTACTAATGCCACAAAGCAAACAGCATAAAATAAATGACTCACCGTTGAATGAGTGCCAGGAAACACTTGTTGGAATCCTTTCTCAGTAGGTTTAGCAATATACTCCCGTGAGTTCAGGAGGATGCCAACACGAGCAGCTAGCCACAGAGAACAGTAGCAACACCAATGGAGGAGATCTCAAGTTGACCTCTAACCTGGAACTTATAGTGTGTGCTGCTTGTTTGACCCGCCAAAATAAAATTCAAGGTGATTATTTTGTACAGGTTACACTCTCCCCTCCCGATCCCATGTACGTCCTCGTGCATGTACCAGGCTGGTAGCATATAGGTGGCTGGCTGGAGTGTGGAGCAATCAACTGCCCTTCCTCGTCATCTTGGAGGGCGAAGGAGAAAGCAGAACTCAACCCATGAAGCAAAATCTGGATGCTCTTCAATAATTGTTCACCAGGTTTAATATACTGGAGCCGCTCGGGTGGATTCCTTGTACGACTGGAACATCTCAGGGGTTGGTCCTCACTATTCATAGCCACTGGTTCTGTTGGTGAATGCGGTTCTTCAGCGTAGCTGGAATTGTCTGGCATGTTAGGTTCTTGTGTGTCACGTCCTAAGTTATCAGATTTCAGAGTATCAGAGGTACTTCCCTCAATTCTGGAGATCTCTGTAGGACTGAGTTGTTCAGAGCCACGTTCTGGTTCCTCACTGTCCATTTCTGGCTGTTCCTCTCCACTAGTTGTGGGTTCTTCTTCCACAGAGTTGCATTCGTCTCTCTCCTCAATGACAGGTACTGTAGATTGTGTGACAGGAACAGACTGCTTGACAGGGGGCAAGTCAATGTCAATTGTAAATTTGACAGGTCCAGAGGATAATGGAATGTACAAAGGTGGATTGATTAATTCATCCTCTGATAGAACTTCTTCACCATCAGCACATACTGGAGAAGGCACAGAAGTTTTCTTTTTATTTTTGTTAGGTATTTCTTCTTCAGGAACAGATAAATACCCGCATGGCAATAAGAGGTCTCGATGTAAAGTTCTAAGTGGTTTGTCCTGACCTTCCGGTCTGACTGTGTATACTGGAAGATTGCCGGCTTTTTTCACAACAATGTATACAGATGATTCCCACTTATCTGCAAGTTTGTGTTTTCCCCTTAGTCGTACGTTCCTGACTAAAACTCGGTCCCCTACGTCCAGTTCTGATGCTGTGATTTTCTGATCAAATCGAGTTTTGTTACGTTGCATTACTTTGGCTGAGTTCTTAATGGCCAGTTTGAAACTTTCTTCTAGATGGGATTTTAATTTCTGCACATATTGTGTGTGAGAGGTAGATCCATCTTTACCTAGTGGCAGTCCGAAAGCTAAATCTACTGGCAGGCGAGGTTGGCGTCCGAACATCAGCTCGTATGGTGAGTATCCCGTAACATCATTTTTCGTGCAGTTGTAGGCATGCACTAGAGGTTTTATAAAGTCTCTCCAATGAGTTTTTTCCTTTTCAGTCAACGTTCCCAGCATGTCCAGCAAGGTTCGATTGAAACGTTCAACTGGGTTCCCTCTTGGATGGTATGGAGTGGTTCTTATTTTGTGGATGTTTACCATCTTGCAGAGTTCTTGAATGGTCCGTGATTCAAAATCTGGACCTTGGTCACTGTGTAACTTTTCTGGAATTCCATAATGCACAAGGAAGTTGTCCCACAGACATTTGGCAACAGTTCGAGCTTTCTGGTTTGGAGTAGGCACGGCAATGGCATACTTTGTAAAGTGATCTGTTATAACCAAAATGTCTTTGACTCTGCGATCGGGTTCTACAGAAAGAAAATCCATACATACCAACTCCAACGGATGAGTTGTTCTGATGTTGACTAAAGGTGCAGCTCGCTCAGGCAATGCTTTGCGTTTTACACACCTTTCACAGGTCTTAACTTTGTTGACAACATCAACATGCATTCTAGGCCAATAGAAACGGGAACGGACTAGGTCAAGGGTTCTTTCGATTCCCATATGGCCCATTTGGTTGTGTAATTCGCGTAGCACCATGGTCCGATACCCTTCAGGTAACACAAGTTGGTAGGTTGGTTCACTCCCTAGTTGTCTTCTCCTAACAAGAAGGTTGTTCTGGAGCTCCATTTTATTTATTTCTCGCAGAAGAAGGGGTAACTCTGGAAGTTCTTCCCTCACCGATGGTGATGGTGACTTTCCTCGTTCCAGCTGAGCTATGACATGGCGGATAACAGGGTCGTCACGCTGCTTTTCTGCGATGTCATCTGCTGTGAATTGAGGGAGTAAAGGGGAGCCGAACTGTTCATCGTCCGTAAAACTGTCAGGTAAACTGTTGGCATGGGCGGACATGGACAGCACCAGCGCCCGGTCAAAATGTAAACATGTGCTGTACACCTTGTGCCGAGCACAAATTGCTGCAATGGTTTGCTGGTCAATGGAAATGTAATCCGGTTCGTCGAGATGTTGCTGGGCAAATTTCAGGACTCGTTCACGTTCCTTCCTGGAGACAGGATCATCAGACAGCTCACCGTGAGGTCTCCGAGACAATCCATCAGCATCCCTGTTCTGCTTCCCAGCTCTATAGATGATTTTAAATGTGAACGTGGACAAAGATGAAAGCCATCTATAACTGGTAGCGTCAAGTTTTGCTGAGGATAATAGGTAGGTCAGTGGATTACTGTCTGTGACAACTGTGAACTGAGCACCGTAGAGATAATCATAAAATTTCTCTGTCACTGCCCATTTTAAAGCAAGAAACTCCAGTTTATGAGCCGGGTATCTGGACTCACTACGTGAAAGACCTCTGCTGGCATAGGCCACAACTCTGTTTTTCCCGTCCTGCTCCTGATATAACACCGCACCAAGACCAGTGAAACTGGCGTCAGTGTGGAGTGTGTAGGGCTTTTGCGGGTCGGCGAATGCCAATACAGGAGCAGAAGTTAGTTTCTCTATGATGGTTTGAAATGCCTGCTGGCACACTGGTGTCCACCTTCCCCCAAATGGTGCTTTGGGGTTCAGATAATTTTCTGGCTTCACAGTTGACTTCAATGCCTTTTGAGATGGTGGATAACCAGCAGTTAAATCATGCAATGGCTTAACGATAGCCGAATATCCTTGGACAAAACGGCGATAGTACCCAGAGAAACCAAGGAAAGATCTCAATTCCTTCAGGTTCTTGGGTACTGGCCAGGAAGTAAGCGTCTTGATTTTTTCAGGATCAGTCTCAACACCATTTTGAGACACTACATGTCCAAGATATTTCACAGATGTTTGAAAGAATACACATTTCTCAACTGACAATTTTAGCCCAAAATCTTTAAGTTTGTTGAGAACTTTCATCAAACGTTCTTCATGTTCTTCCAAGGTGGGAGCAAAAATGATTAAATCATCAATGAAAACTAAAACTTCTTTCAGGTTTAATTCTCCCATGCATTTCTCCATCAAACGCTGGAATGTGCTAGGGGCATTAGTAACCCCTTGTGGCATGCGGTTGAATTCCCAAAACCCTAATGGGCAGACAAAGGCAGTTTTGGGTTTATCTTTTTCCTCCATCTCAATCTGGTAGTAACCTGACTTGAGATCTAACACAGTGAACCATTTCGATCCAGACAGAGCAGAAAATGTATCTTCCAGCTTGGGTAGGGCATATGCATCCCTTATTGTCTGGAGATTTAATTTTCTATAATCAATGCAGAGGCGTACACTGCCGTTTTTCTTGCGCACAACCACAATTGGAGAAGCAAATGGCGAATCAGACTCTTTTATAACTCCTGAATTAGCAAGTTCTTGCAGGTGTTTTCTTACAGCGTCAACATCCTGAGGGTGGATTGGTCTTGGCCTTTGTTTGAAAGGAGTGGGATCAGACAACTTTATTTGATGTTTCACTTTGTCTGTTCGGCCAAAGTCCAAGTCGTGCTTTGCAAACACCTCAGGAATACTATTAAGTTTCCTGATGATTCGCTGTTTCCATTCTGGAGATAAAGGTGAATCTCCAAAGTTATATTGGGGTTGAGATGGTTGTGGTGACTCTGTAGACTGTGTTGAATTCTGGACTCTTTGATCTTGGGGGATCACACTCTGAAAAGTGCTGATTTCTGCTATAATGGCTCGGGCTGGAATCTGAATCTCATGGTCAGACTCATTGCTTACCACAACTGGCAGATGGCAAGGCCGATGTTGAGGCAAGTCAATGAGGCAGGTTTTCACCATGAGCCCACCAGGAAGGGTATGGAAACGAGGATGTTCAAGGATGACTTGTTTTTCATCTCGCCATATTTTTACTGCTAAGCATCCTTCAACAACTGCAGTTTGACCAGCAGGAATGCTTTGAGGCCGATTGTACTGCAGAGTGATAGTTGCAGTATTATCAACCAAACTCTGAGTATAGCGGTGTTGGAGGATCTTATACACTGCTGTGTAACCAGAGTGTGCAGGTTGAAAAACCCTGTCAGGATGAGCATCACAATGTTTGCTATAAGCAACATCTAGGGTGTTAGTACCAATAAGGACAAGATGTTGAGATTGTCTAATGTCAGGTACTACAAGAGCAAGTGTATCGACTTCTATGGATGAACCAAAGAGTTCAGGTGGGAAGGTTATGTTGAGCTCTATATATCCCAAATAAGGCACTGTTTGTCCATTTGCTCCTTCTATTTCCAACAGATCGTTTATTGGTTTAATTTCATGGTCCATCAGGTAAGTGTTATAAAAAGAATGCGGGATAGTAGTAACCTGCGAACCAGAGTCAAGGAGGCAGTTAAACTGATTTCCTTTTATTTGGATTTGACCTGTGCTCTTCGTGCCGACAAGACCTCTCGGCAGTGTTCTCATTTTGCGTTCTTCGGGACTGTTCATATGAACAGCTTCTGCGTGTCCCACAACAGAAGCTGTTTCTAGTTTAACGACTTTGAATTTTTTTCATCCCATGCTTGCTGCTTCTGTTGTAATAGTTTCCTTTTCTGCCTAACAAGACTGGGGTTTGCTTTATCCGTGCAAGAAGAGGAAAGATGGCCATCTTCCCCACAATTAAAACAATACCCAGGCTTGGGCCTAGTTTTTAACTGAGGTGCAAGAGAGTATGATTTGTTCTGCCTCGACGTGAACTTGGATTCAGCTGTACTTTTCCTGGACAGAAGTTGAGACATCTGCTGCTGTAATTTCTGTAGTTGCTGTTTCATTTCTTTCAGCTCTTCATTTGACGCAGAATGTCCACAGGGACAGGCACTTTGGGACTGAATGTGGACCTTCTGTTTTGATGCGGCAATATGTTTTTCCATCAGTGATTTCTTAGCTTGTTGTTTGTCTTCTTCTGTCCTCAGTAGTAACAATAAATCAGCAAAAGATGGTGGGTTATCTTTCTTTTGTTCCAGCTGCAGCTTAGTTATCACAGTGTTGTCCCAACACCCACGACAAAACTGTTTCAAGAGATGTTTATTTATATCGGCAGGTGAAATCCCTCCCTGCTTCACAACAGTGTTGAGAGTGAGCAGAAGCCGTTGTAGGTAAGTAGATGGTCGTTCTCCTGGATTCTGAAGGATGTTCAGGTATTGTGCATACAACTCTTCACCATCTTGTACCGTTCCAAAGGCAGAATCTAGTATATTTAGCAAAACCATTGGTAACGTGTTGGGGCTCAAACCTTTGACCAAATCAACTGCAGGTGACGACAAGCTCTCCGTGATCCGTCTGGTAACATGCAGCGCTGGAAGGTTTGGGTCAGCCAGCAGAGATTCAATTTGTGAACGCCAAGATTCAAAATCAGCTTCATTACTTGGCTTCGGAAGCCTTCCAGAAAAAGTACGCAGACGAAGTGAGGTTGAACCAGTCAGATCAGTACTTCGGACCACATGCTCAACAACGACTCGTTGTATTGAAGGTGGGTTGAGGTCATTGGTAGACAGTGACAGCCTTGGAGCTGGTCCCTTTTTCCTTTGACGGGGTCGTGCTCCCTGATCCGCGGAGGAATGACCAGGAGGAAGTGAGGATAATGACCCGAATTCCGGCCCTCTTTGCACTAATTGTGCAGCAGTGAATTCCTCTTTTACCTTTATTCCATCCTCCTCCTCATCATCATCATCGTCATCATCGTCATCATTATGATCACCTCCAAGGTTTTCATCTTTTTCGGCAGCATGCAAATGTTGGCTTATCTGGCTCATCACTGTCTTTAGGGCGTCTTCAAAACGCTGGCCGCTTTGATCAGAGATTCTTCTAAGTTCAGCAATGTAGTTGAACTGGTGGCTGCTGCTATCCGCTGTGGCTGCATACTCGAGGGCCAAAGCAGTGACACACAACACAAGGTCTGTACTCGTTTTAGAGGAGTACGTATACGGTAGAAGCGGCTGTAACGCGGAAAAAGCAGTTAAATCCGCAAACTCAACGATCAGGTTATTGAAAAAAGTGCTTGAGGAATCAGTAACATAAAAAGTGCGATTAAGTTTACCATAACTACTTAAGCAATCGAGGATTTCCTCATCGGCCTTGGTATTAGTAACACCAGAAATCATCACTGACTGTGATACATTTATACCAGATTGCGCAACAAAATCCATCTTTTATAGTTTTTATTTATTTTTTTTAAATATTTTACCTAATAAATGTTCAAAATGTAAATGAGTTACCCAAAAAAATATATATTCACACCGACAGGCTCCTGGCTAGCTCGCCACGTGTAACGCATATATGGCTAGGCGTCTGACTACGGCCATAGATATTAAAACGGACATCAGATAGGTTCGACTATGGAGCCTGTGGGTGAATAATTTACCAAACAACAAGTAGCAAGTTTTAAGTTACTGTATTGAAAATTATATTTGGTTCACATATATTCAGGAAAACAAAATCAATAACCAATAATACAAAAAAAAAGAAACACACTAATAACAAAAATAAATGAACATAGAAACAAATAAACCCAGATAACACCCAAGAGTTCTTTTTTCTTTTTTCTTTTTTTTAAGTTCGCTCCTTCTGCGGCAGATGGTCAAGGATCCAGTAAACCATAGTCCAGCCTTTTCCAAAATCCAGGCAGTAGGGCCAAGGGAAAAAAAACAAGAAATAGTTTGGTCCTACCGCACTGTTTCCAAGATCTGCTAGCTCGCCATCATGGATTGAAACAGGTATGAAAAAAAAACCTGACCTAAACAAGGTCATAGAAAACAACAATTAGCATTTAACAGGGTTGCTGTCCAACCAATTAAACATTGAAAAAGAACCAACTATATTCCATAAAGTACTTATAAGGAATTTCTCACAATGAGTTTCAAGTTAAAAATTACATAAATAGTACAAATTCAAATAAATGTACAAGTAAAGTAACCTCAATAAGTTACTGGTAAAGTTTCAATTAAAGTGCACTTTCAAGTGGTAATTAGGTTGAATTGACATTAAAGTCAATCAAACTCAATTTAGCTCAAACATATTTCCAACAAACAATGGCTTGGGTTTTATTTCATTTGTTGCGCAACTCCAAAAACATTATCCCAATCCAAAGTTCCATAGGCCGTGAACAAATTTAATGAAAAGGAGAATCAAAAGGCTAAGTTAATACTTTTGAAGACATAACCTCCATTCGGCCACAAAATTAAACAAAAAGAGTATGATCTTTCAACTACAAGACCATTTCTAAAAATGTCAACACATAACTGTTGAGCAGGTGAGTTTCTACTAATGCCACAAAGCAAACAGCATAAAATAAATGACTCACCGTTGAATGAGTGCCAGGAAACACTTGTTGGAATCCTTTCTCAGTAGGTTTAGCAATATACTCCCGTGAGTTCAGGAGGATGCCAACACGAGCAGCTAGCCACAGAGAACAGTAGCAACACCAATGGAGGAGATCTCAAGTTGACCTCTAACCTGGAACTTATAGTGTGTGCTGCTTGTTTGACCCGCCAAAATAAAATTCAAGGTGATTATTTTGTACAGGTTACACTAATGCCTGAATAAAGTGCATAGCAGTAGTCCAGACGGCTAGAAATAAAAGAGTGTAAAACCTGCTCAAAGAGGTTAAAAGATGAAAACGGTTTTACCTTAGATAAAAGGGGAAGATGATAAAAACACAATTTTAAAACGCTATTTATCTGTTCGTTCAAATCGCTGTCTATGGTGACACCAAGGCTTGTTACTTTGGAACGTACAAAATGCTTGAAAGGTCCCAAGTCAGTGATGGCACTTCCAAACACCATCACCTCTGTCTTGCTCTCATTAAGCTTCAGAAAGTTTTTTGACAGCCAAGCCTTGACATCACCCAGACAGTCAATAAGAGGTGTCAGGGGGCAGCGGCTGTTTTTAGCAATTGGCAAATAAAGTTGACAATCATCAGCATAGAAATGGTACGCTATACCATGTTTAGTAAAAATCTCTTCGAGAGGAAAGAGGTATAACGCAAACAATAAAGGTCCCAGGATATAATCCTGAGGGACTCCACAATAAAGGGGGGCAAACGATGACGTGCAGTCCCCCAGCCTGACAGAGAAAGACCTCTCTGACAGGTAGGACCTAAACCACTGCAGAACAGTCCCCCTGACACCCACCCAGTCCCTCAGTCGGTCCAAAAGAACTGTGTGGTCAACTGTGTCAAAAGCAGCAGTAAGATCTAAAAGCACTAAAATAGCTGAACTACCAGAATCAGTTATTAAAAACAAGTCATTAAAAACCTTTAACAGTGCTGATTCAGTACTGTGAAATTTTTTGTACCCTGACTGAAAAGGATCTAAAATGCCAGCTTTGTCTAAAAAAGGTTGCACTTGTGCCAAGGCGCATTTCTCCAAAATCTTTGAGACAAGCGGCAATTTGGAAATTGATCGATAATTTGAAAGCTTTATGGGATCCAAACTAGTTTTTTTTTTTTATCAGTGGTTCAACAGTCGCTTTTTTACAGAAAGAAGGCACAGTTCCCGAAGACAGACTACCGTTAATTATCTCACAAACATCGGGGCTAATGGTGTCCCAAACTTCCATTAAAAAGCGAGGAGGGACCGGGTCAGTGGAACAGGAGGAAGGTTTTAGCTTTAAAACAATTTCCTTTAAAACAGCTGGAGAGACAGGCTGAAACTGCGTAAAGACAAATGAGCAGCAATTTACCACTGAGGGACTCATAGTAAAAGCTGGTATATCCGCCCTGATAGTATCCACCTTTTTGATAAAAAATTGAAGGAATTTACTACAAGTTTGGCCTGTCATCTCCAGTGAAGTGGACGGAATAGGATTAAAAACAGAGTCAATCGTTTTAAAAAGAATACGAGGCTTGCTGAGTTTATTTAAGATTAAATCAGAAAAATACTTGTTTTTTTCAACCCTAACCACCCTCTGGTACTTTTTCCAGCTTTCTTTAAGAATCTGGTTCGAGACCTCCAGACGGTCTTTCTGCCACTTTTGCTCCGCCTTCCGACAGTTGCGCCGAGCTGCGCGCGTATTGTCATTGAGCCATGGATCACGCTTTAGCTTGGGACGCATGACTTTACATGGAGCAACAATGTCCAAAAGCCTGGAGCATGCTGAAATAAAAGAGTTAATCAATTGCTCTGTGCCAAATGCATCAGAAATTAACAGGTTCTGTGCAGTAGCTGAAAAACTGTGAGAAAAAGAAGTGGCGGTGTCAGATTTTATAAGACGACCATGACGCACTACCGGCATTTTCATGATCAAAAATTACTGGGGCGTAGTCAGAGAACACTGCATCCTCAACAATAACATTAACATTTTTAACGGGAAAGCCATAAGTTAAAACGATATCCAAAGTGTGACCATGAATATGTGTACTGCAAGTGACATGTTGTGTCCAATTAAAAGCCTCAATCAGATCTAAAAACTATCTGGCCATGGGTTTTGATGGGCAGCAGACGTGAATATTAAAATCACCAACAATTAAAAACTTATCAAAGCGTGGCAACATAAAAGCAAGAAAGTTAGAAAAATCATCAATAAAATCTTTGTTATATTTCGGCGGTCTGTAAACAACAGCACATAATACTGAGGCAGTTTGTCGCAGCTCAAAACAGCTCAGTTCAAAAGATGAGAAAGACCGTTATCACTTTGTGATACACACAGTTCCTTAGAACAACCGCTATACCTCCGCCTCGACCAGTGGTTCTTGGTGTGTTTATAAAAGTACAGTTCAGAGGTAGCAGCTCTGAGAAGGCAGACAATTCACCGCCGTTGATCCAAGTTTCAGTTAAAAACAGTACATCCAAGCAGCGCGACATGAAGAAGTCTTGAAGAAGAAAAGTCTTGTTTACCACCGATCTCGCGTTTACGAGTGTGCATCTTGTGGTAGCCGTTGTCGAGTTAGCCAGCTGAGCTGCCCGGCTCAGCGGCCTTAGGTTAGCCGAGCACACACCACTTGAAATCCGTAAAGTTGGGCGACGAGGGCGCAGCGCGCAGATAAAAATGAAATGAAAAAAAGTTAATAATTTCTCATAAAAAGAAATAATTTAATTCAGGTTTTTATACTGCATTGAAGAATGCATTTCAATGTATATGTGAAGCTATTTAAATATAACATTTAGTGACCCAATAGATGAAATGCACCTTATGAGGTCAGAGGGACTCAAAATGACCCATTTCTATAGAATGACTCTCATATGTTTTGCTACAGATCTCGTCAAAATGCACATAACTGCAGATGTTTTGCTTAAAAGTTGTTTGTTGTGGACAGGAATCTCAGAGAAACTCGATGACCTAGGTAGGAATCATCGCTTCCTCTTGTCTTTCTGAGACTGAATGCATTAAAAATATTCGGCTAAACTACTTTGATGAGGATTATGAAAACTAATATACATCTTGCTACAAATGTCTAAAATGCATGTAAACACAATTGTTTTGCTTAAAGGGTAACTCTCCCCCAAATCAACCTTTTTTGATATAAACTGTTAACATGGTGTTCTTATAGTTCTGTCTACATATCCTGGTCATTATTTTATAAAACTTTAGTACATGTTGAGATCTTGCTGTTGTGTCTAAAATCATCAATGTAGCGCGCTGCTGGGGTTAAACGGTGATCTCTAATTGAATTTCAAATTAACATTGCTTTCGTTGCTGTGACTTGATAAACTTTATAATCGTGTGACCTGGTTGTGAGTCAATGTAAATGAATAGGGGAAATAAAACATAAGCCTGTATTGAAGGGCCAAATTGTGACAATACAACGTTTCCCCCTGTGGACCAATGTGCGTGTTTCACGTTTTTCAGTGAGACTGGGTTGCCAGTTTAGACACAGAAATTTAAAGTCAATCCAGTTTCATCATTTAGATTTAATTAAAATTTAATTCTAGTTAGAAAACAATGCAGTCAAGTTTAGTTTTTCAGTCAAATCAAAATGAATTTCTTTTGTGTGAATAAATGAAGCTGACAACTCAGCACATCATGATTTTAATCAGTGATTCTGGTTAAAATGGAGAAAACTGTCAGTTCTGACTAGTGGGCATCAGCTGCTTCACTTCATTATTGATCAGACGTCTAGAACAACCTCTATTCTAGACTCAGCAGTGGATCAGCTTTGGTTCCACCTCAGTACGTTACAAACACAACACCAAGACTTAATGAAGCTCCATCAGAACCTCCTTGATGGTCCGAGTGAAAAGGACTCAGGATTCTCCTCCATGTCAGAGCTCAGCACTAATATCACCAAACTGTCCTCTCAGTCATTTCTAACCAACATGTTTGTCTCAGAAACAGCTCTTCCTGCTCTAGAAACAAGGCTGGACTTTATTCAGGAGGATCAATGATCAGGAACATGATGGAGGATTGGATCGGTTCTGATGGGAACCATTTAGAACATCAAGTTTATGATCTGTCTGGTTCTGCTGTGTCTCACAGCTCTTTATTTTAGAATCAGTCACATTAAAAAAACTAAACAAAACTCTCATAAAGCGTTTAAATTTTTTTTCTCTTACAGGATTCCTTGCACATGGACTCATAAACATCAACCAGAACCCAGCTGTGTGTCCTTTAAGAGTGATGATTCAAAGGATCGTCTCATTGACTTCAAATCTTCAGGACCTGCGTCCTCAGAGAGGTGAGCTGTATCTAACTGCTGTAACTGTGGAAACTGAGTCAGTCTGAAATGTTTTTATTCCAACATGTGTTTAACGTGAGCTCAGCTCTTTTTCCCACATTCTATGTTCATATGTGAAGCGGTGTGTGTTGGATGTTCTCCAGAACCACAGCAGTGAAAGTGGAAAGAATGGATGTTGTTGGAGGCGTCCTGGATGCTGCTACATCATGTTTAACAGCTCTGATCTGTTTGCTTTTGGGCCTCATTGATTAGTCGCCATCATTAAACACTTTTCTCTGCTTAAAGTCAAAGATTTAGTTTGGACTGGAGCTCACTCTGATTGGTTCTGTTCCATGTTAATGAGCTGACTGGACTCTTTAGTCCCTCTCCCATATTCATAGTGATTGAATCAAATCCAACATGGAACCAACTGGACTTTCTTTCTTTGTTCCTGAACCGTTTTGTCATCGTATCTGAAAGTCTTCCTCAGTTTTAGTGACTGAAGAGTTTCAGTTCTTCTCAGCTGGAGCTGGAACAATCACTGGGATCAGAACCAGAGACTTGGTGTTGTTCCCTCACAGGAGTTTAGAGCTACAGCTGTTCTTCAGCTCTTAAATATCTCAATGGATTTATTACATTTCAGTAGAGCTTCAGACAAGTTAGCAGAACTGCAGCAACTCATTAAAATGGGTCCAGAAATGCTCTGGTCTAAATGCTTCTCTAGATTTTTCTTCAACAGCTTTATTGTTACTTTGGGAAAATAATAAAATCCTGATTTCACTGCAAGAAATCATGTTGTGATATTTTAGCCAATCACCACCCCTAGTATGGACCGGTCTCCTCAGTCGGGTCTGAGGTTCTGGAAATGACCCGTTACATTTCTTTAAGAGCCAAGAACAGAAACCCAGTTCCTCCCAGTGAGCTCTCAGATGTTCCAGTTCTATTTGCAGACAGAGGTTTGATCCGTTATCTCCAGAAATCAGCTGCCCTGTTCTGATGAAAACACCTTCATGTCTTCATGTCTGGAGTGTTGATGCTGATCAGGAGGTTCTGCTGCTTCCTGGCTCCATGTCAGACTAACAGTGGATCACATTTCCACGACCCGCTGGGAAATAGCTGGTAGAGCCAGTCTGACCCATCAAGACTTGGTTCCTGTGTGCGTTGTGAGAGCAGTTCAGCAGGGAAGGAAAGCTTCATCATGTGGTTGGTGGAACCAAGCTGAGCTGAAGTGGACCATCAGAGGTTCTGCTGGTTCTTAGTGGATCAGCAGGAACATTAAACATCTCCAACTACCTGGATCCTCTGGTTCTCTGCTCACATCCAGATGTCCTTCATGGACCTTTACCTTCTGATTGTCTCTGTGTGGACAGATATAATGTGAGCTCACTGGCTTCCAGGGACCTACAGGATCCATTTTAAGATACTCACCATCACATCCAGGACAGAACCTTACATGGACACACAGCCACATATCTCAGACCTCCTCCAGGTCCACACCACCTCAGATCTAGTCATCAGAACCTGCTGGATGTCCCACACACTGTCCTGAAGACCTGTGTGGACACAACCTTCACCTCCACTGTCTCCAAGCTCTGGGTCACTGTCCCCACCAGCATCAGATCTGCTGACAGTGTGGACAGTTTGAAGTCCCGGTTAAAGACCCACTTTTTAAAATGTCTACTGGGTGGTTCTGGTCTTCATCCTTTTAGTTCATCTTCCTCTTTTTAACTTATTTGTATCGTGTTCATTTGATGCTCAGTTTTTCTGTTTTAAGGACTTTTACTGTGAAGCTCTTGGTGATTTCCTCTGTGAAAACTGCTGGATGAATATTTACTTCCTTCCTAATTGTTCTGGTTCCTCCACAGAGTGGACCAGCAGAACTCAGAGGTTCCCAGAGGTCCGTCTGCCCAGCAGCATCAACCCCAGCTGGACTCCATATTTATGGTCTGTACATGTACAACAACTACTTTTCCATCGGTTCTGTTCAGTCGTCTCCATGCTGGACTTTGTGGACCAATGGACCGTCAGTCTGTCCAACATGGTTCTGATGTTTGGATCCATGATCTCAGTCTGATGTGTCCTTCATATATTATTCTGTTCCAGCTGCTGGAGGACAACATTGTCACTTTTGTGAAGAAGGAGCTGAAGAAGATCCAGAAGGTTCTGAGTCCAGATGACCCAGACTGCTCAGAGAGTCAGAGAGATGATGAGGAGGTGCTGGAAGGTGAGGATGAAGAGCAGAGGAGGAGCAGCAGAGAGGCACTGATGAAGATCACTCTGAACTTCCTGAGGAGGATGAAGCAGGAGGAGCTGGCTGACCGTCTGCAGAGCAGTAAGAGGATTTCTACAAAGATTTAACCTGATGGATAAATCACACATTTACTGATGTCTGAAGAGATGGAATCACATTTATTCACATCATCTTCAGAAGATCATTTGGTTTCCTTCCTGATTTCACTTTTTCTGTTCATTTAGAACATCTTGCTGCAGTTTGTCAACTTAAATCTGGTCTGAAGAAGAAGTTCCAGTGTGTGTTTGAGGGGATCGCTAAAGCAGGAAGTCCAACCCTTCTGAACCAGATCTACACAGAGCTCTACATCACAGAGGGAGGGACTGGAGAGGTCAATGATGAACATGAGGTCAGACAGATTGAAACAGCATCCAGGAAACCACACAGACCAGAAACAACCATCAGACAAGAAGACATCTTTAAAGTCCCACCTGGAAGAGATCAACCAATCAGAACAGTGATGACAAAGGGAGTGGCTGGCATTGGGAAAACAGTCTTAACCCAGAAGTTCACTCTGGACTGGGCTGAAGACAAAGCCCACCAGAACATCCACTTCATATTTCCATTCACCTTCAGAGAGCTGAATGTGCTGAAAGAGAAAAAGTTAAGCTTGGTGGACCTTGTTCATCACTTCTTTACTGAAACCAAAGAAATCTGCAGCTTTGAACATTTCCAGGTTCTGTTCATCTTTGATGGTCTGGATGAGAGTCGACTTTCTCTGGACTTCCAGAACCAGGAGATCCTGACTGATGCTACAGAGTCCACCTCAGTGGATGTTCTGCTGACAAACCTCATCAGGGGGAAACTGCTTCCCTCTGCTCGCCTCTGGATAACCACACGACCTGCAGCAGCCATTCAGATCCCTCCTGAGTGTGTTGGCATGGTGACAGAGGTCAGAGGGTTCACTGACCCACAGAAGGAGGAGTACTTCAGGAAGAGATTCAGAGATGAAGAGCAGGCCAGGAGGATCATCTCCCACATGAAGACATCAAGAAGCCTCCACATCATGTGCCACATCCCAGTCTTCTGCTGGATCACTGCTACGGTTCTGGAGGACGTGTTGGAGACCAGAGAGGGAGGAGAGCTGCCCAGCACCCTGACTGAGATGTACATCCACTTCCTGGTGGTTCAGACCAAAGTGAAGAAGGTCAAGTATGATGGAGGAGCTGAAACAGATCCACACTGGAGTCCAAAGAGCAGGAAGATGATTGAGTCTCTGGGAAAACTGGCTTTTGATCAGCTGCAGAAAGGAAACCTAAACTTCTATGAATCAGACCTGGCAGAGTGTGGCATCGATATCAGAGCAGCCTCAGTGTACTCAGGAGTGTTCACACAGATCTTTAGAGAGGAGAGAGGGCTGTACCAGGACAAGGTGTTCTGCTTCGTCCATCTGAGTGTTCAGGAGTTTCTGGCTGCTCTTCATGTTCATCTGACCTTCATCACCTCTGGTGTCAACCTGATGGAAGAAACACAAAGATCTAAGAAGTCCTCAGTTTCAAAGGACCCTAAACTAAAGTCTCTTCACCAGAGAGCTGTTGATCAGGCCTTATGGAGTCCAAATGGACACCTGGACTTGTTCCTCCGGTTCCTCCTGGGACTTACACTGCAGACCAATCAGCGACTCCTACAAGGTCTGCTGACTCAGACAGGAAGTAGCTCACAGACCAATCAGGAAACAGTTCAGTACATCAAGAAGAAGATCAGTGAGAATGTGTCTGCAGAGAAAAGCATCAATCTGTTCCACTGTCTGAATGAACTGAAGGATCGTTCTCTAGTGGAGGAGATCCAACAGTCTCTGAGTTCAGGAAGTCTCTCCACAGATAAACTGTCTCCTGCTCAGTGGTCAGCTCTGGTCTTCATCTTAGTGTCATCAGCAGGAGATCTGGATGTGTTTGACCTGAAGAAATACTCTGCTTCAGAGGAGGTTCTTCTGAGGCTGCTGCCAGTGGTTAAAGCCTCCAACAAAGCTCTGTAAGGACACAGATTGTTGCTGCTTTTATTTCTGATAGTGAGAAATCTGCTAATGAGGTAAATATTGATTCATGTTGCTTCAGGTAATTTATAATGAACCAGTTCACAACAAAAGGCAACATAAAGATGTGTAAAATCAGACAGATCCATCAATCTTTCCAAGGAGAACATTGGTGACTGTAAAGAAATCAACAACATTTCTGATGAATTGTTTAATAGCAGATTTTTCTCCCTGTCTCCTCAGACTGAGTTACTGTAACCTCTCAGAGAGAAGCTGTGAAGCTCTGTCCTCAGTTCTCAGCTCCCAGTCCTCCAGTCTCAGAGAACTGGACCTGAGTAACAACAACCTGCAGGATTCAGGAGTGAAGCTTCTCTCTGCTGGACTGGAGAGTCCAACCTGCAAACTGGAAACTCTCAGGTACAAAGTTCTCCATCCTGTTGAGACCAGATTTCTGTCCATTATCTGCTAAAACATGATGGAAATATAAATTCACTGATAGATTTGTTAACTTTTGTCCGACCTTTATTCCCTATGAATAGAAACCAGGAACAGATTCACCGTATAGGAGAGATTATCAAAGGGTTTTTTGTGCCCCATTAAATAATTAAGTATTTCCAGGACCTCTTGCAACAAAATGTGTCAGAAATTTAACTTTTATCGTTTTCTCTTTTATTGCATTGAAGCAGTCACTCTGAAGATTATGCAGAATTTAAAATTGAAAAACATTATAAAGCAATGATCGACGCGTTAGCGTTGCAGGACCCATCACTAGCATTTACAATGCAGACTAACTTGGCCTTAGAACATTAGCTAAGATTACTGTATTGATGTTGTATCATTTTCTCAGATTTACCAAGTGGTTGGGTTGCTTTAACCTGCTCATTACACAGCCTTGTGTTCTGAAAGCAGCCCAGCTTAGCGCAGGTTCAGCTACATGCTGCTGCCACTGAGAGACCTGATGTCTCCGCCACCGTCATCATCAGCCATGGCAGCTGTTGACGGCCCTGCCACAAACATTTCTGTTACTTTTGAACATTTGGCAGCAAATACTTGAAAAACAAGTTATTGTTTTTATTCACACAGTTTCTCTGATCCTCTTCACTTTTTCTCCATCTCTGCATCCTATATTGCACCTAAAGGTAGTTTATTTATAATGAACCAGTTCACAACAAAAGGCAACATAAAGATGTGTAAAATCAGACAGATCCATCAATCTCTCCAAGGAGAACATTGGTGACTGTAAAGAAATCAACAATATTTCTGATGAATTGTTTAATAGCAGATTTTTCTCCCTGTCTCCTCAGACTGAGTTACTGTAACCTCTCAGAGAGAAGCTGTGAAGCTCTGTCCTCAGTTCTCAGCTCCCAGTCCTCCGGTCTCAGAGAACTGGACCTGAGTAACAACAACCTGCAGGATTCAGGAGTGAAGCTTCTCTCTGCTGGACTGGAGAGTCCAAACTGCGAACTGGAAACTCTCAGGTACAATGTTCTCCATCCTGTTGAGACCAGATTTCTGTCCATTATCTGCTAAAACATGATGGAAATATAAGTTCACTGATAGATTTGTTAACTTTTGTCCGACCTTTATTCCCTATGAATAGAAACCAGGAACAGATTCACCGTATAGGAGAGATTATCAAAGGGTTTTTTGTGCCCCATTAAATAATTAAGTATTTCCAGGACCTCTTGCAAAAAAATGTGTCAGAAATTTAACTTTTATTGTTTTCTCTTTTATTGCATTGAAGCAGTCACTCTGAAGATTATGCAGAGTTTAAAATTGAAAAACATTATAAAGCAATGATCGACGCGTTAGCGTTGCAGGACACATCACTAGCATTTACAATGCAGACTAACTTGGCCTTAGAACATTAGCTAAGATTACTGTATTGACGTTGTATCATTTTCTCAGATTTACCAAGTGGTTGGGTTGCTTTAACCTGCTCATTACACAGCCTTGTGTTCTGAAAGCAGCCCAGCTTAGCGCAGGTTCTGCTACATGCTGCTGCCACTGAGAGACCTGATGTCACCTCCACCGTCATCATCAGCCATGGCAGCTGTTGACGGCCCTACCACAAACATTTCTGTTACTTTTGAACATTTGGCAGCAAATACTTGAAAAAAAAGTTATTGTTTTTATTCACACAGTTTCTCTGATCCTCTTCACTTTTTCTCCATCTCTGCATCCTATATTGCACCTAAAGGTAGTTTATTTATAATGAACCAGTTCACAACAAAAGGCAACATAAAGATGTGTAAAATCAGACAGATCCATCAATCTCTCCAAGGAGAACATTGGTGACTGTAAAGAAATCAACAATATTTCTGATGAATTGTTTAATAGCAGATTTTTCTTCCTGTCTCCTCAGACTGAGTGGCTGTAACCTCTCAGGGAGAAGCTGTGAAGCTCTGTCCTCAGTTCTCAGCTCCCAGTCCTCCAGTCTCAGAGAACTGGACCTGAGTAACAACAACCTGCAGGATTCAGGAGTGAAGCTTCTCTCTGCTGGACTGGAGAGTCCAAACTGCAAACTGGAAACTCTCAGGTACAAAGTTCTCCATCCTGTTGAGACCAGATTTCTGTCCATTATCTGCTAAAACATGATGGAAATATAAATTCACTGATAGATTTGTTAACTTTTGTCCGACCTTTATTCCCTATGAATAGAAACCAGGAACAGATTCACCGTATAGGAGAGATTATCAAAGGGTTTTTGTGCCCCATTAAATAATTAAATATTTCCAGGACCTCTTGCAACAAAATGTGTCAGAAATGTAACTTTTATTGTTTTCTCTTTTATTGCATTAAAGCAGTCACTCTGAAGATTATGCAGAATTTAAAATTGAAATACATTATAAAGCAATGATCGACGCATTGGCGTTGCAGGACCCATCACTAGCATTTACAATGCAGACTAACTTGGCCTTAGAACATTAGCTAAGATTACTGTATTGACGTTGTATCATTTTCTCAGATTTACCAAGTGGTTGGGTTGCTTTAACCTGTTCATTACACAGCCTTGTGTTCTGAAAGCAGCCCAGCTTAGCGCAGGTTCTGCTACATGCTGCTGCCACTGAGAGACCTGATGTCTCCACCACCGTCATCATCAGCCATGGCAGCTGTTGACGGCCCTGCCACAAACATTTCTGTTGTTTTTGAACATTTGGCAGCAAATACTTGAAAAGCAAGTTGTTGTTTTTATTCACACAGTTTCTCTGAGCCTCCTCACTTTTTCTCCATCTCAGCATCATAAATTACACCTAAAGGTAGTTTATTTATAATTACCAGTTAACAGTAAAAGGCAACATAAAGACGTGTAGAATCAGACAGATCCATCAATCTTTTCAATGAGAACATCGGTGACTGTAAAGAAATCAACAATAATTCTGATGAATTGTTTAATAGCAGATTTTTCTCCCTGTCTCCTCAGACTGAGTGGCTGTAACCTCTCAGAGAGAAGCTGTGAAGCTCTGTCCTCAGTTCTCAGCTCCCAGTCCTCCAGTCTCAGAGAACTGGACCTGAGGAACAACAACCTGCAGGATTCAGGAGTGAAGCTTCTCTCTGCTGGACTGGAGAGTCCAAACTGCAGACTGGAAACTCTCAGGTACAAAGTTCTCCATCCTGTTGAAACCAGATTTCTGTCCATTACCTGCTAAAAACATGATGGAAATGTTAGTTCAGTGATAGATTTGTCAACTTGTTTCTGACCTTTATTCCTTATGAATAGAAACCAGGCACAGATTCAGCATATAGGCGTGATTCTCAAAGGTTTTTTTGTGCCACCTTTTAAGAATGAACTCACATCCCAACAAAATAAGTCAGAAATGTACATTTTATTGTTTTCTGTTTTAATGCATTAAGCCGTTGCTCTAAAGATTACCCAGAATACCTTTTAAAATCTAAATACAGTATATATCAATGGTTTCTAACAGCTAGAATCGTTCAACATTGCCACACTTTTTAACTATATAACATTAAGAGCGATTGTCAGGTTTAAAGCACTTAAACATTCATTAAACAACACACAGGGAAGAAAGACAACAGACGTTAATTTTGCTCTCGAGAGGAGAAACGACAGAGATCTGCTCATTTACAAATCTTCTATCGCTCTGTAGCACACTCTGTCATCACCTCTCTTTTTATTTTTAATAGGGGAGGTCCCTAATTACAAAACACAGTTGCAGCACTAAGGAAGTAGGGGAACAATGACATCCAAGATAACACAGCATGATTTAATCACATCTCTTCCAGACACTTAATGCAGGTTATTCACTACTCAGAGAATGGGTCACAAGTATCACAGATAACTGGGCGCATCATAGTTACACAAATTACTTGTATCATTATCAACACAACAGGTTTCCTGTCTTTTGCAGGTCTCCTAGAATGGCAGAAGACAGTGAAGGACACAAACAAACGATAAAGCTAGAACACTAACCACCTCACGTATATATTCCAGTAAATATATGATGACAAACCCAATAAATCATTAACACAAGAAAAGAAATACACAATATTCCCAAAAGCGATATAAAAGGTTTTTCGCCTGACTCATCCCTGCAGTCAAAACGAAGGATGAAACTAAAATGTTCACTGCCTGCAGACACAGCTCCTTCTCTCTCTGGAAAGACGGCACATGTTAATTTTAACGATCCATGAACCTCATCATCAATAAAATTCAGAAACCCAGAATAGATGAGCTGAAAATAAGGCAAAAATAATATCAAGCCACTGATATTAAAGACTAACCACAGTAACTATAAGTGTTATATTTTCTAGGATTTTATTAAAAAAAAATTATCTACAGACAACCATATGTTACCTGAATGCAGAGAAGCTATTGCTCTGAGGATTATCCCAGACTCACACTGAATACGGTGCAGATCTGGTTGTCGCAAAGAACCCAAATAATTAAAGATCAATGTGTCGACTCACATCAGTTGCATATATATGGGGATCTGGTTACACAGGCCGTGCAGAGGTGCAAAAAATTCAGAGAGAAGGAAGTTTGACTGGACACCGCAGAGGTCCCCGGATAAAGCTCCTGAATTTCACAAGCTTAACAGGAAACGTCGGAGGCTAGACAGGATAAAGACCCGTTGAATTTCAGAATAAAATGACTGCACCGACTTAACTAGCTTGGCTCCTGTAAATAATGCAGCAACACAGAAACAGGAAGGCCATAAATATAGACTCTGTGTCTCTGTCTCTATCTATGTTAAAGAAGTTAGCTAAATTCATCTGCATTTACAATGCAGACTAACTTGGCCTTAGAACATTAGCTAAGATTATTGTATTGACGTTGTATCATTTTCTCAGATTTACCAAGTGGTTGGGTTGCTTTAACCTGCTCATTACACAGCCTTGTGTTCTGAAAGCAGCCCAGCTTAGCGCAGGTTCAGCTACATGCTGCTGCCACTGAGAGACCTGATGTCTCAGCCACCGTCATCATCAGCCATGGCAGCTGTTGACGGCCCTGCCACAAACATTTCTGTTATTTCTGCACATTTGGCAGCAAGTGCTTGAAAAGCAAGTTGATGTTTTTATTTACACAGTTTCTCTGAGCCTCCTCACTTTTTCTCCATCTCAGCATCCTAAATTACACCTAAAGGTAGTTTATTTATAATGAACCAGATCATAGAAAAGGCAACATAAAGACGTGTAAAATCAGACAGATCCATCAATCTTTCCAAGGAGAACATCGGTGACTGTAAAGAAATCAACAATATTTCTGATGAATTGTTTAATAGCAGATTTTTCACTTCTCAGCTCCCAGTCCTCCAGTCTCAGAGAACTGGACCTGAGGAACAACGACCTGCAGGATTCAGGAGTGAAGCTTCTCTCTTCTGTACTGGAGAGTCCAAACTGCAGACTGGAAACTCTCAGGTACAATGTTCTCCATCCTGTTGAAACCAGATTTCTGTCCATTACCTGCTAAAACATTATGGAAATGTTAGTTCAGTGATAGATTTGTCAACTTGTTTGTGATTTTTATTCCTGATAAATTGAAACCAGGGGCAGATTCAGCATATAGGCATGATTCTCAAAGTTTTTTTTTTTTTGCACCACCTTTTAAGAATGAACCCCCATCCGAACAAAATACATCAGAAATGTAAATTTTATTGTTTTCTGTTTTATTGCATTAAAGCCGTTGCTCTAAAGATTACCCAGAATACCTTTTAAAATCTAAATACAGTATATATCAATGGTTTCTAACAGCTAGAATCGTTCAACATTGCCACACTTTTTAACTATATAACATTAAGAGTAATATAAAAGGTTTTTCGCCTGACTCATCCCTGCAGTCAAAACGAAGGATGAAACTAAAATGTTCACTGCCTGCAGACACAGCTCCTTCTCTCTCTGGAAAGACGGCACATGTTAATTTTAACTATCCATGAACCTCATCATCAATAAAATTCAGAAACCCAGAATAGATGATCTGAAAATAAGACAAAAATAATATCAAGCCACTGATATTAAAGACTAACTTCAGTTACTATAAGTTTTATATTTTTTTAGGATTTTATTAACTTTTTTTATCTACAGACAACCATATGTTACCTAAATGCAGAGAAACTATTGCTCTGAGGATTATCCCAGACTCAAATTGAATACGGTGCAGATCCGGTTGTCGCAAAGAACCCAAATAATTAAAGATCAACGTATCGACTCACATCAGTTGCATATATTTGGGGATCTGGTTACACAGGCCGTGCAGAGGTGCAAAAAATTCAGAGAGAAGGAATATTGACTGGACAATTGTTATGGGAGTTTTGGGTGGAATTCTAAGCAATAGTAACTGAGTTCCCATCTTTACTAAATGACGAGACGGTGGTATGACGTTCCAGCACTTTTATTGAGAAACAGAGCAGAGATTCACATAGATGGAAAGTAATCGCACCCCACGGTTCCGCTGCAGTCTGCGTCTGCCCTGTCTCTGCCTGCCTCGCTTTTCGGGCTTCCCCTAATACTGCACCGTGGCCTTCCCATGAGACAAAACAAAGACAGTCTATCGTAAACAATCAGTATCCCTCAGCAGCTGCAGCATTTGGCCTTGCAATCAGAAAACAGTGGATCTTATACACAGACATCAGGTCTCCAGGCCTCCTCTGTCCGAGTGGTGTGAGGCCATAGTGACTTCAGAATAATAATTCTTATAACATTCCTCTCTTTTTTTTTTGATGATGGTTTCGTCAGCATCAAGACAAAACAAGATGACCCATCACTTGAAAATGTGAACAAAGCACAGAGGAACCATTTCTGTAAACTCGTAAAGTGGGACCCAAAGGGTTCCCGTGTTGGAACCGGGTAGTGCTGGAACTTTTAGTACAGATCAACATGAATGCTTCAAAGAGGTTTAACACACAAGATCAAAGATTTAGCTTTTGTCCACAATTTAGGATTCATCTAATTAGGTAAGGCCTGTTTTAGGTACCTATGCGCACATTATTTTAAAATTACATTAGACTATGGTAAGCTAAAACCTGATCAGTAACCAAGGTCGAATCCGTCTACTCTGACCCACCCTGAATACCCTCCAACTCCTTTCTCCACTCACCCCTACGATGGACAATAATCCACCACTCCAAACTTACAACACCAGGAGCAAAGGCAGGAGAGGTTCAGTGCGGGCAGGGGAACCCCAGAAAAAGCTACCCCTAGGGGGCAGTAAAAACTGGCAAGGCCCCCCTCCCAGGGAGATCTGCTCTCGGCCAATCTGAGCCTGAAAACCCTGTATTGAATCTATGTGTTATCATTACCAGCTAATATTAAAGGATCTTTAGAGCCAATCCGATCCTGGTTCTTCCTATATCAAATCAAAAGGTGCATAAACCATAGATCCTTGTGTGTCTGAAGCAAACAGTTTCCATTTTTTACCATAAAACCATATTGATCAACATGATGTAATATTAAAGTGTAGATCTCATAACACAAAAAAATCAAACATGTGAGTCAGTGGAACAGAGCAGTTAAACAAACAGCAACAGAATATGAGAAGAGTTCTAAACGTCAAGAACGCAAAGTTAAGGAAGCCTTCAGGCCATTCAGGCACAAGGCAGAAAATAATCTAATCGCGCTTAGGGTCTCTTCAGGCAACTCCTCCCGTTGAAGAATAAGGAATCAGAGTTCTCTGGCTTGTTCATCCCCAGTCCTCTTCTTGGTTCCCCCTCGCAGGCTGGACGATTGAGCTGGATGGTAATAAGCGTTCAGTTCTGGATGGGCACTGAGCATTTTATTTAGCATTTCTCTCTAATAAAACACTTTGTGAAGATGGTCTGCAGACACGGGTCCTTGTTTCCACTGGAGAACAGAAACAATGTGTAATTAGTGTTCTTATCAAAACCCCTTTCATGTGTCATTTATTAAAACATCCTCCAAGCACTTTCACATTCAAGATATTTCTGTGCACAATTATTTAGCTTTCAGAATTCTGCAATTTAATTATTAATTAAAATAGTAATCTTTAAGTTCAAATGTATATGCAGTAAATTCATAATAATTCTTAACAGAATGCTTTTAATGTGTGTCTTAACTGTTGTTGTCTGACAGTTGAAGTTCTCTGCAACATAATTTCATCAACATATTCGTTTCATGTCATTTCCCAATTATTTTGAAAACCCAACTGAGAAAAAGAAAGCCTTTCCATGTGAAAGCTTTTCCCTCTCTCTCTATTTTTTTTTTTAAAGTGAGGTGCTGTTCTGCACAGAAAAGACAAAATATTTATACCATGCTGTTAACTGTTCAAGGATGCCAAGGTTCTACTACACAAAACAAAGCAGAGAGCAGGAGAGAACAGGAGTTTTTTGAAAATGTTCTAACATTGTTGAACAACCAAAGCTACTTAAGCAAATCAGAATTAGTTCCCAAATCCTAAAATAAAGTAAACCTTACATTGTGTACATTGTGATTATTTATTTATTTATCTTCTTAAACTGAGGATTAAGGACTTTGATTAAGAAGTTCTTGGATGAACGCGTCTCTGCGTTCCTATTTGTCTAGGCCTCTGCAATCTGATCTATGATCTATGTATTCTGAGTGCCTGGTCAGGAAGGGTTGAGTTTCTCTGAAGCTTTCTGTTTTCAGCAACCCTGAAAACCCAGAACCCTTTACAGTCAGTGTAAGGTGTCAGATGACATGTGGGACCACCTTGTCATCCCTCTGGTTCCACCAGCTGTGTCAAGTCCACAGCAGCTCGTCCTGGGTGCCATGCCCCAGGGGTCTCCACACCCCCCTGTGTGGAACGTCTCTCATTGTAAGGATCTCACCTTATGTCCCGTTCAAGATGTTCTTTACACAACAGGAGTTCCAATGTGGGATGTATTTGCTGCTTTGATGTTCCTCAGAGAAAACCTTCATTCATTGATATCACCTTCAAGCTGTTACCCTTTTATCATCACAGCCCCCAACCATCCTGACCAAATCCAAAATGTCCCCATAATCTAATCTAATTAAAATTAATCTTACTTATTTTCTGTATGTAAGACGATAACCATTAAATTATCCTGATCTAAAAGCCCTCAGGTTAACGGGTTAACTGGTTAAAAAAGACTTTTGAGTTATTTGTGTTCTAGTTGAAAGATATTAAATCTCCATAAATATTGTAACCATTGTACCCTGATGCTTTAATCCTAAATTTACCCATGTTAGTTAGTAGGATGTGTCATTATGCTAATTTTATTGCAACATTACCCATTTTAGCCAGTAATCTTTCTTTGCGTTTTATTGATGCCTGCCAGAGTAGCAGAAATCAGCTTACACTAAGATGTTCATTAAATGAAATGCTATTTAAAAGTTCACATTACTCTGCTTATATAGTGAAAACTAATTAATTCATTTATTTATTTAACTGTTGATATAATACCCACTTAATTTATTAAGTTGCTCTATGATTCCATCAAGTTACTTCTTTAAAAGTTTTCACCTTTACATAATCTTAATGTGTTTCGTAATGTGTGTTTTGTTTTAATTGTGTGCAACAAAATCTGAAGTGAAATGCATGAAGTCGTGTCTGCAGAACTCATCTGTGTTTGTTGTCGAAGGTTGTCCGATGCCTCAGTCATAGTCCTTCATTGTCCATTTTCAGTCCAATGTCTGAGTTCAGCAGCACAACATTCTCCTTCCCTTCAACAGTCCATCCTCCAGTCCTCACGCCTGCAAACAGAATGAATTCTGCCAGCATTTTTTGCCAAAGAAACGCTCCATAGGTTGAAAAGAAATTACAGCAAAACAGTCACAAACATTTTAACTACAGTGTTCCCTCTAACATGACAAACATAAAAGAAACAAAAGGATAGAAAAAAATAAATCAAACTTTGTCTCTGACAAAATAAAACTCAAAACTGGATCAGGCTGAAGTCAATGACATCACCTTTAGTCCTTGTCCCAAGGATCAGCCCCCATGGCACTGCGGCACTGTCTCTGCATTCTCTCGCATCTGAGAATGTCTAAAATGAGACTAAATCTCTATGTTAGCACAATCCTATCATATTGACCAGGTTTCTTTGCAAAGAAAAAGAAGCAGAAAGATAGAGCTGTTAATAGCAGAAAGCAACAAACATCTTTAAGACACCACCTTTCCTGCTGGAAGATCTGGCATAACTTGGTTAAAACTAAGTATAATTTAGAGTCCAAATCTGATTATAACTCCTTACCGCACTGCTAGCACTGTCTTTTCAGAGTCTTCTGTTGGCAGAAAGGTGGCGTCTCCTTTAATCTGAAAGCAATAACTCAGAGAAAAACAAGAGTGTTAATAGCATGCAGTTAAAACCCTGGTCCCCTTAGTGTCACTTTAACGTGATGTTGGTCTGCTTTTTCTTGCTGATCCTGGGAAGGTTTCTATTCTTGACCTTTCCTTTGAAACTTTGTTCAAAACACCCCCAAAAGAAAGAAAACAAAAAAACGAAAGAAATTAACCAAAAAAAACTAAAACAAAATAGTTTTCCAAGGAGCACAATTATGTCTTTTCCAATATGTCATACATTATTAACTTATTACAACTTTTGATTTCTTTCTGGTCCTTTGACCATGTGTAATTGCTGTTAGTAATACTTTTATTTATATATACCTTTTGAATCTTAATTGGTCAAGGGTGAAACTTTAAAGCAATGATTGTTCCCTTTTAGTTTTTGAGCTTTTAGTGTTTCTCTATAAATGATAAGAGTTTTCCCCATAATTCAGCACATTGAGAAGGCTACCCAAAACAAACCAAGATTAGAATTAGAATTTAACCCTTCAGAAGCTGGCTTTATTTTATTTTTTTCCCGTCTGACATAGTTTTCGTGCCCCCAGGCCAGAACACACAGACCCAGCCTCGCCATAAACATTCAGATGTTTAAATCATGGTCAGATTTGTTTATCATATCTATTGTCCTTCTCAGGTTATACTGTCTCTCTGAGGTTCACCTCAGTTCAGCATAACTAATAACATCAGATGATTTTGTAACTGCTGACGCGTGTAACGTGGCCTTCTGATATTTCAACGCTTTTCAAAATTTCTCATTAGTTGCATTCAAAATCCCAAGTAAAAAGAAATAAAATAAATGAATAGAAAACCCTTAGAAAAGCAGCCATATTTAGTTCCATACAGTTTGTTCAAAGCACAGTTTTCCCTCATCTATTTAAATCAAAAATCTTGTATATCTAAACTTCTTTCAACTGGACTGGTTTGTGATGAATCATTATTGTTATAAGCAATGAGATCTCAGTAATTTTAAATGACTTTATGGCTAAAAAACAAGTGATAGGATCTCAGCCAAAATTTGTAAAACAGTAAACTTAACAAGCTTATGTAAAGCTTATTACCAGTTCCAATTTCTAACAAAGCTGAAATATTTCCGTTCAAGCCATGTTAATCTCTCCGTGTATCAATTTAATTTGGTCCTGATATTTAATGTTAAAAAACAAACTTTGTTATTTAAATCTCTCTTTTCCTTTACCTTTTTGTTAACATAGTCCATGCTTAAAATGTCATTTGAATTACGGAGCTGCAGTTCTCCCAAAACAAATGAACATTCTGAAATCATGAACAATAATTTTAACCGAATTAATTCACACAGATGAACGTTTAGTTACATAGATACATACATATGTACTGTTACATACAAACGATGACATTCAGACAGACAAACACGTGCAGGCCTGATTTTTCACCATCTTAAATAGTTCTATGTTTTTCATAATTTTTAAACGCCAACGCTGAAAGATGTTTTCAACGCGTTAAGTTCCCGCTAAGTTTAAAAGTGGAGAGCGTGTGCTGGTTACGACC
Source organism: Fundulus diaphanus (assembly GCA_037039145.1). NCBI lineage: Eukaryota > Metazoa > Chordata > Actinopteri > Cyprinodontiformes > Fundulidae > Fundulus > Fundulus diaphanus. The sequence goes on along the minus strand of CM073121.1, from coordinate 55,235,841 downwards.
TACGAATGTTTCGTCCACACGCGGTTTTACGCTTCAGTCCCGCAAGAACACAACTCTGTGTCTCGCAGAAACTTGGACACTTACCCATTTTTGAAAGTTATACGTCGCTATTAGCAGTTTAGACCAATTTTATCCACAACGGAAGTGCCTAATCGGTCCCCACGTAAACGCTTCCCCGGTGCAACGCCTTTTTAGTTTCGTTTCCGTTTCCTTGTTTTTATTCATTTTATTCAATTTTCGCTTTTCTTTTTTCTCTTAATTTTATTTTTATTATTTAGTAGCAGTACTGCAATAAAATAAAATAATAGTAATAATAATCCCTATGTGAGAAATCTGCATGTTTAATCAAATCATTTATGCATGTCATGCTTCTGGGCCCCTACTTTTTTCAGCATGAAATCGAACCTCCCACCCTGGGGCTAGGCTTGACCCTGAGAAACTCTGCCTTTTACCCATTACACGGACTCTTCTGCATCCAGACTTTTTGTTTGTTTGTTTTTATTTATTTTATCCTTTTTTGTGTTTTTATTATTATTTTCTACTCGTCCTTAGCAACAGTCAAGGACTTAAGCATCCCTGCCGCTTTCATCCACAACAGAAGTGGACAGCCTCTTGTACAAAACCAAGACAAGAGGACTTTAATGGACCAGCTGCAAACTGCTCAGCCGGTCACCTGTTCTCCAGGTGAAAATCATTCTGCCCATCCTCCTCCCAGCACGAGAGTCAGTATTTCATCTGAAAAACGTATTTTAATTAAATTTTGAATTTTAGTTTAATGTTTGAACCTTAGTCACCGTTCGGTATTGTTTTATTTGCCTTAAGGATTAAATATAATTCATTATTTATACCGGCTTTTACTTTTACTACCTTTTAGGTTTACAGTTTTAAATTTTAAAATTTCTTGAGGTATACTTTAAAATGGGGTTTAAATTTTAAAAGCTTGCAAGCATTTTTGACCAATTGCGTTTGTTTTTAAATGAGCTGGAAAATAATCCCCTTACCGTCTCATTAAAGAAAGGTTCGGATCTTCGCGCCGACGCCCAGAGACGCTCCGAGACCAGGAGCTCCTCCATGTCCCTTGAAAATCCATTCGGGGTACCAGAGGCCGGATAACCTCTCTGGGCTGGCCAAAGCAGCTCCTGTCCCTGGACTCCCCGGCTCGTCGGTCGGAGATCTTGTTCGTTTACGCCAAATTGTTATGGGGGTTTTGGGTGGAATTCTAAGCAATAGTAACTGAGTTCCCATCTTTACTAAATGACGAGACGGTGGTATGACGTTCCAGCACTTTTATTGAGAAACAGAGCAGAGATTCACATAGATGGAAAGTAATCGCACCCCACGGTTCCGCTGCAGTCTCTGTCTGCCCTGTCTCTGCCTGCCTCGCTTTTCGGGCTTCCCCTAATACTGCACCGTGGCCTTCCCATGAGACAAAACAAAGACAGTCTATCGTAAACAATCAGTATCCCTCAGCGGCTGCAGCATTTGGCCTTGCAATCAGAAAACAGTGGATCTTATACACAGACATCAGGTCTCCAGGCCTCCTCTGTCCGAGTGGTGTGAGGCCATAGTGACTTCAGAATAATAATTCTTATAACAACACCGCAGAATTCCCCGGATAAAGCTCCTGAATTTCAAAAGCTTAACAAGAAATGTCGGAGGCTAGACAGGATAAAGACCCGTTGAATTTCAGAATAAAATGACTGCACCGACTTAACTAGCTTGGCTCCTGTAAATAAAACAGCAACACAGAAACAGGAAGGCCATAAATATAGATTCTGTGTCTCTGTCTCTATCTATGTTAAAGATGTTAGCTAAATTCATCTGCATTTACAATGCAGACTAACTTGGCCTTAGAACATTAGCTAAGATTATTGTATTGACGTTGTATCATTTTATCAGATTTACCAAGTGGTTGGGTTGCTTTAACCTGCTCATTACACAGCCTTGTGTTCTTAAAGCAGCCCAGCTTAGTGCAGGTTCAGCTACATGTTGCTGCCACTGAGAGACCTGATGTCTCAGCCACCGTCATCATCAGCCATGGCAGCTGTTGACGGCCCTGCCACAAACATTTCTGTTATTTCTGCACATTTGGCAGCAAGTGCTTGAAAAGCAAGTTGTTGTTGTTGTTCACACAATTTCTCCGAGCTTCCTCACTTTCTCTCCATCTCAGCATCATAAATTACACCTAAAGGTAGTTTATTTATAATGAACCAGTTCACAACAAAAGGCAACATAAAGACGTGTAAAATCAGACAGATCCATCAATCTTTCCAAGGAGAACATTGGTGACTGTAAAGGAATCAACAATATTTCTGATGAATTGTTTAATAGCAGATTTTTCTCCCTGTCTCCTCAGACTGAGTGGCTGTAACCTCTCAGAGAGAAGCTGTGAAGCTCTGTCCTCAGTTCTCAGCTCCCAGTCCTCCAGTCTCAGAGAACTGGACCTGAGTAACAACGACCTGCAGGATTCAGGAGTGAAGCTTCTCTCTGCTGGACTGGAGAGTCCAAACTGCAGACTGGAAACTCTCAGGTACAAAGTTCTCCATCCCGTTAAAACCAGATTTCTGTCCATTACCAGTTAAAAAGTTGTTGAAAATATAAGTTTATTGACATTATTCATCATTAATTTTGACACTGTACAATATTTACAGTTTCTGTCCTATAATGTGAAGTTTTTACAAACATATTTAACAATCTGTATAGCAATATATCTTTTATCTGCAATGTACACAACACTACTGTATATTGTATATATTTTTGATAATCTGACATATGATATTAGTGCACTGGTTGGAGCTTACTTTAATCTCATTGTACATGTGTGGAACATGATGCACAATGACAATAATAAACATTTTGATTCTGTTATATTATTCATCTACAGACAAACTATACATTACCTCAATGCAAAGAAGCTGAAGGGAACCGCCTGGGCCCCCACTACTAATGGGACCCACTGGTTACCCAGCCATTTAACAGTATCCCTGTATTATTTATGTATGTTTGAAATAAAATAATTAAGATTTACAATCAAAAAGTATAGAAAATTTAACATAATGCTTCATCAACTTCTTTTCCCCTTTTCATGTACTAAAATATAGACTATTCTGTCTCTGCACATAAAATATCCCAGAATGCAGTGTGCTGATTGAGCGAGCTGGAGAGATCAGAACAGAGAAAGATGAAGCAGAGAAATCAAAGCAGAGCTGAAAGCTGAAAAAGGGAGAGAAAAGTAAAAACTGTTATTCTACCAAAATGGTCTAAACAGCCCCGGATTTCATGAAGCAAGCAAGCATTTGAATTAAGTATTTAATTTAAAAACCATCACATTAGTTTTTATTGTATTCCATATAGTCACTACCTGCTCCACCATAACCTGACAACGAGTCACAAGAAAAAGAAGAAATGAAAAAGATTATTTGTGCACAGGCAACACCACGACTGCTCAACTACTCCCACAACCAGGACCCAGTGTTTTTGAAGGTGAAGTTGCTTATAAGGGCTTGACTTTCTTACTTAGTGAAAATCTTTAATTATCTCCCAGTTTCCCACAATAAAGCTGAAAATGAGTTGTAGATAGGTTGTCCTTTCCATGTCCCAGTTTCCTGGTCATCACACCCTCCAGAGTTGACTCAGCACATCCCAAACATGCGCAGGCCAGAGCCCAGAGTGACAGGGAAACTACTGAATACACAGCAAGAGAATGAGATGCAGTTATTGGGAAAAATATGAGAAAAAGTTTAATAAACAGTTGAAGAAAGAGAATGCACTGAAAGACTGGACTGACCTCAGATGGGAGATGTTTCAAAGACATTCTGGTGATTCTGCAAGTGTGCAATATGTACTCACCAAACGCCACTGATCCAAACCACTGCTTTATTTTTTTTATCTCAAATTCAAATCTTGACTCCATCAATGAGATTAAAGCGATCTAGACACCAGAACAATGGTTCTACTGGGACCACCATTTTATCTTTTGTATTTTAGGTCCAGTTTGAAGTTTGCTTACAGCCAGAACCTTCTGCAGAGTTTCCATCTCAGTGGAGCTCTAGTCAGGATTCATCTGTTTATTTATGTCAAATGTTATTTTATATTACCTACAGAACCAAATACTGTTTGATTTCTATTTTATATTTATTAAATTCAGCTGAGCAGCCGCTTCTTGAGCACTACTTTCTCATGTCAACATCATGTGTTGAATTGTGTGTCTGCAGCTTGTCAGGCTGTCTGGTCTCAGAGGAAGGCTGTGTTTCTCTGAAATCAGCTCTGAGCTCCAACCCCTCCCATCTGAAAGAGTTGGACCTGAGCTACAATCATCCAGGAGACTCAGGAGTGAAGCTGCTGTCGGCTGGACTGAAGGATCCACAATGGAGACTGGAAACTCTGAGGTATGGAGAAAAAAAGGGTATAGAGGTACGTGACAAAGTTTGGACTGAGTTATGACCCGAATCATAAATCAAAACCGCCTCAGTTAAATCGTACCCATCCCTCTCCAACCCCTCTTATCACTTTGTGGTCGGAGTTCTAAACAACAATAACTGACTTCCAAGAGTTCCTGAATAAGGAAACAGTCGAGAGATGAAGTTCCAGCACTTTTATTAAGAGATCACATAGATGGAAAGTAATCGCACCCCACGGTCCTGCTGCAGTCTGTGTCTGTCTATTTTTGCCCCTTCTCGCTTCCTAGTACTCGATAGTGGCCTTGGTATGAGACAAAACAAAGACAGTCTATCCTAGACAATCAACATCCCGCACAGCTGCTACACAGCATTTGGCCTTGCAATCAGCGGGCCCGTGCTCACATGTCTGAGTGGCATGAGGCCACAGTGACCTTCAGAATAATTTTCACACCACACACTTGCAGTCAGAATAATTACATAGTTTATTTAAAAAGGTGTAAAGGTTAATTAGGAATAGTTTACAGCAGTGTCCCACAGTTGGAAGATTCAATATGAGCCTGGCAGGTCAGCATGGATATTAATGGATTAGTGGATATTAATAATTATCAAATAAGTAAGAACACCACTATTTTTCTAATCAAGAGAAAAGATGCATCTTTGTCTTTTTACGTTATTTAATTCAAAGGCGAGAAGCATTTGAATGTCTCTGTCACCTAACGCAGTCAGAAATCAGAGTGAAGAGAGTAGGAACACACTAAACTTTTATACATTCTGAATGTGGGAGTAATCTTCAGAGGAGTGCAGCCACTGGTATGATCAGTTCCTTTCTAACTCAACTCCTCTCTGTCCTTGGATCTGGAAACACAATAATAAATCTGTAAGCATTTTCCACAACAATCCTTTCGTCTGATTATGAAATCATCACATAGTTGTCATGGTTTTCAGATGTTTTGCCCACATGCAGATACAAACAGGCGACCAAAGATAGCTTTAAACTGTTTATTTGGGAGATGTGCAAGATGTCACAAGGGCGAAACAAGGGATTTCTGCAGAGAGGTCTGAACGTTGAAGCGGGTGTTGTGCAATTATACACTGTTTAAAGTTATTTAATGTTTCATCAATAACTCTCTGTCTGTTAAGTATTGTCTGGTGATGATCAACTCTTAAGTTGATATCAGGACAATGGTTGAAAGGGATGAATTTGAGCACTAACAATCTTTTTAAGAGCAAAACCTGCACACACAGAATAAAAAGGAGTGACAACTTTTTTTCAAGTCCACGAATTTAATAACAGAAATAAAATGAACATCCAGAGAACATCACTATGTAATGCTGTTTACCTGAATTAACACAATATTTCAATTAATAAATCCTCTCTACTAGGCTAGTGAAATTTTACTAAACTACTAAGCAAAATGAAGATAAAACGAAGCTAAGCTACTATTTACATGCAAAACAAACAGACAAAACATAAGTGGTTGGTCATAATCAGAATACTTCAGTGAATCCTGGTTCACTGCAGATCTGATTAACAAAAACATGGAATGTATTTCAATCCATTCACAATGCAAAGCCCAAGTTAAACAAACATTATTTGTTAATAATATTCCGAGGACCGGTTTGTCCTGTAAAATCATTTAATTCAGAATCACTTGCCTTTGTTTATGCAATTCTACCTCCGCCCATTAGGGGGCGCTACATCGATCGTCGCTAACCTGGTTAAAATCTATAGTTATCAAAATTGTCTTGAAAACTGGCATTAATATACCATATTGATGCGGGAATAAGGCAGATAACACCATCGGAGGATGGCGGAGCAGAACAGTTATGCTTCATGCTTTATAACGAACTCCTTTTGAACTGTCCGAAACCGAATGTTAGCAAGGCTAATAGCATGTTGGCTAGCGGACACTCGGCGCTAACATGGTACCAAATGCTAGCGATGCTATATTGTTAACCTTTTGTTCAAAACACTAGGTATACAACGGTTTACAAATTGTTTCCCAATAAACCTTTTACTTCACCCTCAGCCCGTTGTCCAAACCTGTCCTTTCCTCGTGTCAGTTCGGTTTAGTTTGGCCATTCACAGAAGGGGCGTTGAAGGAGGAAGTTGTTGGTTTCTTCTTGGCAGGCTAGCGTTTAACCCTGCAGCATGATGTGGCTAATCACAGCGTGGGGAGGGAATGGAGGCCTGGTCTGAGCACGTTCTCTGAACCGGTTGCAGTCCGGTTTGAGCAGATTTCCTCAGAATTCCACATCTTTCCGCTCCATCTGGGCTCGCTCCCCTGTATAGGCTGAGAAGAAATACACAGAGCTGTTTTGCATGCAGGATCTTTGCTCCTGCTACCGGTGATGATGTTAAGACAGCAAACTTAGATCTGTGTTTGCGCAGACATGTTGTTTGTCCGGATTGAGTCAGGTCCTCTGCTGAAGCAGGCAGTCGGGTCTAGCAGACCCTGGATCAAGCGTGGCTGGTCCAGGCAATCTTTCAGATGTCCCAGCAGATGAGGCCATATGGCCCCATGGTTCAGGCCTCCTCCCTTGTCCTGGAGAGGTGATCTGTGCAGCTGCTGAAGAGATCTGCAGAAGTGGGGGTCTTTGTCTGTGGGAGGAAAGTTTTATCACCAGCAGGGGACCCCCTGGTGAGAGAAGGAGGGGCTGTCCCCGCTGGCTCTCTCTCCTCTGTGGCTGTCATCAGATTTAAATCTGATTCAGTCAACCATTTTGATGATCCTGGTGGTAATATCACAACACGGGAGAGACTGCAAGAGAATGGGATAATTAGGTTGATGGCTAGAACCCTTTTAAAATGGTCAGAACGTGCTCTGCTTACCATTAGCCAGGGCGGACCTAACCGGGGGGGGGGGGGGAGTGCTGAATAGATGGAATAGGTGGCTAGAGCGTGGAGAACGGCTGACGGGGGATCCAGAGCGAGCCTCCGCTGGGTCAAGTGACAGATGGATTGACCAGAGTAGAAGCGGGACCACCAGAATTCGGGAAGGGGACCTCAAACTCGGCTGGGTAACTTCCAGGGAGCAAGAGGGGGAGCCCCAGAGCAAAATCTGAGCCTTGTGATTCTGGAGGAGATTCTTCGGACGGGACGTCAAGACGGGTGAGTGCTACCAGCACCAAAACTATGACAAAAACAGGAGATGCAAAATTAGTCAAAGTTGAATGTAGTCAGAGGCCACGTCATATCACGACTGGTTTAAGGCTCTGGCGTCTTCTATCTGTCAGTGCTCTGCTTAAGAAGCTAGAGAAAGCCGCCTGCGACAAGCTGTAGGTGGGGACCAGTGTTGCCAACTCCTCAGTAAGGAAAGTAGCTATTGGCTGCGCTAAAAGTCGCTAGAAGTCGCTGAATGACGTCATCGCCTAATTTGCATAATCTGCCACATGATGTGATGTGCATGTTATTGACGCTGTGGGAGAAATAACGTTGTTAGAGAGCCAAAAAGTGAGTAAAAACACTCAGAATATATATAGAGCTACTTTTTTCTGTCCATTAATGTTCATTTATTTATTATTATTATTATTTATTTTACTTTTATTTTTTATTAATGTTTATTTTATTACAATACTAACCCTCCTCCTTTACCCGGGTTTGAGACCGGCAAAATTAACCATAAAGAGACACTATGCCGGAGTTACACAATTTTTTCCCCAACTTTTTTTTAACGTTTTCTTTTTTCCCTTGTGGTCCACCAAGGAGCCTACAAATCACGGTAAAACACGAACATGTGGCTGTGTGAATCAAATGCCGTTATTTATTTAGAATAAAATATTTCAAATTCAGTTATTTATGATCAACCTGCGCCGTCAATCCCGGCGCATGCGCGCTTCATTTGCAGTCTGGACGCTGAGGGTAAACATGCTGTGGCTCTGACTGCAGCGCTGAGAGGGACTCCTGCGGTAGCGGGAGGACGGGGTTGGGAGGGGGGAGGTGCCCCACGGCAGCACCTGCCGCTGGAGGACAAGAGTAGGAACGATACGTGCTTTCACGTAAGAGTCTCCAAAATTCGCCAGTGACGCCAGAAAAGTCGCTAGATTTGTCGCTAGTCGCTTTTTTGAAAAAAAGTCGCTGGAGGGGTCTGAAAAGTCGCTAAATATAGCGACAAAGTCGCTGAGTTGGCAACACTGGTGGGGACTACGCCCCTCAGCCAACTAGACACACCTGAGGAACAGAGTTAGAGCAGGACAACACAGAGAACCCTGACAATAGTAAAGAAAATATTCAAGACATTGTGAGCCTGTAATAGTCAGAAATAGGAAATTGTGTAAACAGTACAAAAGCAATGCAAAACTGAAATAATAATTAGAAAAATATTTAAAGGAAACTTCATTTAAAATACTAGAATGCTGACCATCAGTATTAAAGGAAAAGGCCGGTCAAAATAAGAATTCAAACTGCTGAAAGTATTTTAAATATAAAATTCTTATATACTATTCAATAAATGATATGTTTTTTTATTAAGAGTAATTTGTATTTGAATGTGCTTTTCTGGAGTTATCCATGTGTGTCAAAGAACAGTACTGCACCTCCCAGTTTGTGATGTCTAACCGTGGGATTGGTTGTTGAGCAAGTCTCAAGGCTCTCTTTGTTGTGTGTCAGTGCGCGCTATTATCCAAGACGACGACGCACTACACACTACATGTGTGGCAGCGTGATGGAGCAGGCAGAGGGAGGAGTCCAGGGATGGGGAGAAAAGGATTGGGGAGCCTACTGCAGTCTCAGGGAGCCAGCTCCCCTACTGACTCCAGTAGGCACCCCCGCTCCCCGAAAGCCCACCCGGAGAAGGGGGCCCTGCCAGCGGCACCACAACAGCCTGGGGGCCAGCAATAGGTGGTAGGGCCCATGACCCAACCACCCACCAGGACAAACACCTCCACCCCCTCCCCCCAACCCACCCACCAAGCCTCCTGGCTTTCCCGGATGTAAAAAAAAAAAGAAAAATAATAATAAAAACATTTTAATAAAATAAAAGGGGGTCGCTAGCCCGCACAAGCCATCCAGAACCCCTCCCCCCAGGCGAAACCCGCACCGGGAGACGGCATGGACCAGGACCGAGACAGGGGGCTGGACACGGAGCCCTCCAAACGTCCACATCCACAACCCCCCACCCGTAGATGTAATCCCTCCCCAACACTAACATTCAAACAACTCACCATACATACAACAATAGACATCCAGGCTGGGTTAGTCCCCACTCCCCCTCCCTCCCCTCCCCCCAGAGTGCCAACCCAATGCTCTCCCCCAAAAAGAACCCATACAGCTTGGCTTGTAACAAGCGCTAATGTACTAAAGTACATTTATTTTTTTTACCTTTTTTATTTTCCTAAATACAAGGGGGAACATTAACACTTTTAACACTTTTATCGTCCAAACTTTTTTAGTGAGGGCCAAATACAGAAAACTAAACAAAGGGCCACACTAGAGGTGCCATATTGCCACATTAATACTGTGTCTATTTCGAAGTCAGCTATAATGTGAAGAACATTGCAGTCAGTGGGAGCAGTGATGCTGTCCTTTGGATTGAAGGATGGCTGACATGTCAGCAGAAAGTTTGGTGGTTGAGACATGAAGGACTTCACAGAGATGCTGTCAGTCATTCGGCTTCTCAGTCTGCTTTTGTTCTAATTTAACAGAGAAAATCTTTGTTCACATATGTATGTTGAGCCCAACAGGCTCATCATTGTTTCTGCGTGGCGTCTCATCAGAGGAAACTTAGCATTATCCAAACTCTGAAGGACTTCAGGGAGGGAGAGAAGCTGATGTTGACTCTGCAGAGAATCATCACATTGCATTTCAATCAGTTCTAACTGCAGGCTCTCTTCCACTTCTTCTGCATCCACCAGGAAGGAGGTGGAGAACAGCTGGATTTGTTTTTCAATGACAGAAAAGTCTTGGAGACGCTGGTTGAATTCTGTCAGCAGAGATGCAATCACAGACACATATTTCTCCTTTTTAGCAGAAAGGTCGGCCTTTGGAAAAGCAGACGTGATTTCAGACAGAGCAGGGAAGTGTGCAGCATTAAAGCCTCGTAGTTGTGTCTCAAAGAGGCGGAGCTTTACCCAGAAGGCTTTCAGGTGTGCATACAGGTGTGGCACCAGCTGTTATTTGCCTTGTAGCCTCTTGTTCAGTGTATTCAGATGATGCGTAAGATCAACTAAAGATGCCAGGTCTGCCAGCCACAGAGGGTCACTTAGTTCATGAAAAGGTCTTCCCTTCTCTTTTAAAACCTGCTCCATTTCTGATGTCAGCAAATAAAAGTGCTGCAGCACAGAGCCGAGGCTGAGCCAGCGCACATCAGAGTGGTAGAGTACATCCCCGTATTCAGCATCCACATCAGAGTGGTAGAGTACATCCCCGTATTCAGCATCCGCATCAGACAGGTGACAGTTTTTCCATCATTGTTCATCACATGGTCCAGCTGGACAGTCTTGGCACACAGTGCTTCTTGGTGGATTCTACATCCTAACAGCCTCACCTCTGCTCTCTTTTACCTTGGTGCACACCAACCATGCCGTTCCTTTGGGCTCAGCCGTCATGGCTGGAGCTCCATCCGTTGTTGCTCCACAGAGCTTGTCTCATTTAAGCTCCATCTTTTCAGCTGCCTCTGACACAGCTTGAAAAATAGCTTTTCCTGTCGCTCTGCCTTTTAGGCTCATCATATCAAGCAGCTCCTCCCTACAGCTAAAATGATCATCTACTCCCCTCACATAAATGAACAGTAGCTCGGTGTCTGTAGCATCTGTGCTCTCATCACTGCTATGGAGTAAAAATCAGAAGCACAAGCCTCGTCTCTCAGCTGAAGTTTGGAGTTAGCAGATAAGTCCTGGATTCTCCACACACCTGTATTTCTGGATACGCTCACATTGTTGAAATCCGCCTCTTTTTCTGGCCACATTATTTCTGTGACTTTGATGAGGCTCTGCTTTATGAAATCACCGTCTGAAAACGGTTTGCTGTGCTGGGCAATAAGTTTAGTGATTTCATAACTTGCTGTTGTGGCGTTTTCCTGTTTTTTGTTAGAATAAAAAACCTGCTGTTGAGCTTGCAGGCTAGCTGCCATTAGCTTGACTTTCTGTGTTGGTTGGGCACCAGTGTACGATGTGTAGCTCTGATGTTTGGTCTCATAGTGCAGACGGACATTATACTCTTTCATCACAGCAACATCTTCATTACAAATCAAACAGACACACTTTCTGTTGATTTCTTTGAAGCAATACTAATTTTCCCACCGTCTTTGAAATCGTCTTCACTCACTTGTTATTTTGTGTTTCTTCAGTGCTGCCATCTCTGGTGACTCGCTGTAAAAGTTTTTCTTTGCTTAATTTCGTTTCTGTGGCTCCGTCTAGTGTTGAAACTGAGAAGTGCAACAGAGTTGAGCTCAAGCTTCTTGTACGGCCATATTCAGTTATATTTTCAGAATTTACTGCGGGCCAATAAAAAGTGGACCAAGGGCCACAGTTGGCCCGCGGGCCGTAGGTTGGACAGCCCTGCTTTCTACCTTGTGTCAAGTGGTGATTTAGTCTGTGCCTCATTATTCCAGTGTTCAGTGTTTAGAGCTAAAACCTGATACCGTGCAGAGATCCCAGATAATACTTTGAAGGAAACATTGAAGAGATTGATAGAACCCAGAGCCCACTCACTTCTTTGTGAGGATTAAAGGGCTACAACCAGAACACATCCAGCTTGGGTCAGAACCAGAACACATGGCTGTGATCTGCTATGTGAGTTCTGCAGGTTCTCCAGCATAAACTGGGTTATTTGGGTCCATCTTTGCTGTAATTCCTGGAGTTCTGAAGAACCTCATCATTATTCTCCACTTAAACTCCCTCCATGTGTCTGAATTTGTAGTCAGATGAGCTTGAGTGCAGATTGACTCCCAGTCCTCTTCAGAACAAACTGGGTCCGGTTCTTCCTCCCATCTCTGCTGAATTGCTCCAGAGTTCTGCTGCTTCATGGACCCAAAAATACGGTAGAAGATCCAACATATTTCTTTGCTGCTCTTCCTACCTGGACATCAATCAGAGCTTCTCAATGGGAGCTGGAGCTCTGATTTTACTCCTGATGTGACATCAGGGAGGATCTGAGCTGAGAGCATCTAAAATGATCAGTGTTGGCAGTTTATCTTCACTTTTAAGTCCTTTAAATATTTTAAACTGGCCGTTAGCAAATAGTTGATGAATGTAATGAAGTTTATATTCTGCCCATTTTTAAACTAATATCCAGGTTATTTGGAGCAAAGGACTTCATGTATCCAGTAGATGATGGAGAGAGATGGAGGTTGATGTTCCAACGTTTTCTGGATCTTGGTCCATAGTTGAAGTGTTCTGCTTGTCCCTTCTGTTGTCTCCTTAAACTGATAGTCTAGAACCGGCAGGATGTGCAGGGGTACGGTACCTGAGCTCTGCTCAATATGAAGCCAGAGCGTATCTACATCATCCATGATCCAAGTCATGATGGATTTAATTCATGCAGCAACAATTCAACTCTTTCTGAAAACTACTGAGACATAAAGCAATGGAGGTTTTTACCATCCAGACCTTCAGAACCAGTTCAGCTCAATAATTCAGTTGTTTCTATGGAAGATGAACAGATTGGATCTGAAATAATAAAATTCTTCACTTCTAACTGATGTTCCAGCAGATCTCTAGAAAATGGAGCTGCAGCTCTCAGATATTTTAGTCACCATGTCTTCTATCAATGAATCCACTGATTAAAGCAGTAATCTCAGAGACATGTGCTACTCCAGAGGTTCCCAAGGTTTGTTCCTGGAAGCTCCTACTTGGACCTCCAATCCAGGCTCCGCCCCCTTTAGAGAAGATCTTTCCATAGATGAAGCTAAGAGTCACCTTGATGCTGCAGACCTTTGTTCAGGGAGGAGATGTCAGGATGTTTGTGACAGTCTGTTCCAGGCTTTAGTTGTTCTCCTCATGAGGAGCTGAAGTCTCTGACAGGAACGTAGAGCTGAACAGGAGAAGAACTTGAAGCTTTCTTCTTGGCCTGTCTGCTTGCAGCGGCGTGACAATCCAACATTTTAGTCTGACTTCATCTGGAAATATATCTCTGAGCCTGAATCAGTTTGAAGGCAGGCGAGCTCCTCATCAGAACTGAGATCTTCTATGTCCTCCATGCTGGAAATGTAGAAGTCCAGCAGCTCCTGATCTGTGATATCAGTAGTATCAGTAGTAGTAATAGTGAGGGTTTAGTCATAATAATTTTGCATTTGGCCAACAGTAACAAAAGTTTACATAAGAAAAAATGGTCAGAAAGTTCTTTATTATATTTTGTGATTCCAAATAATACATCCTTAAAGTAAAGTTCAAATTTGTCATAAATATTGTCCAGAATGAAACAACAAATACCTTGCCATAAACGCCTGGTGTGTTCACAAGACCAAAAAAGGTGAGAGACAGATTCTGAGTAAATGTTGCCGAAAGTGCAATTGGTATCAATGTCCTTTGTTATTTAATCAAAAATGATTTTACTGGATAACAACGATGAATGATCTTAAAGGAAACCTCTTTAACCTTGTTCACCAGTAAATATTTATTTGGTAGAGACCATGTTTTGTTCCAGCATACATCTGAGACCATACCAGACTGAAATTACATAAGGAACCGAAATCCAGTTTTCTGGGAATAAAGTGGAAATATGTTTGTTATTTTTAGGAGATTTGAGTTGAAAACATAGTCTACCTACATAAGTGTCAGTTAGATCAGGCAGAGGTCTTGGGCCTTCAGAGAACAAAGAAGTCTGACTTTTAAATAACATTATAACACCTGGTGGAATAGCATCAAAAACAATAGCAAACTGTTTAGGGCTTAAAGGAATCTTAAAGTGGCATATAAATTATTGATAATTAAAGAGGTTGCCTTTTTCATTGAAAAGTTGACTTACCAGTGCGATATCATTTCTGAACCAGTTTTCAAAAAACAGAGATTTTTTCGTATAGCATATATCTTTGTTATTCCAAAGAAAATACCTATTAGGAGAAAAATTATGTTTGAAAATCATTGACTATGCCAAAAGGGCTTGTTTATGAAAGTTAGAGAGAGCAACAGGAATAAGATCAATGTTATAATTACATAGCAAAACAAACTTAAGACCACCTGTCTTAGAGAACACGTGGTGAGGAATAAAATTCCAGATTGAGGTAGGATTTTTAAGGCAATTTTTAATCCAGTTCACTTTGAATGTATTGTTAATCGTTGTAAAGTCGAGAACGTTAAGACCTCCTGTATCATAACTATTCATTAAAACAGATTTTTTTATGTAGAGTTTTGTTTTTCGAGCTGAAAGGTTGGAGGTGTTTGTCAGAGGTCTGAGATGATGGAAGCCTCTCTAGTCTTTCATTCCTCCATCTGTGTGTGGGAGTGTGGATGGAACAGGGATGCAGAGTTGGTGTCAGTGTTTAGATTGATTGTATTTTAATGATGATTATTAAATCAGGTGGAGCTTCCAGAAATGTTGACTTAGTTTCCTGATGTCCTTTTAGGCTTCAGGCTGTTTCTTCAGGTTATTACTGAGGGATTTCCAGGACGAGTCCAAATGTTGGACTGGTCCTTTCTCAGTGGAGGACAATGTGTGTCTGAGAGACATGTAATGTCCATGTTTGCTGCTGAAAGAGACTGATGGTCTGACCCCCCTCCTCCTTTCAGGGTGAAGCCTGCTGGAGTCCGATGGTTGACACCAGGTCCATGGAGGTGTAAGTGTGTTTTTCATTTCATTCATGACAACAAAGCAGCTCACATTCAACCATCTTCAAACTGTCCATCACTCATTCAGGAGTCATCATCAAAGTGTCAATAAATAATCAATAACTGCAGCTGGATTGTCTTTGTTCTCTCCATCAGATTCCTGTCAACTCACAATCGACACAAACACAGTGAGCAGAAAACTCAAACTGTCTGAAGACAACAGGAAGGTGACACGTGTGAAGAAGCTTCAGTCATATCCTGATCAGCCAGACAGATTTGATGATGTTCCTCAGCTGCTGTGTAAAACTGGTCTGACTGGTCGCTGTTACTGGGAGATCGAGTGGAGAGGAAAAGTTAATATATCAGTGAGTTACAGGAGAATCAGGAGGAAAGGAGAAAGTAGAGACTGTTTGTTTGGAAAGAATGATCAGTCCTGGAGTCTGATCTGCTCTGATGATGGTTACTCTGTCCGTCACAATAACATTAAAACATCTATCTCCTCCTCCTCCATCTCCAACAGAGTAGCAGTGTATGTGGACTGTCCTGCTGGTGTTCTGTCCTTCTACAGAGTCTCCTCTGACTCACTGATCCACCTCCACACCTTCAACACCACATTCACTGAACCTCTGCTTCCTGGCTTTGGGTTCTTCTGGTTCAGTTATGGTTCCTCAGTGTTTTTGTTCTGATGGAGTCTAAAGAGTCTCCTCCTGTCAGAGAAAGCCTCTCCCTGTTGAACAGATAGTTCAGTCTGTTCATGTCTGTCTCTTTCACTCAGAAACACATTTTCACATTCATGGATTCAATCTGTTTCTTTGTGAAACTCTTCTAAATGATTCCTTGGAAACTTCTTCCTCTTCCAGTCCTTTAAAGATGGAAGCTGGGATTATTCCAGGATCCACATGTTGTTTTTCTGCCTGTTTCCAGTCAAAGCTTCACTCTGAATATCAGCATGTTGACTTTCTCTCTTGGTTTTTTACTTTCATTCATCAGTCAGATTTTATTGAAATGTTGGCCAGTTTTTCTCAATCTCTGGACATTATCTGTTTCTGTCGGCTCCTATTTTTCTAAACACTTTTTACATTCACATGTTAAATCTGCCTTTTGTATATTTGCTGCAGTTCTACTTCATGTGTTTTTAATGAGCAATAAACAGATTTTTTTTCCGCTGTTTGATTCATTTGATGCTCATTCTCCTCTGTTCCTCTGATCAAGTTTCAATATTTCAATAAAACTTTTACACTTGTTTCAATAAAACAGATTTTTTTCTTTCAACACTGACATCAAAAAGTCCTAATTTACAGTAAAACATTTCCATCTTCTTTCTGACATGTTTTTAAATGACAGATTTTGTTCTTTAGTTTAATAAATCAGCAGCAGAAACTCAAAGCAGTGCTGAAATATTTCTAATATTTGACTGAGCCTCAGAAAGCTTTGAAGCTCAGAGGCCTCAACTAAAAGAGGAACTGTTCTATTTAGATTTTGTGTAGAAAGAACATGGTGAGAAAACGAGACAGAAACTAATACTTTATTGGATGCTTTCTGCCACTTCATGACTCATATTGGTATATTGGTATACATATACAGAAGAAACATCATTCTACAGCCATTTTTACTTAAACTGTAATTTGCAACTTTGCCATGTCATTTATGAACTTGTGTGAAATAAAATTATTTTGAAATATTTTAGAATCTTGTTTCTTGTTTGTCTTAAATTTTCTATACAAAATTGTGCAATATCTGTATTGCAATGATGGAAAAGAGAGAAAAAAAACATAAAGAGGAAAAACACACCAAAGTGTAATGTCTGTCCGTCCGTCTTCTTCCGCTTATCCGGAGTCGGGTCGCGGGGGTAGCAGCTTCAGTAGGGAGGCCCAGACGTCCCTCTCCTCAGCCACTTGGGCCAGCTCCTCAGGAGGAATCCCAAGGCGTTCCCAGGCCAGCCGGGAGACATAGTCCCTCCAGCGTGTCCTGGGTCTTCCCCTGGGCCTCCTCCTGGTGGGACGTGCCCGGAACACCTCACCAGGGAGGCGTCCAGGAGGCATCCTGACCAGATGCCCAAGCCACCTCAACTGGCTCCTCTCGACGTGGAGGAGCAGCGGCTCTACTCTGAGTCCTCCCCAGATGACTGAGCTCCTCACCCTATCTCTAAGGAAGAACCTAGACACAGTACGGAGAAAACTCATTTTAGCCGCTTGTATCCGGGATCTCGTTCTTTCGGTCACGACCCAAAGCTCGTGACCATAGATGAGGGTAGGAACGTAGATCGACCGGTAAATCGAGAGCTTCGCCTCGATTTGCCAGATATTGCCACAAAATTGTGCAATATCTGTACTGCAATGATGGAAAAGAGAGAAAAAAACATATAGAGGAAAAACACGCCAAAGTGTAATGTTACCTCTGATATTAAAGCCCTGAGGCCCCTATTGAGCCCTAGATTGTTTATTTAGAGTAATAGTTAAATTCAACTCACTTTAATTAGGAGTAATTTGTAACAAATGTTTTAAGGCAATTTGCAAAAACAAACAGATCCAATTTTTACAGTGAAATAAAAAATTCAATAAAATTGCAAACATACTGTTCAATCCTAAACATAAAACAATGCCACTACGTTAAGAACCAATATTTCTGCATTATTTGTCACCTTTTCTCTGTTACATGGCACATCCAGTAACATCAGTTAATCTTTCCAATCTTTCTTGGAAGCAACAAGCCAGATCCAGAAGGAGCACATTCATTATTTCAATAAATCGTTGAAAGCATTTCACCCGTCCATGGCTGATTTGCTTCATAGAGTTGCTTCATCCAGGTTCTAACTGCAGCGAGGCCATCTAGGTGCACCTTAACTTCACCTTAACCCAGATCCCTCCAGTCACTAACTTCAGTCTACCAATGTCCTTATAGCATCCCCTCTTCATCATGGTAGTTATTGAAAATAACCAGTTTGAGCCAGTTTGTTTTAAAATAAACTCATGCTTGGACTTTGCTTCAACTCTTTTTGGAGTTTATTCCAAACCTTCACACCACTGACTGAAATGCACATTATCTTCATGGTGGTCCAAACTCTCAAGGTTCTGAAGTTGAGGTTCTCCCTGTAATCACAGCTCCCACTCTATCAGTGAACAGTTTGTGAATATCATCTGGTAGTTGTTTGTTTCAGGCTTTATACATGAACATCAAGGTCCTTCTGCTGGGCAACAATTAAAATTTTTAATCGCGATTAATCGCATAATTTGCCCGATTAATCATGATTAATCGCATTGTATGCGCAAACTCCAAGAATGAATTCAAAAGTAGTGTAAAGAGCACTTTTATTTTAATGTTCTGCTGCCATATGAACAAAAGTGTTGTAACATTTGTAGCACTTATCTTATTTTATACTGGATATTTTCAACCCATCTATTGAATTTAGTGCACTAGTTGATCTTTTCTTCATAAGAGAACAGCAGCACTGCAGCCAAAATATGGCCTTTTTTGACCTGCTGTATATTAGCCAGTCCCTAAGCTTGATGTATCATGAAACTGTTGACCTTTTGGGTTTTGTGGTTTTTATTTTATTATTACAATTAAATAATAATAATAATAATAATAATATTAATGACAATAATGTTATGTTCAGTGTTTTTTCGCTAATCCACCTCTTATATATTTCAATCCTTATGTAATTTTGTCTGTGTTGTGTGCACCTGCCTGTTGCTTTAATCCTATAAATTTCCCCGTCGTGGGATAAAAAAAGGATTAGCTAATGTTATATTATCTTAAATAACACTTTTTAATATATGTACAGGGTTCTTTCAAGGTCTTAATTACATTTTCTGTGTGGGCTTCAGTAACATATGATAGATAATATCTACTTTGAAAGTTAACATGAACTGCTGCTGAAGATGACCACTCTGATCTACCTGGATGTTCTCTGGAGGACTGAAACGCCTCAGTCAGTGATGTCTGTGGGTCTGTCGGGGCAATGACAGAAGTTTCGTCTCCTCTCTCCGTTTCTGTGGCTCGACGTTTTCATGTTTTTTCACGTGCTTAGATAAATTTGTTGTGTTTCCACTGAAATGAACCGGCTTTTTACAAAACATACAGCTTGATTTCATTTACGCTATTAAAATAAAGCCAAACGGTGCTACTTCCCCTGTTCATGTTTTTTCGCTGCTGCGGTCTCTCTCAGCTGTTTGTGTGTTAAGTTTGTGTGAGAGCTTGTGGGAGAGGATATAACCTTAAAAACAGACAGACGAGGCCAGACACCACAGCTTCTCTTCAATGACCAGCAGGGGGATTCGTTTATTCTGGACTTACAATCATCTTCATTTCACAGCAGTCCCAACAATCCCAACAATATGGGGTAACTTTCAGCCTTTATAGGGCTACAGTATGACGTAAATAGGAACATGATATCTTACTGTGTACAGGCGCTGCTCTGGACCAAAAGCCCTCCCTCCCTAGTTGGAGGGGTGTGTGTGTGAAATGGTGTGTGTGTGCTCTTCCATTTCTAGGAAGTCTTATAAACAGAACTTTGGAAAAAGACAGAAACAGAGTAAGAGCCAAGAGTAGTTTAACTAAAGTTCCTTTGGCCTTACTTTACCTTGTTGTGATTCAGTACAAATATTCTAGAACTAATCATTCTTTGGGCAGTGATTTCAGTTATTAAGACAAACTGGATTCAATCTTGGCAATAATAAAGATCAGGCTGTTCTCCCCAGCTCCACACCGATGAATTCCTCCATAAGCTGAGTGGGCGGGCCAGGCTGAGCCTGCGTGCTGATTGGCTGGCGCCGCTGAGCCATGTACGAGAGGGGAGGGGGAGCGGGAGAGTGCTACCGTGAATGCTGACTGACACTGACTGAAAGCATGTGAGCAACATGCTTTAATGCGCGATAAAATAAATATCGCCGTTAATAGTCTAATGAATTAACGCGAAATTAACGCGTTAACTTGCCCAGCCCTAATATATATATATATATATATATATATATATATATATACACTCACCGGCCACTTTATTAGGTACACCTGTCCAACTGCTCGTTAACACTTAATTTCTAAGCAGCCAATCACATGGCAGCAACTCAGTGCATTCAGGCATGTAGACATGGTCAAGAGAATCTCCTGCAGTTCAAATCGAGCATCAGTATGGGGAAGAAAGGTGATTTGAGTGACTTTGAACGTGGCATGATTGTTGGTGCCAGAAGGGCTGGTCTGAGTATTTCAGAAACTGCTAATCTACTGGGATTTTCACGCACAACCATCTCTAGGGTTTACAGAGAATGGTCCGAAAAAGAAAAAACATCCAGTGAGCGGCAGTTCTGTGGGCGGAAATGCCTTGTTGATGCCAGAGGTCAGAGGAGAATGGCCAGACTGGTTCGAGCTGATAGAAGGGCAACAGTGACTCAAATAACCACCCGTTACAACCAAGGTGGGCAGAAGAGCATCTTTGAACGCACAGTACGTCGAACTTTGAGGCAGATGGGCTACAGCAGCAGAAGACCACATCAGGTGCCACTCCTTTCAGCTAAGAACAGGAAACTGAGGCTACAATTTGCACAAGCTCATCGAAATTGGACAATAGAAGATTGGAAAAACGTTGCCTGGTCTGATGAGTCTCGATTTCTGCTGCGACAGTCGGATGGTAGGGTCAGAATTTGGCGTCTACAACATGAAAGCATGGATCCATCCTGCCTTGTATCAACGGTTCAGGCTGGTGGTGGTGGTGTCATGGTGTGGGGAATATTTTCTTGGCACTCTTTGTACCAATTGAGCATCGTTGCAACGCCACAGCCTACCTGAGTATTGTTGCTGACCATGTCCATCCCTTTATGACCACAATGTACCCAACCCATGATGGCTACTTTCAGCAGGATAATGCGCCATGTCATAAAGATGGAATCATCTCAGACTGGTTTCTTGAACATGACAATGAGTTCGCTGTACTCAAATGGCCTCCACAGTCACCAGATCTCAATCCAATAGAGCATCTTTGGGATGTGGTGGAACGGGAGATTCGCATCATGGATGTGCAGCCGACAAATCTGCGGCAACTGTGTGATGCCATCATGTCAATATGGACCAAACTCCCTGAGGAATGCTTCCAGCACCTTGTTGAATCTATGCCACGTAGAATTGAGGCAGTTCTGAAGGCAAAAGGGGGTCCAACCCGTTACTAGCATGGGGTACCTAATAAAGTGGCCGGTGAGTGTATATGTATATCACAAGTTTGGGATTGGCATGCAGTCCGACATGTAGAGAGCATGTGAAGATGCACCTGTTCATACCTTGGTTAATGCTCTTTTTGGCAATATCTTTGCTCTGATCAGACAAGTTTGAACGGAGCAAACAGGACAGATAGCCCCTGACAAGAATTGATTCAGAAATCCAACCCCTATACCTTTTTGAAAATTTGCAGGCCAGCAAAGGTATAACCCCAGATTTAGAGCTAAGACCAAAGTTTTCTAAGCAGTTTTCCGACATTCCTCGTCTTTCATCTGAGATGGCCCAAAATTGCACAGAGCATTAGACGAGTTTTGCTTTATCCAACAAACCTTTTACTCAGATCCAGATGAAGTGGCTGCAAAACTAACAACATTTTAAATGGTCTTTCAAGAGTCTGAAAGTTTAAAGCTTCTCCCCAAGGCGGCTTCATCTGGAGACCCTATTCACACAACCGGCTACACATTGGCATGTCTGCAAATGTGAGGTAACATGGACCCGGCTTCTCCTTTAACATGAGTGCACTCACTTAAACAACAACAACAATGGCGGACCTCAGAATCGTGGTTGTGTTTCAGACACTATTCCCTTTATTGTGTTACTGTGATTGTGAGACCACCTTGTCATTGGTCCACACAACACGCCTCTTATCTCTCTCTCGCGTTCATTGCTTTTTTCCCCTGACCTTAATTCTTTACATCTGTGGCAGCTTTACAGCATAGGTATTATAATGCATCATGAGGCTCCAGCTTCCTGTGGTTTTATCTTGACACTAAAATGTTTGTGTTTGGGAGGAGTATTTGGCTCTGTTTGGATGTAGCTTGAGAAAACAGAGTCAAATGTGCCCTGTTGTCAAAAAGGAATGAATAGTACTATTTAGTCAAAAATTGATTTACATTCAAATTGGAGGAGTTTTATCAGAAGTATGTGTGACAAAAATAAATTAAGAATTAAACTAAAATAATAAAATTAAAAAAAGTTTGTCATATGCAGAGGAGCTTCCAATGTGTTCCA
Organism: Fundulus diaphanus; assembly: GCA_037039145.1. Taxonomy (NCBI): domain Eukaryota; kingdom Metazoa; phylum Chordata; class Actinopteri; order Cyprinodontiformes; family Fundulidae; genus Fundulus; species Fundulus diaphanus. The sequence goes on along the minus strand of CM073121.1, from coordinate 55,213,519 downwards.
GAACACAGAATAAATGCTTTATTGTTAAAATGGGATCATTTACTGTGTTTAGCTGTATAAGCAAATTAATAATGATTGAGGGATGGTTAAACCTCTGTACACTTATTACTACTTTTACAGTGTTGATCAGTGCCACAGGCCTGTTTTTCTTGTTTTTATACTTCTGTAAATATCTATCATATCTAGTTTCTGAGAAAACCTCAAACACATTTATATGTGTAACTCTTAAAAAGGAGAATTGAAACATTTCTTTGTTCTCTTTAAGAATTTTTTTTTCTTTGTTCTGAGAAAACCTTATAAATCTGCCTAGAAACCTAGCATCCTGCACATATGTCCACGGTTTCATAAATACATCTGATATCATCAGAAATAAACAGCAGCTTTGACTCCACTTGACTATTTGTATTACAAACCAATGAGGGTATTTTCATTTCCTGAAAAGTTCTGATTTTTAATATATAAGGCTCCTATCTGACAATGGCTCATGTACAAATAATATCTTATGATTTCATCTAATGATAAATAAGTCCTGATCACTACCCTTTTTGACTTCCTTAAAGTAGATTTAGATAATCAACTCCCAGTTCGCAAGCTTTATTTGTTCTCCTCGATGAGAAGAAGATAAAATCTTCATGCCTTGACTCTTCACGCTGCAGCTGTTTAAGGTAAATTTCATATTATTATTAGTAGGAATAATTACCTAAAGAATATATATTAAATCCATGTAATGCCTACATCCAGAGCAATACAGCATGTCCCAGTGACCTTTTTTAAATTTTTAACATTGCGAATGAATTCATTTTTGTAGAAAGAAATGTTTTTGACCAAGACAGTTATATGACGGAAAGCTAAACAGAAAATATTTTGTGATTTTTTTTTTTTTTTTCAGAAATTGAATGTTACAAAAGATTTGTAAGTGAACTTGATCTTCCTTGAATAACAAATAAACAAAGATGAGACATGAATGAGAACAAATAAGACATTTTGTTTCTCTTGACTTCATTGTGTTATATTTTCCAGGTTTTCCAGGAAACAATGGAAGAGCAGAACCGCACCTACTTCAACAACACTGATGACTTCTACATCTTTGGCAACGGCAGTCAATGTGATACTGAACCAATTTTGCATGTGGTGGAATTAATAATTGTTTGCACCGGACTTCCTCTGATGCTGGTGGCCATCTGTGCAGTTTTTCTTCTGGTACGTTCATTAGGATTCACTCTGTTTCTCTATCTTGCCATGAGTGTTGCTCTATCTAGAGACACTTTTAACACAGGTCTAAATGTAAAGTAATGATGTGTTTTCTTTCACAAATGTAAAGTGTGTTAGGATCAATGATACAGCATTGGAACTGAGCATGTTTTTTTTACACCCTTACACCATGTTGCACTTTGTTTTTTAAATTTAACATCATATCTGATCCTCATGAGTTAAACGTTTAAGTGCAATGCTCAACATACAGACTATGAATCAAAATGTATATTTATTTAGTAAGTATGTAAGTAAACTTTCTTCATATAGTACCTCATTTATATAGTACCTAAGAGCCAGCCTGAATAAATGGGTCTTCAGTCGCCTCCTAACAGAGTTAACAGTCTCTAGACAGAGCAAAAACAGAGACACCACACAGCTTTAGAGGACCTCTGGTCCTAAATGAGTTTGTGGGACCGTTAACAGCCTTTGTCTGGAGGATCTCAAACTGTTAGAAGGGGAGAACTGCACTAGAAGATTGGAGCCTGACGACACAAGGCTCTAAAAGTAATGACAAACATTTTAAATGAACTCTAAAACGTACAGGTAGCCAAAGTAAATAGTTTAATACTGGAGTAGTGTGTTGTCTCTTTTTTGTGTTGGTTAAAAGCCTTGCAGTGGTTCTGAACAGACTGGAGATGGTCAAAATCCTTCTTTTTCCAACACATAAACCTGTTGTTACAATAGTCAAGATTTCATCTAGTCTTGACTAGATAAAATAAAAAGCACAAATAATCTATAGTTCAGCTTTTGACACCAAAGTTTGAAGCTTAGAAATATTTATTAGCTGAAAGAAATGGTTTCTGATTAATCAATGAGGATGACGCTCCAGCGACATGGCAGAATCAAAAATGTTGTCGACGTTCCTGAGGTTTGGTTTGAGAGAGGAGCCAAAGTAGTTAAAGGCATCTCTTATTTGCAAAGCTCACGGAACGGTTTTGTGACTTGCCAACAAATTTTGGGTCAGCTTTTTTAACTTGGGATCAGATGGGTAGAAAGGTAGTGTTTGGTAGATAAATGCGTCAAGCCACGTGTCTCCATACCTCATTGAAGAGCGAAGTAGATATGCAATTGTGTGATGTTAGTAGTAGAACTTGTGCATGCATTTGAATGATTACTAATGAAGTACATGCTAACCATTGTTCGATTTGCAGAAAAACCACAGGGGGGGATCATTTCAATTGCTTTATTAATGAACATAACAACAAGGTTATATATGGACTGCATGTTTGCTGCTGCAGCATATCTTGCACACGTTTCCCCTTTACAGACAGGAAGGAAAATCTGAAAGTAAAAACAACAAACAAACAGGAGTCATCCTAATAAATACAGGCTAAATAGCATACATTCTTTCAGAAATATGATCACATCGGCAAGTTTGTCATTCCACTATGGGCGTCAACATAGCAACGCGCTAGCAGGTGCTCTTTCAGGTAGCTAGCTAGATCCAGTAGGTTAGACTATTGTTTTTAAACTTGCACCATCTACTGTCGGGACTCAGGAGTGGGTATTAGTTTACTGTAACCGCTTTGAGCAGAAAACATAATAATACATTTAAAAACAAACAACAAAAAATTAAAATAAGAAATGTGAAGGACACAAGACATGCATTAATATACATTTTTAAAATCCATAATATAACTTATTCAGACCAGAGGGGGGGAGGAATGTATAACCCCCAGGGGTAAAACATGAATGACCTGAGAGGGGGACATTACAAACAGAGGAGGGGGGGGGGGGGGGGGGTAAATCCCCCCCTACCCCCTAGCAAATTGCACCCAGATGGTAACTAATGGTTAAAATATGACGTTGTCTAAACCTAAAATTGTTACGCATGATTTCTATTTTTCTTGTATATTTGGATACATTTGAAACGAGCAACAAATTAAATTTCTGGACTTGCTTATAGCAGCTCTATCATGTTCAATGTTTGCTTGCAGGTCCAAAAAGATCACTCTGCTCCAGTCTACGTCATCAACCTTCTAATTTCTGATCTCATTCAGCTGTGCTGCCTCACTGCTTGGAAGGCATGCAAGTTTCATGACATCATCGACTACAGCTACACTTTTGCTGTAATGGCCAGTGTTGGATTCATGGTGTGCATCTCGATGGAGAGGTAACTAAGTTTATCTAAACATGGATTAAATTCTGTATTTGAGTACAAGATCTATTAGACTGTCAGTGGGTTTCTCTCATTTCAGGTATTTGGTCATTGCCAAGCCGTTGTGGTACAGATTCAGAAGAAACATCAAGACGTCTCTCATGGTTTGTGCTGTTGTATGGACACTGGCACTTGTTTGTGTTTGCCCTCTTTATTTTGACGTCCACCCTCAGGTTCAAGAAATCATCTGTGCTGTCTTCATTCTCCTCCCCCTCCCCCTGTTCATCTTCTTCCTCGTTGGGACCATCAGAGCTCTGTCTGCTGCTCACAGTGTCCCTGCAGAGGAAAAACGAAGGATAGTAGCAATTCTTGTTGTGGTGCTGCTTATTTACACGCTGCTGTTTCTTCCTAACATTTATTGGTCCATGGTTGAAGAAGCTAAACATTACCAGATTTTCACCAGCTTGGCTTGCATTGGTCTTTATTTAAGTCCTCTGGCTGACTTGACCATGTACTTTTGCATCAGGAAAAGCGCGATTGACAAACTTCTGAAATTACTCTGCCATTGTAAAATATCAGGCAACTGGGAAACAAGCAGCACTGCTGTTGAAAATATGTCTGCAACATGCTCTGAGGGAGTCTAAGATTTGCTTGGACCTGTGCGACTCTCCAGAGATGCATGTTAAACCTGCACAGTATTCCTCTGAACCCGAGCACACATCATGCTATCTGCAATTATCTTGTTGTAATGGGGATACACCTTCATTCTTCTGATCCCTCTAATCCAGACAGAGGAAATGAAATAATTTTCAATTTGTCTTATCAGCATTTTCTGTTTCTGAATTTATTTCTCCTACTATACATAAGCAAAAAGATTTGACATTTCCTTTATATTGTTTTTAATCTGTGTTTTAAATATATCTAATGGATACTTAAATATACCTTTGTCTACGAAGTGTTAAAGAAGAAGAACGATATGTCACTGTATTAAACAAAACATCAATAAAAATTCTCTGCTTTTAGCATCCCTGGTGTGGACAAAATGTATGTTCCCTTTAGAGATTAATGATGTAGAACTACAGCTCTATTCATGCTTATTCATAAAAAAATGTCATTTAGTACAGAGTAGGATTATTTAAACAATTTAATCTGTGCAGGGTGCTTCACTTTTGGAATGTCAAAATAACAATTAACTTTTTGTACTGTTGAATGTTTTCATTTTACTTATTAGGGCCACATGATATTGGAAAAATCCAACATTACAATGTTTTTTAACCCTGCAATATACAGGACATAAATTTCCCGTCTTTGATAGAATGTGATGTTGGCAGTAAACAAACCCTTGAATCTTTTGAGCTTTAACGCCTTGAAATAAAATATTCTAGCTTCATAATAACTATAAATAACTAATGACTGTCAAAAAGGTTATTGAATGTTTTATTCAACAGCTGACATCTTCCACAACCAAGCTGGACATTTTTTCTATTAAAAATTATTTACAAAAAAAATAAAATAAGAACAGTTTTACATCAAATTCCTATATCGTCCTCAGCTTCTTGTTTTATAAATAGTACTAGAAAATAAATAAGGAAGCTTTAACAAAATGGTTTAGGTACCCTAGAATTAACACAACACTTAATTTTTTTTAATTTCCTACATTGCGGGACCTGTGATGTGATTATTGCCCACACGTACATTGTCATGGTGATGCTCAAACAACATATTGTGCAATTCAATCTCGATGTATCTGCCAAGAGTGAAAAGCTGACCACTCTTGGTTTATCTTTTTAACTGTCAGAAACATTTCTGAAAATTTCAATTCCTAAACAACCAGATAAAATAAATATAACAAACATGGTTAACAAGAATTAAAAAGCCTAAAAGACAATGACATAAAAATGTCAAATACATTTTTTACACAAAAATAGAAATGATATATACAGTACTGTAAAATATCCTCAACTATTTCATATCTGTGTTTCATCTACCCCAACACAAGCTGGTGACAGAGTCACCTACCAGGTGGGGCTCCCATCACAAAATGATAGCAAGGGTGTTGGAGCGACACAAAGCGATCCCACAAGTACGGGGAGCAGATATGAAGACCGGGCACTTGGTTCCCTCCTGTCAAGACCTAGAAGGGCTGTAGAGTATGCATGGGACCCTCAATCCATGCCAATTTTGCAGTCTGAATATATATATATGAGCATATATATATATATATATGCTCCTGGGATATCGTCATCTTCCAAAATGATTAGTACTGCGGTTTTTGCTAATGTAATTTGCACTCTCCCTGTCCGTCCAGCCAGGAAACTGGGCTGTCTCGGGAAAATTGAGAAATACCCCATTCAATATCATGGTAAAGTAGCATGGTATAAAATAACTCAAAACATTTGCAAATACAGGAATTGGTTTATATAAATAAATGATCATTGAACTAAAAAATAAATAAAATCATAGTGTTTGGCAACCAAAAAACCAATATGATGATTCAAATAAACATCAATAATACATTTATTTAAAGAGTGAAACACAACATGTTTTTCAATGTTGTTATTGTTGAAAAGCTAGCTTGGAAACTGCATATTAGATATTTACATTAAAAAGTGGCTAAGTGTGTTGGGGTGATGAAACAATGTAGTTTCATTAGGCAAAGTGCATTTTTGATTCTGTATCACTCCTTGATAATGTTCTATTTAAATTATTGTTCAGAATTTTGGGAAATTGTTCCACGACAAATTTGTTACCTTTAATTACTCTGCAAAAATGAGCCAAATTGCATAAAAGTAAAATATAATGATCATACCAATCCACTTATTTCTATACATTAATTTTAAAATAGCAAAACTTGGTAAATTGTAAGGTGGCCTAAATTATGTATAGGGCATCAGAAAACTCCCTGTCGGATATTATCCAAAATCTGTCACGTCAGAGATGCTCATCGTGAATACAATCTGAGAGGAACTAATAACTTATATCAGCCAAAAGTAAGGATATCATGGTTTAGTTTTGATCTAGCTTTTTTCCTGTTAGTTTTCAGTTCCTCCTCCTCCTCTCACTCAGCTTACCCTCCACTCCCTCTGCAATCAGTCACACCTAGTGATGAGTCGATGAGGCGTCATGAAACGTTTCGACACATTGCCACTCTGTGCCGATACTGTGCCGATACTGTGTCACTGAATACTGACACCTGCTGGACCTCAAAAATCCCTACAGGCAACCTAGTTGACAGAGTTAACTGAGACTGATTTGATGACCAAGTATACACAATACAATTTAAATCATTGTATGTTGCATTGTATTATTTTATATTTTCATTTGAATTAAACATATATTTGATTTTTTTTAGGTACAGTCAATAAATAATGTGAAGGAGGATGCTTGTGGACTGGCTTTTTTATTTTTTACAAATGGTTGATCGGGCGCTGTGTTTAGTTACCTGACTGATATCATCTGTTCTGAAATCGGACATGCTGAGAATGACAAAGGGAGGAAGAACTACTCAGAGTAGCAGCTTTCTACTAAGGGTAGATCAGCCGTTTTTTCTGAAACGACGCTCAGAACAAAGACGCACAGCGCAACCCGCCCAACCATAAAGGCGTCTGCCCAACCCATCAATCAGTGGTGCGCTCCGATCAGCACCTTGCGCTCACAGAGCGAGACTGTGGTACACCATCACACCAGAGTTGCAAAATGGTTAAAAATTAACAATTAACCGTTATTTTGTTTACAGTTCAGCTTGGATTTTATTTACTGCGCAGCATAGCTTTGCTGTGCGCGCTGCTGTGCGCGAATGCACACGCGTGCAGCTTGGAGGGAACAGAAACTGCTTGGCGCGTCAGTCAGTTCAAAACAGGTGCTGTATTGGTCACGTGACTTTTCCGTAGCAATAAACACATCGACACGGGTTTCGCTCTATGAGACCGACACATGCGCCGACGCATCGGTGTTGCCGGACCCATCACTAGTCACACCGGTTGGACAGTAATTAGTCAGAACTCACTCCACCTGCCAGCCTCCCTACATAAGCCTCCCTCAGTCTTCTCTTCCCTGCCGGTCCGTCATCAGACTCCATTCACTCCATACCTGTCAACCTGGTTTGCCCCTGCTTGCTGCTGGAATCCTGCCACCTCTGTTTCTCAAATTAGGCCTTTGTTCAGCTACTGGATTATTCTGCCATTTCTCTGCTTCAAGCCTGTCTTAGCTGTTGGATTTACCTGCCTCACCTGTTCTTCAGCTACTGGGTTAATCTGCTACCTCTGAGCTTCAAGCCTCTGCTACTGCTGGATTTTCCTGTCACCTCTGAGCTTCAGTAGGCCTCTGCGAGCTGCTGGGTTTCCTGCCTCCTCTGTGCTCCAACAGCCCTGCTCTCAGGAACTCTCTCCGGTCTGTCAGCTCCCGCTCACATCTACACTGTAGACAAAGCTGTTCCAGTCCAGTCTCTGGTCTCATCATCTACTACTCGTTTATCAGTCAATGAACTCTCAGTAATTAGGCCCGTGTGTGTGGTGTGCTTTCTGGGTTCATCAAGGAAAAATCTTGACAAAGGACAGCATTAAAATCCATGTGTCTCTTGGTGAAAGGAGTTCTGTTACGTAAAAGCCTTGCAGAAGAGATAGAAACTTCTAAAAACAAATCCCAATTCAAAGTAAGATTTAAAAAATATGAAATGAATATGTATTTGTAGGAAAGTGCCTTATTTTTACATCAAATTAATATACAATGTATATTTAATATTAATACTGAAATTGTTCATTTCTATTTGATATGAACTTTAACAGCAGACTCCCTTTAAGTTCTGTTTGTTTGCTGGGTTATATGTTCTGTGGGGGAGAGATGTAGGATCGGAGAATGTTTGGGCCTGTTTTAGTTTTGTCTGACTTTGTTTGTGTTAGGGTGGATCTTTAGTGTGAATACTTGTAGTATAGTGTTTTCTCTAAAGAGTGAGTAGTGTAGAGTTGGGGTTTGGAACCTTATAAGCGTTGCTACTTTCCATCCCCTTTTCAAACCAGGTATTGTTCTTTTCCCTTCTTGGAGTATAAACATGAATATGGATTATTTCACTTGCAGGAACCAATAAACAAGTTTATTTGGCGTTCTGTTAGAAACTGTTCAGTGTAGTACAGCCACTACTGTGTCCTCCCAGATTAGTTGATCTACCTTGTCTTCCTCTCCCTCTCATTCACAAGATGATTTCTTATGGGCCCCTTTCCATTTCCCCGTCTATCCTGCACCACTCTACTCATTCCACCCACATTCCACTCCACTGTACCCCTTCAGGTTTTCAACAGACCCGGTAAGGCGGCGGCTTTGAGCCTCACCTTCTGTTTTACGCCCTGCTGGTATTAAGCTTTACAGTGTAGCATTAACTCTGAAGAAATATGTAGCCATCCTCTGTTAAAAGAGCCAGGACCAACATCCTCCAGGGGGCACTTTTTGGACCACACACTGTTTACAGACAAAAATTCACTGCTTCAAGGGTAGGTTTCTCTCTCAGTAGTATTGAGTCGGTGATTTTTTTTTTTTCCTCTCGCTCCACTGCCTCGTCCATGCCTCGCCCATGGACCAGTGTTGCCAGATATTTTGAGACAAACAAGCAACAGGTGATATAAAAAAACAAGCCCAAAACAAGCGGCAACCCACCACACAGACACAGAGTTAGGTCACAGACGTTGTACCCATATATTCTTCACTCCGCAATGTTTAGACGGAACACGGAAATGTTTTCTTGCCGAAATACTTTTCTTGGCTCGTAAATAAAGATAGACATGGTATTACGTATTAATTGTTGTTCATTATTAGTTGTTAAAAAACTTTCACTCTCTCTGTCAGTGCGGCTCAGCTGCACTGAAAAAAAAACCCATTTCACACGGCCAGTGTACCAAATACAAGGAGGACATACTCGTTTGTCATATTTATGACACTCCACAGCTTCTATAGTTGTTATTAGGCGCTTAACAGAGAGGTCAATTGAAATTCATTTAGCACACCACTGGTTTGCAGTAAACCTACACACTGGGGCTTTAACTTAATTATTTTCCCTTTTGGACCAATATGGCTATTACATGTTCTCCAGTGAGTCCGGGTTGGGATTTGCATGCCTACCTCCCTGACAAACACAGCAGAGAGCAGCAACGTTATTTCTCCGCCTTTACAACTTGATGTGCTTGTAGATAACGTTACTTCCTCATTGCGTTTTGCATTAGACATCACAGCCCCCTTGAGAAAGAAGGAAATGATTCATAGGAGGCTGATTCCCTGGTTTAATTTAGAGCTGTTTAATTTGAAGCACAATGTTGGAGGCTGGAGAGAAAATTGTGCTTTGCATATCTAGAGGAATCCAACCTAATCTGGAAAAAAATCTGCTTTTGTATACAAAGACCCCTCACATAGTTAGAGCAGCATATTTTTCATCTTTAATAGGTTTAATAGTCGGAGGTTAGTGAGCTCAACGCCACGCTTGAGCTGCCAGGACCTTCAGATAGGCAAATAGTAACAAATAAAAGCAAAGAGCAAGCTGTCAGATGGCATAGATAAGGTGATCCTCCCAAAACTCCAAGCCAAAAAAGATCGTCCACTATACCTTTAATAATGCTAACAATGGATCTTACCAATACATCTACGTTGTCTAATCATCTCACTCTAACAATGCAGTGAATGAGAGTGTTCCTCTGGTAACAATAGGTGGTCATTAGAGAAGTATTGGTTGGTGCTTAGGCTGATGGTCCTCTTATGCGTTTAAACAACCAACTTTGATTCTCGCTATCAGCCTTGATGATCTACTATGCATAGGTATTGCTTATAAGGCTAATTTAACCTGTAACTCAGACTCAAAGAGTATGAGTATCTTGGAAAAGAAACATGGGTTCTTCAACAAAGAAGAACCCATCCAGAGGACCTACTCAATATTATTTTACTTGGTTTATTGAGATGCATCAGGATATGATAAATATATTTTTATTATAATGATTTAAATCTTTGAAAGCCCAACAAGGACAATGTCTCATTAAAATTATGACAATAAAATACAATTAAATCAAAAAGACCAATAATAGACAATAATTCAAAAATAATGGTAAATATACTTTAAATTATTGCATTTCTGTAACTTACAGGGGAGTGATGACTGTGAAGAGATAAAAAATAAAAATTAAGATTCCAATATTGCTCTTCTAATAAGCATGGAGGTAGGTTTGATTGAACAGCTATGTGGTTTTATTAGGATAATTAATCATGTTTAGTCTACTTGTTATTGCTGTATTCCACGTGGAGAATACTACGTTTGATGAGAAGATTACAAACTGAAACAAAAGAAAGATTAGACAAATAAAAAAAGTGTTTTTTGAGAAATTAGATATTTCTACGCAAAACACAAGTGAACACAAAATAGCATACACATAAAATTATTTGAGATGCAATAGAAAATTCTATAAAGAAAAAGACAAATGGATGACAATATCGGACAAACCATTAGTCCAAAGGAAATATTATTTATTCATAAGATTTCCTCATTAGTAGATGTTTTTTTTTGTTTCAGAAAGTATTAAACTAAAGCATTAATTGCTTAAATACACTTCAAAGCTTTAGAGTGATCACTTTCTTCATAACAACACTAAGTGCTACAGGAAGGAAAAAAAAGCTTGATTTCATATCAGAACACCCATTTCTATTTCAGCTGACCAGTTAGATAGACGTGAGCGGTCCAAAAAGGATCTCTGGCTGCAGAACAAACAAAAGGTAAATTTATACTTTTACAATTACTTATACAAATATTATTGATCTGTTTTTAAAGCTTATTTGTTGCTCTGCTGTTAAGGTGATGGTAAGCATGCTTGGGAGATGAAGCTTGAAAGTAAATGCTTCTGATATTTGGTTAATGTGCTAATTAGTTGATGTGTGTGGTGATGAACAACTGCTGAAACATTTTCACCGCATAGAAAAGTATTTTTTTTAATTCAAAACCAGTATGGCTGGACAATAAAGAATGTTTTAATGATTTTACTCAACAAATATACTTTTTAAAATTATATATCATTGTGTCAGCTTAAATATTGGGTTCTCGGCATACAAGCTCAACAGGTCCTCCATCTTCATTCGTCTGTCTACCCTGTTCTGTCTAAGTTTGTCGTCTTCCAGGATTCTCTGTCCCTGTATGCTTTTTAAACTTTGTTTATCCATTAACATTCATTGTCAACTCATCATGCACCCCCGAGCTCTTGTATGTGCTTCGGTCTGACTCCTAAAATCTTGACAGAAAATCCTTCATCAATATTATTCAATTAGGTTTTCTACTTTAACATTTCAATTTACATGTTAGAATAGAAAAATAGTCATAAATGTAAGATTTACACAAACATAATCACTTATGTTTATAAGTACAACTGTCTTCAAAATTCAGGTTCCACACTGACGATGGAAGAGTTGGAGTACAACTACAGATCAGAAGAATATGATTATGGATCTGATGAGAACAGAACTGGTGATGAAAATGGCAATTTTTTGTATATACCAATTGTAAAATTGGTGGACTGGATCACTATTGGAGTTGGACTTCCTTTGACTCTTATAGTGATTGTTGCACTTTTTCTCCAGGTAAGTACAAAATAAGTTATATCTATTTATCAATAATGAATGTTCTATTTACACTTTAAACAATGGTTTGTTCTCATTACAGGTTCAAGTCTGCCATTTCTTACCCTTAGAAATACTGGAATATATGAAACAGGCAATGTTTGACTTGTTAAGTGTTCTTGTGTCATTGGTTATTTTTTTCTCTCTCTTTCTTGTAGGTGAAAAAGAGTCAGAGTCACCCAGTCTACGTCATCAACCTTCTCTTTTCTGATCTCATTCAGTTCTGCTGCAGAATTACATATTTAGTTAGCCCAGAAAAAGGCTCTGGCATCTTGTTTTTTGGTTTAATCGCCAGTGTTGGATTCATGGTCTGTATCTCCTGTGAAAGGTAACCAAACTTGTCTCTTTATGCTTCTTTTCTGTCTCACATAATCCCATTAGTCTGTATCTGATCGTCTCCATTGACTAAACAGTTTTCTGTTGTTACAGGTATTTGGTCATTGCCAAGCCACTGTGGTACAGATTCAGGAGAAACATCAAGACATATGTGGTGGTTTGTGTCGTGGTCTGGGTTCTTCCCGTTCCTTTTCTCCTAATCTTTTTCATGCCTTTTACTCATAGGATTTTTTCCCCCATCTTGTCATGTGCTCTCCTCCTGCCATTTCCTTTCTTCATCTTCTGCTTGGTTGGGACTATTAAAGCTCTTTCTGGAGCCCTCAGTGTCCCAGCAGATGAAAAACGACGAATTGCAGCCATTCAGGTTGCAGTGCTGCTAATTTACACTCTGCTTTTCCTGCCTATAATTGTTTATCTCTTCAAAGACCAAAAAGTAATTCTTAGTAAAATTTTTAACGTTTGTGTTTTTCTTAGTCCTCTTGCAGACACCACATTGTATTTGTTATGTCGGAAAAGCATTCTGGATAAGTTTCTGGCTTCACTCTGTTCTTGTAAAGCATCAGAGACTCAGGATATGAGCAGCAAGGATACTGAAAGTGTGACTGCTCCAGAAACTGAGACTCTTTAGGTTTTAATATTTTGAGCCTTCTCAACAATCAATTTTCTATAGCTTTGAGGTACTTCTGTTTTTTTAAAAAATGTTTCATATAAATAATTCTTCTGCAAAATATCTAAACTAGTTCATGTTTCATTCCCACAGCACTATGAGTATTTATTTACTTTTCTTAGGTTTTTCCGATCGCTTGTTTACTTAACATCTTTGTATAATAATAATAATAATAATAGTAATAATAACAATAATAATATATCATTGTTGAATCACGTTATTTGTTAATCTTTTATCAAATTATGTACAAAAAAAGAAAAAAGTTACATAGTTTCACCCTTTGCTCTGTGTTAACAGTACAATATTTATGATGAATTACAAGAATGGAAAGTATTGCTACATTATTGTAATTGTGTCTGAAATTGGGTTTCAGAGTATGCAACTCTAAATTAAACCAAGGAGCCATCTTCTTATGAAAAATGCCCTTTTTCATGGGGTACGTTGTCTAATATAAAATGCAACGAAGAAGTAACTCCATTGTTATGAACTCCAACATGTGGAAATTTAAAAGAAGCGTCTCATATTAGCTGAAACGCAATGCAGAAATTCAAAATTTACAAGAAATGTACAAGACACTGCTGATCAAAGGAGGCCCAGGGTCAGAGGTCAGCTCACTGTCTTCTGTCAAAGGAGACAGTGAGTCTACAAGCACGAACGGCCCTCGATGTTGTCATGGTGGAGTCATGGCTCATTCCAAGGCAAACTGGAACTTTTTGCAACCTGTATCCAAGAAGACTGTGGAAGACAGAGAGCAGAAAGGAAGTCCATATACAGCCTGCAGTGTAGCAATACACCAGTCACTTCGTCCTCGCCTTAGAGACTCAGCTTCTCTTCTTCACAGTGTAATTTGTGTATTAAATCTCTTATTTATATGTCAATCATGTTGTTACTCACACACATATATATGCTTAGAGCACGGTTAGAAGAGAGCTTTTCAGTTCTTTTGGCTTTTTGCAGCTTTTTGCAGTATTTTGAGGGTCTTTGGGGAAAGACAGACCCAGAGAGAGAGACCGAAGATCTGTAACACTGGACCAAAAGTTTTTTAAACTTTGTCGTTTTTTTATGACATTTTTTGTATCTGTTCTTTTTAATCTTTAATAAATTTTAGCCTTTTTGATCACATTTTATTGACTCAAAAACCTCACCTCTTGGAGTTGTTCTTTTGGTAAGTGTCCTTCCATCTGTGATTAAAGGTTTTGGTCCTTGACTGGGTGATAAAATAAAGGCTTGTGCTGAAATAGTTTTAAGTCCCTCCTGGAGTCACACCGTAGGTCCCCATCGGGGAAAAGAAGGCGTCTTCTCTGAAGGAATCCATAACTTAAAGGGAGACTGCAGGTCCGGACACTGCAGGAAAAGGTTTTCATCCTAAGAAGAAAAGGGTTAGGGTTAGGGTTAGGGACACTCAGCAGGCAGCGTTTTACGCTGATTGCCTGCTGGTATTTATAAAACAGTTTGACACAATGACAAACATAAAATGGAGAAACAAAGGTTGATAAAACCAAACGGGACAGAGGAGTGGTGCCTGCTGTTGGCACAACTCGTGGAGGAGGATAGAGTGATGCTGACAGCCAAATACGTTGCTGGGTTCACGGGGGAAACAAAGAGGGAGACTTGGGAGCGCATTGCTGAGCAGATTAATGCATTGTTCCCCCTGCTAACACACAGCAGGCGGGAATATAAGAAGCGGAGTGTTGCAATCAAAGGCAAGAGAGGAAATTGCAGCGCACAAGCAAACCTTTGCAAATTCAAAAGAGCAGTCATTTAGGATATGACTACTGACATCCTGCAAATTACAGCAAAAACATATTTGCATCACTTGTTAAGAATACTGCTGGTGAACCTGACATTCAGCCAGACACAGAGCTTTGTTTTTAAAAAGTTTATTTCAGAATGTGAATAGGGGCAGATGAGGCAGGCAGGCAGTAATGGCAGAAGACCAGAGGATGCAGATGGGGTGAATGGCAGAACCAAACTGACCAGGGGTTGCAGACAGTGGCAGACCAGAATCAATGATGAAGGTAGGAGCTGACCAGAACAGATGGTGCGGACCGAGGAAACACCAGAACGGTCAGAGCAAGCAGCTGAAACTCACGGGGAAAAAGGCAGACTTCGAGCAGCACGCTGACACTGGAAGTGCACATCATTGATGCCTGAACATGAAAAGGGAAATAGAGTCCAGCTGACTGAAGAAACAGGAACCGGAACAAACAGTGGCAGTGCACATAAGGCAAAACAAGACGTTCTGGCAGAGAGTGAATGACTGAGGTAGACATGATTAGGCAGAGTTGACTATGATTAGTGGCAGCAGATGGCGCTGATATGAGTCTGCCTGAATATTGGTGACTAAGGAGTGGACTAAGCTGATTGGATGGTGGCTGAGAGGTGACAAGGTTGATTCAAGAAAAGTCAGGAAAAATCCAAAACAAACAAACAAAAACCTAAGTCATGACATCGGTTGCATCTTTCTATCTTTAGCCTACAGTCTCTGTCTATCTCATCTCATCTAGACTGAAATTATCCATATACCTTTTTACCACCCAGCTTCTATTTGTAATTTAATGTGTTTCTGAAAGCAATTTACATCCTGTAAATAATAAAGAAATGTCTTTTCACTATACTGAGTGTGTGTCTGTCCATTCTTTTGTCATTTAGTGTCCTATTATTAAGTCACTCACCTCGGCATTGCTGTACCAGAGTTACACCCTTAGTATGTCCTGCTACTGAAACTTTGTAATATACGAGTAGTGATGATGAAGTGAATGCTATCTACACATTAATGATGGAATCATTGTTATGGAAATATTAGGGCTGGGCAAGTTAACGCGTTAATTTTGCGTTAATTCATTAGACTATTAACGGCGATATTTACTTTATCGCGCATTTACGCATGTTGCTCACATGCTTTTATTTTGTGAAGGTCTGTTGCTGCGGTGTAGGGATTTGAATCAGAACAGTAGGTGGCGATAATGTGCCAATAACCTCGCTGTCAGCCCAGCCTCGGATTCAAAGAGGAAGAAAGGTGCTGGCTGGAAAAAGGAAAATGCGGAAAAAAACAAAGCCGACCTGGGGAAGGCGGTGTTTCCCACAGGAATTTGCTTAGGCGAGGCGGTGAGTTGGCGGCCGGAACAAGTTTTGTGCCGTCGGTGAAGTCGCTTCTTGCTTCAAAGTGTCCATGTATTTTTGCCTGTTTTTTTCCCTGTCATTCACTATATGCAGGCAAGTAAGCAACAACAAAAAAACACATGTTAACGTCAAATAAACATGCAAGCATATCGAGTTAGCAAGCGTTTCAGTTTACAGTTCTTCCAGCAACGAATATGACAGAAACAAGTTAGTTGTAACCACTGCCAAGTTAAACTTTCTTATCACCGGAGCACCTTGAGCTTAACATATCACTTAAATGCCAAACACACTGTAGACATCACCAAACAATTCAATGACTCAGAGAAGCTAACCAATGTAATGGTGAAGTGGATAGCTACTGTAGACCTTTTTTTGTGCTTCACACTTTGGTATTGAACATAAAATGGTAATGCTGCTCCCTGATGTTACCTCAGAAATTGCCTGTTTTTGGTAGATTTTTCCCCCTTAAAGAGAATTTCCTGTCAGTGGCAATAAGCTTTAATTTATTATTATTGCTATTTTTCATTTTGCATGTTTAAGTTGAGCTTTACACTAAACATGTGTTACTGATAAGTGCTACAAATGTTACAACACTTTTGTTCATATGGCAGCAGAACATTAAAATAAAAGTGCTCTTTACACTACTTTTGAATTAATTCTTGGAGTTTGCGCATACAATGCGATTAATCATGATTAATCAGGCAAATTATGCGATTAATCGCGATTAAAGATTTTAATCGTTGCGCAGCCCTAGGAAATATGTGCTCATTCACTCACTGTTTAGGGGGTGTATCATCAGCCAAACAGCTCTCACGGGTGGCAGATACTGTCTGGCCAGGTCGGACACAACCATCACTGGGCTGACTGAAGGCATCTACGGCTCACTTATTCGGCTGACTGGACTGCATCAAAGGTGGTCAAACTTGTTTTTATTGGGGTAGGCTGATTATGTAGCTTACAATCCCATTTGTTGCCATCCCTGATATGTTTACAACAATGTACTGATGATAAGGCAGATATTTACTTTCACATTTCTGCAGCACCGAGGATTCAGGGCTGTTGACATCAATGGTCCTGCACAGTCAGCTTATGATTGCAATTTCTCCTGTGCTTGCTCCCTCCCTTCTTTTGAAGGAGGAGAATTATAAACTGAAAATAGAGTATTTAAAAAATAAAATGCAATAGTATGCTGTGACTGCTGCGCTGACTGAGGCATTCTTAATGCTCACTTACTTTGGTTCAATACAGACATCAATACACTGATTGAATGTGATCTAAAGTGCAACTGAGTAAATTGAGCTCTGTAACCAAGTAAAAGCAAGGGTACCCTCTTGCTTATGATAATCACCTTCATCATCATTATGTCTGTCAACATTGTCCGGCTCATCCTCTGGAGGTTCTGTGATTGCCTGGTTGTGGCGTACTATACAGGCTACTATTACTTTGCACACCTTTCCTCTCCTCAGAGCCCTAACTCTTCATGCAAATGTTACGCCCCCAAGGTCTAGGGGTTCAGGGGCGACAACATAAAAATGTGTCCAGAGAAATGAGTGTAATAAAAAAGGTGATTTATTACAAAAAGATGTTTTTTACACACACAAAACAATACAACCCAGTTTAAAACAAAATAAAGGTCTGACAATCCTAACAGTGCTTAGTGTAAATTAAATTACTAAGTGTTCAAACAGGTCAGTTTAAAGTAACTCAAACCAACCCAAACGAGAAAAGAAACACACACACATGCAAAGGGAACACCAAGTTTCCCAAACAAGCTTCTAGCTTGTACAAGGTTAACCTAAAGCAGATTCAAAGTACTTAACCAAACTAGTAAGCACAACTAATTAGAATTGCCAAAAACAATTGAAAACGCAAAAGGTGGGGGAACAGCTTAACAAAAGCCGAAGCGGCTTTTTACTTGTCAGAGTTTTCTAAGATGAACCCTGGATGCACACCACACACACACGGAGCTTTATTTCTGAGAGTTTATTGAATGAAGAATGAGCAGTGGATGATGGAAACCAGAGAGGCTGCACCAGACTGGAACTGGGGGTGTAGATGGAAGCAGGGGCTGACGGACAGGGAGAGTTCTGGGGAGAGCAGGGCTGCTGGAGTACAGGGGCAGCAGGAGATCCAGGCGGCAAAGCAGCGAGCAAACTTGGAGCACAGGCAGTCGAGTAACAGAGCAGAGTGCAAACTTAGAGCACAGGAGTGGCAGGAAAATCCAGCGGCTAGCAGAGGCCTTACTAGAAGCACAGATGAGGCAGGAAACCCAGCAGCTGGCAGAGGCTTAACTTGAGGCACAGAGGTGGCAGGAATCCAGCAGCTAGCAGAGGCAAACCAGGCTGACAGACAAGAAATGAGTGAAGACTGATGATGAACCGGCAGGGAAGAGAAGACTGAGGGAGGCTTATGTAGGGAGGCTGGCAGGTGGAGTGAGTTCTGACTAATTAGTGTCTAACAGGTGTGAATGACTGCTGAGGGAGTGGAGGGTGTGTTTAGTGAGAGGAGGAGGAGGAACTGAAAAATAACAGCAAAAAAAGCTAGACCAAAACAAACCATGACAGTACTAGCTGTCCCCCTTGAAGGAATGAGTTCTGGAGTCTTTTATACTGGTACGGGTGGGTCTCATCAGCGGTCTGATTGGCGTGGCAGTCCTCTGCTGGTCCAATGAGGTTGCAGCTCCTCTGCAGCCTCCCGGCAGCCAATCAGGAAGGTGTTCTGTCACGGCTGAATCTGCATAATAAACAAGCTTGCACAGCCTCCAGAGACCAGGGGCCGTAACACAACACATGAAACTTCTATTTCAGATATCCAGTACCCATCTCAACCACTGCCCAAGTTCTCTTATAGGCCTTATGCAGATTCAAGGGAATAGTTTCACTCAAAACAGCACACTGACAATAAAACTGCTAATGATAATAAACATAGATGACCGCAAAATATTTATATGGGAAATACTGTATTCTAAGCATTTCCAATGTATGATACCAAGAATAAAAACTCTTTATTGTCACCATATGTTAGCATAGTAAACATTTTTGAGACAGACAACAGCTCAGGATGCAAACAGATAACATATAAAGCGCAGACACAACAAGACTTATTTGAAGAGTTTTTCTTTATTTGTAGGCTATAATCTTACATATATTACCTGCTGTAATTTTGTTGTGGCCCTGGATCTGGACAGAGTTATGGTGTTAAAAGCTATGGTCTGCATGGATAACCACTGTCTCCTAACAGGCAGGAACCAGCCGGCGTGTAGTGGGTCTCAGGCCGCTTTCAGACAAGATTCTGCCATCATGCGTTGAGCCGGGCCATTTTGCCACTACAACCGGAATGACAAAATTTCCAAAGCCAATCTGTGTTTTTATGCTGTAATAACATCAGTCACTTATGACTCTGCTGACAGAGGTTGGTGACAAACCCAAGTCATACAAAGCTGCTCGTTGCAAGGAGCCAGGTATCACAATGTTGTGATGACCTTCGTTTAAGGGGTTACTACGCTGGGTAGGACAGATAAGTTCATCCCTGAGAAGGTCAACCACAAACATGATCCCGGAACTATTAACCCAGTAGCATCTTTATTTTCTACGTTGTTAATTTTACAAAGAATATCTCTTCTTTCTCATGGCCATTCTGACATTTTCACTACTTAAGGTCACTAAAATTCTCCCTCACTACTCCTAAAATCTCAGGAGCTGTCCTAGGGACTAAGGTGCTTTGTGAGTAACTTTTATCTTACTGAGGTAAAATTCTAAGAAAAGTCATAGAATAACCATGGTCGGGGATGCTAGTGTGGCTATGTAACAGCACTAAGGCTGTCAGCTGGGATCTGGATATGGAGTCACAGCATTTCTGGGTCTTCTTTGCTTTCTGAATCAGTTGCTTTTAGTTTCTGTGTTTTTAGAAGTGATTTATCTGAGAATTAAGCTATGATTGAAACATTTCTGTGGATGCATATATATCTAAATTTAATTGCTTTCAGTAATAAGAGATGGAAAATTGTAATGATTGATGGAACTGAACCAAATATTCAGCCAGACACAAGGGAGAACGTTAAGTAGGTTTATTAAATGAAAGAACAAACAGAAAAAGTCCTTGTGAGAGTCCAGAGGGGAGACAGATAAATATATGCTTAGGATCATGTTGGTGGTGAGAAAAAAAATCCATCACTAGTAAACAGCTGACGACCCTAACAGGGTAGATTGGGTTGAAGTAATGAATGATAGATGTTGATGTTTTCCATCCTATTAGAATCTGGTAAATTTAAGATGCATCAGAAAACAAGTTTTATATCACTAATTGGATTTGATTTTGTTGAATAATAGCAGATGATTGAGAGAACCCATCTGTGCTAAAAAATGTAAAAAAAACACTTTTCTTACAAGAACCTTCTGTTGAGAAGAAATTGAAAATATAAAAAGCTCTGAAAAGAAAAAGGACAGAGAATCCTCTATCCTATTTGTGGATGCTTTAATTATTGAACTCACCATAGATAGCATGCATTGTCTCTTGGGTATCCTCCATAAGACATTTGATAAGTGTAAGACATAGATGTACAATAAAATAGAAATTCTAATCAATAAAAAGTGAATGAAAAAGAAGGTGCACATAAGAAAATGCTCCACACACACATACATGCATACATATCAGCTGAACACAGAATATAGCTTAGAAAAGGCAGGAAAGCAGAACCAGACTTGACAGAGGAATGATGGTTGATGATGCAGGCAGGCAGGGATGAGCAGGGAACCAGAATAAGCAGGTAGTGACAGACTTTGACTTGTTGATGAAGGCATGAACTGATAAGGTACAAAAGGTTTAGGCCGATAACCCATGAGAACAGGCAGAGCAAGCCGGTGGAACTCAGAGAACAGGGCAGAACTGAGCAGCACACGTATGTCAGTGAGGGCTGAACACTAGCAGATATTCCAAGTCCAAAAGCCTGAGCACACAGAAACTGGGAGTGTCAAGGCCGGAGCGCACATGAGGAGAAACAAGACGTTCTGGTGGTGAGTGGATGACTGAGGCATGTGCAGGTAGGCATGTGAACAGGAGAGCAGAGGTGACTCTAATTAGTTCAGCAGGAGGATCTGATCAGAGTGCTGGCAGAGGAGTAGACACAGCTAATAGGATGGTGGTTCCATCACTACATGATGGACATAAATACATTTAATTCACATAAGATGCTTTGGTTCCCATTACGTCTCTTGTTCTTTACTGGAAGCTGATTTTACCGGAAATAATGATGTCAGACCGGATGACAATACTGTAACAATACTGTAACAAATTCATACTGTCAACAGATCCACCATAAAATTTCAATAGTTTCAGGGGAACAGATAACAGTGAACGTAACAACGCCAGTAAAAAATCATTTGATAACTGAACTAATTCATGTCACAGGAAACTTTCTGAATAATTTGCATAAATACAAAATGATCAAAAAACCCAGAGAAAATGAATAAAAGATGAACATTTTACAGTAGCAGATTGTTTGCATTTTGTTGTCATTAGATAACCGATACTTTGCTGACCAGTGATTTTAAAGAAACATTTTACAAAAGAGTTTGTTACTAATCGGCACAAAACCAGTTACAGTAAACTGATTGTTGTGGAGGCTTCAGATATGAACACCTACACAGTCTCAGTATTTGCCACAATCGTGCTTTCAACATCCCTGGTGCTCATCTCCTGACTGTCAGATGTTTTACAAGAACAGAGTGAAGCCAGAAACTTATCCAGGAAGCTTTTCCGACTCAACAAATACAAAGTTGTGTCTGCAAGGGGACTAAGAAACAGACAAATATTACAAATATAAATACTTATAGAACTATATTTATTTAACAGGACAATTATGATGGGCATGAAAAGCAGAATGTAAATTAGCAGCACTGCAACCTGAATGGCTGCAATTCGTCGTTTTTCATCTGGTGGGACACTGACGGCTCCAGAAAGAGCTTTAATAGTCCCAACCAAGCAGAAGATGAAGATGGGGATGGGCAGGAAGTGAAGACATGCTAACTTGATTGCACCACCACGAATTAGCAGGAAAGGAACAGGAAGAACCCAGACCACCACACAGGCAACCACAGATGTCTTGATGTTTCTCCTGAATCTATACCACAGTGGCTTGGCAATGACCAAATACCTGAAACAACAGAAATAGCTATTCAGTCAATGGAGACTATCAGGTAAAGACTAGTGGGATGTAAAAGAAGCATTAAAGGGAACCATATAGTTACCTTTCCAGGGAGATACAGACCATGAATCCAACACTGGCGTATAGACCAATGCAAAAGATGACATAACCTGTATAATAACCCTTATTCATTGTAATTCTGCCACAGAACTGAATAAGATCAGAAAAGAGAAGGTTGATGACGAAGATAGGGCAACCCTGGTTTTTTTTCACCTGCAAGAAAGAAAATAGAGAAAAAAGTAACTAATGTCACAATAATATTAATACTTAAAATGTTTCCTGTTTGAAACACACCAGTCATTTTTAAGGGTAAGAAAAGGCAACTTAGACCTTAAATGAGAGAAAGCTATTATTTTAAGAGTAAGTACAAAGTCAATTAGTACATTCCTTGTGTCTGAATAGATTTGTCATTTTGAACTCACCTGTAGAAAAACTGCAACTATTACTATCAGAGTGAAAGGAAGTCCAATGCCAATGGTAATCCAATCCACCCAATCAACAATTTTTATTGCCAAAAAGAATTTATACATGCTCGAGCTCGAGCTAGAGCTGACATTGAAACTTTTTTCACTTGATGTCGTGTTTAGGACCAAATCGACACTCTGTTCCCCTGAGCTGTTGTTGTATTCCAAATCCTCCATTCTTATGTGTTAAACTTTGAAGACAGTGGTATCTGTAAACACAAGAAAAATCTTTCTTTGTCATTATAATTGTTCACAAGTGGTTTTAAGATGTAATGATCTAAAAATGTATTAGTGAATGTGGATAATTCTCTTCATCATTCACACTCCTGGCTGTGGTGTCACCTGCTGGAAAAGTTGCTCATCACCCTAATAGGAATTGCAGAGTTGGTGTATTTGAGGGCTTCATCCGGGATTTGGAGGCCAAGAGCCCGTCTGATCTCCTACCAGAGCTTTCTACTGTTGTGGACACAGTTTTCCAATGGCTCATTGTCATGTCTGGCTGAATCAGACGAACCTGTCGGATGCCGCGCATGCTACTGTTATAGGACGTAGGGTTTCACCTAGTCATGTGTTCGGCCGTGTGGCTGAGGCAGCACTGGATGAGGCCCAGCAACCAGGCTTTGAAAGCAGTCTATCTTCCACCAGGGATTTTCGAGGATGGCCCCTCGTTTTGCACCTGAGAGATATTTTTCAGGGTCAGGGTTCTTCTCAAGATTCTTAGGCTTTAGGGCAGCTGCTCTTCACCCAGTTGGCCAGCTAAGGGTTCAAACCCACTCTGGAGACTGTAGTGCTCAGGGCCCACCTAGCTCCAGTCATCAGTGCTTTTTTGAAATATTTTATTTTCAGTTTTTTTTTTTATATATGCAATGTATACAAACTCAAAAAAGAACAAATCACTCCTTATTATGGAAAAAAAGTAAGTGTACCATATCAGTACAAATAATTACACAAAGTACTTGGTTGTGAGAGATGTACCAATATGGTCTAAGTATGGCTGCCAAATTTTCAAAAAGGTTTTATGGTATTTCCAACCAGAGGGATGCAAGCAGCAGAGATGTGTTATAAAATAATGGCTCTGCTACTTGGTTTGGACCCTAGGCTGTCAGCATTTTTGAGAACTAATATATCCAGCCAGATTCCTAAAAAGAAGAGCTGCTCCCGACGGTTTCCTGGGGTTCAGACATACTTTAATAATCCCAGAGGGAAATTACTTAAATATATATTAATACACTATATATATATATATATATATATATATATATATATATATAAGTATATGTATATATATATATATATATATATATATATGTATATATATATATATATATATTACTTTCCATTTCTGTGTCCATTTGACATGAAATTATCCCAGAATCAAATATAATAAAGCTTGTTGCATAGACTATAAATCAAGAGGAGCACTATCACAAAAGCAGTAATGCCCAATTTGTGAAAGTAAAGTCGGTTGGGCTCTTTCTGGCATTATGACAACAATTCTTAATGCTACAAAACCTGAAGGACACAGAAAAGGAGCAAAGACTGGAGGCAGATCCACCTGGACCCCTTCCTTGCAGAATTCTTGAGCTAGAGCTAGAACTGGACGCAAGGCCTCAACTGGACCCTCGGACAAAGGAACAGGACCAGAGGTGTCCTTCAGAACTTCGTAGACAGAAACAGAAGCTTCCAATCGGACCCCCACAGACAAAAAACAGAGTTGGGGCGTCCACCGGACCCTCAGTTGTGAGAACAGATGTCGAGACATCCACCAGACCCTCAGTGGCAAGAAAAGAGGCTGATGAGTTTTGCTTCACTGTAGTGATCTGAGCTGGTAGAGCAGACTAAGCAACAGAAGGTGCCTGCCTGCAGCATCAAGTGGATGAGAAGGTATATATATATATATATATATATAAAAACATGTGTGTATATCTGGAGCATGTAACAAAAGTAATTTCCCTCTGGGATTATTAAAGTATGTCTGATTCTGATTCTGATTCTGAGAACAGGAGTCGTGGAGTCCACCGGACCTTCAGAGACGTGAGCGGCAGCTGAAGCATCCACCGGAGCCTCAGTGACAAAACTCAGGAAAGCTCTGGATGATAGAGATGTGATTGAGGGTGATGGCTGAACCAGAGGTGAAAAGGATCCTGTTCTGGAGCTCTGAGGCAATGATGACCTTGTTCTTAGGTATTGAGGGGGTTCAGAGTGTTTCATAGCGCACTCTGGTTGCTTAGAACAGGGTGTGGAGGAACTCCGGGTAGAGCATAGGAAGGTCCCCCCCCACCCACCCCGGATGCAGAAGGTCCGCGGTGGCAGCGGGATCTGCATCAAGGAGAAACAGCTTGGACAAACAGGAAACTTTAGCCGACTTGGAGAGGAAGATGGTGCTGCTGCTGGTACTGGCTGAGCTGCAGAGACAGGAGCTGCTACCGCAGGTCATGCATCCCTTCTGCTATCAGACTTTACAATGCTGCACTATAACTGTAACTGCAACTGTAATAACTAATGTGCAATAACAACTGTGCAATTCTATTTAATACACCGTCCAATAACCTGTGCAATAATATTGTTAAATAATCTTGTTTAATAAGCGACTTCAGCTGCATAGATATGTCACTACCTCCCTGTTGTTCTTACCTGGTACCACTTAATGTAAAAGGTCTTTCCATTTGTCACCTGAGTGTACATAAGTCACCCTAAATATCTGCTTTGTTTCCCCTGTGCTTTTATTTTATTTTTGATACACTGTACATATGTGGACACACCGTGTATACCTTATACCTTATGAACCTTTCCTCCTTTTGGCACCTTCTTTTTGTTTTGGAAAAAGAAAAGTTTTGGAATGGTCATAGTTATATTTTGACAATCCTCCTCTAAAAACTCTGGGTTTTCAAACCAAACAGGCTTGTTAAGCCGATGTGTGACAAGTAAATTTCTCCACTGTGAGATCAATAAAGCCCTTATCTTATCTTATCTTATCTTATCTTATCTTATCTTATCTTATCTTATCTTATCTTTGTCAGACAAGTTGTCAGACTAGCTGTCAGAAGCTGCCGTCGTCTGCTAGATTTATGATGCAAGGATTTCCTTTATCGACCAACAGACAGTGGAAAACATCTTCCCCATTATTTAGTCCAGGAGCTGATGCGGTTGGCCATCTCCAGTCTTTTCCAAGGTAAACAGTTTATTTTGATTAAATGGTCCAATACGTTTATTGTCACCACAGCCTTTTGGTAGGCTTGCTCTAGTTGGTCCAAAAGAGAATTCTCTGCCTGGTTCTTTTTGTGGTCAGATCCTCCTGTCATGTTTTGCTCAGGTGGAGTAGCTAGACTAGAGTGTAGAACAGGGGTAAGAAGAAGCATGATGAAGTGATGACAGTTAATGATGAAATTAACACTTACAAAGTCCAAAATAGCACAGAGCAGGAAATACAAAACTGGTGAACACAACGGAGGATCTGACAATTAGTGAAGGGAGACAGATGGCTTTAAATGGAGCGAAAGAACAAAGGGGAAATCAGAAGCACAGGTGACGACAATGAATCAGTAATTAAAGTGACAGGTGCCATCAGATAAAGTGAAGGAGGAAAGATGGCAAGGCAGACAGGGAGGAAAACAGAATTCTAACAGAAGCAGGATACAAGTAAATAATAACTGAAGGAACAAGTCTATTACAAAAATGACGATTGTGAAGATGATGTCGTCTTTATGTCGCTTTTTTTGTGCTGAGGGTTTTTCTTGCATTCTTATACTGTGTCCCTGTTGAGACGCAGGATGAGTAATGCACATTTTTCCCCTCAACCATCCCAATGTATTATTTTCTCTACCCTAGAAAAAGCCACCAAAGCTGGTCATAGTTGTGTACAATAAAACATCAAACAAAAACACAAAATTAATTGTTCAATAACCCTACAGTGTTAATAATAAAAACTTAAACAATATTCATGATAATAAAATAACCTAATCCAAAACATTGGTTCGATGCATTGTGTTTTGCATAAACTAGTTAGTAAAATCTCAGTGGATCTGCTCCTGCTTAAGTACTCAGACCAGATCTTCTTGCACCAACAACACCACCATGTTCAAAGTCCTTAAATCTCTGTACTTTACGGCTCAGTTTAAGCTTCAGAAAATCACCTTCATCATGTCTAGGTGTAAGTATATGCACTGAGTTGTAGCAATGTAATGGACTGATGTAGTGTTTGTGTCAATGATCTATTACTAGGTGTTCCTAATAAAGTGGCTGATGAGTTTATATTGCTTATAGAACAGCAAAATACTTAAATTTGCTTTATCTCATACAACTTAACATACATTATCACATTAAAATTGGATGTGTGTTTTTACCGATAACCTTTACAGTTACAATACATCACATGAGCAAGGAAAGATTTTCATAGAACGAAATCATAAAAACGAAACAAAATTCACTAATACATTTCTTTAAAGCATTATGGTCGCATTTATAAACATTTCCTCTCAAAGTGTATTAAGAATTTTTGAATAAATCTACTCACAGCTTCTTTACTCGAGATGGCTTCCTGGTCAGGTCAGCTGTATGAGTAGGTCGGGTTATATCATTACCGTTTCAATGGAAGGCAAAATAGGAAACTGTGGTTTTGCTTATAATCGGGTCCTATATTCACATGCTCTCTCACAAGAAACAAGTTGGATTGCTCATTTACACTCTCTCCTATACGTGTAAATCTGAGCCTTCTGTACACACCAACAACATTTTCTTGATATTTTTGCGTGCTATGGATGCTCACATGCAGACGCACAGTTTTAAAGGCCTGGAAAAGTGTTCTTTAAAATTTCCAGGATATTCCAGGGTCTTACATTACCCTGCTTGCAACTGGGCTGGAGCTTAAGACGCTTGAATAAGAACTCTTTTGCACAGCGTCTTGTATGTGTTTGTACTCTGTAACTCCAGGGTACTTAATTTGGCAAAGTGATTTAGATTTAATTTGTGAAATGCAGCGATAACATCTTAATAAACATACAATTATGGTCCATCTGTTGGGTTTCTGCATTTTTCTCACCAAGTAAAAACACATCTTCAGAATCAATCTCAACTCAAAATGGTGATCTGCGCCATGTGATCTACTTTCAGTAGTTATTGCCGGTTAGTGCAACCATAAGCTGCAGAAAATACGGGGTAAAGTTGCTCCCACTGCATTTACTCCCATTGCCTCCAATGCCAGCCTAAAATAGAAGAGACCCATCCAATATGACTGTACTCCAGCATGTAATCAGGCATCTACGTATATAATTTCTATGGTTTTGAGCATCTCCCAGCAAAACAATGTCGAAAGGTCCAAGATCCAGAGGGGAAAAAAATTGCAGAAATATGATTCTGAGAGGGAAAACTTTGTAATGTTGCTGGGTATACAGTATAACCGTTGATTTTCACTGAAGTGTACACTAAACCTGTCGAGGCTTAGATGTGACCACAGAGTTAAATGCTCTTCGGGCGCACAGCAGCAGCTCACTGCTCCCCAAGGTGATTGGTTAAAATGCAGAAGTGAATTTCTCCATTGTGAGATATATAAAGTTCAATTATTATTATTATTATTATTATTATTATTATTATTATTATTATTATTATTATTATTATTATTATTATTATTATTATTATTATCATTAAATGTTCTGATATGAGGCTGTTAAAGATTTTGTAGATTGGCTTATTTAATTAATAATGGTCAATTTTCGATCACGTTGAGCTGCCACTTTATTGCGAGACATTGCAGAGGATCAGGCTCAGTCCAGCATTATTTACAACTGAATTATAAATTAAGCAAACCAGCGTTATGATAGTCCTGCGATACTGCCCCTAGATGTCGCCACGTCTGTTTATATTTGTTAATCTCTTCCAAGAGCGAATTATCCTCTGGTTCAAAAAGGACTATCAAAACACTATCAAGATGGAGGCTTCGTAAATGGACTGAACTTATATAGCGCGTTTCCAGTCATGCTGACCACCCAAAGCGCTGTACACTAGAGCCACATTCACCCAGTCGCTCTCACTAACACGCACACATTTATACACCGAGACGCAGCTCGGTAGGCAACTTCGTATATATGAAACCTTATTTTATCATGATCAAGTGCTTTTTGGTCTTTTTTATGAACATAATATGTTGCTATACGAAGAGTGTGCTTCATAATCTGATTATGAACCTCCCCATTCCCAGCCGCCACTTCGATGTTGGGGTTCACCTCCTGGCTCTGGGGGCTTGATACTCCTCTGGGGTGCCGGTGTCTGGACCAGGGGAGTAAAGGATGTGTGTGGTGGGTGCGAGTGTGTGAACTGCATTCATTTTGTTGGAAATGGACGCGGTGTGAGCATGTAGGAATGTTCACATGTGGGGCGCTAGAGTGGTAATGTGTGAATGCGACTGTTATGTAGTTTTCTCTTATTCTTTTTGTCAGTTTTGTTTTGGACTACTCTTTTTGTTGGGACATCACATGTCTCCACTTGGTGCAGAGCCCATCCCCCCCTCCTGTCCTGTTGTCCTCTGTCGGCTGAGTTTTTATGGAGTTGTCTCTGTGGTTCTCGTCCAAACCCTGAGCTCTAACAGATCACCTGGAAATCATAACCACATCTGGCAGCTACTCCCTGACCTTTAACATCCTAATGTAAGCCTTGCCTGCCCACCCTCCAACGCTCCAGCCATCTGGTCCCCTGGAGTCAATCCACTGAAACCCAAGTTCTGACTAAGTTAAAGAAGCACTTCCGCATCCAGCTTACATCTCCCACTCATCTTCCATGGAGCTTTTTATTCTTTACCATTCAAGTAATCCTCTACACAAGAACTCAGTTTGACTCATGTTACCAACCGACTCACATGTTGGGTTTCCATTTAGTTACCTTGTAACTGCAGTTTGACAGATGTCCAACATATGTTTGCTTCTCAAACCTAAACATATAAATCCTGTCTAATCACAGTAAAGTAGTCAGACACCCCTTGAGAAATAAGTTCTGCCCCATTGTTGTCGAGACAAAGCATGGACACCCTGCAAGACAGGGCTGAGAGACCAACTTGATGTCATTCGCTGCTGGAGTAAGACAAATTGTCTTGGTTCTCTTGATGTAGGTAACAGCCTTTAGGCTCCATCTGAATACATCTAATTATAGCTCCTAGTTCCCGTTCCTTGACCTTTCGTGGTGTCAGCAATAAGAACGCTATCATTGGTAGGAACGGGGCTTCCATCATTACATAACGTAAACGCAAATGGATGGTGTAAGAAAAATCCGGGGATACTGGATCTGTTTGTTTTTGTAAACGCTATATAAGTTCAGTCAATTTACCATTTAAAGTGCCTTGAAATGTTTGTTCAATTATTGCAGTGAGTTGAATTTATGTTTGATTCTGAATAAACAATCTAGGGCATCAGTACTTTATTTACACTAACATGTGTTTTTCCTTTTTTATTTTCTCCGCTCTTCTCTCCTTAATTTCAATGTATTTATTGCACGATTTTATATAAAAAATAATCAAGATTTTAATATAATTTTATTTTACACGACTTGACAAAAGACAAAGGCATGTCAAAATTACAGTTTAACGTAAAATCGCTGTACACTGTTTCTCCTGTGGATGTTTGATAATTGAGGAACAAAATGCAGCAGCTGCATACATTCCTTTAAGGCATTTTGTTACAGCAGCAGAGATGATGAAATGAAGCACTAATTTTTATGTCCTTTTATGTCTTCTTTCTACAGAAGATCTAAACAGAAACGTTCCTCTTTCAGTGGAGCTTTTTACCGATTTCTGAGAAGTTTACATAAGCAGAACATTCTTAAGTACAAGTACACAAATTTGTACTCTTTAGTCACACATTTAAAACCACAGTTTGGTTCAAAATGAGCCAAAACAAATGGTGCAAAAAACATTTCCACATCTGTATGTCACATAAATCCACAATATTTTCTTTTTTCTATTTTCCCTTAAATGTATATAGCTCAACTCAACTCAAACTTTATTTATAAATCACATTTAAAACAAAGTGCTGTACAGATATCACAGTTGCAGGAAATAAGGTAAAAACTAAAAAGCTAAAATACATAAACACAAAGCAATAAAATACAATGAAAATGAAATAAAATAAAATAAGTTAAAATTTAAAAAATGTTAGTAAAAATTTTGCCAGATATCCACTCAGACTTGATTAAAAGCCAGGTAGAAGAAGTGTGTTTTTATGGAGGATTTAAAAACCTCAAAAGATCCTGCAGATCGAATGTGCCATGGCAGGTTATTCCAAGGCCTTGGAGCCGCTGCCACAAAAGCACGGTCACCTCTGGCTTTGAGTCTGGTTTTAGGCGTGGCCAGTAGCAGCTGATTGGAGGATCTTAGTGTCCCTGCTGGGACATGACTTTGGAGGAGCTCAGTCAGATACTGGGGGGCTAGGCCATTAAGAGCTTTAAAAACAAACAATGAAATTTTAAAATCTATTCTAAAAGCAACCGGGAGCCATTGCAGCGAAGCCAGGAGGGGTGATATATGGTCACGTTCATGTGTGCCAGTAAGCAGACGGGCAGCTGCATTTTGTACCAGCTCCAGGCTGTGCAAAAGTGAGTGGGCCAGGCCAACATATGATGAATTACAGTAATCCAATCTCGTATTAATATAAGCATGGATTACAGTCTCCAGATCTCTGCGTGGCATGTACCTTTTTATTTTTGATAAAATTCTTAACTGGTAAAACCTGTTTTTTACGACCGAGCTAACCTGGTGATCGAATTTCAATCTGTCATGAAGTATTAACCCAAGATTTTTTACTGATGACTGAATGTTAGGTGTAAGGGGGCCCAGAAAGCAAGCAGGAAAGTCTGCTGGACTACAACCAAACATTATGATTTCGGTCTTGCTTACTCTTTCTTTGTTTTAAGATTCAAGGGATGAGTCCTGCTCTGTCTGTGAAAATGGGGACCTGTTCTATTTTGGTACTACTAATCTTTGGGTAAGACAAAAAGATTTAATACTTCAATGTTATGAATTGGCCCTGCGACAGACTGGCGACCTGTCCAGGGTGTACCCCGCCTATCGCCCATTGACAGCTGGAGATAGGCACTAGCACACTTCATGATCCCATTAGCGATAAGCGTGTTAGAAAATGGATGGATGGATGTTATCAATTGTAAGTTAATATTTTTAACTGTAATACCTGACAATATTATATTCTCTATGAATTTCTTCACATCAAAGGTTTTACAATGAAAGACATGACATGTATATCCCCATGCTGTAGATACATTGTGATGGATGAAATGCGACATGACCGCTCAGACAGAGGATGCTTTGAAAAATATCTGATATGTATCTGAATTAGTACCACATGAAGTGGCACCTATCAGTTTTTTTTGGAGTGAAAAGAATTGGGTTGTTCACACTGCCATGAAAAAGATCAGATTTGGGTCTGGGAGCAAGTGTCTGGTCAGAGCCAATTGATCTGAGATCCAGGGAAAATCCGAAGCAGAATCCAAAGGCAGGGTCAGGGCACAGAAACAGGTCAGGTAATCCAGCAGGCAATCAGGTTCTACAGGGATGAAGCAGGCTCAGATGATCAGCAGGCAGAACAGGATTCAGAAAAACGCTGGATTAAACACACCAAAGGATCGTGATAATCTGGCACTAGTGACTGGTCTGAGGGCTGGTGATATAGTGAGAGGTGCAGGTGGATATAATGAGAGATGATGAGGGCAGTGTGTCGGCTGGAGAATTAAACCAGCACTAGTGCCAAGATCATGATTTTTAAGTGCTCTGTTAGGAACATATGGGGTAATCAGAGCTCTGATATATGATGGAGCTTGATTATTAATGGCTTTATACGTGAGAAGGAGAATTTTACATTCTATTCTTGATTTAACAGGAAGCCAATGAAGGGAATCTAAAATTAGAGAAATATGATCCCTCTTGTTGATTTTCATCAGAACTCTTGCTGCAGCATTTTGGATCAGCTGACGACTTTGAACTGCATTTTGTGGACTTCCTGATAGTAAAGAATTACAAAAGTCCAACCTTGAAGTAACAAATGCATGGACTAGTTTTTCAGCATCACCCCTGGAGAATATTGTGATCAGCTTTATCAAATGCAGCACTGAGATCTAGCAGGATATGTATAGACACAAATCCATTATCTGAGGCCATGAGAATATAGTTTGTGATTTTCACCAGAGTTTCAGTGCTGTGATGAGCTCTGAAGCCTGACTGAAACTCCTCAAGTAGGTCATTATTTTGTAAATGTTCACGAAGTTGATTAGCAACTACTTTCTCAAGAATTTTAGATAAGAAAAGAAGATTAGATATAGGTCTGTAATTTACCAACTCATCTTAATCAAGATATGGTTTCTTAAGTAGAGATGTGCGATACCGGGACTTTTTAATCAATCTGATACCAAGTAAATACAGGCTGAGTATTGGGTATCGATACGATACCGATACTTTTGAAATTTAAGCTTGATTTATCATGAAACTGTTGACCTTTCGGTTTTTGTGAGTTTTATTTTATTATTAGAATTAAATAATAATAATAATAATGTTTTGTTCAGTGTTTTTTCCTAATTCACCTCTTATATCTTTCAATCTTTATGTAATTTTGTCTGTGTTGTGTGCACCAGCTTGTTGCTTTAATCCTATAAATGTACCCATCCTGGGATAAATACAGGACAGTACAGTACAGTAATATCTTTATTGTCATCGAAACATACATTACAACGAAATTTGTTCTCTGTTTTTAACCCATCAACCTTGGGGAGCAGTGGGCTGCCATGTGCAGCGCCGGTGGAGCAATCTGGGGTTAAGGGTCTTGGTCAGGGACCCAGAGTGTAGGCGCTGGGGATCGAACCGGGTACTTGCATCCTTTTCTGAGTGCAAGCACACTGCTCTAACCACTAGGCCACCACTCCCTTTTTAACAAAGGAAAATAAATAAATAAAGGATTAACTAATATTATCTTATCTTAAATAACACTTTTTAAAAGGATATATGTACTGGGTTCTTTCAAGGTCTTAATTACATTTTCTGTGTTGGCTCCAGTAACATATGGTAGATAATATCTACTTTGAAAGTTAACATGAACTGCTGCTGAAGATGACCACTCTTATCTACCTGGATGTTCTCTGGAGGCCTGAAACGCCTCAGTCAGTGACGTCAGTCTGTGGGTCTGGGTCTGTTGGGGGAATGAGAGAAGTTTCGTCTCCTCTCTCCGTTTCTGTCGCTTGACGTTTTGTTGCTCATGTTTTTTCACGTGCTTATATGAAACTGTTGTGTTTCCACTGAATTTAACCGGCTTTTAACAAACCATACAGATTGATTTAATATATGGTATTAAAATATAACCAAACGGCGCTTTTTTCCCTCTTCATGTTTTTCCGCTCCTGCGGACGGGCGAGGCTGAGCCTACGTGCTGATTGGCTGGTGCCGCTGAGCCATTTACGAGATGGTAGGGGGAGCAGCAAAGTGCTGTGAAACAGACGGGGAGAATTTGGTGAAGCTGCTGCGGTCAGCATGTGGAGGAGAAAATAAAAAGTATTGCTCTTGTTAAACGAATATTGTTCAATATCAATACCAGCATTAGTATCGATAGTATCGATTCTAGGATCGATCCGCCTACCTCTATTTTTAAGTAAAGGTTTGATAACAGCTACTTTAAAAGCCTGTGGTTTAGATGAAGCTAACATTTTAGATAACTCAGAAAGCTCTACTGCTTCTAAACAGTTTAAACACTATGCAGGTTCTAAAGATTCCTCCAATGCTGCCTCACTTACTGAGTACAAGGTAATCATGTTTGGGAAGTGAAAAGAAAGCCAAGAAGCAGATGGAGGCAAGTCTTGCAGGGAATCAGTGGAGTTGGATCAGTCAACACAAGTCTGCCATCTGTTAAATAGACTGGTAAATGGACTGAACTTATATAAGTGTTTTTTTCCAGTCATGCTGACAACTCAAAGCACTGTACACTAGAGCCACATTCACCCAATTGCTCTCACTAATGCACACATATATACAACGATAAGGTAGGCAACTTGGGGTTAAGTGCCTTTCCCAGGGGTACATCGACATGTGACAAGGGGAAGCTGGAAACAGACCTACAACCTTCCGGTTGCTAAACCCATTATGCCACAGTCGCCAACATCTGTTGTTAGGTGAAGAAACTTTAAGCTGAAAAGTGGAAGTTAAATTAGAGTGGGCAAACTTAGACAAGTCTAT
Source organism: Fundulus diaphanus (assembly GCA_037039145.1). Lineage (NCBI taxonomy): Eukaryota > Metazoa > Chordata > Actinopteri > Cyprinodontiformes > Fundulidae > Fundulus > Fundulus diaphanus. The sequence continues at coordinate 55,178,533 of CM073121.1, read as the reverse complement.
GTGGACATATCCTGTTGTGCGACGCTACTTGTATACTGATGACCTGGTTGAAACAGCTCTCTGGCAATTATTCATCAGGCCATCAAACATTCATAGGCAAGTAATTTTTGTGTTCTCCAGGTTCCAGACATTTTCTCTCCTTGTTGTTGTGAGTTTTTATACAAGGCAGTGAAGAGAAGCAGCCTACAGATTAAATAGTAAATCTCAGGAGATGAAGTGGGGAAAGAAATTCAATCTGAGCAGTGAGTTTAGGCCAATCTGTCACTCCTCCAAGCAGATAATGAGTGAATAATGGTGCATGCAAGAAGTTGTCATGGTGCAGCTTTGCTTGCTGCACCATGGACATTTCAGGGCACTTTTCACCCGTCATACTTCCCAGTCTCCTCTCCAGTTCAGTATCATCCACACCTGTCAGCCACCAATCAGCCAGCATTCAGCACACCTGTCAGCCTCACTATTTAAGCTCCCTGTATTCAGTCCTTCATTGTCGGTTCGTCTGCTTATTCCTGCTACCTCTGCCAACTCCTGTCACCATTGCTCACCTCATGCAGTCTCGTCCAGTCCGAAGGCCCTTCATCTCTGCCTGCCTGCTGTGGATCTGCTTCTGTTCCCACTCCGGTTCTGCAAGTTTTCTCCACTCTGCCATGCTGCCTATCAAGTCTGGTCCCCAAGCCTCCATTCTGCTGTACTGCTGGTCAAGTTCTGGTTCTCCAAATCTCCATTCTGCCGTGCTGCTGGTCCTGCTGCCTCCGTGCTCTGTCTCCGTTGCCAGTTCCTGCCATCAAAATCCCCTGGCTCCAGTCCTGTTCAGTCTCTCTGGTCTCCTTCTTCCACCACTCATCATCATTCAATAAAAACTCACTAACAACTACTCTCTGCTTGTGGTGTGTTCGGGTTCAGTCTACAAAACATGACAGAAGTTAGTTTAACATATATTATAGCATAACACATATAACATATATTAACATATACTGTATTATACACACACATGCATTTATGTATATGTTTATATATATATATATATATATATATATATATATATGTATATGTTTATATATATATATATATATATATATATATATATTTATATATATATATATATATATATATATATATATATATATATATATATATATATATATACACATTTCACATCTGCATAGCAGCGTCATTACTCTGAAATTATAATTATAGGCACAAAATGCTGTATTACTAAACCGATTCTATTTAACATTTTAGGATGGTGACAATAACATCAAGTCCAGCAGATGGCAGTATTGTGCACCTGTTTTTGCATACATGACAGATGTCCTGCCCTCATGCACAAGTGATCAAAGAGAGAGCAAGAATTTTTTTCCGATTTTAGTTATTTTAATTAAAAAACAACTTTAGGTCCTGATAAGATTCATCCCTCAAACTTTAAACGCAACAGCCTATTCTACAACATTCAGAACAGCATTTCTTAATCAATATGTTGCAGCCCAGAGGGGCATATAAACCCCACTGTGCTGCAAGTAACTCTTTTAATTAGGAAAATGTACTTTACAGTTTACTTCTCCAGTTCTGGTTATCATCCTACATGAGAGACACTCTCTGCTGGAGTAATACACACGCATAGAGTTTGAATTCTTGACTAAAAAAACTGCAACAGCAGAATTTCAAAAACTCTTTATAAAAAATCTTTAGTTCAAACCAGCCCCAGACCATTACATTACCACCACCATGATTTGACCTTGACTTCCAAAATAAATACTCAAATTACTTTAATTTGAAAAAGAAATGCCTTTGGACAGTTTAATCTCTGCTTAGCCCATGTAAAGCCCCTATGGCAGGCATGTCCAAAGTGCGGCCCGGGGGCCATTTGTGGCCCCTGGACTCATTCTGGGTGGCCCCCAACAGCATTTCAAGAAAGATTTGGTCCAGGTGGCTGATGCAGATGGAAGTTTTTAGTTTTTAATTAGGGCAAAATTATGACAGAAAAGTAAAAAGCCTACAATTGAAAATGTTAAGTTCAACACAAAGTATTCATCTTTCAATAAACACACTTTTGACATTCTCTTTAATTTCATAATAACATCTATCCAGTGACATTTAATTACTCAAATGCAAACTTTGGTGCATTAAATCTGCTTTGAATTCAATTATTAAAATTGGCTAATTACAGCAAGTGTTTTCAAAGAACAACTGAGTCAAATATTGTTCATATATGGCTAAACCAATAAGAGTCAAATTAAATTATTCAAAATAATTTGCAAGCTGGACGACCATCTTTTAATATGAAAAATGAGCAAAACCCTTTTTTACCTTTTAAAATTATCATATTTTGTAGAGCAGGTAAAAAAATGTACATCATTTTTTTGGGTTTTAAAAAAAATAATAATTGTGGGTTTTTTTTGGCCCTCGAATTCCTTTAACTGGACAATTTTGGCCCCTGTACCGAAAAGTTTGGACACCCCTGCCCTATGGCTTTGCTTGCTGTTCAGCAGTGACTCAACATAAGGAATGTGACAGCTTTAGCCCAGGTCTTTGATATATTTTTGTTTGGTGGCTCTTAAGATAAGACAAGATAGACTTTACTGATCGCACAGTGGAGAAATTCACGTGTCACATCGGCTCAATAATCAAAAGAAGGTGCCAAAAGGAGGAAAAGGTGCATGAGGTATATACAGTGTTTCCACATTTAGTGGATCGAGGGAAAAAAAAAGAAAAAAGCTGAGATTTAAGATGACTTATATACATTCGAGGTGACTTATATACATATGGATTTGACGTTGTACATTAAAGTGGTACCAGGTAAAGAGCAACAGTGAGGTAGGGAGATAACTATTACAGCTGAAGTCTTTTTTAACAGGATTATTGCACAGGTTATTGCATAGGGTATTGAATATTAATTGCACAGTAGTTATTGCACAAGTTACTGCAGTTATAGTGTAGCATTGTAAAGTTTGCTGGCAGCAGGGATGAATGACCTGCGACAGCGCTCCTTTTTACAAACAGGATGTCTAAGTCTGTCGCTAAAGGAGCTGCTCAGCTCCTTCACAGTCTGATGCAGGGGGTGGAAGGTGTTGTCCATGATGGATGTAAGCTTGGACAACACCCTCCTTTCAGCCACTTCCTCCAACAAGTCCAGAGTGCAGCCCGGGACAGAAGTGGCCTTCCTCACCAGCTTATTCAGTCTCTTTCTGTCCCGCTCTGCGCTGCCTAGGGCCCAGCAGACGACAGCGTAGAGGAGGGCTGAGGCCACCACAGAGTCATAGAAGGTTTTAAGCAGAGGCTGTAGATAGAATTCTAAACAATAATAACTGAGTTCCCAGACTTATTGAATAAGGAGATGGCGGTGATGAAGTTCCAGCACTTTTTATTGAGAAACAAAGCAGAGATCACATAGATGAAAAGTAATCGCACCCCACGGTCCCTCTGCAGTCTGCGTCTGCCCTGTCTCTGAATATCTTCATTCTAGCTTCCCTTCTAAATACCCCACAGCAGGCTGCAGTTAGACAAAACAGAGGCAGTCTATCCTAGGCAATCAGTATTCTGCATAATAACACACAAGCATTGACCTTGGAATCAACAAACAGTGGATTTCATAGACAGATCACATTTCTCCTGGCCCCCTATGTCCGAGTCGCATGAGGCCTAGTGTCTTTAGAATAACTCTCTGATAACAGAGCCTGCTCACTCCAAATGACCTCAGCCTCCTCAGGAGGTGGAGGGGCCCTGCCTGTACAGGGCATCGATGTTATCAGTCCAGTCCAGTTTATTATTGATGTGAACACCCAGGTATTTGAAAATCTCCACAGTTTCTATGTCCTGCCCCTGGATGTTCACAGGTGAGTGAGGTGGGGGGTCTTCTCCTGAAGTCGATCACCATCTCCTTGGTCTTACTGGTGTTAAGACACAGATGGTTCTTCTCACACCAGTCCACAAAGTCCATAATGACCGACCGGTACTCCAGCTCGTTCCCCTCAGACACACAGCCCGCAATGGCCGAGTCATCAGAGAACTTCTGAAGGTGGCAGCTGTCCTTGTTGTAGGTGAAGTCCGAGGTGTAGAGGGTGAAAAGAAACAGAGACAGAACGGTGCCCTGGGGGCCCCGGTGCTGCAGAGTACCACCTCTGACTGACAGCCGTGCAGCCGCACGTGCTGAGGGCGGTCAGTGAGGTAGTTGATGATCCAGGCAGCTAGACGTTTGTCCACCCCAGCGTCCTCCAGCTTCTCCCTCAGTAGCACCGGTCTGATGGTGTTGAAAGCGCTGGAGAAGTCAAAGAACATGACTCTCACAGCGCTCCCAGTGGTTCCAGATGGGTGAGCGTCCGCTGCAGCAGGTAGATGATGGCGTCCTCTACTCCGATGTTGGGCCGGTAGGCAAACTGCAGCAGGTTCAGGGTGGGGCTCACCACGGTGCGCAGGTGAGCTAGGATGAGGCGCTCCATGGTCTTCATTAGATGGGAGGTCAAAGTGACTGACCTCCCATCCATGCATTTGTTGGACAAATGCATGGACTAGTTTTTCAGCATCACCCCTGGACAGAATATTTCTAATTTTGGCGATATTCCTCAGGGGAAAAAAGGAAACTCTGGAAACCTGTTTAATATGGGATTTAAATGACATGTCTTGGTCAAAAATAATACCAAGATTTTTTACTTTATTACCAGAGGCCCAGTTAATGCCATCCCGATTCAGTGAATGATTAAGAAGTTTATTTTTTAAGGACTCTGGCCCAAAGATTACAACTTCTGTCTTGTCAGAATTTAAGTGCAGGAAATTTAAAGTCATCCAGCTTTTGATGTCATCAAGACATGACTGCAGTCGAAGTAATTGATTGGATACATCAGGATTCATGGATAAATATAGCCTAGTGTCATCAGCCTAACAGTGGAAATTAATCCCATGCTGTCTGATAATTTTGCCAATCAGAGGCATACTGGAATCAAGTTTATTGCCAAGTAGGTTTGCACTTACAAGGAATTTGACTTGGTGTTGATGGTGCAGACAAAACAAAATAAAATATAATAGATTTATATACAGAAGCTATATACACAGTAGACTGTGCGTTCATGTAACACAGAAGCTTGTAAGTCCGGGAAAAAGAGGCAGTGTCCAGTGTCACGAGCGGCTCTTGGCCTTGATAATAAGGCCGGTAGCAGAAGGGAAGAAACTTTGGCGTGAGGTTTTGGTCCTGATGGACCGCAGCCTCCTGCCAGATGGAAGTGACTGAAATAGTCTGTGACTGGGGTGCGAGGGATCAGCCACAATCTTCCCTGCACACCTCAGAGCCCTGGAGGCGTACAGGTCCTGGAGGGATGGAAGATTGCAGCCAATCACCTTCTCTGCAGACCGGATGACACGCTGCCAAAATATCTCAATGGATTTAATACATTTCAGTTGAGCTTCAGACAAGTTAGCAGAACTGCAGCAACTCATTAAAATATGTCCAGAAATGCTCTGGTCTAAATGCTTCTCTAGATTTTACTTAAACAGCTTTATTGTTACTTTGGGAAACTAATAAAATCCTGATTTCACTGCAAGGAATCATGTTGTGATATTTTAGCCAATCACCACCCCTGGTATGGACCGGTCTCCTCAGTCGGGGTCTGAGGTTCTGGAAATGACCCGTTACATTTCTTTAAGAGCCAAGAACAGAAACCCAGTTCCTCCCAGTGAGCTCTCAGATGCTCCAGTTCTATTTGCAGACAGAGGTTTGATCCGTTATCTCCAGAAATCAGCTGCCCTGTTCTGATGAAAACACCTTAATGTCTTCATGTCTGGAGTGTTGATGCTGATCAGGAGGTTCTGCTGCTTCCTGGCTCCATGTCAGACTAACAGTGGATCACATTTCCACGACCCGCTGGGAAATGCCTGGTAGAGCCAGTCTGACCCATCAAGACTTGGTTCCTGTGTGCGTTGTGAGAGCAGTTCAGCAGGGAAGGAAAGCTTCATCATGTGGTTGGTGGAACCAAGCTGAGCTGAAGTGCACCATCAGAGGTTCTGCTAGTTCTTAGTGGATCAGCAGGAAGATTAAACATCTCCAACTACCTGGATCCTCTGGTTCTCTGCTCACATCCAGATGTCCTTCATGGACCTTTACCTTCTGATTGTCTCTGTGTGGACAGATATAATGTGAGCTCACTGGCTTCCAGGGACCTACAGGATCCATTTTAAAATACTCACCATCACATCCAGGACAGAACCTTACATGGACACACAGCCACATGTCTCAGACCTCCTCCAGGTCCACACCACCTCAGATCTAGTCATCAGAACCTGCTGGATGTCCCACACACTGTCCTGAAGACCTGTGTGGACAGAACCTTCACCTCCACTGTCTCCAAGCTCTGGGTCACTGTCCCCACCAGCATCAGATCTGCTGACAGTGTGGACAGTTTGAAGTCCCAGTTCAAGACCCACTTTTAAAATGTCTACTGGGTGGTTCTTTTGGCTTTGGTGTTCCTCCTTTTATTTAATCTTCCTCTTTTTAACTTCTTTGTATCGTGTTAATTTGTGCTTAGTTTTTCTGTTTTAAGGACTTTTACTGTGAAGCTCTTGGTGATTTTTTTCTGTTCTTTCTCTCTTCGAAGTCGGTCGTGTCTTTCAGCTCTCTCCGGAGCTCCTTGTCTGCTTTGCCCTGCCCCCCCCCCCCCCCCCCCTCTCCTGCTATTTGCTTCGTTTTGTGTCTTTTGTGAAATTTCTTCATAGCAACCGAAAGCTCGGAATTGAAGCTAAGGAAATTATGGATCTTGTCTGCTGGTCTCTCAACACTATTGATCAAATTTTTGCAACTGGAAAGCAAAAGACCGGGGAGCGTGCCTGTCCCGACGGAACTTTTTTTGCGGGATACATCTTGGACCCGTGGGTGAAATGGTCCGCGGTGTGCCTCTCAATTCTTTCTGTTGAGGACGTCGAAGATGTCTACTTATTCGGATTTATGATACTTGGATTCCTCCTTTTTAGATTCAGTTTTTTTTTGTTGTATCAGCAACTACAAAGACTCCTGGCGGTAAATTCGGCCTTGATGAGACTACCAGCGGCTTACGACGGAATCACTAAGGTGGTAAATGAACAGAACGATAAGCTGGATAAGCTGACTACGATGGTTGGAAACAGAGGAGAGATGGGATAAATCTGGAAGTGTGAACGTGGAATAGCCCACCTATTTGGAATATTCGATCATGGAGCCAGTGATGAAAAGACGTTAAAGCTGAAGGAAAAGTTTGTTCAGCTTGTTCTCAAAACAAATTGTGTATTTAAATCAGACGTCCCGCTATCTAAATTCTCCCCTGCGCTGTTATGGCGGAATCACACAAACCTACTCCCCCCTGCTCCCCCCCTGCAAGTCATCCTTGGAGGCGTCAAGCTGGGCTGCGAAAGTGATAGACTTTTCCATCAAGGACACATGCCTGCCGGCGGTACGGCGTTCATGGACATACAAAACTCCACACAACATGCACACACTACTGACTCACATTTATCTCACAAACTTACACACGACAAATATCAAATGTTCTCCTTCTGCTATTATGTGTCTCGTTATATTTGTGCCTTTTTGTGCACTGAGGTTTTTTTTGTAGGATTTCTCATACTGTGTGTCATGTTTGCCTTAATATGTCGGGCCCACATGCAGAACACACTCAGTGACAACAGGTAACGTTTAAAGGGTTTTATTTGACTCAGGAATCTACGAGGCAGCAGAGCTAATTTGCGAAGGCAGGAGACAGCTCGAACGGAAACTCGGGACCAGGGAACCAGATCAATCTGGAGGTAAGGGGAAAGATTAGTTCACGGAAGGGAATCTAAGTAAAGTAACTAAGGGGCGTAAGCTTACCACGAGGCGCAGGTAACCCGACCGGGGAGGAAGGCGGTGGGGACTCAGCTTGGATGTTGGGAGCAGGTGTCCAGGCAGCTGGAGAGCGGAGCGAGGGGGTCCGAGCAGCACCGGGGAAATCCAGAGATCCAAACAGCGGGAGGAACCAGGAGAGTACGGGGAGACCAGGTAGAATCCGGGGAAGGGAACCTCGTGCCCGACTTGGTACCACCAAGGGAGTTTGAGGGGGAGATCGCCAGAGCAGATTCTGAGCAGGAGAGGATTCGGGAGCCTGGTCTTTAAGGCGCAGAGTCACACGAGAGAGGTCCCAAAAAACACGAGGGAACTAGAGAAAAACATGAGAAGAAAAGTTAGATCCAGACGGGGATTGAAAAACTCACGGACAAGCTCTGGAGACGGATCGGTGGCCTAGGCATACCACGACTAGGTTAACACTCTGGCATCCTCCCGCTGTTCGAGCGCAGTTCTTATAGTGCAGCTCCGGTGCTGCTGAACGAGCTGCAGGTGCGCCTACTCCGCCCAGCAGCCAACCGTGAACACCTGTGGAGAAAGCAGAGACGGCAGCAGGCTGCATGGCCCTGCCAGCTGAGTCTTGACACTGTGTCGTCAGAGGTTAGAGTATGATCAATTCTTGTCTTTTCTTTCTCCCTCCACTTCCCCCATGCTTCAACAGTTTTCAAGGGCAGAGCCCTGTGGGCACCGTTTAAGGCGGGGTCCGGGGCAGTTTGGAGGAATGCGCCCAACCGCTGCGCTGATGTAGCAGCGGCCAACTGGCTATGTTCCTTGGCAACGCAAGGCCTCAGTCAATCGTTCCCCCAAAATGTTTGTTAAGTGTATGTGATGGACGGTTGTACTGGAACTGAATTTTCGACTGCAATGCAAATTGTAGTTGACAATAAAATTGATTGATTGATTGATTGATTGATTTCATCTGTGAAAACTGCTGGATGAATATTTACTTCCTTCCTAATTGTTCTGGTTCCTCCACAGAGTGGACCAGCAGATCTCAGAAGTTCCTAGAGGTCCGTCTGCCTGGCAGCATCAAACCCAGCTGGACTCCATATTTATGGTCTGTACATATACAACAACTTTTCGTCTCCATGCTGGACTTTGTGGACCAGTGGAATGCCAGTCTGTCCAACATGATTCTGATGTTTGGCTCTGCATTCACAGAGTTAAGCCCCTTCCCTCTAACTCCATAACTATGAGAGGTTAACTCTATCCAGCTCTCCATCTAGCGGGTCTGAGGTTCCTAAGTCTGTCGAGTATTACCCGGTCCAGAGTTCTGATGGCATCTATTCTAGCTGGTGCTGAGGAATATTCATCTTGCTGCTAACTGCCACATCTTTCAGAGGGTCCCACCCTTCTTCCTGACTAAAACAATAAGTCACCAGGGTGTTGTTTTAACTGGGGCAGGACAAAATAAAAATTTCCTAATGGAGCTTAGGCGGAAATTCAGTCTGAAGAAACTCTATTGCATACCTCCATCAATCAGAGACTCATCCGCCTTTGTTTCAAGCCTATCAGCTTTGAACTGCTCCTCCTCAAAGCCAATCAGCATCCTGGATTCATCTTAAAGGAACTCCACATCCACGTCTCGGCCTTCTGCCCAGTAGGCAATTGGTGGCTGCGCCGTGTCTGGTTTGGACACTGATGACTGGATTCAACCGAGCTCCATTTCCTTCTCCACCATCGTAGCAAGCTCCGCTGGCTTTCCTACGGTCCTCCTTCAACCTCGTCCCTATTGGAGTGTAATTCCTCCCGGACTCTTACGAAATTCCCTGTCACTCCTTAAAACGGTCCGGCAGAAGAGCACCATGATGAGCCTGGTTCTGCCAGAGGTTTCTTACCAAGGGGAGTTTTTCCTCTCCACAGTCGCTTGATGCTTGCTCATCATGGACAGTTCATGCAAACCTGTGTTTATCAAGTTGGACATCAATCTCAAACAGATCATCTTATGCACTGACCAACTTTGTCTATCTCCACTCCACCACCAGTTTCAGGCCTGGGGGGAGACATCCCTATTCACACCTGCTTATGCATATTAAAATATAATTTAGCGTGAATATTTCCTGCCGAGGTCTGAGCGCCAGTCTTAAAATATTGTATCAATACAATTATTCTAATTGTCTTTTCTATCCGTGTGAGTTTTTCAGATTGAAATACTGCTAGAACCACAACCAGAACTATTTTACAAACATCAAAGAACTCAATTCATAAATAGGATTCTAAAGAGTGAATGTCCACAAATTATTTATAGTTTTATAGTTTTTATTTAATTAGAAATGCTTAGGGTAAAATAACAGCAGAAGCAAAATGATAAAATCACAAAAATAGTTTATCTAACTAAGCTAACTCGCCTTAGTTTGCTGATCCATTTCTATCCATTTTCTAACACTCCTATCCATGCTGGGGTCCTGAGGGGTGCTGGTGTCTATCTCCAGCTTTCAATGGGTGAGAGTCAGGGTTCACCTGGACAGGTCTCCAGTCTATTGCAGGGCTAGCTGATACTAAGGAACTCTAAATCTAACTTTGATGAGCAGCAGATCTCTCTACGTCGTTCGTCGCGGTTCTCTTTCCCCCCATGGGGTCGGCTCCTAGAACAGGTGTGGAGACTTTCTGGGTTCACAGGATCTTGAACAGGCAGGTGTGAACTCTCTTTTTGACACATGCTGGAATCTTCTCCTATCAGACATAAATCTTGGCTGACTGAAACTAGTCTTGATTATCAGGACAAGAGCAGAACGTTAATCCTTCTTGAAATAAACCTGCAGCCTTTTTTGAGAGGAGCTGATTAACTCTGGACAGAACACAAAGCTTCTTATGGCCCACGGACCCCTCAGTCCTGTCTTCTGCTATCTCCCAGCTGAAGGTGGTTCTCTGCTGCAGCTGAGATCAGACTTCAGAGCATCTGTTGTTCCTCTGCCAAATTCCTCACTGACCTTAATGCGCAGTGAGATGAGTTGATTCTGGTCCTGGTCCAGGCTTTTGTTGACAGCCTGAGTGATGAATTCTTTAGTCCATCCATGTCCTGATGTCCTCGGTGTAGATGATTAGTAATCTGCTGGGTCTCTGGTGTCCAGGAAGTTCATAAGATGGCAAACCGCTCATCCAGGATGTTGAAAGCTTGTGGAACAGATATTTTTGGAGCAGTCAGACTTTTTCTGCTGTCCAGGTCTTTGCTTGAGTTGTTGCCTCGGGAAATAAGTCCAATCTGGAACCACAGCTCCACAAAAAGCCCAAAGAAGATGAAAAAATAATATTCCCAAAATTCAAATAAAAGGTAATCTGATTTAGAAGCAAAATATCCATGAAAAGTTACTCCAATTTCTAACCACAATATCCAGAGAAAACGATTTATCCAATTTAAATCCACAGTGTGACAAAGTACCCCAGGAAAAAAATATATTCCTGTTTAGATCCATAGTGTTCATAGTTTTCATCCTAGAAAAGCTTTTATAATTCAAAGCCACAGGAGAAATTATCAAATTATCCAAAGGGGAATAATCAGATCTGGAAACACAGAGTCTGATAGTTTCAAAGGAGAGGAATCCACCCTGTAGAAAAAGCATCAGAGTTATCCTCTCTGGAGGTGAAGTATTCTAGCCTGACCAACCAAACTTAGGCTCAGTCTGAATATCCTTAAAAAAAGCCTCTAGCTCCTGTTCCTTGAACTTTCATAAGGTCAACAGTAACGCTATCGTGGGGAGGAAAGAAGCTTCAGACTGCTGTGCCGAATTCAGACAGCCTTTAACTCCGATGTCATTATGTGACAGAAACGCACATAGACCATGCTTGTCAAATCTGGGCCAACAGTCATCTGAAAATGAACTACAAAGTTCTTTTCTCTGGACATTTTCACTGATGGGGGCTGTTTTGACACTTCATGTCACACAAATAATTGTGGGATACCTAAAGCAGGGGTCACTAATTAAAAATCAGCGGGGTCCGAATAACAAAAATCAACAACCAGTACAGGTCCGAACACATTTTTAATTACAATCCGTTACTTCACATAGTATTTAACACTGAAATAAAATGTTTATGCATCCACCTTATACATTGACTTTTTAAACAAAAAAATGACATAAAAATAGAAAGTTTTTCTATTTTAAAATCCAAAGTGCTTTTCGATTTTGATTTTGATTTTTTTTTTTCTAAAAGGTAGCCAGCAGCAGCAAACCTGACTGACACAGCTCATTGGCTAATTTGCATCACGTGCAGCCCATATTTTCCCGGAGCCGTGGACATCATGCCGCATTACTTGCTTAGTGTGCAAAGTCAACCAAATCTGGTACTTTTAAAATATCCATTGAAAATTCCTGTATCTCTGCCACCTTTCAGCTTTAGAGCCTTTGCGTCATCCTGGACAGCCTCTCCATCACTTTCCACATCCACATCATCATCTGGGTTACTTTCATCTCTGCAGCATCAAGTTCTTCCTTCACACTTTTGACAAACTGGTCCACAGTCCACTTTACAATCCCAGCTCCCTTCCCTCCCTGTCCTCCAGAAACCTCCATAAACTGCAGCTGATTCAGAGGACAGCAGCTTCATCATTACATCATCTACTTCACACCTGTACATTAACTCCACTGGCTCCCTGTCACATTCAATATAAACCAATTTTATGATGATACAAGGCCAACCACAGCCTTGGAAATGCAGGACACATCACCAACACTATCATGACGTCATACATTTTAATTTGACACAGATTGCACATGACAATAATCAGTCTCTGCTTTGCCTGTTATTGTTCACCAATTAATCATTACAGTTTATAAAAAGGCATGATTTAACTTTTTTGAAGTTTAATAAAATGGTTATATTTTAGCCCAGTGACTGGAGACCTGTCCAGGATGAACCCTGTGTCCGCGCTCCACTTTAACTTCATAAAAAAAACTCTCTGAGAATCGCCTTTCTCTGGCCTCACCCAGTTAGAACCCGTTCTCCAGTCCATGTTGTAGCTGCAGTTTATTTGTTTTATCTTTTTGATGTAGTTTTCTTAACAATCTATAAGCATCAAAATCCTTGTCATTTTATTTAGTGTCCTGGAGCGCAGCTGCTCATCAGGTGAACACTGCTGAATACAGCCGATGCAGCTCTGCCTTCTTTGTTTCAGAACAGTGCATTATTTCACATTCTTCCGACTCTTCTTCAAGGGTCATGCTAAATTAGCCTTAGCTAGCGCGTTACTCTTCTTTGTGTTTTAAATGAAACATAATAGCGAATCACGAGGAGATCCCTGGTTGGTCGCCGCGTTTATCAGCGAGGGAATAAACGCTGACAGGCGACAGGTGGAAATAATTCATTAATTAACTGCTGGAGCAGCAACAGAGACGCATACCGAGGGAAGTCGTTGTCAGCGTTGTCATAAATCCATAGAAACCTTTGACCACCGCTACTTTCATTCATGTCATCTGTGGTCAGTTTGAGATGCTCTTCCAAAGGTTAAAATGATTAAACACCGATAAACCTCACACTGTTAATGTCCGCTTTGCAAAGACCCGCCCTGCTCTCTTTCTGATTGGCTAATGTCCCGGCTCTGCCAGGTTTGATTGGTTGAGAGCAGCTTCAGTGTTCAGTGTTTTGAAAGAAAAGTCTAAACGGGACTTTTTGCACTCAATTTCCAAATGACGGAAATCCGTCGCAGCGACGGAGAACTTTAACCCCTGAGTTAGACACTGTCGTCAGACAACATGCAGTAATTTATAAATGTTTTAAATCAGGTTGGGTCAGGATTAGCCAGCAGGTGGGTCCGGATCCGGACCGTGGTCCGCTAATCCGTGACCTCTGCCCTAAAGGGTTCTTGGCACCGGTAGGGAACACCTCGGTGTTCCTAGGCAAAAACTAGCAACCAGAGGGAGCATACAGGCTACATTTCCTACCTCCTTCCTTACTGACCACACTATTCGGACAGCGCTGAGCATGGTGACCACTGACACACTTCTGCTGTGGCTAAAGAATCCTGGATCTATAAGAGCCGAAAGTATACAGAGTGTAAGTCAGTCTTTGAAAGCTCCAATACTTCCATCACAAAACAGACCGGGCCAATCAGAGCGTGGAGGCGGGACTTTACGATGCATCGCTCTCTGCAGCAGAACTACCCATAATGCAGTGTCACTTTTCTGCTACCATAACAACCAAGACACATACAGAGATTTTTGTTGCTTGTTACCTTGGAAGATTAAGAAAGTGCATGTGAGTACACCATGTATCCCCAGATTTTCTTTGACAAAAACAGCAAAAAATTGTTCACTGGAGAGTTTGCTTGATGGATCTGCTTCATGGACTACAAACTGAAAAAAATAGAGTGCGTCACTTGGAGGTTTTTGCAGCCCATCTGTAGTTATCTGATTGGTTCTAACCTGATGACGCTCAACCTGTCAGTCCCGCTCTTGTAATCGGGCTCTACCAGCTACTTACCAGACTGATAGGCCGTGTATATGGTATAAGTCATTCTGGCTGGCCAGGCTTGAAGTCTTCAGCTGAAGCAACGCTTCCTCTCCTGGCCCCTGACATCCAGCCCATGGAAACATCCCTGATCCTCTGTGAAATTCCCCTTTTTCCAATCTAATCCAATTTATTTCTAAAGTACATTTAAAAACAACAGATTGCTGTACGTATCATTAACACAAAATAAAACAGACATAAAAACAAAGTACACAGCTGACTCATGGGGGAAAACAACACAAGCTGTGTTAAAGGCCAGAGAAAAAGGTTTGTGCCTAACATGCAGCTGTAACCCGTTCCACAACACAGGAGCTGCAGCAGCAAAAGCCCCATCATCTCTGAGCTTCAGCCTCCACCTTGGAACGGCCAGAAGCAGCTGATCAGCTGACCTTAGAGACCGATAATATGGTTGGATCAACTCAGAGAGAGTGTCCAGCCAGGACAGGATGATGAGTTCATGCCTGTAAGATTGTGTTAAAAGACGTGTTGCTGCATTTTACACAAGCTGAAGGCGGCTGAGAGCAGCCTGTCTGACACCAAAATACTGAGCATTACAATAGTCAAGATGGGAGGAAATAAAAGCAGGAATGACTCTTTCAAGATCCTGTCTAGAAATGACTTTTTTATTTTTGACAACTTGTCAGAGTTTAAAAAAGCTAGATTTTAAAACTGAACTTGACAGTGGATCTCACATAAGGAGCCAAGATTCAAACCAGACGCATCACCAGAGCTTCTGTGGGACTCAGTGCCTTTTACAGGTCATTTCTTTATGATAACAGAAAAAATATATGTTGTCCCAAAGTGGGGAAATTCAAGTCTGACAGTGGCAAAGCAGAGAAAATGAGCTTTATCAGAAGGGCAAAAATAAAAGGTAAAATAAATGCTAGAGTAAATATTGCATAATTATTGATAATACGGCATATTCAAGTAAAACAGATGAAATATTCCTGTTAAACAGTAGAAAAACACACTAGAATGATGTGAGAAAATTGCAATAATGATAGTACAGCAGACTCTAGGAGTAGCTAAAGTGTGTGAAAGTGTACCTTAGCATCTGAGAGATGGTGTAAATGATTCATGATCAGATCAGAGCCTGTGCAAACACAATATATTATTTTTTAGAAACATGACAACCACCACACCCCTAACCTGATTAATTAGTATCCACCATTCTGATTGATTGATATCTTGATTCTAGAGCTGATTTAATTCTCCAAAGGAAGGAAAGACAATAACTCAACCTAATTTAGCTTTTTCTAACATCTTCAGCTTGTGAGGTGGACTTTTCCAGTAACTGTTGATGCAGGCTTTGAATTTTTGGCCTGGAAATGTGGGGGGTTTCATTATTTGAATAATGTCTCTGCATGCACTGGCCTCTCATGACCTTGACATCTCCATGATCTCAGTCTGATGTGTCCTTCATATATTATTCTGTTCCAGCTGCTGGAGGACAACATTGTCACTTTTGTGAAGAAGGAGCTGAAGAAGATCCAGAAGGTTCTGAGTCCAGATGACCCAGACTGCTCAGAGAGTCAGAGAGATGATGAGGAGGTGTTGGAAGGTGAGGATGAAGAGCAGAGGAGGAGCAGCAGAGAGGAACTGATGAAGATCACTGTGAACTTCCTGAGGAGGATGAAGCAGAAGGAGCTGGCTGACCGTCTGCAGAGCAGTAAGAGGATTTCTACAAAGATTTAACCTGATGGATAAATCACACATTTACTGATGTCTGAAGAGATGGAATCACATTTATTCACATCATCTTCAGAAGATCATTTGGTTTCCTTCCTGATTTCACCTTTTCTGTTAATTTAGAACATCTTGCTGCAGTTTGTCAACTTAAATCTGGTCTGAAGAAGAAGTTCCAGTGTGTGTTTGAGGGGATCGCTAAAGCAGGAAGTCCAACCCTTCTGAACCAGATCTACACAGAGCTCTACATCACAGAGGGAGGGACTGGAGAGGTCAATGAGGAACATGAGGTCAGACAGATTGAAACAGCATCCAGGAAACCACACAGACCAGAAACAACCATCAGACAAGAAGACATCTTTAAAGTCCCACCTGGAAGAGATCAACCAATCAGAACAGTGATGACAAAGGGAGTGGCTGGTATTGGGAAAACAGTCTTAACCCAGAAGTTCACTCTGGACTGGGCTGAAGACAAAGCCCACCAGAACATCCACTTCATATTTCCATTCACCTTCAGAGAGCTGAATGTGCTGAAAGAGAAAAAGTTCAGCTTGGTGGACCTTGTTCATCACTTCTTTACTGAAACCAAAGAAATCTGCAGCTTTGAACACTTCCAGGTTCTGTTCATCTTTGATGGTCTGGATGAGAGTCGACTTCCTCTGGACTTCCAGAACCAGGAGATCCTGACTGATGCTACAGAGTCCACCTCAGTGGATATTCTGCTGACAAACCTCATCAGGGGGAAACTGCTTCCCTCTGCTCGCCTCTGGATAACCACACGACCTGCAGCAGCCAATCAGATCCCTCCTGAGTGTGTTGGCATGGTGACAGAGGTCAGAGGGTTCACTGACCCACAGAAGGAGGAGTACTTCAGGAAGAGATTTAGCGATGAGGAGCAGGCCAGGAGGATCATCTCCCACATGAAGACATCAAGAAGCCTCCACATCATGTGCCACATCCCAGTCTTCTGCTGGATCACTGCTACGGTTCTGGAGGACGTGTTGGAGACCAGACAGAGAGGAAAGCTGCCCAGCACCCTGACTGAGATGTACATCCACTTCCTGGTGGTTCAGACCAAAGTGAAGAAGGTCAAGTATGATGGAGGAGCTGGAACAGATCCACACTGGAGTCCAGAGAGCAGGAAGATGATTGAGTCTCTGGGAAAACTGGCTTTTGATCAGCTGCAGAAAGGAAACCTGATCTTCTATGAATCAGACCTGACAGAGTGTGGCATCGATATCAGAGCAGCCTCAGTGTACTCAGGAGTGTTCACACAGATCTTTAGAGAGGAGAGAGGGCTGTACCAGGACAAGGTGTTCTGCTTCGTCCATCTGAGTGTTCAGGAGTTTCTAGCTGCTCTTCATGTTCATCGGACCTTCATCAACTCTGGTGTCAACTTGATGGAAGAAACACAAACATCCAACAGTCTCTGAGATTAGGAAGTCTCTCCACAGATGAACTGTCTCCTGCTCAGTGGTCAGCTCTGATCTTCATCTTAGTGTCATCAGCAGACGATCTGGATGTGTTTGACCTGAAGAAATACTCTGCTTCAGAGGAGGTTCTTCTGAGGCTGCTGCCAGTGGTTAAAGCCTCCAACAAAGCTCTGTAAGGACACAGATTGTTGCTGCTTTTATTTCTGATAGTGAGAAATCTGCTAATGAGGTAAACATTGATTCATGTTGCTTAAGTTTATTGATAATAAACCAGTTCACAATAAAAGGCAACATAAAGACATGTAAAATCAGACAGATCCATCAATCTTTCCAAGGAGAACATTGGTGACTGTAAAGAAATCAACAATATTTCTGATTCAGTTCAATTCAATTTTATTTATATAGCACCAATTCATTCAACATGTCATGTTGAGGCACTTTACAAAGTCAAAATCAATCATATTATACAGATTGGTCAAAAATTTCCTATATAAGGGAACCAGTTGATTGCATCAAAGTCCCGACAAGCAGCATTCACTCCTGGAGAAGCGTAGAGCTACAGGGAGAGTCGTCTGCATTGTCCATGGCTTTGCTGCAATCCCTCATACTGAGCAAGCATGAAGTGACAGTGGAAAGAAAAACTCCCCATTAACGGGAAGGAAACCTCCGGCAGAACTAGGCTCAGTATGAACGGTCATCTGCCTCGACCGACTGGGGTTACAGAAGACAGAGCAGAGACACAACAAGAGAGACAAAAAGCACAGAAGCACACATTGATCCAGTAATCTGTTCTACATTAGATGGTAATAGTCGGTGATCTGTCTTCCTTGGATGATGTTATGATGTCATGAATTGTTTAATAGCAGATGTTTCTCCCTGTCTCCTCAGACTGAGTGGCTGTAACCTCTCAGAGAGAAGCTGTGATGCTCTGTCCTCAGTTCTCAGCTCCCAGTCCTCCAGTCTCTGAGAACTGGACCTGAGTAACAACAACCTGCAGGATTCAGGAGTGAAGCTTCTCTCTGCTGGACTGGAGAGTCCAAACTGCAGACTGGAAACTCTCAGGTACAAAGTTCTCCATCCTGTTGAAACCAAATTACCAGATGTACTTTACCTGCTAAAAAGTTGATGTAAATATATGTTTATTGACATTATTCATCAATTTTGACACTACAACATTTACAGTTTCTGTCGTACAATATTAAATATTTACACAGATATTACGTTTTTTTTTTAAAAACGATCCATTAAGCCCCAAAATGACATTTAAATTTAATATTTAATTTAAAAACGTCAGATTAGTTTTTATTGTATTACATATAGTCACTACATACTCCACCATAACCTGACAATAATTAAAAAGAAAAAGAAGTTGCACAGGCAACACCATGGTTGCTTGACTAATTCCACAACCAGGACCCAGGAGAAGTTGATTATTTGGGTTTGCCTTTCTTTCTGAGTGAAAGTATCCCAGTATCCCACAATAAAGCAGAACATGAGTGGTAGATAGTTTATCCTTTCCATGTCCCAGATTCCTGGCAATTGCGCCCACCAGAGTTGGTTCAGCACATCCCAAACACATGCAGGCCAGAGCCCAGAGTAACGGGAAAACTAGTGATGAGATGGCAAGAGAATGAGATTCAGTAGGTGGGGAGAAAATATGGGAAAAGTTTAATAATATTGAGTCTGAGTGGACCATGTTCCGCGCCTCTATTGTCGAGGCAGCTAGTCGGAGCTGTGGCCGCAAAGTTGTCAGTGCATGTCGCGGCGGCAACCCTCGAACACGCTGGTGGACACCAGCGGTGAGGGAAGCCATCAAGCTGAAGAAGGAGTCCTACCGGGCTTTATTGGCCTGTGGGACTCCGAAAGCAGCTGATGTGTACCGGCAGTCGAAGCGACAGGCGGCTCGGCTGGTCGCCGAGGCAAAAACTCGGGCGTGGGAAGAGTTCAGTGAGCGATTTTGGTCTGATATCCGGCGTCTTAGGAGGGGGAAGCAGTGCAGTACCAACACTGTTTATAGTGGGGGTGGTGTGTTTCTGACCTCGACTCGGGACGTCGTGTTTCGGTGGGCGGAATACTCCGAAGACCTCCTCAATCCCACCAACACGTCTTCCATTGCGGAAGCAGAGCCTGAGGACTCTGGGTCGGGTTCTCCCATCTCTGGTGCTGATGTTGCCGAGGTTGTTAAAAAGCTCCTCGGTGGCAAAGCCCCAGGGGTGGATGAGATTTGCCCTGAGTACCTTAAGGCTCTGGATGTTGTGGGGCTGTGTTGGTTAACGCGGCTCTGCAGCATTGCGTGGACATCGGGGGCAGTTCCCCTGGATTGGCAGACTGGGGTGGTGGTCCCCCTATTTAAAAAGGGGGACCGGAGGGTGTGTTCCAACTACAGAGGAATTACACTCTTAAGCCTCCCTGGTAAGGTCTATTCAGGGGTTCTGGAAAGGAGGGTCCGTCGGATAGTCGAATCTCAGATTCAGGAAGAGCAGTGTGGTTTTCGTCCTGGCCGTGGAACACTGGACCAGCTCTACACCCTCAGCAGGATTCTTGAGGGGGCATGGGAGTTTGCCCAACCAGTCTACATGTGCTTTGTGGATCTGGAGAAGGCATTTGAACGTGTCCCTCGAGGGATCCTGTGGGGGGTACTCCAGGAGTACGGAGTACCGGACCCTTTAATAAGGGCTGTCAGGTCTCTGTATGACCGGTGTCAGAGTCTAGTCCGCATTGCCGGCAGTAAGTCGGACTCGTTTCCGGTGAGAGTTGGACTCTGCCAAGGTTGCCCTTTGTCACAGATAACTTTTATGGACAGTTTTTCTAGGCGCAGCCAAGGTGCACCTAGAAATCATCAACTATCAGGACCCTCATGGTCCAAAGTAAGTACGCCCTCTTTAATCCCTGCTCTGCTTCTGCTCCTCTTCTGGAACATGTGAACTATGTAGCTGGAATGTTCCAGATGCTGGAAAAGTGCAGAAATCAACGTTTCATCTGGAGCTTTAATGTGCCGCTTCTCTCCTCCCAAACATCCAGCCTCCACCTGTGGAGAACAGCTGGAAAACAGCTGCAGGTGGAAAGAAGGAGTTTTGACCAAGCTGCCTCCTCTCTGCTCTTTTCTCTGACACTGACTTTAAATTCACTTTGATGGTTTGAAATGAAATCAGGGTTTCAACCTGGATCTTCAGAACATCCTCAGCTGATGCTGATTTTAACCAGAGACTGTCGACACTCTGCTCAGCAGCACTAAAATAAGGAGAAATAATTCTCTAGGAGCTCTAGTAATAATCTGCATTACAACAACGGCTCATTTTAGCAGCAGCAGTGTGCTGATATTAAGGACTACAGTTTACTTTGTTACTTTGATGCATTTTTATCATTATTTGGTGTTAGTTTGTATTTTTAGTGGATTCTTGGTTTTTATCTTGTTTTTCTGTTTCTGTTTTGATGCCATAATTCCACCAAAGCATCAACTAATTGTTGTTTAGTGTTAAAGGGCTAAAAATGGTTAAAGTGCAGATTGTCATGTGATCAGCAGCTCCTTGCAGCTACTGATCCTCTGACCTGCTGTGGAAGCAGAAAGGATGGACTTAGTTTTTCACTCACTGCTTCAGGGTTCTGCTTCTGGTTCTGTTCACTAAATAATGACCCAATGGAATCTGTGCTGCTGTTGTATTTCCCTCATTTTAAGAGCTGCTGAGGAACAGATGATCTTTTATTCATGTCCTGATAAATTAAAGCTTAGAACTGCTCACTTTTTACCATCACTGACATGTTTGGATCATTTAAAAACGCAGCAAATGTGTTTAATAATTAGACATCATGCAGTTTATGTTTTTACCACCAGAGGGAGACAAATCTCCACCAATGAAGAGTCCAGTTGGTTCCCAGTTAAAGCAGGTTGTGGTTCCATCAGAGCTGAACAGAAGCTGGATCAGCAGAACAACAATGAAGCCATTTAAACAGCAGCAGAGTGTTTGTGTTCACACTGGGAGTCATGAGAAGGCTTCATGTCTTCACACGTCAGCAGGTGAACTTTCCTCTGACTCCCACTCAGCCAGACCAGTCTGAGCAGTTCCTGCAGCAGGAAGCAACCAGCAGCTCTGTTCTCATGGCTCATTTCTCTTCAGGACGCCATCAGGAAACATTTTCAGCAGAACTTCTCTCCTTTCTCATCAAGACTTTATCAACCTGCCTCTGATATCTGCTGACTGTTTTAGTCTGAAAGAAAAAAACGACAAACCAGGTGAGCTGTGACATCATCAGATGATCAGAGCTGATGTGCAGATGAATGATTTGTGTTCCATCTGGAGGTGAAGGTAGAAAGTGTTTCTGAGCTCTAGAACTACACTGAACAGAACTAGAAACATGAACTTCCAGAGAAATAGTTCCTGTTTTCCTGCTTTGAGCAGAGCCGTGCATGGAGCCAACGTGATGTAGCAGAAAGTAGCAGCGTTCACATGCAGCCCTACCCTGAGTTCACATGTGCAGAAGGGTTTTAAGAAATTAATCTGAAGCACAGGGAGGAGAACTGTCTGATGTCCAAGGGAAGGTTGTTTCATAATTCTACATCTGCTACAGCTAAAGCTCAGTCACCCTGAGCTTTAGATTCATCTTTGGCTGACTCAGGATCAGCTGATCAGTGACCTGAGGGAACAGAGGATGTGCAGGATGTACTAGTTCAGACAGCTAATGTGTGGCAAGGCCATTTAGAGCTTTAGAAGCAGATAAAAGCATTTTAAAATGAATCCTAAAATGTTCAGGCAGCCAGTGCAGAGAGACTAAAATAACAGAAATGTGGTCAAAGCTTCGGGTTTCATAGAGTCTAGCTGACCACTGATCTAGATCCTCACAGTTCTGGACTAAAAATTATGTTTTCTGTCTGCATGAAGCTGTAGCATATTGTGACTGATGCGCTCATTGATATTATGGACACACTGACTCAGTGAGTGCAGTGAGCCAGGCTCAGCAGCAACATGGAGATTACAAGTCACATGTAATCAGCATGGATGTTAGGAGATGCTGCAGAACTCTAGAATCTGACCTGTTGGCATCAGATGGAGGAGAAATAATAGTGGGCTGAAAATGGATCCTTGAGGAACCCCACGTTTAATTTTTGTTGGTCCAGATTTATATTTATTTACCAGATGACACAAAGTTATTCATGTCTGCCAAATGTGGTCTCAACCAGTTTAGCCCAGAACCAGATAATCCAACCCAGTGTTCTAGTTGGATCATCAACATGTTGTGATGAACTGTGTTCAGCAGAACTGAGATCCGGTAGAACCAACAGAGGAGTTCTGGAGACATTCCAGTCAAGATGAGCATCGTTGTAAACGTTTAGCAGTGCAGTCTCTGTGCTGTGGTCTGAAGCCTGACTAGAAATCACTGAAGAGATTAATTTCATCATAAAGTCATACATTTCAGAATCAGAATCAGAATCAGACATACTTTAATAATCCCAGAGGGAAATTGCTGTTTATTCATCAGAACCATTTTCAATTCAATTTATTCAATTCAATTCAATTCAATTTTATTTATATAGCGGCAATTCATGAAAAATGTAATCTCAAGGCACTTTACAAAGTCAAATTCAATCATATACAGATTGGGTCAGATTATACAGATTGATAAAACAAAAATCCTATATAAGGGAACCAGTTGATTGCATCAAAGTCTTCCCTTTGGAGCATTCTTGTTTTATGAAATTTTATTCAGGATCGGGAGAGATCGGCAAACACAAATAAGGACTCAAACACTGTTTCTGTTAGAATATAAGGCACACATTTATTATTATTCCCCACAGAATACAGCACATTAAAACAACTAGCTCTTCACACAGGCAAAGTAGCAAGCATTAAAGCAACAAGCTTTCAAACAGACATGACGCTCAACAGATTCTCAGAATCAGCCCTTACCATTGACACGAACTGGGAGCCCTCAGTCCTAGGTTAAGATCAGCGTTCACGATGCCGGTGTCCACACACGAACTCACGGCAGACTCACCGGGCTAAGGGCAGTCTCCTCTTTATATACTTGTAAACAAAAAGTCAGATGTGGAGCGAGAGTGGCCATCTCTCCCTCCACAGCTGCCCTGCTTCTCAAAACATGTTCCCAAACAGAACCCGTTCCCAGCATCTCAGCAGTGTGCGAAGCGCAATCGATGTGACAAATAAAATAACATAAAATACATCAGTGTGTGAAACACAATATAATTCTAGTTTCACGTGAATATTTACCGAGTAAGGGATACAGAGCCCGAATCCGTGTGGGAAATGAAACATGCTGCTCCAGCTTCCTGTGAACCCAGGTGCGAACAGTCCTATTCCCACCACAAGTTAAAAACAAGTTATAGAACACGTGTTGTTAAACATGATAACAGGCAAAACTCAGAGCACGAGCATATATGTTGCTCTTAGTTTATGTGAACTCAAAAACAAGTGACAAGTTATATAACTGAGCAGGTTTCTCATAATACATTGTCAAAGAACAAAAATAATTCTTTAATATATCACTCCACCCCTTGTTCTTTGACAATAAAACCTAATTTTGGAAAAACTGTCCCCAGGGTTCCTCCATTTCCAAAAGTCCAATGTTAGTCGACCACAGAGAATAGGTATAGGTATCCCATAATACAGTTACCCGATTAAGAAACTCAACTCTATTATTTTCTTCCATTACCACACGTCTGATGTACCAACGTTGTCCAACATAGTAATCCACTTCAAAGGTATCAGTAGGAACTGTGGTGTCAATCAGTAGTGTAGCATGTTCTGCTCCATACCAACCATCCCTAATTTTCATGGTGATTTTCATAATAAAGCAGTGTTATACAATTTCTGATTTAAGTGCTTCTTAACCCTTCTAATATATAGACATGTGCATAAATTACATAAGGTTAACATTATAATAACAATAATGAGCAAAAGCAAGGGAGGTACTACATAGTTTTGAGCAGTAACAGACATTCCATTAAAAATGTCCCACCAATGATGTGCAGAAGATTGCTCTATTAACTTAGCCACATGCAAAACCTGTCCTTGGGCCATAAATGTAGACACCTTTAAGCTGGAAATGTTGGACCTGTGTGATTCAATTAAGCGATTTAGTTCCGTAGACTGATTCAATGCGCATTTGAACCGATCCAAGGAGATCCGCCATGGCACACGGAGAACATCCCATTGTACCTGTGTTAGACGGTTTGCAGTAGTGAAATTGGTTAATTGATAGGTCACGTTATTCCAACTCCAGATGTACACATCATATAAACACCCAACGAAAGGCACCTGAGGTAATTGAGGATGACTCTTTATTGTTGCTACACACAGAGTGTGCGGACCTATTTGCCAAAGCATGTCTCTAGCTGGTTCATGAGTCCAGTCACATAACACCTCGTCTCCAGTTAAACATGGGTTAAGATGTCCTTGTTGTAGCATACATACCATCCCTTTATCAGCAGTCTCGCATAAATCCAGGTCATAGGTGTAGTTTGTCTGTGGGTCAAACCAATCACCATCCAGTTTCAAAAACCAATACCCCTGTACAGTCACTACGGGCAATATATAATAACGACAGACAGTAGTACTATCGGTAACATCATATTGTGTCCAATGTCCTTCACACATAGTGGCATTACAATAGGTCTTCTGCGGTTCTAGTTGTAACCAACCATTACTACTAATGTTCCATAGTTGTCTCCATTCCTGGAAATTTCCGGTAGTAACCACACGCTTAAACCGTTCTTGTTGCATGTGAGCGTGCATCATTTGTACGTTACATACCGTCCAGTTCAAAGCTACAGAAATGTTTGTTAACACTTCTGCCGTTGTGTTCCACATTTTTAATTGCCAGTTCAGTTCTTTAAGGAAGATCTTTGCAGTTTCCTCCTGTGATGTTACAACAGTAGGCATCCACAATCCAACCTGATGAACAGTTCTTGATGCATGCTGTCCAGTGTTTGATAGCATAGTTCTTGTTATTTCATTATCAATAGTGTTAGAAACACCTAACACAGTACCTGTTCCACCAAGCAAAGTGTCCCACCATGCACGTTTCGTCCTAGTGCATGTCGGCAGAGGAGAAAAAAAAACAAAACAAAAAAAACTTTCCAGTGAACTTTAATTGTTATCGTCGATTGTGCCATCTGTTGACAAGTGTGTGCAGCAGGTGCAATTTGTGTGTGTGTGTTCTTAGTAGAGTTCGGCAGTACATATATTGAAAAAACAAAGGCAATCCGATTAGTAATCCAAACCTCCGATGAGGTCAAGTTCGGGGTCAGCTCCTTTGTGCCGTCGTCCTCACACGCTCGTTCTGCAAATGATCCATATTGGCACAAACCTCTCCTTGAAACCACTTTAACGGTACATCCCTTGGAGATCACCGGTATGTTTCTTTCTTCAAAACATCCATCACAAGAATATATGGGGCATGAGCCGGTAATGTTGCTTATTACGCATACGTGCCACCGAGAGCATGTGTAGTCATCCTGGATTCCGTCACGCATGCTGTCCTGCCATCACAGTTGATACGGCTGAACCACTTCTTTCAGGATCTGGCCTGGTGCTTCTGCCCAACAGAGGTGTGCCAGCAGGACCATGGCAGCGAGGACACGGAGGATGATGGCCCCAAATCCTGCACCAGCCCTGTGGTTCCTCCCACGGTTTGGGACGTCCGCCATCGCGCTGTCCCTCGGGTCGTCCAATCAGCAGATCCCACCGAAACATGGATCTGAAATCAAAATTAGTACTGCTATAAGACAAAGAATTTGATTAGTTTTCTCTTACATAAAATTTATCCATTTTTTTTCCTGAGTAAAATACTGACACTGTTGCATCACTGCCTTGTGAAATGATTTCAGCTGGTCTAGGTGGACCATTTACTTGTCTCACCTAAACTTTGGCTCCTGGTTTATCTGTTGAGCCAAACCCCCCTGTACCTCTTACAGTGATGTTAGTGGGGGCAGCCACCCCTTGAACCTCTGTCATTACACAGGGTTTCACTAGTTTTTCTTCTTTCTCAATTACCAGGGATTTTCTCCTTGATAATCCCCATCAATCACTTCAGCTTGTATTGTCATTAACAGCTGAGGCCTGCAACTGTACAGGCCCGGACATCATCTTTCCCAATTACACAGCTTGTTGTATGACTTTCTTAGCCAAATCTAATGCTCTTTGCTGTGCTTCTTCCCACATAAAATTTTCTTTTTCAGACACTTTTCAAAATTGGAATGACCACATCCTTGTGCTATAAAATGATAAATTCTAGTCAATAATGCTGAAATATTTTTAACTCCTTTATTAAGCATTCACATATACATTAATACATTTTCCATTCAGATAAAATCACAAGTTTGATTGTTCATTTATTTTTACTCTCTTATACACACATATAATCCTGAGCGGTTTCTCAGTTTGTCAAATGCAGAGACAGTAAGACTGCCCCTGGAGCAATTCGCCTATTATTCAATCGGGCCAATGCTTGCATCAATTTAGGCTTCCAATCTGTTAAGTCATGATTATCAGACACATTTTTTTTTCAATATAACTGCCTTGACCAGCTGTTGTTTGCACGCAGAACGCTCTCCTGCGCGGAAAAAAAAAAACAACAACATACAAACATAAAAACTTCAATCTGTCCTCCCACGAATTTCCATGCTGCACAATCCTAGTTAAACTCCATCAGATCCGTCAGATCAGGGTACATGTTGCTCCTCCTTCTATCTTTGTTCTTTCTTTTCCTTTTTTTCACTCTCCTTACTTTCACATCTTTGCCCGAGGATTCCTCAGACTCTGACACCTCAGTCTCAACCACCTTAGCAGCTTCTCTGCCCACAACAGACTCAGATTCTTCAGCAGGTGGAGCCGATGGTGTGGGATGAATTGCCTCTCGCAACAGCTGAATCAAAGAATTTAATGGGTCCAGCTCAGCACCAAATCCTACACAGTTAACCTTTAAGCCTCTCCTTTGACACATCTGTCTCAACTCATCAGTAGGTAATGCGTGTATCTCTGAAGCAGGCACCCCAGCATTAATCAGTGCCTTCCACAACATGTTACGTGGTGAAACCTGTTCATTTCTCCCCCGCTCCCTTTGCGGCCTGCGGACCGGAGTTTGTTGAACTCGTGGTCTGCATTCCTCCTGCTTGCCCCATTCTCCCAGATTCCCCAGCTCCATAATTCGAGCCTTAATGGTTTCCATCGGGGCATCTGGAGCTCCCAGCATCACAGTAAGCATAGCTGCCCGATAATGCTGTGGGGCAGTTTTAATCAACTGATCTCTCACCACCTTCGGAACAGCCACTTGCTGATATCCAGCCACCATCCCCACTGGTAACAAATCACGCACACACAGCCTCGTCAGCCTCTGCACACACTCCTTTAATGTTAACCATGGTCCAGAGATTTCGGGCCAATCAGATACATTGGGACATGTTGCACGTACTGCCTCAGACCACACGTCAAACAATGATCTCGCCTGATCCCCCAAATTTCTCGCTTCTTGCCTATAATTAGCATTTACATTCCCATCAGTGCTCAGACCACCAAATGCCATGCCATCTCCGTGATCTATTTCAATCTGTTCTGCACCTTCATCCAGCAGTCGAGCCACCCATAGATCAGTGGGTTCGCCCGGATGCTGCCTTAATTTTTTAGTGATATGAGCAACTTCATCCTGCGAGTAATCTTCTGTTATGGTCCGTGACACCGCCGGCGGCTGCGGCTGTTCCACCCATTCCATAACAGGTTGTCCCGCAGCATCAAGTACATCATTACCTTGAGCATCTATCCGCTGCCGGAAGGCTGCGGGTATATGCTGCTGCTCTCTCCTCCTTCGGACGACGGGTTTAACCCCCAATGGAGGGAAAGGACGTGGATCTGGAGGACCTCCAGAATCACTGTCCTCCTCATCGTCCCACATATTACCGTCCCAGCTCTCGGGATCCCACCCAGACCCCAATCCAGCTACAAACGAACGGACTTTTTTCAGAGGAAAACGGCGGGGTTTTTTCCCCTGTTTTTTCCTTGTTAACACAGACACCTGGGCCACAGCTTTTTCTGCAACACTGGTCATCTGTTCCAGCTGATAAGTCAGCCTTTGCACATGCTGCCGGTACAGCGACTCAGCAGACTGCAGCTCAGTCATTGCCTGTCTGTCTTTTAACTGCTGAGATTTTAATTGTTGGCCAGCTTCATACTGCATTTTCCACCCCGTGGCACAGATCCACAAGCGCCTCTGTAATCCGTCCACCGGAGCCTTTTTTTGCACCTCAATTTTCTGCAACACTTTCAATAATTCTTCGGGTCCCGCTGCCTCCAGCGGGCCGCTCCACGGCTCCGGTCTGCCCCCACCATCGCGCAAACACAGCGCTATCTGCTTAGAATGAGGAAACTCCCATCCGGGAACTACCTCTTCCCTCTGAATTTTCTCATCAGAGTTCTTATTTCTCCTTTTAAACATATTTCTAAACATATTTGTGTATTGTAGTCTCTCCTCCAATCCTGCCGACAACGCCAAAATGTTTTATGAAATTTTATTCAGGATCGGGAGAGATCGGCAAACACAAATAAGGACTCAAACACTGTTTCTGTTAGAATATAAGGCACACATTTATTATTATTCCCCACAGAATACAGCACATTAAAACAACTAGCTCTTCACACAGGCAAAGTAGCAAGCATTAAAGCAACAAGCTTTCAAACAGACATGACGCTCAACAGATTCTCAGAATCAGCCCTTACCATTGACACGAACTGGGAGCCCTCAGTCCTAGGTTAAGATCAGCGTTCACGATGCCGGTGTCCACACACGAACTCACGGCAGACTCACCGGGCTAAGGGCAGTCTCCTCTTTATATACTTGTAAACAAAAAGTCAGATGTGGAGCGAGAGTGGCCATCTCTCCCTCCACAGCTGCCCTGCTTCTCAAAACATATTCCCAAACAGAACCCGTTCCCAGCATCTCAGCAGTGTGCGAAGCGCAATCGATGTGACAAATAAAATAACATAAAATACATCAGTGTGTGAAACACAATATAATTCTAGTTTCACGTGAATATTTACCGAGTAAGGGATACAGAGCCCGAATCCGTGTGGGAAATGAAACATGCTGCTCCAGCTTCCTGTGAACCCAGGTGCGAACAGTCCTATTCCCACCACAAGTTAAAAACAAGTTATAGAACACGTGTTGTTAAACATGATAACAGGCAAAACTCAGAGCACGAGCATATATGTTGCTCTTAGTTTATGTGAACTCAAAAACAAGTGACAAGTTATATAACTGAGCAGGTTTCTCATAATACATTGTCAAAGAACAAAAATAATTCTTTAATATATCAATTCTCCAGGAGCATTCACTCCTGGAGAAGCATAGAGCCACAGGCAGAGTCGTCTGCATTGTCCATGGCATTGCAACAATCCCATATACTGAGCAAGCATGAAGCGACAGTGGAAAGAAAAACTCCCCATTAACTCAGTATGAACGGTCATCTGCCTCGACTGACTGGGGGTTACAGAAGACAGAGCAGAGACACAACAAGACAGACAAACAAGCACAGAAGCAAACAATGATCCAGTAATCTGTTCTACATTAGATGTTAATAGCAGGTGAGCCGTCTTCTCTGGATGATGTCACAGCTAACAGAACGCCAGACCAGGTGTACCTACTATGAAGATAAAAGAGAGAGAACAAAAAGTTAAAAGCAAAAAATAGAAAAATAGACCATGATGTCCTCCAGTAGCCTAAGCCTAGCATCATAACTATAGAGGTAGCTCAGGGTAACATGAGCCACTCTAACTATAAGCTTTGTCAAAAAGGAAAGTTTTAAGATTAGTCTTAAAAGTAGACGGGGTGTCTGCCTCACGGACCAAAACTGGGAGTTGGTTCCACAGGAGAGGAGCCTGATAGCTAAAGGATCTGCCTCCCATTCTACTTTTAGAGACTCTAGGAACCCCCAGCAGACCTGCAGTCTGAGAGCGAAGTGCTCTGTTAGGAACATACGGGGTAATCAGAGCTCTGATATATGATGGAGCTTGATTATTAAGGGATTTACACGACAGAAGAAGAATTTTAAATTCTATTCTTGATTTAACAGGAAGCCAATGAAGGCAACCTAAAATAGGAGAAATATGATCCCTCTTGTTGATTTTCATCAGAACTCTTGCTGCAGCATTTTGGATCAGCTGAAGACTTTGAACTGTATTTTGTGGACTTCCTGATAGTAAAGAATTACAAAAGTCCAGCCTTGAAGTAACAAATGCATGGACTAGTTTTTCAGCATCGCTCCTGGACAGAATGTTTCTAATTTTGGCGATATTGCTGAGGTCAAAAAGGAAACTCTGGAAACCTGTTTAATATGGGATTTAAATGACATGTCTTGGTCGAAAATAACACCAAGATTTTTTACTTTATTACCAGAGGCCAAGTTAATGCCATCCAGATTAAGTGTTTGATTTTTCAATGATCTTTTCCAGAAATATTGGATTAGTTCTGATCCTGTAGGGACTTATTATTGATTTGATCTCTGAAGTTTTCAGCCTTTAGAAAACAAGCTAACTGGAGGGAAGTATTTACTATCTGTAATATTTCAGGGGCATTACAGCTAAAAACTGGTTTTATGTTAAGGTTCTGGTCCTGATAATTTGACTGACACCAGAGCAGTGGCGCCACCAGGGTGGCCAGGGGTGGCCATGAACTCCCCATGCCATGTCCTGGCCAACCCACTGGCCCCACCACTGGCCAGTGTAAATTGTAGAAGCATCATTTTAGCATTTCATCCCATTATGCAAAGCCATCAAGGCAGCCACTTATTCCTAATATAAAGACACAAATAGTAATTGTTGTTCAACTCAAAATGTACTGTTATTGGACAATGAATATTAGATCATTAGTAACATTAAAAATCAAACTTTTATAAAGTTTAAAGATTTATCAAAGATTGGTATAGCTGGTGCAGGAACCTTCTGTAACTGGTACCACTGCAAGGGAGATAGACAAGTAAATGGCTGTTGGTTTTTAGAGGAGGAGATGATGTAACAAAAGGAAGCCACTAACCTTGTTTGGATCCGAGAAGTGGCACAGAATCCACATGGGTTTTATGACACGGTCCAGAATTGTTTCTGCTTGCAGGAATTAATTTTCTCAATCCGCCAGAAACAGGAGCAGGGATCCAGAGACAGACCAAGGCCATACACATGCAGACAGACACTACCAAAGGTTCCAGTGGGGAAACAGGCGTCCTGAGTCCAGTCCAGGGTCCAGAAATCCAAAGGCAGTCCAACAGGTAAAGGTACATGAGAGAGGCAGAGACAAGAAACAGGTACAGGTTGTGATGGCTCCGGCAATACCAATGCGTCGGCGCATGTGTCCAGCTCATAGAGTAAAACCCTTGTCCATGCGCGTATCAATATCAGAAAGTCATTTGACCGTTACAGGAACTGTTTCAAACTGACTCTGACGCAGCAAAATGTGTTTATAAGGAAGGATATCTGTCAACGGGATCTGGAGCTTGGCTTCAAGCCAAACAAAAGGTTATGCCAACCCATGTGGGACCATTTTAATTTCATATGGGAAAATAATGTATTTGTTTTAATTTCCTTATTGTTTCATCCTGTTCCTCTCAAAGTTTAATTTGATCTATCTGAATTGAAATTAATTTCAAAGTGACTCTTAGTTTACTGTCATTTTACTTTCTGCAGGTTAAATGTCACATTTGTTTAACATAACTTTCTTGTTAAAACAAAAGCACCTCCTCAATTCTGAGACACTACAAGGCCAAGCATGAGAACGAAGTCTCGGGAACACCATTATAAACCCAGGTATACAGCCATTTTACAACTTACTCACAGTGGCTTTATTGATAATACCTTCTAGTTTATTCTTTATCTCATTTTCAACCATCAGTCTTCCAGGAAGCAGATGCTGAATGAAGCTCTGTTGAATTTCACCCTGAAGACTGCCAGCCCTTTAGCATTGTGGAGAATGAAGGGCTCAGGGAACTGGTTCAGGTCCTTCAGCCCTCATATGTTTTGCTACTCAGAAAGGTTTCTGTGGAAATTATATAATGTAGTAGTTTATTTATCCAATTTGTTTCATCTTTAATTTAAATATATTGATTTGCAGTTGGTTTGACTTGGTGTGATTTTCAGACCATGAAACAAATGTTAGCCAGAATGTACAAGGAGGAACGGGAAAGAGTGAAAATGGAAGGACAGCAGGCTGTTATCGATCATTATTATTTTTATTATTTTTATTTTTATTTATCATTATTTGTTGTTTGTAAATCATGTACTAAAATGCCAATTAGTTATTTTTAGATAACCTTTTGGCAACATCTTGACATCCAAGTGGGCAGGTCATAGCTGAATCCATCCAGGAGGTGCACAGATACTTGGCAGAGGGTCCCAGGATCCTATATTATATTGGAATACCAAAAGACAGTCTATCCAAACCTCTTCCACCTTTCATTACAATTTCTCTGCACTCCAGCATCATCTGTACCGTGTAAGCGGGTGTTTTCTTCAGCTAGAGATGTGATATCAAAAAAGCGTAACAGACTCAATTTCAAAACGTTGGAATTTATTTCCTTTTTTTAATAAAAATTTGTAAAACAATGCCAGTCAACAAGCATCCTCACTCACAACATGTTTACTTACAGGGTATTATGTTTTGATATAGGTTTGCATTAGACTAATCTAAAAAAAATGTAAGATATTTTAAATGAAAATGAAAATATGAAATAACACAATGCAACATACAATGACTTAAATTATATCATTGTCTATACTAGGTCATCAAATCAGCTCAACTGGGCTGCCTGTAGGGATTTTTAAGGTCCATCAGGTGTCGATAGAGTTTGGCAACGTGGGGAAACGCTTCATGACGCCTCATCTAGCCATCACTAGGTACAGTTCAAGATACTGAGAATCACTGGACAGTTTGACAAGGGCGAGGCAAACAGGCACAAATCCAGAAATACGATCTGGGTCACTCACAGAAAGGCAGAATAGAAAAGCTGAATGGTCTACTGTTATGCTATATTACTGCCATGAAAAATTAATTGAGGTCAGACTGAATTCTGAACAGTGGAAGAGATGACAAAGAAATCCCACTCCTGCTGCAAAGGATACACAACCACAAAGGGTGGCCCCTCTCTCTCTCTCTCAGCTGGATGCCAGCTGTAACCACTCCCCACAGATAAAAGTCACAGCACACCTCCTCTTCAGACTTCTACTGGCTGGAGCCCTCAGGGGGCCTCTCACCCCAGCTCTTCAGCAGCTGCTCAGACCACCTCGTCCTGGAGCAGACCAGGAAACCATTTTCGGACCCTGGGCCCTGCACAGGCCTGACCGATACACAAGCCAGCATCTGGAGAGGACCCTCTTCGCCCAGGGAACATGTACGGGCAAATACAGAGCTAAGTTTGCTGGCTTAACCTCATCACTGGTAGCAGGAGAAAAGATCTTGCCTGCCAATCCAGCTCTGATGTATTTCTCCTCAGCCTTTACCGGAAAGCGAACCCCAGATGGAGCCGGAAAGCCGACAGATTTAGGCATGCTTTGGAATGTGAGGAGAACCTGCTTAAATCGGGCTGCATCCAAGCCGGTGAACATGGCAGAGACCAGGCCTCCGGTACCGAGCACACATGCTGCAGAGCTAAACGCTTGCACGCTGCTGAACAAACCAACAACGATTCTCCTTCCTTGGAATGGCCAAACTGGACAAAACTCACACGGTTAAAAGACAGGTTTGGGCATAGAAAGAGCTGAGGGAGAAGTTAAATGGTTCGTCTGGAAATTTTCGGTAACTCGTTTGGACACATGGTGCCTTTAGAACAAAAGGCTAACGGAGGTAGCTCACGCTAGCCTTCCTTTCATGGTATTGCTAATATCATTTGAGTGTGTTTTTATGGTTATAACAAAAAGGTTATCTCCACAAGGGTTTCATACATTGATGGGACATTAATGTTTACATTATCCAGCCCACTCATTATGACAAAAAATAAAGCTAAAGCCTTTATTTGTTAGTGCCGAATGCCCGCTAGCCGAAATGCTATTAGCTTCTGTTAACATCCGATTTCCGGACATTCAAAAGGAGCAGTTTTAAACCATAAAAGCTTAACCGTTCTGCTCGGCCATCCTTTGATGGGGCTATGAGCCTTTTTCCCACATTAATATTGAATATTACAGTTTTTTACAATTGCTATGACAGATTTTTCAATACTTTTAACAATTTTCCAAAACTCTTAACACAGTTAGCACTACATCCTGATGTGTAAGCTATACGATTAACACATTTCTTCTTGCTTTAACACATAATGCATACAATTAACGCAAATTAAAAATGCTTAAACTCCTTTTACACACTGGCTCAAACAAGACCAAAACAATAGAATTTTACAGCCAAATTTACCAATGCTTTAACACTGTATGTCAGAACAGATAACACCACGTTCTAAACCTAACCTTACAGGCTAAAGTCAAGGTGAACAACTCTTCATATTGAATTGAAACACAAATATATTCCCTGTATTTTATTCCATTGCTAATGAGAAACATCGGATTGAAGTTATGCAGTTGTTAAAATCACAGATAATTCCCATCTAGGAAGCACACTCAAGTGTTGATGTTCTTGTAATCACATGATCATATGCTATAAAAGAGGACTCTTTGGGCTGGTCTTGGCTGGAAAAGGAACAATTTGGAGCAACACAATGTGAGAAAGAAAGAAAGAAAGAAAGAAAGAAAGAAAGAAAGAAAGAAAGAAAGAAAGAAAGAAAGAAATGCCTGTACGAGGGCGAGGAAGACGAGTACCAGGACAAGGGAGAGGAGTGGGTCAAGGTAGAGGGGTAGGAGTAAGAATGCGTGGTGGCACTCAAAGAAGGACCAGAGCTAAGATAAGATGAGATAGTCTTTATTGATCTCACATTGGAGAAATTCACTTGTCACATCGGCTCAGTAGTCACTCAATAGTCAGGAGTAGGAAAGGGTGCATCAATTATATACAGTGGATCAAAAAGAAAATGAGAAAAAACATAAGAATATAAAAAAAAAAAAAGAATACAAAAGAAGTCGGAGTAGGCAGATGATGTCATGCGTACATCCTAGTTATATACACATATATATGTACACACACACACACACACACACACATATATATATATATATATATATATATATATATATATATATATATATATATATATATATATATATATATGTATGTATATATATATATATATATATATATATATATATGTATATATATATGTATGTATGTATCTATGTATGTATCTATGTATATATGTAACAAATAAGAGCCACTATCATTGGCCATGTCATAAACCACGGGCTATCACACAGAGGCTGGTGAACGAGTACAGCCAAATATCAGCTGGGACACAGTGGCATCTATTGTCCGTATTTTCAGACAAACCAACAGTTAGGATATTGCTTCTCCTACAGCAAAGTGTAAATACTGTAAAATTACCCTTTATAGTATTAGAGTGACTTTATGCCTCCAGTCTCTTGATATGTAACTGTATTTTGTCCCTCTGAGGATTCAACGTCTACCTCCCTCAGGGGGCAGAGGAAAGCTCCTGAATGAATATATATATATATATATATATATATATATATATATATATATATATATATATATATGCACCTGACACATCTAAAATAATGCAGTTTCTGTAATTTCAGCTGATGATTTTTTGTTGTCATTGTGTTATGATTGACTAAATGTTCCTGTTGAAAGAGAACATGTGTTAGTGTTTTGAATAATTTGTGGTGGATGGGTGTGGTATTGATCACGTGGTGTCAGCAGTGATTGTAAGATCACCTGTTTTGCTCACCTGGGGGGTTGTCAGTGAGTGGGTGATGGGGGATGTCTACTTTTTGCTGACCGCTTTAAGCATTGGATGCCTTTTGTACTTTTGCCTTTGATCAAGGCTTGAACTTGTGGATTCATTTTTTTGCTTCATTGCAACTGGTGTTTTGAAGATCAACAACAATAAAAGGATCTTAACCGCAGCTTGGACTGAAGTTTTGAATAGCGAGCGCGTCAACAAGAATTCCCCTATTCAGCCGCTCGGCGACGCAGAGTTTGTTTGACTGTCGCCAATATTTGTCAGCAAAAAATCGACAGCAAGCTTCTCGCACATTAGGAACTGCGACGCGAGCCCGCACAACCCCGCCATCCTACACCTACGAAAGCGGATCACTTGAGACGGAGAAGGAGAAGACAACGGGGGTATGTAACCGGCGCGTTTTTTGTGCCGTTTAAACCCAGCTTGGTTCCGCCAGGTGAAGCTGTTGTTGTGACACACCCCGCCCCCGCTACGTTTTGCTGTTGGACTGTGGCTGCGGGATTTTGGTGTGCGTGTGTGCGTGGCTCTGCGTGAGTTCAGCAAGCTGATGCTTTGAAGTTTCCTTTCATTTGGATTTTGGCAAATGACATAAAATGAGTGGATCATCTGCTGCATCTGTTGGTGAAAAACCTGAAAAGGATAAAAGAACTATCGTTCTTACTGAGAAAACTCTCGCAAATAAAATTGAAACGATCCAAACAGAGCGGAAAAGGCATGTAAATAAAATGAAAGGTGTAATTGTGTCTCTTAAAGATCTAATGAAAGATGATGAAAATTATTCACAAGTAATGTTACAGTTGGATGAGTTAAGACACCTCTCCAAGGATGCCAATGCATTGCATGACTCGCTGCTGACTTTAATTCCACTTGATGAGAAACATAAGCAAAACACATGGTTCTCAAGCATCACTAAATACAACAAGGGGTTTATTGAAGATGTTGAAATATGGCTTTCTGAAAACAATAAATGCTCAAGCAGGCCATCCTCCGGCATGTTACAGTCAGAGAAAACCCCAGTAGAAGGAAAGGCGGAGGTTCAACAGCATATGGAACCTGAATTGTCTGTTAATCCCCAGCATGACAACCACGAGGATGTGTTGCCATCTGATAGTGTTTCAAATCAAGGGAGCAGGTCAAGCTCTAAAGTATCATCAACTTCATCTGCACGTCTCAGGGCAGAAGCTGAAATGGCCGCCTTGCTCACGCGTCAAAATATGCTGAAAGAAAAACACGCTCTGGAAGAACAAGAGGAGCAACTGAGGAAAAGGAAAGAACAGCTTCAGCTTGAAGCAGAAATAGCTGCAACTGCTGCAAAAGTAAAAGTGCTGAAAACTGGATCTGCAGTGCAAAGCACAGCTTCACGGAAATCCAACGGAATGGAATCCTATTTCAAAACAGAAGGAAATGCTCTTGAGCTCCTTAAAGCAGATTCAAAGACTTTTGTTTCACAGACACTTCCCAGGAGAAGTAAAGATTTTGGAAATGCAGAGCTACAAGTAAAAACAATGCAACAGAATGCGACAAGGGAAAAACCTGCACCTCTTCTTATGGGGCCTGATCCTCTAACCAGGACAGCTTCATATATGCCTCTGCAGGAAGCAGCTCAACCAGTAGCCAATGAAACCCTGTTGTCCATCATGGAGAAACAAAACGAGTTAACTTGTATGTTGGTACGTCAGCAAGGTCTTTCTTCGCTGCCTAGAAGAGAAATTCAACCCTTTGATGGCGATCCTCTTCATTTCCAGGCCTTTATGCGTTCATTTGAGCAGGTTATTGAAGGAAAGACAGACGATCCGGATGATTGCCTGCATTATCTTGCACAGTACACTAGGGGTCAGCCCTGCGAACTTGTCAAAAGCTGTCAACATATGCCTGATGGTGCTGGATATGTAAAAGCTAAGACTATGTTGTATGAGCACTTTGGAAATGTGCATATTATTGCATCTGCTTATCTGAATAAAATTCACTCATGGCCTTTGATTAAATCAGAAGATGGAAAAGCTCTTCAGGCATACTGTTTGTTTCTACGTGCATGTTGCAATGCGATGGAGGAGGTTTATGATCTTTCTGAATTAAATACACCTGCCAATATGCTTGCTGTGATTAGAAGATTGCCTTATAAGTTGAAAGATAAATGGCGAACAGCAGCATGTGACATCCAGGAGAAGCAGCATCGCAGAGCTACATTTATTGACATCGTTTTCTTCCTTGAGCGTCAAGTTAAAATTACTACAGATCCTGTCTTTGGAAATCTATGTGACGCTCCATCAACATATTTAACAGTCAAAAAAAGTGATGGAGAGAAATGTTGTCCTCGTCCAAGAACTAGAGGAAGTAGCTTTGGCACAACCATCTCTGCCGTCGAGAGAAATAATTCTTCAGAGGCTCAAGAACATCAGACTGCTGTGAAGATTTGTTTGTTTTGCAAAGGTGGACACAAACTGGATTTATGTTCTGTGTTTGATAAGAAACCTCATAATGAGAAGATTTTATTTCTTAGGAAGAATAATGTGTGTTTTGGTTGCCTGTGCACAGGGCACATCAGCAAAGAATGCAGAAATCGCCTTTTATGTAAAATCTGTGGTTTCAGACATGCAAGCATACTTCATATCCACCACAAGAAGAACAAGGTTAAACTTGACACTGAAGCAGATAACACTCCTGTCACAGTCCAGACTAGTGGCCTTACTGGGGCCGGGGAACAAGACTGTAAGCTTTCCATTGTGCCAGTCAAAGTAAAATCAAAGAAAGGTCAAAGAACAGTGGAAACATATGCCTTTCTAGACCAAGGGAGTTCAGCATCCTTTTGTACAGTGGGTCTTATGGACAAGCTGAATCTCACTGGGAGAAAAACAAAGATTCTTTTGCGCACCATGGGACAAGAGAAAGTGATGGACTTTATTGTACCTGAACTGGAAATCGCTGGATTGCACAGCAATATGTATTGTGACATGCCTGACCTCTTCACTCAGCACAGAATGCCTGTAGACCTGAGTAACATCCCAAAGCAACGCGACCTGGATAAATGGCCACATTTGAAGGATGTTCATTTACCGGAGATAAAAGCACAGGTGGAGCTTCTGATTGGCATGAACATGCCCAGAGCTCTAGAACCTTTGGAGGTCATCAGAAGTGAAGGTGACGGACCTTTTGCCATTAAAACGATGCTCGGTTGGACAGTGAATGGGCCACTTGAACAAGAATGCTGTGGAAAACCAAATTGTCCATTAACAGTCACTACCAACAGGATATCTGCTGTTACATTGGACAAGTTATGGAAACAACAGTTCAAGATGGACTTCCCTGAGAGCAGCTATGATGAGCATGTGGGGCTGTCACAGGAAGACTCTAGGTTTATGGAGTTGGCTAATAAGACCGTGACCTTGAAGGATGGACACTACAGTATTGCCCTGCCTTTGAAAGACAGAGACATAAGAATGCCTGATAACCGTGTAATTGCTGAACAACGTGCCTTAAGCTTGAAGAAAAGGTTCATCAGAGATAAAGACTTCCACAAAGACTACACTGTGTTCATGAAAGATCTTATATCCAGAGGTTATGCAAAAGGAGTGCCAATTGCAGACTTGGAGCGACATGATGGGAAGGTTTGGTATATCCCTCATCACGGGGTTTATCATCCTACCAAAGGGAAGATTCGGGTCGTATTTGACTGTGCGGCATCATTCCAGGGCATTTCTCTTAATGCACAGCTCCTAAGAGGTCCTGATTTGACAAATAATTTGGTGTACGTACCAGAGGAAGACGCTGACCTATTGAGGTTTCTCTGGTGGCCGGGAGGTGACTTCAATCAGAGCATGCAGGAGTATAGGATGGGCGTTCATTTGTTTGGAGCAACGTCCTCTCCGAGTTGTGCTAACTATGCTCTGCGGAAATGTGCGGAAGACAACAAAGCACACTTCAACCAGCAGACCTCAGACTCATCTGCGCCAAGGGAGGCTTCCACTTAACAAAGTGGATAAGTAATAGCCGCAGGGTCCTGGCAGTAATACCTGAGGAGGAGAGAGCTAAGGAAGTTAAAAATCACAGAAACTGTACCAGACAAAAGGGGGCTTGTACGCCAGGTCTGGGTTAAGACTCCAACCAGCCATTTATGCAGACCCATCACACAGATATGCCTTCTTCAGGAGAGATCCGACCAATAAAGACAACACTTTTTCGACCTGGTTTGACATGACTCTTTGACTTGACTTTAATACTACTAGATGTACATCGCAGACTGACTATATTAGGCTAAGTGCTGGTAACCTCTGGCCTATGACTGACTGACTACATATGGACAAAAGAAGAAAAAAGGAAATGAGTTTATGGACTATTTCAATGTGTAATGTCTCATTCAGTGTTCTGATATAATGTATATGGTGTTGGATGTGTAATTATTACTGTGTAATGATGTAATAATTAGGGGCCGGAATGTGGTGGATGGGTGTGGTATTGATCACGTGGTGTCAGCAGTGATTGTAAGATCACCTGTTTTGCTCACCTGGGGGGTTGTCAGTGAGTGGGTGATGGGGGATGTCTACTTTTTGCTGACCGCTTTAAGCATTGGATGCCTTTTGTACTTTTGCCTTTGATCACGGCTTGAACCTGTGGATTCATTTTTTTGCTTCATTGCAACTGGTGTTTTGAAGATCAACAACAATAAAAGGATCTTAACCGCAGCTTGGACTGAAGTTTTGAATAGCGAGCGCGTCAACAAGAATTCCCCTATTCAGCCGCTCGGCGACGCAGAGTTTGTTTGACTGTCGGCAATATAATTATTTAATTTTGAAACATGTTTGCAGTGTTTTGTTAGTGTATTATTGTATTTTGAAAATTAGTTTTGGAGTTTAGCTTACGATGTGTGAATTTGAACATGAAATTAACAGTTTCGCCAATTGTGTGTTTTAGGTGTGTTGGTACGTTAAGAGTTTAGGAAACCTGTTAAATGTATTGAAAACTGTGTCATCTTCACAATAACCAAACTCAAGTTGTTCACCACCCTCTCCATCTTTCCGGCAGAACCCGTGAGACCTTAAACCCGCAGAAAGAACCATAATTTTCCCAACCATACAATAAACCTTTTAAATCTACGTTTTGTCAGTCATTGCGTTCCACAGTGTCACATTTACATAAAACATGAAAACATGTTGATATAATCAAAGTTGGACTGGTCCCTTTTTCTGGAAAAAAGAACCAGAGTTTCTCAGAATTCACAGTTAGCATACAGTCAAATTGAGTTTGTATAACGCCTGCTTTCTAGGTAGCACCAGGTTCTTCAGCAGAGCAACAGAGATGAGTCTAAGAACCAGGGCCCCGTTCTTTGTACGTCACTAACTCAGTTAGCTGGATTTGACTGTTGACGATTTTTGGCATGATCTTGCATCTTTTGGTTCTTCGAAACTCATCCTGGACTTGCTGTCATTGCATGTGCGCAAACTTAAGCCTGCTCGCTTGCAGGCTTATTTCACGTAAATAGGATTAGATCGCGGCTTTATAAACTGAGGAGACAGGGAAGTCTGTCGTAGCCATGTCTTACCCTTTTGTACGACAGCAACCTATTGCGGAAGGTGCAAGAATAATTTGCAGAGCTTTTCGACTGAGAATTGTAAAACGGATGTTTCGTCATTTTTGTATTTGCATTATTTCTTATTTTATAAATAAAGAATTTTTAGTTAAAATTCAAGGTTTGCACGCGTCCTTTACTTCCAGTGTCTAAGGAATGACACCGATATTGGATCTGTTGCCATAACAAGTGGCTTTTTAAAATACACGATAATAATTAAAGGCTACCATTTTGTAGAATATTCTTGTACTTCACTTTTTTGCCCATGTTCTAGTGGCTCCCGTGGAGGCTCTTACATAAAAGAACAAAGTAAATATGAAATTATTAAAATGCAGAAATACATATTGTAGAAAGTGATGGAAACATCTAACATGGATAGCACTTACGCATTTAATTTGTCTGCTGCTTTTTGCCAGCCTTCTCTCCTGCCTTTAGCAGACTTTGAGGTGTTCCCTGTCGTTTTAATTAATGACTCAAATTCGGCATAACCTTAAAAGCTCTTGTTCTGCTTGGGAGAAAAACTGTGGGTGTTCTTTGGCCATGCTGAACAGCCAATAGCAGCGTTGGTGATCATTGTTTCTGCTATCGACACATTTCCCCTTTTAAACAAACGCATGAACGTGCAGTTATCTCAGATAACTCAATCCAGCCATACTAATCATAAACAACAGGTGTGTTGGAAGAACCCAATTAGCCGGATCAGGATTAGCCGGATGAAATCATCTTGGATGTCTCATTTGATCTTGGATGTTTTCGGCAACATACGAAGAACGGACCCCAGAAGGCAGTCAGATCTAAGCTCGTTATACTAACCTACCTGTCCTGCCTCCAACACAGGTGAAGCTCCGCCTCCTTCCATGTAGCAGCTTTACTGTGTCTCAGTCTGTTGTTCAGATCTTGTTCTTCAACACTTTGGACCGTTTGTCAAACTGTAAGTTTACTTTGTTTCCTACAACTTTGTCTTGAGGAACTTTCCTGTTTGTTTCTGCTCTCTGATGTTGGAGAACATGTTGACTTCTGATTTCAGCACAAAGTTTCATCTCTGCTGTTTAAAACTAATCTGCAGTAATACGGTTTCATTTGTGTTAATCTGAATTATCTAAGTGCTAGAATAAAAAAAATTATGTTCATGGTTTTTGTTTTTTATACAAAAACAACAGAAACTTTTTAGTTCCTGGGTCTAAACCGTCGTCTGTGGTTCTGCAGCCCCTTTTAGTCTTTCTAGTCAAACTTGAATCACTACATTCCATCAACATCAGCCTTTAACTTCTGTTTGTTGTCAAAAAAAATCTGTATTCAGATTTAACATTTGATTTAGTTTCAGTCTGATTTCCAGTGTGATAAAATGAGAACAAATTGTTTTATCATCTTTATTAAACCTCTACCAGCAACTGGCATGTAACATCTGTCTGTAACAGCAAAGAGGCTTGAATTGGAGGCAACCGGACTTTCGTTCATTTTTTTTTAAAGCGTTTCAACACCTATCCAGGAGTCTTTGTAAATTCTGGTGGCTCACACTTGAACAACCTGTAGTTGCTGTGCTGCTGTTTTTAACAACATGGAGGCCCATCCTCCTAGGCACATTCCAAGTCAGACTTCATTCCCAAAGTCCAACACCTGAGACTGAAACCAGAGGAAACCATTGATTCCTTTCACGTCCCTTCTCTTTTCACCTGTATTCCTACATCAGAGGCAGTGAACCTATCAAGACTCAGTTGGAACATGATGATTCACTAAAAGACAGAACTAATTTAACATTTGTAACTCGTTGGACCGCTAACTCTCAACCACATATTTCACGTACAGAGGCAGCTTTTACAGAAAGAGAGACATGGGTGTGCCTTGGGTTCCCCAGTGTCACCCATCATGGCCAATTTGTACAAGGAGGAGGTGGAGAACAGGACACTCAGTGTTTACAAAGGAACATGACCAGGGGTCCGTTCTTCGTACGTTGCTTAAAACATCCGAGATCAAATGAGACATCCAAGATGATTTCATTCGGCTAATCATGATCCGGCTAATTGGGTTCTTCGAACACACCAGTTGTTTACGATTAGTATGGCTGGATTGAGTTATCTGAGACAACTGCGCGTGCCTGCGTTTGTTTAAAAGGGGAAATGTATCGATAGTAGAAACATTGATCAGCAACGCTGCTATTGGCTGTTCGGCATGGCCAAAGAACGCCCACAGTTTTTCTCCCAAGCAGAACAAGAGCTTGGAAGGTTATGCTGAATTTGAGTCATTAATTAAAACACCTCAAAATCTGTTAAAGCCAGGAGAGAGGGCTGGCAAAAAGCAGCAGACAAATTAAATGTGTAAATACAGTCCATGGTAGATGTTTCTATCACTTTCTACAGTATGAATTTTTGCATTTTAATAATCTCATATTTACTTTGTTCATTTATGTCAGAGCCTCCACGGGACCCACTAGAACATGGGGACAAGTAAAAGTGAAATACAAGAATATTCTACAAAATGGTAGCCTTTAATTATTATACTTTATTTTTAAAAAGGCACTTGTTATGTCAAGAGAAATTTCAGTGTCATTCCTTAGACACGGGAAGTAAGGGACATGTGCAAGCTGGGAATTTTAACAAAAAAAAATCTTTATCCATAAAAAATTAACATTTTCCTTTTCCAAGTCATCC
Organism: Fundulus diaphanus; assembly: GCA_037039145.1. NCBI lineage: Eukaryota > Metazoa > Chordata > Actinopteri > Cyprinodontiformes > Fundulidae > Fundulus > Fundulus diaphanus. The sequence goes on along the minus strand of CM073121.1, from coordinate 55,134,075 downwards.
ACAGTTTACATGGTAAAACTGTATTGCTCCGTGGCTAGATAATCCATCCATAGTTTTTTCTAATCCAATATACGGCTGGACAGGAAGCAAGCCTTTCAAAGTAAACTAAACTTCACAATAAAATGGCCCGAACAAATCTTACTGAATATGATAAAAATAAAAAGCAAACCATCATACAAATAACTTAAATATTTTAGATTTATGGCTCCAACACCACTTTTTCCTCTTTAAAAGCCACTGTTAAATGATGTGTTTGTTTATAACAGCCACCAAGAAAATCTCTCTACAATTACACTGTCGCGCTGCGCTAAAGGATCCTGTCTATTGCGCAATACGCGATTAATTCGATAAACTCTGCAAATTATTCTTGCACTTTCCGCAACAGGTTGCAGTCGTAAAAATGGACATGGCTACGGCAGACTTCCCTATCTCCTCCGCTTATACAGCCGTGATCTAATCTTGTTTACATGAAATAAGCCTGCTCTCAAGCAGGCTTAAGCTGGCGCACATGTTGCTATGACAACAAGTGCAGGATGTCTTTCGAAGAACCAAACGATCCAAGATCATGCCAAATCGTCAACAATCAAATCCTGCTAACTGAGTTAGCGACGTACGAAGAACGGACCCCAGCTCACTAGTTTAGTGGATGTGACTTGGGTCAAAACCGAACCAAAGAAGTTGAGATATTCACCTACAACACTAACTCAATGGACAGCAACATGAGGTTTACCAGAAAAGATGACAAGAACAACATGTTTCCTTTTCTGTACATTGCAGTAGACATGGAGGAAAACGGAAGTCTTAAAACTGAGGTTTACCAAGAGCCCACATACAGAGACCAATACACACAGACCAATATCTGCATTTTGATTCACATCACCCACTGGAGCACAACTCTCTGTTATCAGATGTCTGAGTTACCAGGTTTAAAACATTCTCCCTGCCACAGAGGAGAAACAAGAAGAACACAAACACATGGTGTCCAGATTTTGGACAGGTTGAACAGATGATTTGAAAGAGGCATGAAAGAAGCCATCTTGGTCAAAAGAGAAAATAATTCACTGAACAGAGGGGAGGATTGAGCTTCCAGCTCCCTTGTGTTTACAACTTGGTCCTCCAATCCAGAGAGATTACATCAGCATCTCATTATAATCCAAGTGACCCAGTACTCCACTCGCACCAAGCAACAACTTCTAATGACCCAGGACAATGGCAGGTGGGTCATTGATTTGAATCTGACTTGTAATGTGCCTAGGAGGATGGGCCTTCATGTCCTTTAGAAGTAGCCTGCTCAGAGCCAGAACCAGAATTGACGAATAATCTTGACAGATGTCTAAACGTTTTCAGAAAGAACTGAAGCCGGTCTAATTCTGGTTGTCTCTGATTAAAGCCTTGATAACTGATAATTTGCACCGGCACGTCTGTTTGTAGTTCTTCTTCTTTGAAAAAACTAACCAGTAATAATGAATCTGATGCTTTGAGCTCTGGTGGTCCTCTGCTCTTATAACCATCAGCTGAAATGGTTTCACGTGCTGAACTGAGTCAATGTGATTTAATGAAGCTTCCAGTCAGAGTGAATCAGTGTCAGTGGATGAACTGTTGCTCCATGGCTCCATCTAGTGGTCAGATAGTAGAAGTACAGCAACTGATGGCAGCTTCCTCTGCCTCTCACTGCTGTCTGACTGCATTCAACTGACACTGATATGAAGCAGAGGAGAAGAGCCAATCAGAGGAGGAGCAGCTGATCTTTTTCCAGCACTAATGATGTAAAGGATGATCAGAGTTGATGATCAGATGAATGATTTGTGTTTCCTCTGCAGGTGAAGGTAGAAAGTGTGTGTGAGCTGATGTGGATGTGAATTCAGCAGCATGGATCAGTGTGAGGACAGAGAGGAGGGAGTCCCTCCCTCTAAAACCACTCTGTGTGGGGAAGCTGAGAGCCAGAGCCACGCTCAGAGGTGAGATCAGCATCTCTAAGTGTCCAGAGCCCTTTTCACACAGCGTTCTCACTATATCAGGCCAAAAGAGACCAAGTGGTCCTGAAGCTGCTGCTGTTCCTCTTTGCTGCTTCATCCAGACTGAACAGAGCAGCTCAGCATGGTACCAGTGGGTTCTGACAAACAGCAAGTCAGTGTTGCAGAACCAGCTGAGTGACACCAGCCTGTTGCTTAGAGCTCTGGGTTCCAGCAGGACACATCTGGAAAAACTCACCAACTTCCAGAACATTTCCTGGATCTTGATGACCAACATGTGTTCAACATTATTCATTCTAGAAAGAAGGACGGCTGATCAGACATTTATGGAAGAATCTTTACATTTATTTTCTGTCTAAACACAACCCAGACCAACAGAACCAGATGGTCCCTCTATGTATTATGGAACCCGTATTGGTCCCAGTTCTTACCCAGAGTTGTTCTGCATCAAACCTAAATATTTAATTAAGATGGAGTCGTTATTTAATTTGTAGACAATTAAATCTGGGTCCTATATTTCAGCCCAGACCCTCTATGTATGCATTAAAATAAGTTTTCTTCTTAAAGGATTCCTAAGACACACAAATGTAAACATCAACCAGAACCAGAACCCAGCTGTGTGTCCTTCAAAAGCGATGATTCAAAGGATAACATCATTGACTTCAAATCTTCAGGACCTGCATCCTCAGAGAGGTGAGCTGTATCTAACTGTTGTAACTGTGGAAACTGAGTCAGTGTGAAATGTTTTTATTCCAACATGTGTTTAACGTGAGCTCAGCTCTTTTTCCCACATTTCTATGTTCATATGTGAAGTGGTGTGTGTTGGATGTTCTCCAGAACCACAGCAGTGAAAGTGGAAAGAATGGATGTTGTTGGAGGCGTCCTGGATGCTGCTACATCATGTTTAACAGCTCTGATCTGTTTGCTTTTGGGCCTCATTGATTAGTCGCCATCATTAAACACTTTTCTCTGCTTAAAGTCAAAGATTTAGTTTGGACTGGAGCTCACTCTGATTGGTTCTGTTCCATGTTAATGAGCTAACTGGACTGTTTAGTCCCTCTCCCATATTCATAGTGATTGAATCAAATCCAACATGGAACCAACTGGACTTTCTTTCGTTGTTCCTGAACCGTTTTGTCATTGTATCTGAAAGTCTTCCTCAGTTTTAGTGACTGAAGAGTTTCAGTTCTTCTCAGCTGGAGCTGGAACAATCACTGGGATCAGAACCAGAGACTTGGTGTTGTTCCCTCACAGGAGTTTAGAGCTGCAGCTGTTCTTCAGCTCTTAAATATCTCAGTGGATTTATTACATTTCAGTTGAGCTTCAGACAAGTTAGCAGAACTGAAGCAACTCATTAAAATGTGTCAGAAATGCTCTGGTCTAAATGCTTCTCTAGATTTTTCTTCAACAGCTTTATTGTTACTTTGGGAAACTAATAAAATCCTGATTTCACTGCAAGGAATCATGTTGTGATATTTTAGCCAATCACCAGCCCTAGTATGGACCGGTCTCCTCAGTCGGGGTCGGAGGTTCTGGAAATGACCCGTTACATTTCTTTAAGAGCCAAGAACAGAAACCCAGTTCCTCCCAGTGAGCTCTCAGATGCTCCAGTTCTATTTGCAGACAGAGGTTTGATCCGTTATCTCCAGAAATCAGCTGCCCTGTTCTGATGAAAACACCTTCATGTCTTCATGTCTGGAGTGTTGATGCTGATCAGGAGGTTCTGCTGCTTCCTGGCTCCATGTCAGACTAAAAGTGGATCACATTTCCACGACCCGCTGGGAAATACCTGGTAGAGCCAGTCTGACCCATCAAGACTTGGTTCATGTGTGCGTTGTGAGAGCAGTTCAGCAGGAAAGGAAAGCTTCATCATCATAAGAATAAATTGATACTTTATTGATCTCACAATGGAGATATTCACTTCTGCATTTAACCCATCCCCTTGGTGACCAGTGGGCTGCAACTGTGGGGCGACTGTGGGGCGCCCGGGTAGCAATCAGGGGTTAAGGGCTTTGCTCAGGGACCCAGAATCTGGGTCCCAGAGTGCAGGCAGTTGGGATTGAACCAGGTACTTGCATCCTTCTCAGAGTGCAACCGCACTGCTCTAACCACTAGGCCAACACTCCCTACCAGAATTTAATACTCCAAGCCTCCCACAATGAGATTCAATCTACTGATCTCTTGCATGGCAAGCGGACACCATCATGTGGTTGGTGGAACCAAGCTGAGCTGAAGTGGACCATCAGAGGTTCTGCTAGTTCTTAGTGGATCAGCAGGAACATTAAACATCTCCAACTATCCTCTGGTTCTCTGCTCACATCCAGTTGTCCTTCCTGGACCTTTACCTTCTGATTGTCTCTGTGTGGACAGATATAATTTGAGCTCACTGGCTTCCAGGGACCTACAGGATCCATTTTAAAATACTCACCATCACATCAGAACCTTACATGGACATGTAGGAGATTATGAGACTGGACTGCAAAGTTGGTTGCCATGGAAATTACAGATAAACTGACTCTGAAGGCAAAGTGTCTGACATACTTATACTGGACAGAATCACTGCTACGTGTGATATGTGTCAGCAAGGACGTCTGCATTACAGATCTTCTCCACCAATGGAATGCTGATATCATACTGGGATTGCCCTGAATGGGTGGACAAATGGTTCAAATTGTTCAGGGACCGGTTGCATTGCGTTGTTATGAGAACATAGTTCTGTCCGTGAACATTCCTCTGCTTATTAGATTAAATATGGAAAAATATAGTTATGATTTGAAGAGTCTTTTTATTACTACAGAAGTCTACAATACAAAACACAGATTATCAGATAAAAGAACAAGGGGAGGCCGAGAACAGATCAATAGTTTGAACAGGCACACATCCACATATCTCAGACATCCTCCAGGTCCACATCAACTCAGATCTAGTAATCAGAACCTGCTGGATTTCCCACACACTGTCCCGAAGACCTATCTGGAGAGAACCTTTACCTCCACTTTCTCCAAGCTCTGGCACACTGTCCCCACTAGCATCAGATCTGCTGCCAGCGTGGACAGTATGAAGTCCCAGTTCAAGGCTGATTTTTGAAAATGTCTACTGGGTGGTGTTATGCCATCAAAGCCATGGACACCATTCAGATTGAATTGGAAGCTGAAAAAGTTTTACACACTTGCTTTTTCACACCCAAAGCAGAGACAGCCTCTGATTGTTCCAATAAGACTTTTGTACTTAAAATAGAAACAAGTCATCTTCATCATCTCATTTTGAGTGCAGGATGTCTAACTATTATAATTTATTTTAGGGGTCAAAATACTCATTCCATTGGCATATAATATTATTTACCTGCTCAAATCTAGAACAAAAACACAAGTTTTAAGAACATTTTACTTATTTTTAGATCCGTTTTTGCAGTGTGACAATAGGTCAGGTCATTTCTGGCCAGACCCTGAGTCTCTTCATTGTTCTTCCTGGGTCTGCTCTGGAGGACAGGGCCTATGGGTGGCTGGGACTAGCCAGCCATGCCCTGCGAGCCACACAGACACAGACTCTTAGTCACTTCTGATTCAATCAATCAATCATGATTTGTTGATTGAAATATAGTGTTAATTGAGATAAACAGGATTATATAGTGATGTTCTCTGGGTGTTCATTTTATCTCTGTTAAGTTCTTGAACTTGAAGAGACGTTGTCACTCCTTATTCTATGTGTGTCCAGAGTATGCTGGAAAAAGATTGCCAGTGCTCGAATCAACTCTTTTCCACTATTGTCCTGATACCAACTTAAGAGCTGATATCCACTGGACAATATCTAACAGACAGATAGTTAATTATTAATTCAATTCAATTTTATTTATATAGCGCCAATTCATGAAGCAGAGCCTGAGGACTCTGGGTCGGGTTCTCCCATCTCTGGTGCTGAGGTTGCCGAGGTTGTTAAAAAGCTCCTCGGTGGCAAGGCTCCGGGGGTGGATGAGATTCGCCCTGAGTACCTTAAGGCTCTGGATGTTGTGGGGCTGTGTTGGTTAACGCGGCTCTGCAACTTTGCGTGGACATCGGGGGCAGTTCCCCTGGATTGGCAGACTGGGGTGGTGGTCCCCCTATTTAAAAAGGGGGACCGGAGGGTGTGTTCCAACTACAGAGGAATCACACTCTTAAGCCTCCCTGGTAAGGTCTATTCAGGGGTTCTGGAAAGGAGGGTCCGTCGGATAGTCGAATCTCGGATTCAGGAAGAGCAGTGTGGTTTTCGTCCTGGCCGTGGAACACTGGACCAGCTCTATACCCTCAGCAGGATTCTTGAGGGGGCATGGGAGTTTGCCCAACCAGTCTACATGTGTTTTGTGGATCTGGAGAAGGCATTCGACCGTGTCCCCCGGGGGATCCTGTGGGGGGTACTCCGGGAGTATGGAGTACCGGACCCTTTAATAAGGGCTGTCAGGTCTCTGTACGACCGGTGTCAGAGTCTGGTCCGCATTGCCGGCAGTAAGTCGGACTCGTTTCCGGTGAGAGTTGGACTCCGCCAAGGCTGCCCTTTGTCACCGATTCTGTTCATAACTTTTATGGACAGAATTTCTAGGCGCAGCCAAGGTGTTGAGGGGATCCGCTTTGGTGACCTTAGGATTGCGTCTCTGCTATTCGCGGATGACGTGGTCCTATTGGCTTCATCAGGGCGTGATCTACAGCTCTCGCTGGAGCGGTTCGCAGCCGAGTGCGAAGCGGCCAGGATGAAAATCAGTGCCTCCAAATCCGAGACCATGGTCTTGAACCGGAAAAGGGTAGAGTGCCTTCTCCGGGTTGGGGAGGATGTCCTGCCCCTAGTGGAGGAGTTCAAGTATCTTGGGGTCTTGTTCACGAATGAGGGGAAGATGGAGCGGGAGATCGACAGGCGGATTGGTGCAGCGTCTGCTGTGAAGCGGGCGCTGTACCGATCCGTTGTGGTGAAGAGAGAGCTGAGCCAAAAGGCGAAGCTCTCGATTTACCGGTCGATCTACGTTCCTACCCTCATCTATGGTCACGAGCTTTGGGTCGTGACCGAAAGAACGAGATCCCGGATACAAGCGGCTGAAATGAGTTTTCTCCGTAGTGTGTCTGGGCTCTCCCTTAGAGATAGGGTGAGGAGCTCAGTCATCCGGGGAGGACTCAGAGTAGAGCCGCTGCTCCTCCACGTCGAGAGGAGCCAGTTGAGGTGGCTCGGGCATCTGGTCAGGATGCCTCCTGGACGCCTCCCTGGAGAGGTGTTCCAGGCACGTCCCACCGGGAGGAGGCCCAGGGGAAGACCCAGGACACGCTGGAGGGACTATGTCTCCCGGCTGGCCTGGGAACGCCTTGGGGTTCCTCCTGAGGAGCTGGCCCAAGTGGCTGGGGAGAGGGACGTCTGGGCCTCCCTACTGAAGCTGCTACCCCCGCGACCCGACCCCGGATAAGCGGAAGACAACGGACGGACGGACGGGTGCCAATTCATGAAACATGTCATCTCAAGGCACTTTACAAAGTTAAATTCAACCATATTATACAGATTGGGTCAGATTATACAGATTGGTCAAATTTTTCCTATATAAGGAAACCACTTGATTGCATCAAAGTCCCGACAAGCAGCACTCACTCCTGGGGAAGCGTAGAGCCACAGGGAGAGTCGTCTGCATTGTACATGGCTTTGCAGCAATCCCTCATACTGAGCAAGCATGAAGCGACAGTGGGAAGAAAAACTCCCCATTAACGGGAAGGAAAAACCTCTAGCAGAACCGGGCTCAGTATGAACGGTCATCTGCCTCGACCGACTGGGGGTTACAGAAGACAGAGCAGAGACACAACAAGAGAGACAAAAAAGCACAGAAGCACACATTGATCCAGTAATCTGTTCTACATTAGATGGTAATAGCGGGTGAGCCGTCTTCTTTGGATGATGTCACATTTAACAGAACGCCAGACCAGGTGTACCTACTATGAAGATCAAAGAGAGAGAACAGAAAGTTAAAGCAGAAATGACAACACGTAATGCATAATTGAAGAACAGTAGAACTCTATAGAGTGAGAAAATTAGATCCTGATGTCCTCCAGTAGCCTAAGCCTATAGCAGTAAAACTATAAAGGTAGCTCAGAGTAACTGTTGTGGATGGGCCTTCCCACAACGTAATGATTTGCACTAAGTCCTTCAAAAATTCTAAGTTCTTGGTAAGGCAGTTAAAAATATCAAACAGTAGTCAAAAAGTGAACAAAAGTAGCTGAGTCTCAGTCCAGGGTGGTTTATTGCAACAACACAAGACAACCACACGTGAGATGTGCTCCGGACAACATCATCTGACAACATACAGAAAGCGGTCGGTTTAAATACATTCTCTGGATCTTTGAGCTCCTCCTGTGAGCCACTCCTTTTTTACATAATTTCCATTGTTTTTTCCACGGATATCTTTGTTAATTTTTTACCTATCAGTGGAAACTTTTATGGGGCGTGCTTTTTTTAAAACAAGGTTACACATCACAGCTCCTCCCAATCATGGCCCCTGCTCATTTCCATATGGTTACACGTCATTACCTTTTCGGACTTGGACCTTTTTTCTGTGTTCATTTTGGAGTCTTTCATGTTCTGCTTTACATTGCAAATGGCTTGCCCTTTTGACCCAGAGGTTTTTCAATTTCCCCTGGTAAATTGGTAAATTCCATTGACCCCCTAATTCTTATTCTGGACTTGTTGGTGACACACACACATGTTTCTTAGGTGAATGTTTACAGCACCCCTTATATCAATTGTGATAAGACTATATTTATTATAAGATATTCATTGTGAGATATTAATCCACTACATTCCCCCCTGTGATCCTGTAAAGGGTCACAAAATAAATCACACTCTACAAATGATTGTCTATTTATCATGGCTATGAATGTCTAGAGTAAATATTACTAGTATAACAAAGGCTAATTGTAATTAATACTTAGCACATCACAAACGTACCACGATTAATACCAACGTCTAAGATCAAAACACACTTCTACTAGTAGTAAGGGAAACACAAAACTATGATCACACAGTAAAACATAAGATTTATAGTTAAACAAAGAGGGAACCCCCCCCCTTTGGCACTCTTGTGAGGACTTTTCCCCTTGCTTACTTTTTTTATAGAAGGATTTTCAGGATTTGTTTCAGCAATGTTAATGGGCCTCAGGTTGACATATCCGTGCAGCTTGAACACCTGTTAGGACACCTCAACCCTTTACCCAGGGTGCATTGGACACCCTACATCAAACGAGTTGATGTTTAAATATTAATACCAAATACTCCATCATGCCCGCTGTATCAGGCTAACCAGTCACTTAATGGTCAGTAGACCTTCATTACAACCAACATATGAGCAATCCTATCGATGCTCCCTGCACAGTATTAGTACTGTCACATAGGTTATATACATACATAATTATATTTATCTTTTTAAGCATGCACCATCATATTTATTATTGAAGTATACATAATCATTTCATCATTCACATCAGCTTAGTTTTCTCTTTTCTTTTTTTTTTCTTTTTTATTGAAAGTTCTAAGGTTGGGGATTAGGGAAAACCACCCCCCTTGGAGGTCGATTCCCCAGTCCTTCTGTGGAAGTCCCAGGAGCTTGTCCCTGTAGCTGTGCCAGTGTCGTAGCAGCTAAACGCCACTGCAGTACTTGCCGCCTTGCTGTGTCCCGTTCTGCTGTCATTTGCAGCAGTTTTTCCTGTAAATTGACAATAGTTTGTTGAGCATCCTGAAGACGTCGTGTCAGATTGTCCTGTTCCTGGGTTAACTGGCATACTCTAGCCTTATATTTGGCTTTGTATGTGCTGCGGCGAATTGCGAATATGTGCTTCTTTGACGCCGGAGATAGACCTTTGACTAGCAGAGTGTAAACTCCAGTATCCATGGAGGCAATTTCAGTTTTTAGGTCCTGGGCGGTTCTGTAAAGATCCAGAGGGCTCATTAGAAACCCCTGGACGTGACTCATCTCGAGGGAGCTCAGTTGCATCTGCTGAAAAATATTAACAGTAGGCTCCAATGCAGGATTTCCCATTGCGGTGGGACCCGTCGTCCTCGTGCCCGATGTAGATGGCCTCTCATGACCAGCTCCGTTTGGCCTTCCTTGGCCCGGTGTGGATGGAAACTCCAAGGCAGCTGTGTCCGGCAATCCTCGGTCTGCTGGGTCCTCGGGGCTGAGTGGGCTGAAGATGATCCTCAGGGCCCCTGGTGATGGTGGGTCATCCATGTGTATCTCTCCCAGGTCCACCATTCCTCCCGGTAGTGCAGCGCTAGGGCCCTCTGCTGGATCGTCTGGACGCCTATTAGGGAGACCAGTGCCTGTACCTACATATGCTTGTGTGCCTAACGACGCATGTGCGACGTCTGTGTTTCTTCTATTTGCACGTCCCTGCCAATCCTCAGCGGGTGTGTGGTGCACATTAAAATAAGCGTCCGCCATTTTCAGCAGTCTGCATGTGGAGACATAGTATGTTATAGGTATATATCCACATGAGAGGCACATACTTTTCCTAAAGGAATTTATAAATACTTTTAGCATGCAAATTACTATTTCTAAGCTAATCTATAAATACTTGACATCCATTTAACTACATCTACAGTTGATTATAAAGACTTGGCATGCCATGTACTATATATGTAATATATATAAAAAATATGCACGTACCTGGTGGGGGTGAGAGGGGATCATGGTATTACTTTATATGTCTTGGTCTATCTGTACCTCTATTATGGGGAATTGACCAGTTACTTTCACAATAAGTTTTGAGACCAACCCCCGAATGAGGGGTACGATGCAGCAGATAACTACTAATATTATCAATATTATAGTTCCTAGTATTATTCCTGCCGCTTTGAGGTATCTTGTCCACCCAAGCTTATTGAACCAATCCCAAAACCCCTTCAGCTGAGTGTTCCAGTTGGATCTCTCCACATGTTCATCTCTCATGCGCTTCATTTCTTGAAGAACACCTGTCAGGCTGCCGTTAATATCAGTATGCATAGGGATTAAAGTACAACAATCTGTCCCGATATAATCACATAGCCCCTGGTCTCCGGCCATACGGGATTCCAGTACGAACCTATGTTGTAAAACCATTAGTGATGTAGCATGTAATTGTTCTTTTATAAGGTCTACGCCCTTTATTGTAAAATTTATAAACCTTTGTTGATTGTACCATAGGAGATTTATCCACCTACTATTTCGAGCTATGTATTGCGCATTGGTAATTGTTCCGACGAATGGTATCGAGCCGACTCCTCTCCCAGATTTTATCCAATCACTTCCTATAGCAGCATGTTTCTCTGGCACCCCTAATGGGACCTGATCCCATGTAATGTATACTTCATCTGACATTTGCCAATTCTGTTTGTGCTCAGTAGGAGTGCTTCTTTTTGTACGGTTTCTCATTTCATTAGGTGTCTTGTTGCTGAGTTTTTGATTATCTACTATTAATTTTAGTTGTCCTGTAAGCATTACTGGAGCACAGATACCTTCCCACTGAGGAGGCAGTGAGGATAGTATTTGCTCAGTATTGTGACACAACCAAAAAATGTCTCCTAAAGGGACAGATCCTTGCGCCAGACTCCTTACTCGGTATTGAGCTACTGTTGTAGGTTGGAAGTCATAGATAATATTTCCTCCATCTGGTACTATTTGTTTACAACTTATATTACTTTTAAGGCTAGTTTCACATAGTTTGATGTAGCTAACGTTCCCTCCTGCTGCCGGTGGGTACCACGGTATTTTATTACATTTCACCATCTCATCTGCAGTCTCCATTTTGCTAGAGGTTCTTTTGGTTACCTCTTCTAATTCTGTTCCTCGTGCTATACAAAATGGAAAGCTTAGTTTAGCCGGCTTTTGCACTACTGGAGGGAGGGAAGATGTACTCATTACTGTATTTATTGAGGAGGTTATTGCTTCGGGGCATCTTTTCCTGTCTTTTGTCCATGATGGTAAACCTGCAGCCATATGCATAACACAGTGAGCAAAACATTCTGATATGTCTGTGCAGTCGCCTATTTTACTTCCGGGTATACTCTGAAGGGTCGGTAACTGCTTAGCATTATAACAGGCTATACAATCATCTTTAGGGCGCTTTTTAGCTGTAAACATAGCTTGAACCGAAAATTGTATCCATTGTTGAAACATATTCGTTTGCCATTGTGACGTTTTTAATTTATTCAGATCCCTTTTCTGTCTTTTGTTTATTAATTTTACTACTCTATGAGCTCTTTCTATCGTCATTATTTGTTTTGTTAGTATGTTTTGGCACATGTTTGTTTTGCATCTTACCGTAATGATCACCATCCCATCCCCACGGCAGTCCATGCTTTGTGGAGTTCCCAGCCAATGTTCTCCCATTGACTCGTCTCCTAAAATTTCCTCAGACATCACATAGTCATAACCTTCGGTTTGCACATGCATTAATGATTTATTCTCCCCACCGTTATTACTGATTATCCCTTGGTTAGTAGCTAGTGTTATCATTGCTAGTGCACATGTCTCTGTTTGACGCTTTACATGTGAGTGTGCATTGTTAGTGGTGAGCTTAATAAGATCCCCCCTTGTTAACCCAAACAGGGTTAACAACAGAAGAAAACTAGTCAGATTCGGAAGAAGACGCATACGAGTGACGCCCAGACGGCGATGGAGTGGGCGGACACGACCCGCTCGCCGACCCAGACGTGCCGTCCGAGGGAGTGGATAGGGAGGGAGGGGGTGGGGAAGGTGAAGGTGAGGGATGTGGAGAAGGGGAAACAATTCCAGCACTGTCTGATGAGTGATGAGAAAAAGGTTCTTCCAGTGCCTCAGAGCTGGGTGAGTCTGAGACAGACCTGCTAGGAGTCTGAGTGGCAGGAGAATCATCATTACTGCTGCCAAAGTCAGAAGGCGAATCGGAAGCAAAAGAATGAACATTATCATTCTCAGAGTCCCCTGACAGTGAAGCCCGTCGGGCTGCCAAGCGGGCTGATCGTCTCTGGCCATCAGACGACGACGGGGCTGAGGATGCATCAGTGCTCACCCCAGGTACGACATCAGACGCCTGTGAATGTGCTATGGTAGTATGCGGAGGGAGACTTGCTGCTGCCCTTTCAGCATGCGCAGAGCCCGTCGGTCCTGGATCAAGGCCAGGTGGGTCTGGTGGACGATGACGTGTGCAGTGGTTCTTATGGAACCAGAAGGGCTTACCTTCAACTTTTAGGGCAGTGGGGGTGGTAAGAACAACTTTAAAGGGCCCTTCCCTACGAGGTTCGTTCCACTGACGTCTAAATACTCGTATGAACACTCTGTCACCGACTTGGACGTCTCTGACGTCCACTGGAATACGTGTCTCGTCTCGGTTGTGAGCTGCTTTCACCTGTTGAAATATAAGTCTGTGAATACGGGTTAGGGACCTGAGGTAGTCCCCCAGTTCACGTTCAAGTTGCGCCAGGGAAATCTCCTCCTGGGGCCCTCGCACCTGTGGGAGAGGCATAGGTCGACCTGTAAGCATTTCATGAGGAGTAAGATGGGTTAATCGGTTAGTTTGAGAACGCATTGCCATCAGTGCAATCGGCAACGCATCCACCCACGTCAGGCGGTTATTGCTATCAGCAATAATCTTTGCAATCTTGGTTTTGAGCACACCGTTGGCTCGTTCGACGGAAGCCTGTGACTGGGGATGATAAACACAACCAAACTTTTGTTTTATACACAACTGGGTGAACATCGCCTGGATGACCTGTGAAATAAAGTGAGGTCCGTTATCAGATGAAATAGTATCAGGCATACCAAACCTGGGAAACACTTCCTTACATAAAAACCTTGCTGCTGATTTGTGATCGTTTTTAGCAGTGGGGCAGGCTTCTATCCACCTGCTGAAACGACAAACAACCACAAGCATGTATCTCTTTCCCTGCACACGAGTTAACATGTCAACATAATCCATAATCAGATGACGAAAAGGGCCATCCGGCATAGGGATATGTGCTAAGGGTTGTGTGAACATTTTTCTCACATTGTACTTGGGGCAGTGTGGGCATATAGCTAATTCTCTGTCTACCATAGGTGTCAAATAAGGTGACCACCATACTGCCTGCAATTTTCGAACAACCTGCGCGCGCGAACAATGATCAGGTTCATGCATTATTCTGATAGCTGTTGGTAATAAGGACAAAGGAAGTACAAAATGTCCTCGGAAACTTCGCCACAACCCTGCATGGGGGTGTGATGTGCGTACCGCCCCCCTTTGCACCCACAAACGTTTTTCTGCTTCAGAGACGCTGTTCTGTGCCTCAATTAATGAGGCTAAATTAGTGATGGGTTCACAGTCAGCTGCAAGAACCATTGGTCCTTGTATTGCAGGTCCTGTGGCTTCTTTGGCTGCCTCATCTGCTAAGTTATTTCCTATTGCTATAGGTGTTTTTGCTGTCTGATGTGCCGTACATTTTACTATAGCTAACGCAGATGGGAGCTGCATGGCTTGTATTAATTCCATGACAGCCTGCCCATGTGTCACCGGGGTGCCATCAGTTCGAACAAAACCTCGCTGTTTCCAGATGCTCGCGTTTATATGGCATACCCCATAACCATACGCACTGTCTGTATAAATGGTGACTCTTTTACCTGTAGCTAATTTACATGCAGCTGTTAATGCTTTTATCTCTGCCAATTGGGCAGAGCAAGGTTGGTCAAGGCTCATGGACTGAACTTTTGTATAGGTGCCGTCGGGGTCAAGCCGGACCACTCCATATCCTGCTTTGTTCCCCGTCTCACCTCTGACGCATGACCCGTCAACAAACAATGTTAGATCGGACGGGATTGGGTGATTGTATAAATCCTCCCTTACTTTCATGAAGGCGTCCGTCTCCTTGAGACAATCATGGGGCTCACCTTCTGTTGGCAAAACCATCCTTGTGGCCGGGTTGATCGTGACACAACGTTGCACGGTAAGGTCAGGTCCTGAAAGCAGAACTTCATAACCAGTGCGACGAGCTTGGGTTATCACGAAGCGTGGGCTTGTGAGCAGTGCATGTAATTGATGTGATGTATACAAGAAAATAGGGTGGCCCATAGTAATTACTGAGGCCTTTTTGTATGCAAATGCCGCTGCTGCCAAGCCTTGATAACAAGGAGGCAGGCCTTCTTCAACTCCATCTAATTTTGTACTGTAATAAGAAATTGGTTGTTTACCTGTGGGGGTGTCTTGCATCAATACTGCACATGCATACCCTTGTCGCTCTGCCACGTACAGATGAAATGGTTTGCCATAATCTGGATTGGCCAGAGCAGGAGCCGTTTGGAGATCTTGTTTTAGCAGCTGAAACGCTCCCTCTGCCTCGTCTGTCCACTGTAACTGAGCCGACTGGTGTCCTTGGCCTGCGGCTTTAATAAGTGCTCTCAATGGAGCAGATTTGATGGCGTAATCACACACCCACGGTCTGCTGTAACCTGCCATGCCAAGGAAAGACAACATGTGACCAACAGTTTGAGGTTTGGGCAATTTGGTAATGGCTTCTATTTGGGACGGTGCGATAGACCTCTTGTCCCCACTGAGTTGCCTGCCGAGGTATTCTACTGTTTGTTGACAGAATTGTAATTTTTGTTTACTTACTTTGTGTCCTCCTTCTGCCAATGCAGTCAACACCGTAATGGAGTCTTTTTCACACTGCTCTTTTGAGGCAGAACAGATCAAAATGTCATCAACATACATCAACATGGTGGATAGTAAGTCTAAGTGATTCAGATCATTTGCCAGCACACGATTAAAAATAGATGGTGAATGTACAAACCCTTGGGGTAATCGTGTGTACGTATATTGCTGACCTTTGTACGTAAATGCAAACAGATACTGGGAATCTGGATGCACAGGCACACTGAAAAATGCTGAACACAGATCTATCACAGTGAACCATTTAGTACCCGGGGGTATGTTGCTTAACAATGTATGGGGGTCTGGTACTATCGGTATTTCTTCTGCTACAATGGCATTGATTAATCTTAGATCATGGACTAATCTATATTCATTACCGTTAGGCTTTTTGATGGGAAAAATTGGTGTGTTACAGGGGCTTACTGTCGGTTTTAGAACGCCTACAGTTTCTAATCCTGTTATAATGGGCTGTATGCCTTCTACTGCTTCATGTTTGAGGGGGTATTGTCTTTGAAAGGGTAATTTAGCATTTAATTTGGTGGTGAATTTGATGGGGTCAGCTGATTTTACCAAACCTACATCTGTTTTGCTTTTGGACCACACCTGCTCAGGAACTTGTTCTAATAGTGATGCGTGCTCCTCAGTCACCGCCATTTGTCTTTTCCCAGGCACTTTGATGTGTTCTGCTATTACTTCATCTGCTTGTGAAAATGAGATTTTGAAGAATAGTCCATCTTTTGATACACTAATCCGGTTCCATGCAGTATCGATCCATTCTGTGACTTTCTTGGCTTCTTGAATCATGGGACCCAGGTCGTGCGACTCGTACTGGTCAGCAATCAGCAATGTGACATGCGGCGCTGAATCAGTGACCTGGAACCATTCTGCAATGTCTTTTTCAGGAAACTTGACAACGGCTGCGGCTCCTTGTGGCCCAACCATTATGTCAGCATATTGGATGACAGTTGTTTTGTTGTTAATTTCTTCATCCCAGCTTCTCTCATAGTCTTCATGTTTCTGTCCTTTATCATAAAACATGGTGCAATGGAGGGGTAGGAAAGGCTCTTTGGATTCATCGTAGTGGTTCATTATCAGAGGTCTCCATGTTTCCCACTCCAATTGGAGGAAAGAAGTAGGTGACGTGAGTTTCATCCAAAATACTTGGTCTTCGGGGTCATGATTTTTCATTTGTAGGGTCATCTGTGGGCCCAGTGGCATCATGAAGGCTTTGCTGGTGTCAGTTGCTTCAAAATAAATTCCATTTGGAGTGCATTTAATCTTTGCGTTGAGCTGGCATAACACATCTCTGCCCAGCAGATTAATTGGCGTATCTGCTGAATAAAGTAGTGGTGCATACACAGTCTTTTCTCCTATAATCATGGGAACTGGCTCAGTCATGGGTATTATTTGGGTTTTCCCAGAGAAACCTACCGTTCGAATCTTTGATGCTGAGAGAGGCAGACCAATTCCACTTTTTCCTATGCAGGAGTACGCAGCACCTGTATCAATCATGAATTGATGATGGCTGTCGTATATTGTGACATCAATTGTGGGTTCCGTTTGTGGGCGTTGTGTTAATACAGGTAGAATGGCCTCTCTTTCCGGTTTCTCTGGGCACCCCTATTGCCAGTACGCTTCAGGCCCTGCTCCACTGCTGGCAGGTCCTGTGGCAGGGTGCTGGGGTCCCATCCATGGATTGGTTGGGCAGTCTCTTTGCATGTGTCCGACTTGACCACATCCCCAGCACTGCAGCCTCAGCTGCTGTTGTCCCATTTCTGGACCCGCCTGGGGCATCCGCTGGTATTGTCCGTGAGGGGGCCTCCTTGGGGCTCCTTGTTGTCCTCTCCATCTTCCCCGCATGGGTGGCCCCCCTCTTCCTCTTCCAGTCATCACGTGCTGGGGACTTGTTCCCTGATTTAGATGCACATGGATAGGGGGAACCTGTTGAGTTTGGGCCCCTCCTGCAGGTGGTGCTGTTGGATACTGCATCTGCTGTGTGGGTGGAGGGATGGTGGGAGATATCACTGGGGCTTGAACGACTTCACCTCCTGCTGGTCCACTCTCAGCTGTGGGAGGGGCTGCCACTGTCAGCGCGGCTTGATGTTTGGGCTTCTCTCTGTCTCTCTTTGCTTTTGTTAATTCTCCAATTTGCAGTTGGGCCAACTTTGTGGCTAACATCTTGCTTTGGTCTTCAAGCGCTTGTTTTTCAGCTCGGTGCATGTTTACATAATGTATGACATGCTCAGAGAACGCAGGCCAGTCCATTTTTATGAGTCCCACCACTCCATCTAGTTTGGCCTGTACTTCTTTGGGCATGGCACCTTTAACGTACATTTTAAATAGTGCCTTGGTTGATTCTTGCTCATCCCATTCACTTCCTGTCTCTGCTTTCCACATTTGTTGAAACTTGTGCAGAAACTGGGCTGGGCTCTCATCATCTTTTAGACATTCTTCTTTCAGCTTGGTTGGGTCTCTGCGTGAGGGATATTTGTTTCTCAGGGCTTCCCATACTCGGGGTCTCATATGGTTGAAGGGTAACCCATCACACCGGTGCCCGCGCATGACCCCTGGAAGCCCAGCCTCCACAAACACTTCTTTGGCTGCTGAGTGTCCTGCCATTTTTATTAGCAGTGCTTTGATGTCTCCTGCTGCCAAGTTGATGCCCCCCGTGATTTCTTCTAGCTTTTCTATCCATTTGTCGGCTCCGTCTGCCAGCGGCGTCAGTCTTCCTGCAAGCGTTATCATGTCCATAAATGACCATGGCATGTAGCGGTCATCATTCGGTCCCTTGGAAATTAAAGGCATGATCTTAGCCTCCTGCCCCTGTGCTGCTGCACGTAGATGTGCTTGCGATCTCGTTTCCATTGCATGATTGCGGTGCTCTTCCACCTCCACATCCACCTCAAGTTCAGTTGCAAGTTGTTTTTTCACACCTGAAAGCATCGCTCTCCTTTCCGTGACCTCCCGAGGTCTTACAGCTGGGCCCTTCCCGCTCTGTCTGGTCCTGCTGACAAAATGTGGGGATATTATGTCGTTCCCATCATCCAGACGTTCAGCTGCGTCCCATAGTTCCATATTTCTTTCTCTTTCATCCTCTTCCTCTTTTTCTGCTTCTGTGAGCGTAGTTTTGAAGTGCTGGTCAGGGTGGTCTGCGAGGTCAATCTGGGCTGCCTCCTCCATCCGCTGTTCAACTTCCTGTCTTTGCTTCTCTTCTCGTTGCTTTCTTGCACATCTCTGTAATTCTTTTAAGTTTCCCTCATATTCCTTTACTTCTTTTCTCAGTCTTTCCACCTCCTCTTGTTCCTCTTTTTTTCGACTTTCTGCTTCCCTCTGTCTCTCCAAACGTTCCCTATGTTTCCCCCAGCTTCGGGTTAATTTAAGGCACTCCTGCAATTCCTCCAGCTCTGCAGTTGTTCTTTCTTCCACTGATTCTGACCTTTCTTTTGGATTTGATTTTCTAAGTGCCTGAGGGAGAGTCGTGGGCCATCCGACTGATGCGGGCAAATGAGCCCTAGGAGGTGTCGGTGGGCTGGAGCAGGCACTATCCTCCTCCTCATCTAATGAGCAACTTGGCATCTCTTCTTGGCTTATATTTCCCCAATTTCTCTGCTGTCTATCTCCTTTTCCTTTTTCTCCCTCCCCCTCGTTATCCATTACTAATTTTAACCTCCCTGTGATTTTACCCCTACTAATTTTATCTGTACACACTGGGTACTGCCCTGCTGCTGTGGCCTGGTAAGGTGGTGGCTTAGAACCAGTAAACTCAGGTGCTGTTGGGATTTTATTACTTTCAACTTTAAAATATCGCAAGATATCTCTCTGTTCAGCATGTTTCTGTTTCTTACGCAACTGCGTTTGGTCATTTCTTGCATCGTTATGCCGCAGCCTTTCTTCTACTTCATCATAGCATAATGGATCAAAACTACCTTCTATAGGCCAGCGATTTTTTCCAGATGTTATTTTATGCCATTCCATCATGCATTTTTGAATTCTGCGTTTGTTAGAAGGATGTGTTATCATTACTAATTTAGCAGGCGTCAGTTCCTTAGTCTGTTTGCTCACGTTGGTTCCCATGGCACTTAGCAGTCAGCGGACACTGTGGCCTGTGTCTATTTACTTAGGGCTGAACGATTTTGGAAATAATCTAATTATGCTTCTCCTTGCTACTGTAATTTTAATGTGATTATTTCCAATCTAATTTTACTCACATATAAACAACAAATCTACTTTGTTTCCTTGCTGTGCAGCTCAATTGTTAAAAGACTCACCGCATCTAAATTCAGAACAGCAATGATTTTGTTTTAACCTAACTATATTTTAACCTAGGTTGCAATTTTTTACCTTTCTCTTTATTAATCGTAAGTAAAGAAAGAATGGCCTATACCTAGAGTTGTTTGTACACAAGGACTAGTTACACCTAGAACCTTTATTGTTTCTATTAATCAGAATGTTATTCAATAGACTAGCTTTTAGTTAATTTGGACATTTAATCCTTGTTAAATTTAAGGTGCAGTCTACGGGCAAGTCTAGCTTTAAACTAATTGATCTGTATTTTTATGCTACGTATGATTATAGAGACTTCCAAATCCAGTAATAAAATTAGATTATCTCCCTGCTGCTATTGTCTTTCTTTTAGCTAACGTTTTTGTCAACACCTAATGGACACGTTTTAGTTTTATAATTTTTAGTAGCTACAAATTGTAAACTCTGTGATTTTGGAAATTACGTTTATATTAAGACTGCTATTAATTGTCCAGCCCAGCTATTTACTAACCCTCTTAGTCCCTATTTGTCTGCTCTTTATCGGGTCCTGCTCTTTCCAATATAGATTTTTCCTTTTTTAACTTTTTACCTTTTTCGATCTGTTATATTTCAACAATCTAGGGTTAGGGTATTTCTGTTATGCTGAACTTTTCTTGTTTTATCCTTTGTTTTATAGTTTTTTATTATATATATTTTACTACTATCAGTTATTATTGTTTATCATTATCTTATCTTTTTATGTTTTATTGCTTAAATTTTATTTTGTTCTATACTTTGTTTCTTTCGAATATATATATCTGTATCCTTATCACTGTCAATTTATTATTATCTTATTTCTATGTATTATTATTATAGTTCCCGTTTTTCCCTTATTTCCCTTTTTAACAATTAATCTACACTTTACATACACTGACACAGACAGACATGTATTTTAGCTCTCACCTATTGCACTTCTTGTGCGTTACTCTGCAGGTCTATATTATTCTTACAATAACTTTCCTCACTGTCTCTTACAGTGGCATACGCGTTTTTCCCAGCTTCCCGGCCCCACTTTCACGCTGGACAAGTGAGGGACGTCTCCTTCGAGCGGTACTTTATACTCTGGTCTATCGCTTAGGCCAGGTCTCTTTAATCATCAATACTTTTGCACAACTTCATAGCACACTTCCTGACTATCACTTAGTCACCAATGCCCTTATTCTGCCACAAATATGAACCATACACTAAATGCATCCACTGCTCCGAGCGGCTGTCTCACCAGACTTATGTCAATCGCTTTGACCGGTCTGTCCCTACTTCTCTACCTATTATCTATTTCAGATACAAAACAGTTCTTTGCATCAATCAATACCTTACACAAAAATGCATCAGTTTTTCGTTAGCCATATATTCATGCACATATACTTTTTTCATCAATTGATACCTTAAACAAAATTGCAGCAGTTTACATTAGCCATATATTCAACACTTTTAAACAAACATGCAGCCACATACAATTAGCCATATATTCAACACTTTTAAACAAACATGCAGCCACATACAATTAGCCATATATTCAACACTTTTAAACAAACATGCAGCCACATACAATTAGCCATATATTCACATACACATAAAACGACAATGCAGCCACACACACACACACACACACACACACACACACCTCTGGACCGCTCCCCAGCTTATTCTGTTCTTCCTTTATGTTATTTTTGTATATATTCTTCTTGTTATGTTATTGTTTCGTGTATATTACTAAATTTAGATTACTAGGTTCTTTTAGGAGGGCTTTGTGATACCTGACATCCACTAGCCGCCTGCCGGAGGCCGGTTCCCCACAAATTTAGATAATTATAACAAATTAGTATCTCACCTGTATTGGTGGATTCTTAAGGGCCCTTGGGGTTCCTGGCGTCCGACCGATGGCAGCAGTCGTCCGGGATCACGCGTCCTCCTGGCTCGGCTCGCCAAAATGTTGTGGATGGGCCTTCCCACAACGTAATGATTTGCACTAAGTCCTTCAAAAATTCTAAGTTCTTGGTAAGGCAGTTAAAAATATCAAACAGTAGTCAAAAAGTGAACAAAAGTAGCTGAGTCTCAGTCCAGGGTGGTTTATTGCAACAACACAAGACAACCACACGTGAGATGTGCTCCGGACAACATCATCTGACAACATACAGAAAGCGGTCGGTTTAAATACATTCTCTGGATCTTTGAGCTCCTCCTGTGAGCCACTCCTTTTTTACATAATTTCCATTGTTTTTTCCACGGATATCTTTGTTAATTTTTTACCTATCAGTGGAAACTTTTATGGGGCGTGCTTTTTTTAAAACAAGGTTACACATCACAGCTCCTCCCAATCATGGCCCCTGCTCATTTCCATATGGTTACACGTCATTACCTTTTCGGACTTGGACCTTTTTTCTGTGTTCATTTTGGAGTCTTTCATGTTCTGCTTTACATTGCAAATGGCTTGCCCTTTTGACCCAGAGGTTTTTCAATTTCCCCTGGTAAATTGGTAAATTCCATTGACCCCCTAATTCTTATTCTGGACTTGTTGGTGACACACACACATGTTTCTTAGGTGAATGTTTACAGCACCCCTTATATCAATTGTGATAAGACTATATTTATTATAAGATATTCATTGTGAGATATTAATCCACTACATAACATGAGCCACTCTAGTTATAAGCTTTGTCAAAAAGGAAGGTCTTAAGATTAGTCTTAAAAGTAGACAGGGTGTCTGCTTCACGGACCAAAACTGGGAGTTGGTTCCACAGGAGAGGAGCCTGATAGCTAAAGGATCTGCCTCCCATTCTACTTTTAGAGACTCTAGGAACCACCAGCAGACCTGCAGTCTGAGAGTGAAGTGCTCTGTTAGGAACATACGGGGTAATAAGAGCTCTGATATATGATGGAGCTTGATTATTAAGGGCTTTATACGTTAGAAGAAGAATTTTAAATTCTATTCTTGATTTAACAGGAAGCCAATGAAGGGAAGCTAAAATTGGAGAAATATGATCCCATTTGTTGATTTTCATTAGAACTCTTGCTGCAGCATTTTGGATCAGCTGAAGGCTTTGAACTGCATTTTGTGGACTTCCTGATAGTAAAGAATTACAATAGTCCAGCCTTGAAGTAACAAATGCATGGACTAGTTTTTCAGCATCACTCCTGGACAGAATGTTTCTAATTTTGGCGATATTCCGGAGGTGAAAAAAGGAAACTCTGGAAACCTGTTTAATATGGGATTTAAATGACATGTCTTGGTCAAAAATAACACCAAGGTTTTTTACTTTATTACCAGAGGCCAAGTTAATGTCATCCAGATTAAGTGATTGGTTAAGAGGTTTATTTTTTGAGGACTCTGGCCCAAAGATTACAACTTCTGTCTTGTCAGAATTTAGATGCAGGAAATTTAAAGTCATCCAGCTTTTGATGTCATCAAGACATGACTGCAGTCGAAGTAATTGACTGGATTCATCAGGATTTATGGACAAATATAGCTGAGTGTCATCAGCATAACAGTGGAAATTAATCCCATGCTGTCTGATAATTTTGCCGATCGGAAGCATATATATAGTAGAGAATTGGTCCAAGGACTGAACCCTGTGGTACTCCACATTATTAACATGAACAAACTGGAATCTGTCCGACAGATAAGATTTAAACCAGCCTAATGCTTTCCCCTTAATCCCCACAGTATGTTCAAGTGTTTGTAGGAGAATATTGTGATCAACTGTATCAAATGCAGCACTGAGATCTAACAGGACAAGTACAGACACAAGTCCATTATCTGAAGCCATGAGAATATCGTTAGTGACCTTCACCAGAGCTGTTTCAGTGCTATGATGAGCTCTGAAGCCTGACTGAAACTCCTCAAGTAGGTCATTGCTTTGTAAATGTTCACAAAGTTGATTAGCAACTACTTTCTCAAGAATTTTAGATAAGAAAAGAAGATTAGATATAGGTCTGTAGTTTACTAGCTCATCTTGATCAAGAGAAGGTTTCTTAAGTAAAGGTTTAATAACAGCTACTTTAAAAACCTGTGGTACATATCCATTTACTAAGGATATATTAATCATGTCTAAAATAGGACCACTGATGAAAGGGAATACCTCCTTAAACAACTTGGTTGGGATTGTGTCTAACATACAGGTAGAAGGTTTAGATGAAGCTAAGATTTTAGATAGCTCAGAAAGCTCTACTGCTTCTAAACAGTTCAAACACTGTGCAGGTTCTAAAGATTCCTCCAATGCTGCCTTACTTACTGGGGATGAGGTAATCATGTTTGGGAGGATGCCAATTATTTTATTTTTATGGCATCAATTTTATTTATGAAGAATCCCATAAAATCATTACTGCTAAGAGCTAAGGGAATGGATGGATCAACAGAGCTGTAACGCTGAGTAAGTTTGGCAACTGTACTGAAGAGAAATCTAGGATTATTTTTATTCTCTTCAATTAATAATGAAAAATATGCTGCTCTAACTCTGCGAAGGGTCTTGTTATACAACAATAGACTGTCTTTCCAGATTAGGTAGGATTCCTCTTGGTGTGTAGAGCGCCAAAAATTAAACATTAAGTAATTTTAAAATAGTCTATGGTTTCACAACAGTGGTTCTGGTGTTCATCCTTTTAGTTTATCTTCCTCTTATTAAGTTATTTGTATCGTGTTCATTTGATGCTCAGTTTTTCTGTTTTAAGGACTTTTACTGTGAAGCTCTTGGTGATTTCATCTGTTAAAACTGCTGGATGGATATTTCCTTCCTTCCTAATTGTTCTGGTTCCTCCACAGAGTGGACCAGCAGAACTCAGAGGTTCTCAGAGGTCCGTCTGCCCAGCAGCATCAAACCCAGCTGGACTCCATATTTATGGTCTGTACATGTACAACAACTACTTTTCCATCAGTTCTGTTCAGTCGTCTCCATGCTGGACTTCGTGGACCAGTGGACCGTCAGTCTGTCCAACGTGGTTCTGATGTTTGGATCCATGATCTCAGTCTGATGTGTCCTTCATATATTATTCTGTTCCAGCTGCTGGAGGACAACATTGTCACCTTTGTGAAGAATGAGCTGAAGAAGATCCAGAAGGTTCTGAGACCAGATGACCCAGACTGCTCAGAGAGTCAGAGAGATGATGAGGAGGTGTTGGAAGGTGAGGATGAAGAGCAGAAGAGGAGCAGCAAAGAGGCACTGATGAAGATCACTGTGAACTTCCTGAGGAAGATGAAGCAGGAGGAGCTGGCTGACCGTCTGCAGAGCAGTAAGAGGATTTCTACAAAGATTTAACCTGATGGATAAATCACACATTTACTGATGTCTGAAGAGATGGAATCACATTTATTCACATCATCTTCCGAAGATCATTTGGTTTCTTTTCTGATTTCACTTTTGTGTTAATTTAGAACATCTTGCTGCAGTTTGTCAACATAAACTTAAATCTGGTCTGAAGAAGAAGTTCCAGTGTGTGTTTGAGGGGATCGCTAAAGCAGGAAGTCCAACCCTTCTGAACCAGATCTACACAGAGCTCTACATCACAGAGGGAGGGACTGGAGAGGTCAATGATGAACATGAGGTCAGACAGATTGAAACAGCATCCAGGAAACCACACAGACCAGAAACAACCATCAGACAGGAAGACATCTTTAAAGTCCCACCTGGAAGAGATCAACCAATCAGAACAGTGATGACAAAGGGAGTGGCTGGCATTGGGAAAACAGTCTTAACCCAGAAGTTCACTCTGGACTGGGCTGAAGACAAAGCCCACCAGAACATCCACTTCATATTTCCATTCACCTTCAGAGAGCTGAATGTGCTGAAAGAGAAAAAGTTCAGCTTGGTGGACCTTGTTCATCACTTCTTTACTGAAACCAAAGAAATCTGCAGCTTTGAACACTTCCAGGTTCTGTTCATCTTTGATGGTCTGGATGAGAGTCGACTTCCTCTGGACTTCCAGAACCAGGAGATCCTGACTGATGCTACAGAGTCCACCTCAGTGGATGTTCTGCTGACAAACCTCATCAGGGGGAAACTGCTTCCCTCTGCTCGCCTCTGGATAACCACACGACCTGCAGCAGCCAATCAGATCCCTCCTGAGTGTGTTGGCATGGTGACAGAGGTCAGAGGGTTCACTGACCCGCAGAAGGAGGAGTACTTCAGGAAGAGATTCAGAGATGAGGAGCAGGCCAGGAGGATCATCTCCCACATGAAGACATCAAGAAGCCTCCACATCATGTGCCACATCCCAGTCTTCTGCTGGATCACTGCTACGGTTCTGGAGGACGTGTTGGAGACCAGAGAGGGAGGAGAGCTGCCCAGCACCCTGACTGAGATGTACATCCACTTCCTGGTGGTTCAGACCAAAGTGAAGAAGGTCAAGTATGATGGAGGAGCTCAAACAGATTCACACTGGAGTCTAGAGAGCAGGAAGATGATTGAGTCTCTGGGAAAACTGGCTTTTGATCAGCTGCAGAAAGGAAACCTGATCTTCTATGAATCAGACCTGACAGAGTGTGGCATCGATATCAGAGCAGCCTCAGTGTACTCAGGAGTGTTCACACAGATCTTTAGAGAGGAGAGAGGGCTGTACCAGGACAAGGTGTTCTGCTTCATCCATCTGAGCGTTCAGGAGTTTCTAGCTGCTCTTCATGTTCATCAGACCTTCATCACCTTTGGTGTCAACCTGATGGAAGAAACAGAAACATCTAAGGAGTTCTCAGTTTCTAAGGACCCTAAACTAAAGTCTCTTCACCAGAGAGCTGTTGATCAGGCCTTACAGAGTCCAAATGGACACATGGACTTGTTCCTCCGGTTCCTACTGGGACTTTCACTTCAGACCAATCAGAGATTCCTACAAGGTCTGCTGACACAGACAGGAAGTAGCTCACAGACCAATCAGGAAACAGTTCAGTACATCAAGGAGCAGATCAGTGAGAATGTGTCTGCAGAGAAAAGCATCAATCTGTTCCACTGTCTGAATGAACTGAAGGATCGTTCTCTAGTGGAGGAGATCCAATGGTCTCTTAATTTAGGAAGTCTCTCCACAGATAATTTGTCTCCTGCTCAGTGGTCAGCTCTGATCTTCATCTTAGTGTCATCAGCAGAAGATCTGGATGTGTTTGACCTGAAGAAATTCTCTGCTTCAGAGGAGGTTTTTCTGAGGCTGCTGCCAGTGGTTAAAGCCTCCAACAAAGCTCTGTAAGGACACAGATTGTTCCTGCTTTTATTTCTGATAGTGGGAAATCTGCTAATGATGGAAATATTGAATCATGTTGCTTCAGTTTATTTATAGTGAACCAGTTCACATCAAAAGGCAACATAAAGATTTGTAAAATCAGACAGAACCATCAATCTTTCCGAAGGAGAACATTGGTGACTGTAAAGAAATCAACAATATTTCTGATGAATTGCTTAATAGCAGATTTTTCTCCCTGTCTCCTCAGACTGAGTGGCTGTAACCTCTCAGAGAGAAGCTGTGAAGCTCTGTCCTCAGTTCTCAGTTCCCAGTCCTCCAGTCTCAGAGAACTGGACCTGAGTAACAACAACCTGCAGGATTCAGGAGTGAAGCTTCTCTCCGCTGCACTGGAGAGTCCAAACTGCAAACTGGAAACTCTCAGGTACAAAGGTCTCCATCCTTTCAAAACCAAATTTCTGTCCATTACCTGTTAAAACATTATGGAAATGGTAGGTCACTGATAGATTTGTCAACTTTTCCTGTCCAACCTTTATTCCCTACAAATAGAAACCAGGGGCAGACTAATTTTATAGGAGTAATTTCTTTTTTGCCCCCTTTTGAAAAATGAAAGATTTTCAGGACCCCCATCCCAACAAAATGGGTCAGAATTGTAACTTTTCTGTTTTTATGTTTTAATGGATTTAAGATATTGATCTAAAAATTTCCCAGAATCAATTTAAAAATGTAAATACATTTTATATCAATGGTTTCTAACAGGTAGAATTTTTTAACATTGCCAAACTTTTTAACGATATAATATTAACAACAATATAAAAGATTTTTAGCCTAACTCGTACCTACAGTTAAAAAAAGGATAACACAAATATGCTCACTGTCTGCAGACACAGCTCCTTCTCTCTCTGAAAAGACAGCACATGTTAATTTTAATTATCCATGAACCTCATCATAAAAAAAATCAAAAATAATATCAAGCCATTAATATTTTTTATATATATAAAAGTTTTATACTTATCCAGGAGTTTATTACCATTATTCATCTCCGGACAACCATGTTACCTGAATGCAGAGAAGCTGTTGCTTTTTAACCTGACTCTAGCCAAATTGATATCGCTCCGCCTAGCTTCACTCACATCCATCTGGGACCTCTTCCATAGAGAGTGATTTCTCCAACCAATTTTATTGTCCAGCCAATCAGGACCTCAGGGCTGGAGTTTCATATATGTGACGTAGTGGAGAAGCGACCGTGACGTGAGACTGTTTTGATTCAGATAGCAATGGCGGCTCGCATCGAGGAAGCAAGCGTTAACATTGATACTGCTATTTCTTCCGTGTTGTCCAATCTACCTAATATTGTTTCATTAAAAGAACATCAGAGAACGGCTCTGAAGGCTTTTGTTGGTGGGAACGATGTTTTCGCCCTTTCGCAAGTTTTGTTTTCCGGGGCGCGTCCGCGGCAGAGCGGTTAGCGCGAACCATGTTAGGAGGCCTTTAGTCCTCGACGCGGTCGGCCCAGGATCGACTCCGACCCACGGCGCTTTGCCGCCTGTCTTCCCCCCTCTTCCACCCTCTTCCTGTCAGCTCACTGTCAATAAAACGCGTGACACTAGAGCCGCAAACACATTTAAAAAAAAAAAAAAAATAAAGTTTTGTTTTTTCCTGCGTCGCTCTCACAGCGTCACGGGTTGGCTTCGGTGTGAGTGGTTGAAATAGCACGTTGATAAAGATGACAGACAAGTGGCTTATCCAATCATATGCAAGGATTTTTGATAAGGCCCAGCCTTCAATAAAGGCCATTCCTATGGATCAGTCCCAGATGGATGTGAGTGGAGCTAGGCGCAGCAAAATACATCTCGCTAGAGTCAGGTTAGTTGCTTTTAGGAACACAGATAATCCCTTCCTAGCCATTCTATTGACCACAGGTCAAAGGTCCTTCAGATCACCCGAGGCCTGTTCTTCATACGTTGCTTAAAACATCCAAGATCAAATGAGACATCCAAGATGATCTCATCCGGCTAATCATGATCTGGCTAATTGGGTTCTTCGAACACACCTGTTGTTTATGATTAGTATGGCTGGATTGAGTTATCTGAGATAACTGCGCGTTCATGCGTTTGTTTAAAAGGGGAAATGTGTCGATAGTAGAAACAATGATCACCAACGCTGCTATTGGCTGTTCAGCATGGCCAAAGAACACCCACAGTTTTTCTCCCAAGCAGAACAAGAGCTTTTAAGGTTATGCCGAATTTGAGTCATTAATTAAAATGACAGGGAACACCTCAAAGTCTGCTAAAGGCAGGAGAGAAGGCTGGCAAAAAGCAGCAGACAAGTTAAATGCGTAAGTGCTGTCCATGTTAGATGTTTCCATCACTTTCTACAGTATGTATTTCTGCATTTTAATAATTTCATATTTACTTTGTTCTTTTATGTAAGAGCCTCCACGGGAGCCACTAGAACATGGGCAAAAAAGTGAAGTACAAGAATATTCTACAAAATGGTAGCCTTTAATTATGATCCTGTATTTTAAAAAGCAACTTCTTCCTCTTTTTTAAAAGCCACTGTTAAATTATGTGTTTGTCTGTTTATAACAGCCACCAAGAAAAAGGCTGAAAAGAAAAAGGTTCTTTTTACTTTTGTTGCATGAAGCATGTTTCACAAAATGAGGGTGACATCCGTTCCCTATATAAACGGCATCTTCAACAAAAAATTAGTATTTTGACCTGAAAAAACACAAATTAAGAGGAGAAATTGAACTCCACAACTTGAAAAAGAGAAAAATTGCACTAGAGATCGAGTTGCTTCAAAAGGACCTTCAGAGTAAGTTCTAATACACCATTTGACAGTAGTATTGCTGACTTTACATACATATCTCTTATTGCAGGCAAAATATGACTTGCTGGCTTTTCTTTAAAAATAATTGTTTAAATAAAACAACAGGAACTAAGCATTATTTGTTTCGTCTTTGATTAAACGTTAAAAAACGGTGTTCCACAATTCTGTCCCGTCCTCTGCCACTAGGTGGTCCAAGTGCACTGGGTGGACAGACTTCCCTATCTCCTCCGCTTATAAAGCTTGCGAGCAGGTTTAAGTTTGCGCACATGTTGCTATGACAGCAATTTCCGGATGAGTTTCGAAGAACCAAACGATCCAAGATCATGCCAAATCGTCAACAATCAAATCCAGCTAACTGAGTTAGCGACGTACGAAGAACGGACCCCTGATTTGTTCTCATTCCTGCTGCTGGTCCAATTTTTGGACCGGCTGCAAGACCAGGATTTGGACCTGCAACCGCATTGTTATTGCTCAACCGGATTATTATTGCTCCCCTTGGGGAGCGGATGGGTTAAAAGCAGAGAACAAATTTCATTAAACAAATTTCATAATAATAATAATAATAATAATAATAATAATAATAATAATAATAATTAATGTATTATTATTATTATTCATGTAGACAGAAATTATAACATCTGCTGGAGCCAGTAGAACTCAGTTGGTGTAAAGGCTGCCATATTTTCTGTGATTCTAATTATTCAGCTCTGGGTTGATAAAAGGTGCAGCATCAAAAATAAATGAATCATAGCAGTTAATGACTGATGTACAATTAATTAAATTAATTGTTTTTCTGAGTAATATGTATATTATTTAATAATTTTTAAGCTGAGTTTATTTAACAAGAGCATATTTTGCTCACAGTAAAACATACATAACATTTTTATTCTTCAATTACTTTAAAAAACATTAAACCAAATACAAAAATTATTGTAAACCTTCTGTGTTTGATTCATAATGATTTACGGCAAAGTGTTTATGGCTGAGACAAAATGTAGTACAATTAATATTTTTAATATAAAAATATTAATGGTGTAGTCTATATCTTTCTAAAATGAGGGGAGATAGAGGGATATTTTCCCACTTTAGCTCCCCTCCTTGAAGGAGCAGAAAGCCATGCCTCCTATCCAGAACAGCAATGCTGACCAAGGAGCATCACCCATTTAGTATAATATTTACACAAATACGTTCATGTTGTACAATGACAATAAAATAAATACAATACTTACAATAAAAAAGTAACAAAACATAATGCATTATCAACTTCTGCTCCCCTTTCCATATACTAAAATGGACTATTCTGTGTTAGCACATAAAAGATCCCAGAAATGCAGTGTGCTGATTGAGTGAGCTGCAGGAGAGTTTAGAACAATGAAAGACAAAGTAGAGCTATCAAAGCAGAGCTGGAAGCTGAAAGTGAGAGAAAAGAAAAAGCTGTTATTGTACCAAAATGGTCTGAGACACTGGATGCCATGAAAGAAGACATTTAGATTTGTGTTAAAAGATGCATTAAGCCCCAAAATGCATTTCAATTAAGTATTTAATTTAAAAACAACTAGATTAGTTTTTATTGTATCCCATATAGTCACTACCTGCTCCACCATAAAACTGACAGAGTCAAAAGAAAAAGAAGACAACACCCACAAACAGGATCCAGTGTTTTTAAAGGTGAAGTTTCTTATTTGGTCTTGGCTTTCTTTCTGAGTGAAAGTCTTTAATTATCTCCCAGTTTCCCACAATAAAGCAAAACATGAGAAGTAGATAGTTTGTCCTTTCCATGTCCTAGTTTTCTGGTCATCGCATCCTCCAGATTTGACTCAGAACATCCAGAACACACCCAGGCCAGAGCCCAGAGTGACAGGTAAACTGGTGGTGAGACAGCATGAGAATGAGATGCAGTAAGTGTGGAAAATATGGGAAAAGGTTCAGTAACGAGTGGACAAAAGACTGAAAGACACTGAAAAACTGGATCTGACCTAAGATGGGAGATGTCTAAAAGTCATTCTATTGATTCTGCAAGTGTGAAATATGTGGTCACCATATGCTGCTAATGCCACTGATCCAAACCACTGGTTTGTTCTTTATCTCAGCTTTAATTATTGACTCCATCAATTAGGTTGAAGCGTCTAAACACCAGATCAATGGTTCTTCTTGGTATTTTAGGTCCAGTTTAAAGTTTGCTAACAGCCACAACCTTCAACAGAGTTTGCGTCAATTTGAAGAATTTCCATTTCCAGTGGAGCTATAGTTAGGATTTATTTGTTTAAATGTGTCAGATGTTACCTTTTATTACCTACAAAAGAAAATACAGTTTGATTTCTATTTTATATTTATTGAAACCAGCTGAGCAGCAGCTTCTTGAGCACTACTTTCTCATGTTAACATCATGTGTTGAATTGTGTGTCTGCAGTTTGTCAGGCTGTCTGGTCTCAGAGGAAGGCTGTGCTTCTCTGGTCTCAGCTCTGAGCTCCAACCCCTCCTATTTGAAAGTGTTGGACCTGAGCTACAATAATCCAGGAGACTCAGTAGTGCAGCTGTGTTCCGCTGGACTGAAGGATCCACACTGGAGACTAGAAGCTCTCAGGTATGGAGGAAAAAAGGTATTTTATGACAAAGTTTGGAGTTTGGAGTTTTGCTTTATGATCTCAGATCATAAATCAAAACCTCCTAATTTAAATTACCTCCTCTCCTACCCCTTCCATTCAGAATAATTGTATATTTTAAATAAGTCTAAAGAATAATTATCCATCCATTTTCTAACATGAGGAGTGCTGGTGCCTATCTCCAGCTGTCAGTGGGCTAGAGGCGGGTTAAACCCTGGACATGTCTATCGCAGGGCAACACAGAAACAAACATTCATGCACACACTCACACCTAAGGAGCACCTAAGGAGGCCAATTAACCTAACAGTAATGTTTTTGGACTGTTAGAAGCCAGCCAGAGTACCCGGAGAGAACCTACTAATGCACAGGTAAAAGATGCAAACTCCATGCAGAAAGCCCAGGGCCAAGGCAGGAGTCGAACCCAGGACCTTCTTGCTGACCTATCCACTGCATCACAGTGCAGCCTAAATAATAATTAAACATAATAGATAAACTAATTAAAGAATAATTAGGACTAGTTTAATGCAGTGTCACACATTGGGAAGATTCAAAATGATGATACAAATCCTGGCAGGTTCAGCATAATGGTCTGTTAGCCCAGAAATACTGGAAAGCTGCTGGCTTACTTTGTGAAAGATTGGAGCAGAAAGACTTCAAATCACTAATCAAAATCTAAAGGATATGTAAATTAAAATAGCTGATATAGACGAGGGTGTTCTGAAGGCAGGACTTCGGTGCAGTTTCGAGTCATGTTAGAAGAGAAGTAAAAATTGTGTTTTTGAAAGAAGTGATGATCTTTACAAGCCAAGTTTTGGAAGCAGTCTATGTGGTATTTCCTTAAAACTGTTGAGCTTTGTATTTTGTCCAATCAGAACAATTTGTTAAGTAGGTTTATTGTTCTAGATCTTTTCTGTCAGCTCATTTTAGCTGATAGCAGATCTGGCTAAGATACCATATTTTTCAGACCATAGGGTGCACCGGACTATAAGGCGCAAAGTGGATTAACGTGTATTTGTCCATCTTTATCCACATATAAACCGAACCAGATTATAAGGCACATTAAATAGGCTAGTGTTATAAGAATTATTATTCTGAAGTCACTATGGCCTCACACCACTCGGACAGAGGAGGCCTGGAGACAAGATGTCTGTGTATGTAATCCACTAATTACATACACAGCAAGGCTGAATGCTGCGTAGATACTGTGCAGCATTGTGATTGTCTAGGATAGACTGTCTTTGTTATGTCTCAAGCCAAGGCCACTGTGCAATATTAGGGAGAGCCGGAAAGCGAGACAGGCAGAGACAGGGCAGACGCAGACTGCAGCGGGACCGTGGGGTGCCATTACTTTCCATCTATGTGATCTCTACTCTGTTTCTCAATAAAAGGGCTGGAACTTCATCACCGCTGTCTCTTCATTTAGTAAAGATGGGAATTCAGTTATTATTGTTTAGAATTCCATCCACATTTGGCGTCACCAACAGGATCTCCGACCGACGAGCCGGGGAGTCCGGGGACCGGAGCAGCTTCAGCTTTTCAAGGGATGTGGAGGAGCTCCTGGTCTCGGAGCGTCTCTGGGGCGTTGCCGCGAAGATCCGAACCTTTGTTTTTGTCTTTAATATCACTCCGCCCCTCTGTGTTTACAACTTTCTCCTGATAGAGCTGTCTGTTCATGGATAGTAATTCTAAGGAGTAGTAGGGGAAGTAGAGGAAGGAGTAGTTGGACTATACTGTCTTGTTTCAAACATAAGGTCATAATAAACATAACTTTTTTATTGAATTAACTTATTAGGTTAATTGTTGCTAGGGTGTACTCCGGGCACATGCTGCCTAAAGGCTCCCACATACTCTGCAGTACTGTGTGCATACTTTGAGCTTGTTTGAGCTTGGTGGACTCTGCTCTGACTCTCCACAGATGATTTACCCTTTGTAGTCGAACTTACTGTTGCCTACAATTCTTGTGGCAAATTCCTACAATTTCCCAAATTTCCAGCAGCGGAACAGATTGCAAAATGTCTGATTAGCTAGCTGAGAACCCTGTTTCTTTTCTAGCAGGCTCCCACCGCACACCTGAAGGGTTCTTGCCAGCGCATTTCAGCGGGATGGACGTTACGCTTAAAGTTGTCAAAGTTACCCTCAAATTAGACAAGGAACAGTATGACACAGATGTTTAAGAGCAACAAAAAAGTCAGTAAATCTCTTGAACAAACATCAGCACAGATATAAACCTCTTGAACTACATTAGCTAGTGCTAGCTTTTATTAGCTGGGGAAGATTCTCAGTCATCCAGGTCTTGGTCATTCCAAAAAAGTAAAAGAAAACACAACAACTGGACTTTTTTCCGAAGTTTGAAGATGTTAACGTCTTTTGACTTTTTTGGAATAGCTTTTATAAGCTTGTCAAACAGCCCCTTTCAAGCTGAAATATGCAATGCTCTGCTTTAGGAATGCATCTAGAAACATAGGGGACCGACACACCAGCGCGCACCAGCCTCCCGGAAAAAACTAACACATGCGAGTGCTCGCCTGCGCACGTGCATCCCTGCCACCAGTCATTCACTGTTATGCTGAAAAACATATTCTGGTGAGGACCCTGACCTGTCAGTGGGAACAGAGAGGGACTGTGATGCTTTGCGTCCTAGAGACCGCCTGCGTGAAGCAGCTCAGTGTGATAGCTCGTGTCACATATAAAACAGAAGAATTCTTGCCTCTGAGAAGTTTATAGTGTGACGCATATCTGTATGTGCAGAGTCTGCCTTGATTTCGCCTCAAGTACACATGGACTTCCACGGAGTGAACTACACCCGAGTATGTAGGGTCTTTATATGAATGCACTTCTAGTTTCGACATTACAGTCAGGCAGTTTTGTAG
Source organism: Fundulus diaphanus (assembly GCA_037039145.1). Lineage (NCBI taxonomy): Eukaryota > Metazoa > Chordata > Actinopteri > Cyprinodontiformes > Fundulidae > Fundulus > Fundulus diaphanus. The sequence continues at coordinate 55,098,706 of CM073121.1, read as the reverse complement.
ACAGCTCAGGGGTCCGATCAGGTAGTGACACAGTGTACCGTAATGCTCTGAATATCCATTGAGTGGAGTGGCTTTGCTGCTTACTAAAGTTGTACTTACACATATCAATGGATTTAGACTACCACTAGTCTACCTGTCTACCTGCTCCCCCATTACATATCAATGGTGAGAATAGCATAGAATAGGTCAGTGAAACTTTCGTCAGATTAGCTCACGGACAGACTGAAGGATTGTTTCAGAACTTCAGACTCTCACGGTGATGACATCAACAGCCTTACTGAATGTATCACAGGCTACATGACCTTCTGTGTGGAGAGCATTGTGCCTACACATTGGCTACGATGCTTTCCAAAAAAAACCCTGGGTGACCCTTCAGCTGAAAGTCCTCCTGAACCAGAAGAAAAAGGCTTTCAACTCAGGGGACAGAGAGGAGAAGTGTAGAGTTCAGCGGAAGCTCCAATGGAGGATCAGGGAAACAAAAAAAACTATGGGAGGAAATTAGAGGAGCAGCTGGCGCAGAACAACATCAGAGATGTGTGGAGAGGTCTCAAGAACATCTCCGGCTTTGGGCAGAGGACCAGCAGGGCTGCAGACGGTGACACCAACTGATGCAGATGAATTAAACAGGTTCTTCAACCAGTTTGACTCCCCTCACACTGGCCCCCTTCCTGCCCTCAACTCTCCACACGTCTCCAACCACCAGCCCCCCAGAGACCTATCCCCCCACTCGCCAAAACTCTCACCAACCCCCTACCCATCCACACCTTCGGTCCTGCCTTCCTCCTCCCTCACAGTCACTTCAATGCATTCCCTCAAGGCTGCTGAGGTCCTGTGCTGATGAGCCCGGTGAGGTCCTCAGCTACATCTACAACCTTAGCCTCAGCCTGGCGGTGGTGCCCACCCTGTGGAAGACCTGCTGTGTGATACCGGTTCACAAAACGCCGCACGCCAAGGAACCAGCCCACTTCAGACCAGTCACCTTGACATCCCACCTGATGAAGACCATGGAGCGCCTCATCCAAGCACACCTACGCACCATGGTGAGCCCCACCCTGCAGTTTGCCTACCGGCCCAACATCAGAGTAGAGGACTGCATCATTTATCTGCTTCAGCGGGCGCTCACCCACCTGGAGACCATCGGGAACGCTGTGAGGGTCATGTTTGTTGACTTCTCCAGCGCTTTCAACACCATCAGACTGCTGCTGCTGAGGGGAAAGCTGGAGGACACTGGAGTTGACAAACATCTTGCTGCCTGGACCATCAACTACCTCACTGACCGCCCTCACCATGTGCGGCTGCATGGCTGTCAGTCAGAGGTGGCAATCTGCAGCACCGGGGCCCACCAGGGTACTGTCCTGTCCCCATTTCTCTTCACCCTCTACACCTTGGATTTCACCTACAACAGAAACAGCTGCCATCTTCAGAAGTTCTCCGATGACTCAGCCATTGTGGGCTGTATGTGAGGGGAACGAGCTGGAGTACCGGTCGGTCATCATGAACTTTGTGGACTGGTGTGAGAAGAACCACCTGTGTATAAACACCAGTAACACCAAGGAGATGGTGATTGACTTCAGGAGAGGACCCCCACCTGACTCCCCTGTGAACATCCAGGGGCACGAAATAGAAACTGTGGAGAGCTTCAAATACCTGGGTGTTCACGTCAATAATAAACTGGACTGGACTCAAACACCGACGCCCTGTAGAAGAGCCAGAGCCGCCTCCACCTGAGGAGACTGAGGTCATTTGGAGTGAGCAGGCCCCTGCTTAAAACCTTCTATGACTCTGTGGTGGCCTCAGCCCTCCTATGCATTGTAATTTGCTGGGCCAGAAATAAACTGAATAAGCTCATGAGAAGGGCCACTTCTGTCCTGAGCTGCACTCTGGACTTGGTGGAGGAAGTGGCTGAGAGGAGGGTGTTGTCCAAGCTCACATCCATCATGGACAACACCTTTTACCCTCTGCACCAGACTGCAGAGGAGCTGAGCAGCTCCTTTAGTGGCAGACTCATACACCCTGTTTGTAAAGAGGAGCACTACCACAGGTCATTCATTCCTGCTGCCATCAGACTTTACAATGCTGCACTATAACTGCAACAACTTGTGCAATAACTAATGTGTAATTACTATTTAATAACCTGTGCAATAACCTTTGCAATAATCCTGTTAAATAAGAAACTTCAGCTGCTATAGTTATCTCACTACTTCAATGTTGTTTTTTACCTGGTACCACTTTAAATGTACAACGTCAAATCCATATGTGTACAAGTCCCCTTAAATGTATAAAAGTCACCTTGGCATTGGCACCTTTTTCTGATTATTGCAATATGACAAGTGGATTTCTCCACTGTGAGATCAATAAAGTCTATCTTACATATCTTATCTTAACATATTGTTTTTCTTCACCCCCCCCCCCCGTTTATTAAACTGCTCCATACAGTTCTAAGTAAAAAAAATAATTATGAGACTTTAAAACATGTTTCATTCATCTAACATTTGTTTAATTGATAATACACACAATCACAATTTTAACCTCATGAAATTCAGTCCTTTATTAAGTATCCTGTTCTCAGTTTTAATGTGTTCAGTCTAAACCTCGAAAAAAAATATTAAGCAGACGTTATTCAGAGTGATTTTCTTACACCTTCACTCATCCATTATTATTACTATTGCATTACCTACAGTTCTTCCAAAGTTAGGCCGCAGTTTCTGTGTAATTTCATCACCCAGTTATCCGTAAATCCTTATTTTATGTTAGCACCACATCTTGTACCAGCCGATTAATCATGGGAATAAATCAAGTTTTCTCCAACCTTAGAATGTGCATTTTCATATAATTATCAATCGCTGTGTGTCTTAATTATTGAAGAAATTGTATAACGCCTTCAAACCATTTAAATATCGACCCTACTTTAAAGCTCTGTTCAGCCTTAGTATATGCATTTTAATCTGTGGATTAGAGGAATTCTTTGATGAACTGCAGTCATATTTGTCTAGGCCTCTGCAATTGGATATTTGTGATTTGAGCGCGGACCTGGTCAGAACAGAGAAAGTCTTCTCTGATGCTTCTTCTTCTGGCAACCCCCCCCCCCCCCCAAAAAAAAAAACCTGGTTCCAAGTGCATCAGCCGTCGAAATACTTTCACCACCTGTGAAGCTTGTCCTGGATGTCTCCAACACCCCATGTGTGAAATGTGTCACACAAGGGGCAAAACTATATCCTTGCCTTTTCATAGGCTGAATCATGAAACCATCGTTGTAAGCCCAGGATGTCACCACAGGTTCTGTTAAGTGTCCTGCTTTAGACCATTTGCCCAGAGATGCATGTTGCTGAATAACAGGTGGAACTAAAGTGTTCTGCTTGTCCCTTCTGTTGTCTCCTTAAACCAGCAGGATGTGCAGGAGTATGGTACCTGAACTCTGCTCAATATGAAGCAAGAGCGTATCTACATCATTCATGATCCAAGTCATGATGGATTTCATTCATGCAGCAACAATTGAACTTGTTATGAAAACTAATTAGACATACAAAATTAAGGTTTTTACCATCCAGACCTTTAGAACCAGTTCAGCTCAATAATTCAGTTGTTTCTATGAAAGATGAACAGATTGTATCTGAAATGATCAAATTCTTCACTTCTACTGATGTTCCAGCATATCTATAGAAAATGGAGCTGCAGCTCTGAGATATTTTAGTCCTCATGTCTTCTATCAATGAATCCACTGATTAAAGCAGTAATCTCAGAGACTTGTGCTACTCCAGAGGTTCCCAAGGTTTGTTCCTGGAAGCTCCTACTTGGACCTCCAATCCAGGCTCCGCCCCCTTTAGAGAAGATCTTTCCATGGATGAAGCTAAGAGTCACCTTGATGCTGCAGACCTTTGTTCAGGGAGGAGATGGCAGGATGTTTGTGACAGTCTGTTCCAGGCTTTAGTTGTTCTCCTCATGAGGAGCTGAAGTCTCTGACAGGAACGTAGAGCTGAACAGGAGAAGAACTTGAAGCTTTCTTCTTGGCCTGTCTGCTTGCAGCAGCGTGACAATCCAACATTTTAGTCTGACTTCATCTGGAAATATTTCTCTGAGCCTGAATCAGTTTGAAGGCAGACGAGCTCCTCATCAGAGCTGAGATCTTCTATGTCCTCCATGCTGGAAATGTAGAAGTCCAGCAGCTCCTGATGTGTGACATCAGAGCGTGTCATCGTCAGTAGAACGGGACTTCATTTCCCTCTCAAAGCAGGTTGGAAATCTGTGTGGAAAGATGCAAACAAAGACTCTCTGGACTGATTTATCTGCTGGGGGCCTTGTTCCAGAGGCTCCTTGGACACTTTCACAAGCCATTACTGCAGCTGCTGAATTGTTCTTTTTCTTCTTCTTCTTGAATTTTATTGGCAGTTAGCAATAAACGTTAGGTGACCGTTACCGCCACCAACTAGTATGGAGTGTGGACCACATGACAAGAAAAAAAAAACTATATCCTATTATTAGGGCTGGGCAAGTTAACGCATTAATTTTGCGTTAATTCATTAGACTATTAACGGCGATATTTATTTTATTGCGCATTAACGCATGTTGCTCACATGCTTTCAGTCAGTGTTAGTCAGCACGCACGCTGACTGCAGCTCGCTGTGTCACAGCAGCACTCTGCTGCTCCCCCTCCCCTCTCGTACATGGCTCAGCGGCGCCAGCCAATAAGCACGCAGGCTCAGCCTGGCCCGCCCACTCAGCTCTCACACAAACTCAACACACAAACAATCGCGTTGCTGAGCGAGACCGCAGCAGCGGAAAAACATGAACAGGGGAAGTAGCACCGTTTGGCTTTATTTTAATACCGTAAATGAAATCAAGCTGTATGTTTTGTAAAAAGCCGGACCCACAGACGTCTCTGACTGAGGCGTTTCAGTCCTCCAGAGAACATCCAGGTAGATCAGAGTGGTCATCTTCAGCAGCAGTTCATGTTAACTTTCAAAGTAGATATTATCTATCATATGTTACTGGAGCCCACACAGAAAATGTAATTAAGACCTTGAAAGAACCCAGTACATATATTAAAAAGTGTTATTTAAAATAAGATAACATTAGCTAATCCTTTTTTTATCCCACGGCGGGGAAATTTATAGGATTAAAGCAACAGGCAGGTGCATACAACATAGACAAAATTACATAAGGATTGAAAGATATAAGAGGTGGATTAGCGAAAAAACACTGGTCATAACATTATTGTTATTATTATTATTATTATTATTTAATTGTAATAATAAAATAAAAACCACAAAACCCAAAAGGTCAACAGTTTAATGATACATCAAGCTTAGGGACTGGCTAATATACAGCAGGTCAAAAAAGGCCATATTTTGGCTGCAGTGCTGCTGTTCTCTTATGAAGAAAAGATCAACTAGTGCACTAAATTCAATAGATGGGTTGAAAATATCCAGTATAAAATACAGAGATTCCCAGGGCGTGAAGTATACAGGTGTAGAGCGGGGGCCAAAAAGACTGTGTTGTCCCGGGCCCTAGCAAAGCTGTCAGCCGGCCTGGTTGTAACCACTGCCAAGTTAAACTTTCTTATCACCAGAGCACCTTGAGCTTAACATATCACTTAAATGCCAAACACACTGTAGACATCACCAAACAATTCAATGACTCAGAGAAGCTAACCAATGTAATGGCGAAGTGGATAGCTACTGTAGACCTTTTTTGTGCTTCACACTTTGGTATTTAACATAAAATGGTAATGCTGCTCCCTGCTGTTAACTCAGAAATTGCCTGTTTTTGGTAGATTTTTTCCCCATAAAGAGAATTTCCTGTCAGTGGCAATAAGCTTTAATTTATTATTATTGCTATTTTTTGTTTTACATGTTTACGTTGAGCTTTACACTAAATATGTATTACTGATAAGTGCTACAAATGTTACAACACTTTTGTTCATATGGCAGCAGAACATAAAATAAAAGTGCTCTTTACACTACTTTTGAATTCATTCTTGGAGTTTGCGCATACAATGCGATTAATCATGATTAATCGGGCAAATTATGCGGTTAATCGTGTTTAAAGATTTTAATCGTTGCCCAGCCCTACCTATTATACAACCTAATCTGTTTCAAAAACTCAAATATAACCTGATATCCTCTGCTTCCTGATTCTTTTGCTGTAAATCGACAATGTCAAGTTTCATTTTCATGTTACGAAGTTTCCTAATTAACTTGTTTCTCTGAATGAAATATTTCCTACAATTCAAAATAACATGTTCCACTGTTTCATCTTCCCCACAGTCACATTTCCCCATCTGATGTTTCCCTATCAAAAATAATGATCTATTCAATCCTGTGTGTCCTATTCTAAGTCGTGAAATAATTATCTCCTCTCTCCTGTTCCTTTATGTTCTTCTCATTTGTCCAATTCTCTTTTGGATTTTATAAAACCACCTTCCTTTCTTTTCTTCTTCCCATAACTTTTGCCACCTCTCTTTTGTTTTTTGTTTAATTATACCCTCTATTTCTGTTAAACTAAAACTAACATTAATATCTACCCTTACCTTATTGGTACTCTCCATAGCCATCCTGTCTGCCATTTCATTTCCTTTAATCTCGTTATGTGCCGGAACCCAAACAAAGGCTGTTTCTCAATATGCGTTCTTGAGCGTTCTCGTGTGCTCGTGTGCTCATGTGCTCGTGACACGTCATCAGCCTCAGCCCGAGCACTGTTCCAATACCGAGAACGCCAAATCGAGAACGCGCCGAATTCCCCGGATGTTGTTCTCGCCCCGCCCTCTTTATCGAGCATGCATCAGAGCAGACTTGTGCATTCTTCAGACTGACCGCTTTCCCAGAATGCACTGCGGCAAGATAAGTTTTAGGCTTTTTTGAAATTAAAAATGTTGTTTTAAAAATGTTTTCAATAAGATTTATTGTGGTGTAGTATATAAATAGTTTTGAATGTTAAAGAAATGCTAAAGAACTGTGCGTCTCATGACGTCACAAGTACGCTTCTGTTCCAATACACCATACGTGCTGCGTGCTCGCGTTCTTTTCAAGTCCGATCTTCCTGTATTCTCCCCAAGACCGGACTTGACGAGAACGCGAGTCCGTACTCGCATTCTCGTGAATTGAGAAACGGCCAAAATTTTTGCTGAATTCAGGAAGCTGTATCTTCTTCTTGGTCTCATTGTAAATGTGTGCAGTGCCACCTGGTGGTGCTGATTGGTAGAGGAAGAGCTGAAAGGTTGGAGGTGTTTGTCAGAGGTCTGTGATGATGGAAGCCTCTCCCTGGTTTGTGAGTCTGAGCTCAGAGATCAGGGGCCCGTTCTTTGTATGTTGCTAACTCAGTTAGCTGGATTTGATTGTTGACAATTTGGGATGATCTTGGATTGTTTGGTTCTTCGACAGTCATCCTGGACTTGCTGTCATAGCAACATGTGCGCAAGCTTAAGCTTGCTCGCGAGCAGGCTTATTTCATGTAAACAGGATTACATCGCAGTTTTATAAGCGGCGGAGATAGGGAAGTCTGTCGTAGCCATGTGTTGTCCATTTTTACGGCTGCAACCTGTTGTGGAAGGTGAGAGAATAATTTGCAGAACTTTTTTGAATTAATCACATATTGCGCAAAAGACAGGATCCTTTAGCACAGCACAACAGCGTAATTGTAGAGAGATTTTTATTGGTGGCTGTTATAAACAGACGAACACATCTTTTAACAGTGGCTTTTAAAAAGAGGAAAAAGTGGTGTTAGAGCCATAAATAGAAAATATTTAAGTTTTTTGTATGATGGTTTGCTTTTTTTATTTTTTTATGGATATTTATTTAGGCCGTTTTATTGTGAAGTTTAGTCTTACTTTGAAAGGCTCGCTTCCTTGTCGAGCCGTATATTGTATTAGAAAAAACTATGGATGGATTATCTAGACAGCAATACAGTTTTTGACCGTGTAAACTGTGTATGATTTGGAAAAGGAAAAACGTCATTTTTTATAGATAAAGAATTTTTAGTTAAAATTCCCGGTTTGCATGCGTCCTTTACTTCCAGTGTCTAAGGAATGACACCGATGTTGGATCTGTTGCCATAACAAGTGGCTTTTTAAAATAAAGTATAACCGGGGAGTGTTGGCCTAGTGGTTAGAGCAGTGCGCTTGCACTCAGAGAAGGACGCAAGTACCCGGTTCGATCCCCAGTGCCTGCACTCTGGGTCCCTGAGCAAGACCCTTAACCCCAGATTGCTCCCCGGGCGCCGCACATGGCAGCCCACTGCTCCCCAAGGGGATGGGTTAAATGCAGAGAACACATTTTGTTGCTTTGTACTTCTATTCTATTCTTCTAATTAAAGGCTACCATTTTGTAGAATATTCTTGTACTTCACTTTTTTCCCCATGTTCTAGTGGCTCTTACATAAAAGAACAAAGTAAATATGAAATTATTAAATGCAAAAATACATACTGTAGAAAGTGATAGAAACATCTACCATGGACAGCACTTACACATGTAATTTGTCTGCTGCTTTTTGCCAGCCCTCTCTCCTGGCTTTAACAGACTTTGAGGTGTTACCTATCGTTTTAATTAATGACTCAAATTTGGCATAACCTTCCATTAAAGGAATCTTGTTCTGCTTGGGAGAAAAACTGTGGGCGGTCTTTGGCCATGCTGAACAACCAATAGCAGCGTTGCTGATCATTGTTTCTACTATCGATACATTTCCCCTTTTAAAGCGACGCATGAACACGCAGTTATCTCAGATAACTCAATTCAGCCATACTAATCATAAACAACAGGTGTGTTGGAAGAACCCAATTAGCCGGATCATGATTAGCCGGATGAGATCATATTGGATGTCTCATTTGATCATAGATGTTTTAAGCAACGTACAAAGAACGGACCCCGGGTGCTTGGTGCAGAGCGATTGTTTGGTAAATGTCTGGTGTGTGGACGGGAGGTTTTGTAAATAATTTTTTGACCACTTTTAGAGCTTCAAACAGTAAATTGAGATTATTTTTCATTTTCAACTAAGTTGCAAGACATTTTTTAATATTTTGTAATTATTTTGTCTATACTTTTTCAAAAAATAAATCACATTTTTGCAAAACAATGAAGTCGGAAGTGCGTCCAAATCAAACCACCTGTTACCACCCACGGCTTATGTTGGAAATTTTGATTTTTTGGAACATAGAAGGCCGCGACATGTTTACTTAGTTTCCTGATGTCCTTTTAGGCTTCAGGCTGTTTCTTCAGGTTGTTACTGGGCTCTTCTTACTTTCTCTGGATTTTTACAACAAGTGGACGTGTCCAAATGTTGGACTGGTCCTTTATCAGTGTAGGACAATGTGTGTCTGAGAGACATGTAATGTCCATGTTTGCTGCTGAAAGAGATTGATGGTCTGACCCCCCTCCTCCTTTCAGGGTGGAGCCTGCTGGAGTCCGATGGTTGACACCAGGTCTGAGGAAGTGTAAGTGTGTTTTTCATTTGATTCATGACAACAAAGCAGCTCACATTCAACCATCTTCAAACTGTCCATCACTCATTCAGGAGTCATCCTCAAAGTGTCAATAAATGATCAATAACTGCAGCTGGATTGTCTTTGTTCTCTCCGTCAGATTCCTGTCAACTCACAATCGACACAAACACAGTGAGCAGAAAACTCAAACTGTCTGAAGACAACAGGAAGGTGACACGTGTGGAGAAAGAGCTTCAGTCATATCCTGATTATCCAGACAGATTTGATGTTCCTCAACTGCTGTGTAGAACTGGTCTGACTGGTCGCTGTTACTGGGAGGTCGAGTGGAGAGGAGGAGTTAATATATCAGTGAGTTACAGAAGAATGAGGAGGAAAGGAGACAGTGGAGAGTGTTGGTTTGGATGGAATGATCAGTCCTGGAGTCTGAACTGCTCTGATCACGGTTACTATGTCTGTCACAATAGCAAACGAACATCTATCTCCTCCTCCTCCGTCTCCAACAGAGTAGCAGTGTATGTGGACTGTCCTGCTGGTATTCTGTCCTTCTACAGAGTCTCCTCTGACTCACTGATCCACCTCCACACCTTCAACACCACATTCACTGAACCTCTGCTTCCTGGCTTTGGGTTCTGGTTCCTCAGTGTTTCTGTGCTGATGGAGTCTAAAGAGTCTCCTCCTGTCAGAGAAAGCCTCTCCCTGTTGAACAGATAGTTCAGTCTGTTCATGTCTGTCTCTTTCACTCAGAAACAGGTTTTCACATTCATGGATTCAATCTGTTTCTTTGTGAAACTCTTCTAAATGATTCCTTGGAAACTTCTTCCTCTTCCAGTCCTTTAAAGATGGAAGCTGGGATTATTCCAGGATCCACATGTTGTTTTTCTGCCTGTTTCCAGTCAAAGCTTCACTCTGAATATCAGCATGTTGACTTTCTCTCTTGGTTTTTTACTTTCATTCATGAGCCAGATTTCATTGAAATGTTGGCCAGTTTTTCTCAATGTCTTGACATCATCTGTTTCTGTCGGTTCCTATTTTTCTGAACACTTTTTAGATTCAAATGTTAAATCTTCCTTTTGTATGTTTGCTGCATTTCTACTTTATGTGTTTTAATGAGCAGTGGATCATTGCACCATCCTGATGGAGTAAATAGCCCCAATGAGTACCTGGTGAATCTCTACAGACACAGGAGGATCAGATTAGAGGGATGAGCAGCCATCACACATGATTCATACCACCACCTGTGGTAAGGGCCAGAAGAGTCAGTCAGGTGGCCCACACCAACCTAAACCCCCCACCACATGTTAGAGTTCACACCTTAGATCAGAAGAAGTGTTCATGGAAATATTTATCCCAAACACACACACATAACTGATGCCCAAAACAACATACAAACTTAGACTAGTCTCCCCTGCTTAAATGTTGTCTCGTCATATGTGCTTTTCTCGTGCAAGGTTTTTTGATATCTCAAACTGTATCCTGGCATTGGGATAAAGTGTGAAATATGTAATTTTTTCCTCTCCTTCCCCAATATGTGGCTCCTATCTTTCGAAAGAGTTAAAGGAAGCGTTCTATGGTAACCGCGTCAGACGGGGTCCTCGGCAGCAAGGCCTCAGTCAATCGTTTGTGATGTATGTGATGGATGGTTGTAATGGAACTGTAATTTTCCTCTAGGATTATTAAAGTGTTTCTGATTCTGATTCTGAGAAGCATTCTTCCTTACATCATCAAAGGTTAGTTCCTCCATTGGTTCATGAACATAAACAATTTCCCAGGTGGTCCAGGTTGACCTCATAGTTATGGTCCGTATTCGCCAACTTGAGTCCCTTAATCGGGACATAGAACATTCAAACATGCATAATTATCTGCAGGAAGTCAAATGTTGTCTTTTTGGCCTGACATTTCCCTCATCTTGTGAGAAACTAAAGCTTACTTGGAAAGCAACAGTCAGAAGCGTTCATGTTTAAATTAAAGCTCTTCCTCCAGAGATTCGTGAAAGTTATTGAGTTCTTCACCAAGCTTTATGAGAAGAATATTCTGTGTACAGGGATCCAGCTTTGATAACTCTTGACACTTTTGCCTGTCTTCAAAAAGAAAATGAATCGCACAAAGATTTTTACTATTGCGTAAGGAATGTTTATTCTCAGGGATGTAATTCTCCAGGTCCTGAAGAGGACCCACTTTTTCAGTCTTTGTTCCTTCATTAGATCAGATTAGATTAGATTAGATTCAACTTTATTGTCATTACACAGGTACAGGTACAAGGCAACGAAATGCAGTATAAGTCTAACCAGAAGTGCAATAGCAGCAAGTGCAGGATAAAATATGGTTCCATAAGTATAGGACATGGGTTTTTACTGAATAAATATAGAGATGGATACTATCATAAACAGAATTTTACTGATAGATTTGTCCTATGAGTTTAATATATACATAACTAGTATTGTGAACTAAATTTACAGCTGGATATGTATATCCATATAATGTATATAATATACAGGTGGATATTACTATAAATAGAGTTTTACAGATATGTACAATAGCATAATATACAGATGATTGTTATTATGACAGAGTTTACATGTACTATGAATATATGTACAGATGGCTATTACTATAGGCAGAATTGTGAGCATGCTATGCAGGTAGCTATTACTATAAAATGAATAAATAAAGTTTGGACAGAAGCTATTTAAATTAAAGTGCAGTGGAAGGTAATTGCATATTACAGTTAAAGTACGGTATTGCAAATGAACATGTAAACAATTGGTACTGTGAATAAACAGTCGGCAGTGCAAATCAATATTCAGTCATGGTGAGTAGTGCAAGATGCATGTGAACAGTTGTTATAATAGTAACAGTCAGGAGTGCAGGTGAACATTACAGTCTTGTAAATAACAGAATAACAAAATGGAGGTAGGTGTGAGGAGGGAGAGGAGAGTCTATCAGTGAGGGTTAGAGTTCAATAAAGAGACAGCTCTCGGGAAAAAGCTGTTCTTTAATCTGCTGGTCCTGGTCCGGAGGCACCTGAAACGCCTGCTGGAGGGCAGGAGAGAAAACAGTCTGTGGGCTGGGTGGGATGAGTCCTTAAGGATGCTGCGGGCTCGATGTAGGCAGCGTTTCTTCTGGATGTGCTCAGTGGTGGGTAGTGGAGTCCCAGTGATGTGTTGGGCGGCTTTCACCACCCGCTGCAATGCCTTGCACTCTGCAACAGTACAGCTCTCATACCACACTGTTGCACAGTTGGTCAGGATTCTTTCTATTGCACAGCGATAGAAGTTCACCAGGATAGTCGAGGAGAGCTGATTTTTCCTCAGTGTCCTCAGGAAGAAGAGGCACTTGTGAGCCTTCTTGACCAGGCAGGAGGTGTTGGTTGACCAGGACATGTCTGCTGAGATGTGGGTCCCCAGAAACTTGAAACTGGAGACACACTCGTGTCTCCAGTTTCAAGTTATTTTCTGGTTATTTTCAGTGCACCATGTGGCCAGGTGCTTGATCTCCTCCCTGTATGCAGTCTCATCGTTGTTGCTGATGAGACTAGGGATGGGAATCTTCACCACCAAGGCGATACGATACACATCTCGATACACAGCCAACGATTCGATACATTCACGATTCATGGAATTTCTAGTGATAAGATTCGATACGATTCTCCAACCTCCTGCGATCCGGTGCGATACAGAACGATCTAAATTTAAAATGCTGCGATACAGTGCGATACGATACGATACAATACGATGCGATGCAATGCAGAAGAAAAGTACACCATGGACTACATAGTTCAAGTTATGGCACGCAAGCTAACCTTTTATTTTGAAACAAAGGAAGTGCAACTTAGAGAGTGATTGTCTCTCTGAAACTTTATAAGTGTAAACTTCAAACAAAAATAAGATTTCTCTGTAGTGCATGTTGTCCAACAATTGAAGCAAAGGCACAAAGGCACATTTTCCAGTTAAGCCTTTAAAAAAGTGCTTGAAGTTTATACATGAGGTAAAACAAATAAAATGCCCTTATACAAAAGGTGCAGGCCAGGATATTCCATCTATTATAAAAACTAAAAGAAAAACTTAACACAGGGACACATCACATTTTCCCCCAAATATACAATGCACACCATTGACAAGTACACCCCATTTGAAAAGCAACATTTTGAACAATATTCTAATAGGCACACAAGTAATTTCCAAAATGTGCATAGGTAAAAATGGTATGTCCAAAATGTGCATACAATATCTGAAGAGCAAACTAAGGTTAATAATCTAACTAAAATGTCATTTTCCATTTACTCAGTGCACATTTTGAAAATAACATGTCTACTTATTGAAATATAGTTTAAAATGTTACGTTTCAAAAGGGGTATACTCATTACCTCTGTGCCTCTGTAAAATGATTAATCATTCTGAACAAATGATCATAACAAGGGAGTAACAGTTCCCCATATGGAAATTAAGACAAGTGAATCCCAACATTTAACCCAGATGGGTCTTTTTCAAATTCTTTTTAAGAAAGATCAATTGATCAACATGGTCAGGGTGCAGGAGACTACGTTGGGCAGTGACAATATTCCCTGCACTGCTAAAGACACGCTCAGAGCTCACACTAGTTGCTGGAATGGACAAGTAATCCTTAGCTAAAGCTGAAAGGAGTGGCAGGTCCACCTGCCCTTTCCACCACTGCAACACATCACCGCCTAGTTCTAAGGAATCTCTCTCTCTGTATTTTAAAATTTCATCCTTAGCTTTCTCCCTCATGGTCTTCAATGGCGTTCTTGTGGTGATGAACTCTCCAAACAGCTGGTCCATGGCAGTCTTCTTTTTAGGAGAGGGCGAGGCATCATCATCTAAGGAAGACATGTACAAGACTATTAGTATATTGAACAATATGAGCAGTCAACACAACACAAGACTACACACTGTTTAACAATGATAACATACGAGTCAACATCTGTTGTGCTGTATTTAAAAGATTATCTCCATGCCCATGGACCAATAAATAAGTATTTTTTGTCTCTGTTAATGAACAGTCAATTACTCATACACAGTCAACACACACCTCTCCGTTCCCTGCTGGGGCTTCAGTCGCTGCCTCCCTCATCTGCCTCTCCTTCATACAGTGCAGCACTGTCTTCTGCCTGACAATCCAAATCAAAAAGAGTATTTTGTTGTCAAAATGTAAATAACAAGTCTTAGCACAGAATATAATAGCATTTGACCAGACTCCAAATCAAACATAACACTGTACATATTATACAGACAAATTGAACATAAAAATGTAGAGATCTATTGTGTGTGTCTGTGTGTGTGTGTGTATGTGTGTGTGTGTGTGTGTGTGTGTGTGTGTGTGTGTGTGTGTGTGTGTGTGTGTGTGTGTGTGTGTGTGTGTTTTTGAGTGAGTGAGTGAGTGACAGAGACAGAGACAGAGACAGGGAGGGAGGTGGTCACATTCTATAGGCCTAAAGTAAAAGGAAAAAAAAGTCAATAAATTACCTGCTCGTTCATCTTCACCACCTCAGATGTTATTTTCATGAAGATGAGGTCTCTGGAGTCCACATCAAGGAAAGCCAGGTCTTTGAATCTGGGATCAAGGCCCGATGCATTGTAGAGGAGTTCTTGGAGATCCAAGTAACGATCAAAAAAATCTTGTCTGAAGCGCTGCTTCATATCTGCAATGATTGGCAGGTCAGTGTTGTCTTTGGAGAAGTGTTTGTGGAGTTTGGCTTGTATTGGGGCGATCATTGAGATGGTTGGGCTTTTTTCTTCACTCAAAAGTGTGGTGGCCACTTTGACAGGGGACATCAGCTTGATGATTTCTTGGATCAGAGTCATGTCGTCCTCATTCACTGCTAACAGGCCCTCTCCCCTCCTGATCCTTCTCGACAGCATGGCGTTCAACAGAGCAGGATGTTGCTCCCAGAATCTCTCCAGCATGTCCACAGAGCTGTTCCATCTTGTACAGACATCGTGAATAAGTTTGTGGTTGGGTAGGCGTAGCTGGGACTGAATTTCCCTCAAAACCTCAGCTGCTTGTGGGCTTTTATGGAAGTATGTAACAACCTTCCTCACCTTCACCAACAATTCGGACACCCTGTCCACCTTCAGTGCCTTTTGCGAGGCCAAGTTTAATGTGTGGGCTACGCATCGGACATGGGGTGTTATCTCTGCGCCAGCCCCTGCCACTAGCATGTTTCTTGCGTTGTCTGTCACCAAGGCAGGTTTTTTTTCTCCGAGGTTCCACTCGCGAAGTACATCTTGCAGCAACGCAGCCAAGTTGACCCCAGTGTGAGACTCATTAAACACTCGCGTTTGCAGGACGTGAGACTGCATGTCCCACTCTTCGTTCACGTAGTGTGCCGTAACAGTAATGTAAGAATCAGTGGCACAGGAGGTCCAACCATCAACCGTTATTGACACCCTCTGTGCACGACCCATTGAGCTGAAAACATCCACTTTCACTTTCTCGTAAAGCGCAGGAACTATTCGGTCCGAAAACACCCTTCTGTCTGGTATGCTATACCTTGGCTCCAACACTTCAAGCAGGTATTTGAATCCCTCGTTTGCTGTAATGTTGTACGGTTGGATGCCTTTGCAGAGGAAGAAAGATAAGGCGTCCGTGATAGAATTCGCCCGGGCAGAATTGCTTGCAAGTGGCGCTTGAAAAAAATTAGGTATTCGTGGCTCACGTGAAGTTGTTGCAGTAGCACTGCTAGCTGACGTCTCCGGGGATTGGACTACTGTACTGTGGTGCCGCTTCAGATGTTGCGACATATTTGTTGTGCTGCCTGTATATCGTACCTCTGTTCTGCAGTGTTTACATATGACCATTGTCTTGTCCAACTCTCCATCTCGTTTGTAGAAGCCAAAGTCTTTCCATACCGTTGACCTAAAGCGCGTAACCGAATGTATTATCTCTGTTTCGTTTTCCTCCATGCTAACGTGGTTTCTAGCTTGCCGCCTCTGTCCTCTTCGAAAGCAAGTTTAGACCCTCCTACTCGCGCGAGGCTTGGGGCGAGACTTGAGTGGCAGAGAGACTAGCATGCACGCAGTAGGCAACAGGGATGGAAAGAAACGCAACTAAAACTCAAAGACACGTTTCTAAAAAGTTATAATAATAGAAGATAATAATCGGTTTGTATCGATGCAGGTAGTTTTGATACGATGCATCTCGAGTTTATGTGCGGTTTTTACCGATGCAGACGTTTGCAAATCGATGCAACCGTATCCAACAGGTCGTTCCGATGTTCCGACACGCATCGGTGAATCTTGCCATGCCTAGATGAGACCAATCACCGTAGTGTCGTCCGCAAACTTGATGATGGAGTTGGATGCATACACAGGCTTGCAGTGGTGGGTGAAGAGGGAGTAGAGAAACGGGCTTAGCACACAGCCCTGTGGTACACCAGTGTTGAGTGTGATGGACATAATTTACATGAGAGTGTACTTAATCTTAGACAACTTTGTTGTCATTTTGTATGAGTGCATACACAGTGAAATTTCGTTACATACAGCTTACGACAGTGTAGTGAGATTACAGGTGGGATAAGGCAACGACATCAGAGGTGTTCTATCTGACCCAGACTGACGGAGGTCTGGTGGTGAGGAAGTCTAGCAGCCAGTTGCGAAGGGGTGTGCTGAAGCCCAGATGTTCCAGTTTTCTTACCAGATGCTGTGGGATGATGGTGTTGAACGCTGATCTGAAGTCCAGGAACAGCATCTGCATGTAGGTGTTCTTCTCCTCCAGGTGTGCCAGGCTCAGGTGAAGAGGGGAGGAGATGGCGTCCTCAGTGGAGCAGTTCCGCCGGTAGGCAAATTGGAACGGGTCGAATGTTGGGGGGAGACTGGAGACGATGTCTTCCTTTACCAGCCTTTCAAAACACTTCATCATGATGGGAGTCAGTGCAACAGGCCTCAAATCGTTAAAACAGGTGACTTGAGGTTTCTTTAGCACCGGAATGATGGAGGCAGACTTAAGCATACTGGCACTATGGCTTGGTCCAGCGAGATTTTAAAAATGTCTGTGAAGACACCAGCCAGCTGACCTGCACACTCCTTGAACACTCGCCCAGGTATGTTGTCAGGACCTGCGGCCTTCTGCAGGTTGACTCTCAGATTCTTCCACATGTCGGCTGTCGGATTCTGATCCAATCAGCATCTTTAGGAGACACTGAGATGCTGAAATGACTTTCATGTCTCCACAAACTTCTGTCTTTTCCTGATAAAATAAACTGATAATCAGTCTTCTTGTCTCAGAGCCTTCGTTGCATCTGGACATCATCTCCCTGAAGAGCATTTCTGGATCTTTTTACCTGTCTTTGTCTCATTTATTCTGGACCGGGTCAGGATTTCATATGTTGTTTCATTAAATCCGTCCTTGGATGTGTGTTTCTGTCCTCTGTGTAGTGCCACTCTCTGAATGTTCCCCCTGATTGGACAGAAAAAGCATTTAGCTTTGCTGCCTTGCTCTGAAACACATCCAAAGCATTGTGATCATCCTCAGAGAGAAGATGAACTGAAAGATACCCATGTTGTTTCTGCCTGATGTGAACGTGTGGATGATTTCTCTGGGCTGAATAAAAACTGTTTCTGTAAAACGGCTCAAGAACAATGTTTGTGTAGAAATGAGCAGAAGAAAAAGGTCCAACAGGTTTTCTTAGTGAAATCTTCCTTTATTTTCCTCCCTGCAAACAAACTTACACACACGCTGCTGCAGACTGACGCCTGGTGAAGTGATGCTAAGCTTCAGGCTAAAAAATGCATCAATTTCTTTTGGACCAGAACAACAGAGGGAGGTCCCTGTTATTAGTGTTGATCAATCTAAGAAATCAGAATCAGATCAATGTTAGACTCACTGCAGTTATTGCAGATCTTGTTGGTGGAAACTTTTCATGAAGTCCACATTGATCTTCTCCTGTAATCACTGGGTGAACATCAAATCCGTCCTGCAGGAGGTTCTGTTGGTTGTGGGTTTTTATAAAATCATTGAATCTCATCATGACTAAACTGATAATTAGTCTTCTTGTCCCAGAGCCTTTGCTGCATCTGGAAATAATCTCCCTGAAGTGCTTTTCTGGATCTTTCTACATGTGTGTTGTGCTATTACATGTGGAATTGGGTTAAATTAGCTTTAAAAAAGTTTACAACAATTTCGAACATTTGATATTCACAATGCCAATCCTGAATTAAACAAAACATTATTTGATAAAATAACATTTTAAAGAATGATTTGCTCAGTAAAATCCTTAACTTTAAGATGCTTAAAGTTACGGGATTTCTTGCAGAGTCCTTCATGGTGGTCTCCGGCCTGTGAAGGGGGATTGGAGCATGGGGTCTCTGCATTTCTTCTTGCTAGTGGCTCAGCTCCCAGGTCAGGTTTCTCCTGTACAGCTTAAACAGACCACCATTGATTAGATTAGTATGTTAGTTTCAGAGAAAGCAGACTTTACTCAGCATGGCCAACCCTGGAGATGCTTATGTCTATGAGCCCCATGCAGCCCGGATTGGTGGCTGGTCTTCCCAGCGTGGACTCTCTCCTCGAGGGTACACAGGTAAAGAGGAAGATAAATCTGGTGTAGCTCGACTTCATAGCAATGGCACCCTGCTGAGGAGGTGGAGGCGCAGTTCCTTGGTGCCTGTAAAAGTCTGAAACTTCTTTGCTTACAACTCGGTCAGAGTTTTCCTCATGGCTTGGTTGCGTAAAAACAATTTCTGAAGACACTGAACAAACCTGCTGAAGTAGGTTTTTCCATATGGAGTTACAGAAGCTTATTGTGAGTGCTTGACAGTTCGCTTGAATTATTGGTTGAACGTTGTTGAGTTTCAAGATGGTGGATGAACAACTGATTGAAGTAGCATGTGACACACTGCAGGAGGATGACCAACAGAGGGAGCCAAAGTTCACACAAAATGCGCTGGAAGAGAAGCTCAACAGCTATATTGGCCAAAGGAGGCAAAATCAGCTAAATTACAGTAAAAGGAATTGAATTTACAACATGAAAAATAATGGAGAGCATGTTGATTAAGTTCCTCACATGTAAATAGTTCATGTTAAAGTGGCGGCTGGTGAAAAAAAAATCTTGGTGGGGCTGGCCAATAGATTTCCCTGCCTAACCCAGTACATGCATTTAAATAAAAAGTCGGAAAATTACTACGATACCACAATAAGGATTTAATTAATAAAAAAACATTGTTCACAAAGGATTATTTTGGTGGTTTTGTCTTATTAATCCTTTTCACAGACTCATGCCAGAGGGTTTGCATACATTGTACATGTACGTATATTATTACGAAACGAACGTTTACGTCTTGACTTAAATATATATCCTAATTTTTTATTTATATAATGATTTAAGTAGAACAACGACTAGTGCAAAATTAAGTTGTATTTACCGGAGATGAAGTGTAGACTGCAAATTCTGTCATGGTATGAAGGCGATTGGGACTGTCTGCCTGCCTCCTTTTCATTGAAATTATCCATTTTTTCTTCTTTCTTCGTCCTTCGGTAAACGAAAGAAACATACATCCGATGATTTGGAAGGCCTCTGTGTGCAACTGGGAGCACAACAAGTCTTAGGCATTGTTTAGATTCCAAAAATAAACTAAAAGTACGCTCTAATTCACCCGTTTTGTCACGCTGGTAAGCGAAAACAGTACTGCTTTTGCCGACCACCGTGACCCGGATGTAGTGCGGATGTAGCTCGTGACGTCACGCGTGAAGTGCACCTATCACTGTGCAGCTAGGGCTACGACTCCAGGAGCCCCAAAGCCATTCATTTTGGCGATGCTGATTGGCCAAATATTTATAAATCTACCCTAGCAACAGTATACGATTGGTTATTTCGCTACACTTGTGGGGCTCTTTGAGCGGCAGCCCCACAAGCGTAGAAGAAGAGAAATGCACTGTTAAATGAGAGTCAATTGGTAGAAGTGTTTTAATAATAGCGTACCGCGCACGTGACGTCACCGTCTCAAGAGCAACGCCCCTTTTGCCGCTTAGGTAGGACAAACCGATAGAGAACGCACGTAGCAACAGAACCAGCGATATGACCAACTTTGCAGCCATTAAACTTTCCCAAGACGATGTCCCAGGCGCACGGTTTACTGGTCGGACTGTGGAAGAACACACCAACCTTCAGCTCAAACGATGGCTTGAGTGTCGAGGGCTTAAAAAGACCGGAAAACGGGCCGAGTTGATCGAACGGTAAGCTTTGTCGTCGGCCGTTTTTTTTGTTTGTAATCACCGTCCAGGAATCGGTATATGTTTAATGTTTGTCTTATTTGAAATGTTTTTGAGTAGGCTATCCTGGTAGCAGGGTATCATGTTAGCGCCTGCTAATATGATAGCCTATATGCTATCATGGTAGTAGGCGCTTCATTATTAACATATCGGCCAACAAAATACTCTTACCTGTTCACTACATGATGTCGCTGGAATTGGGTCAGGATGTTCTTCGGTTGTGCCCTTTCCTCTGACAACAAGCTTGCTACATATGTAGGCCGACCACACCGGTGTACCCAGCTCACACATTTCTCCTTGGCACTCTTGAATTTCGTGAAAGTAATGAAGAAAACATCCTTCATATGCGGCCGATCAGCGTACCTCGAGTCGCTGTTGCACGTTCCATAGCAACAATGTTTAATAACCATGGTCTTAGATTTTGGGAAAAGCAGTCGTTTAAACGAGTAAAACCTAGGCTAACGCACATCTCTTTTACAGCGAAACAGCGGCGGACTATGCAAGTTTGTCCTACCACGTACCACGTGATGTGACGTCATCGTGACGTTACGTTTCTAAAAATAGCTCGCTCGCGGTACGCTATTCTTATTACATGTAGCCACATACAATTAAGTAAAAACTGACATTAATAATACTTCTAAATCTATATATTCTGACTTTTCCCCTCCACATCTAGGGAGGGCAGCGCCCGAGCGCCCCCTATGGGCCAGCCGCCACTGTCATGTTACCTGATGAACAATTTTACATGTGTTTATGCAGACCTTGTAGACTGGTCAATATATAACATTTTTGAGTACTGACATATTTTAAAATAAAAGGTACAATAATATTGCTAAGGTAACATGGGTCTGTTGAGGCCAGGCTTGATACTGAGAATAAATATATTTAAGAAAATGAAACATTACAGTGATAAGCTTACTGAAACCATAGGGACTTAAAGGGGAAGTCCGGTCAACAAGGAAAAATCAGTGGATCATTAGCTATAACTAAAACTAATACGTTTGTGGTTATTTAATGAATTTAGCGTTAATCAATAAGAAAATTAAAGCATAAATTGTCGTCTGGATCACTGTGTATGGGGGCGGCCATTATTGCCCAAATATGGGCAGTAATGACCGCCTGACATCACATCCTGTGACGTAGAAGCGCGGAGAGCTGACGGTAGTTCTCCACGCTTTAAATGGTAAATGGACTGAACTTATATAGTGCTTTTCCAGTCATGCTGACCACCCAAAGCGCTGTACCCTATAGCACATTCACCCAATCGCTCTCACTAACGGCACACATTTATACACTGAGAAACATTATTTTTTTCACCTTTCCGATTCTTCATCCACCATGGGCTGTTTTGCTGGATTACCAACGTGAAGAGGGAGGATTTGCCATCGTGCTTCTGGCCAGAGAGAAAACACGTCGTCTGTAGCCAACATTTGGAAGAAGAATGTCTTCAAGATGACATGAGAGCGAGGATTTTCGGTATGTTTTTCTTTTTTATAATGTAGAATTTGCCGGAACATTTGTGTACCGACCAGAGCGGCGGAGGGATACGACACACTTAGAAAGCATGCTCACTGTTGAGAAGCCCACTTACTTTATGCAACTTTGGTCTTATTTTTTCTAAAGTCGCTTGTAAATTTCATGTGTTGCTGATTGCAGTTTTTTTTGGGCTTGATTCTGACAGTGAAGTGGCTTGTTTTGGCTCTAAACTAAGTGACGCTGAAATATCCATCCGCCTCATAACGCGCTGCAGCTCCTCCTGACAGGAGCAGAGAGTAAACTCAGAGAGAGCTGCTCTGCCCGTATTTTCTGCAGTTTACGGTTGCAAGAACTGATGATAACTGTTGCTAGTAGATTAGGCGGTGAAGATCACCATTTTGAGCAGAGATTGGTTCTAAAGATGAGTTTTATACTCATCTTATAACATTGCAGAATCTTATTTTTCATGTTCATGTTAACACCATGAGGCTTGAAGTTAATAAAGGTGTCTTCATGAAAACTACATGACATTTTATTTAATTTTCTTTTGGAATAAGGTATTTTAGAATTGAATAGAAATTGGCTCATTTGGATTTAGAACTGGCTTTGTTCCTTTTAATGTCTGTACAATAAAACTACACATTTGTAGGTAGTTTTATATATAAAGATGACTGATGTTTCTGTTGTTACAAGTGTATGGCATTATGGATATCAATTATATGCTGTGCCATATTACAGCCATTATCATCAAAATGGTTGAGGTCAGATTGAATTCTGACCACACAGCCACAAAGTACAGAGAGTCAAGGCCTGCCCTCTCTCAGCAGGATGCCAGCTGTGGACCACTCCCCACAGATAAAGGTCAGAGCACCTCAGAAATCTCTCTTCTGACCACTCTTCTTCTTCAGACCTCACTTCTCCAGGACAAAGCTACCAGCCGTCACCTCCTCCCTCCTTTAGACAAAAGGAGGAGAGGAAGGCTGGCTAAACCATGAGGCCACATGGTTTAGCACAAATCTGTAGTCAGATCTGCAAATGTGTACTGAGATTTGCAAATGTGTAAAAAATCCACAAATCTGTAGTCAGATCTGCGAATGTGTACTGAGATTTGCAAATGTGTAAAAAATCCACAAATCTGTAGTCAGATCTGCAAATGTGTAGATCAATCTGTAAGCACACACAGAAACACTTGTGTCTGAAGTATTTTCGCTTCAAGACCCAGAAATACAGACAAATCATTGGTTACAAGTCAAGCGGTTTTTCGGTTGGCTCGCGGGATATTTGAGTGTCATGGAGAAGAGGTGAGACGGAGGGAGATTATTTCTTTTTAAGAAGTCATCATTTGTCGGAGGAATGTATTTCTGCTCTGAGGAGTGACAAGGTAAGTCATGCATATACAGCAAGTCCTCTACTTGAAATCTGATCTATTCAGCAGTTATTATTTATAGTTAACAACTATGCTCTGGATACACGCATCACTGTAGAACAGTCTCTGGCTCTGTTTACACGGTGAAAACAGGTTTGCGTTGCCTTTGTACTCTCCATTTACACACTACAAGGTTTAACTGTTGCTTAGGGTGACATTCAGCTATAGCTGTGGGTTTATTTACAACAGTTTGCAGCCGAATCAGTACTCCGCCAGCCGCTTTCTTCTTCTGGGCAATTTGACGCGGAGCTTCAAAAATCACAGCGCTACTAGTGGTGCGGCATGGGAATTACACCGTTTAAGTACTCTAAACAGGGCCTGTGACTGAAAATGTACCTATGCCTTTATGTATTTGAATTAAATATAATTAAAATAAATTTTAATTTGACACTCGTAAGGCTAATTAAAAGTATGTGTATTCTACACAATGAAAGTGAGGCTAGATAAAGCTACATTTATCCATATTTTATTGTGTCAAAACAAAGTGATGAATACAGAGCTTTCTAATGTGACTATTCACAAGCCAGTGAAGGACAGCTATTTATATCAGATCCATTAATAAACCCAGTCAACTACTGCTTTATGCTTTAATAAGGAGAAAAGCAAAAACTGATAATCGATTAGAAAGAATAAATTAATTGTTATTTTTACCTTTGTTTAAAATAAAAAACTTGAAAGAACGATAACAAAATCTCTGCTGTGTTTACAGGTTGGCATCTCTAAAGCTGAATACATGGATGGTGCTGTCCAAAAGTTACTGCTGGATATTTTGTTTCAGAGGTTGAGAAAAGAGGGGGTACCACAGCCAGAATTCATATAGACATGGAGACAGAGAATGGTACAATGAAAGACATTCAAAGATTTTTACGTCTTGATGACAGCTATCCTAAAAACTGCTTCATTGTGGGATCCAGCACCCACAGCCAGCACATCGACAGCTGGTGGGATATCTTAAGGAAACGTCGTGCACAGTACTGGATGACTCTTTTTCAAAAACTGAAGAATTCAGATTACTTTACTGGTGACTTCTTGGATAAGCAGCTAATTCTGCTCACCTGTTTAAATATCACTGAGGTATGTTTGAATGTAAAAGATAAATACTATATGTGTCAGGACTCAGTCAGCAGAGCTGTGTAGCTTGCTACTGGTTCTGCTGCCCTTGCCTTTTTCTCCACAGGTGTTCGGTGTTGGCCAGTGGGCGGAGCCCACACACCTGCGGATGGTTGAGCAGCACTGACTGCTTCATTTAAGCAGCTCACAGACAGCGGGAAGATGCCAGAGTGTTACCGTCGTGGTATGCAACCAGTCGTGGCCTCTAGCTTTGTGATCTCAAGAAAGAAACTAAATGCTCTTACCTCTGTGTTTCCCAGGTTCCTCTGTTCGTCCCGAAGTCCTCCTCCAGTGTCAATCACCTCCAAGTCCTCCTCTCGTGCCAGCTCCTCTGGGTTCCTCCCGAATCAGTTCCTCGTTCTGGGATCCTACTCCCTCCGGACATCTACTGGTGACTCCCGCTGCTCTGGATCCCTGGACATCCCGGTGCTGCTCGGACCCACTTCTGCCTCCGCTCACTGGTCTCTCGGACACCTGTGGCCCCGCCACCAAGCAAGCGCTGAGTCCACACCTCCTCCTCCCCGGTCTGGCTTCCAAACCCAGTGGTAAGCTTACGTCCAGCAGCACATTCCCCTCGTTCCCTCCATTTGACTTCTCCCATTTCCCCAGATTGGTCCGGTCCTATGTCCACTTGCTTCCCGTCCCGACTCAACTCCACTCAGACAGTACTCTTTCCGTGGTCCTACTAAAAATAAAACTTTTTCTAACTACCT
Organism: Fundulus diaphanus; assembly: GCA_037039145.1. Lineage (NCBI taxonomy): Eukaryota > Metazoa > Chordata > Actinopteri > Cyprinodontiformes > Fundulidae > Fundulus > Fundulus diaphanus. The sequence continues at coordinate 55,073,328 of CM073121.1, read as the reverse complement.
GTTTTCCCGAGTGTTTTCTGCATGTGGGCGAAACACATCAAGCCAAACATGACAATATGATACATGCTTTTAAATATGAAGTATGTACTTTAAGAACTTGTTTATTTTCTTGTCTTTCAGGAAGAACTCTTAAAGTGGTTCACTTATGGAACATCATTCGTAAGATTAGAGATACAATTGCTCAAAGTGGCCTACATGATGTATACCCTTCCACGGCTTTTTGGTGAACAAGATAATCTCAAACAGGTTTCTGAGCAAGCGGCGGAAACTTGCACAGTCCAACGTCTTCAGAGGACCGTTCACACGTGATGAGACAGTTCGAACTATCATACCTTCTGATGACAGAAAACTTTCTTCATGCACCGTCCACACATGATGAAACAATTGTTGTATTATAATAACAGTTATGCTTATACGCACAAACCTGTGACACATGTGATATTTTCTTGTAAAAAAGAGTTTGTGGAGCAAATGACCTTGTGAGCCTGTCCAGAATGACCCTGTCACCTTCCTACACAGTCAGAAATAGGCAGCTGCAGACCCCACAACCCATAAAGGACAAGCAGTCAAAGAAATACAGATGGAGGAATAAAAAACAGACCTCTGTTTTCTTCGATTCCCATGTACTTAAAGGTTTCATCATGATGTACATAACTTTTTGAATTTTGGTGCTAGGTTTTATATTTTCTGTGATTCTTGTTGTGTATGACAGCAAATATATACTGCTACATATATTAGGACAATAACAAGAAATCTAACTTCACACGTGCCTTGTTATCTATCATGCAGGACACAAAATGTTTAAATGACATGTTCTGTAAACCCCACCACTGCTCCTCATATTCAAGACATACTTTTTATATTTATAACAGCAAGACTCTTATAGTTCTCTGTTACTGAACACTGAGACCCAAGTTATGTACTGTTTGACAATGATGATATGGTCGAATGATATATGAAAACCTTTAATGAATCTTTGGTAAAAACCCATTACAAAATGAAGTGTTATGATTTGTGATCAAACCAACTCATTCTTTCCTTAGAAAAATAACATATTGCAATGTTACATCAACTCACAGAAGAACATACATTAAAAGTACCTTTAACAAGTGCTCTGAAAGATCCTTTTGAAAGGAAGTTCTCTACCTCCAGAAGATGACCTAACTAGAACATGATCTATGAGTATTAAAAAGATGAATACATGGATCTCAAAATTGAACATGAGAAAATCCTTTTACATAGGACAAAAGTCGTTGTTAGAAATCTGGGCACTATTGCGCTCAAAGCATTTAACAATTTTACAATCAACTTTGAAGAATATAAAAGAAAAATAATGCCCTATGGAAAGAAAAAGAAAATAAGTACAGTTTAAACACATGCTTCAACATTTTTACCTTAAACAAGCTTCATAGCAACAGCAATAATTTGACTTCAAAAACTTGTATTTCACAATGTTGTTGGAGTAATCTTTTTAATCAGTATTTTTGCTCTATATCTTTGTCAGCAAAAACAAAAGCTTACTGATTCTATTGTGGCTCACTTCCATATGTTCCTGAAAACATGACCATTTTGAGTCAAATGGTAAACTTTCTTTTGAAATATATTACATAGTGGTATTACCTGAAACCAAAAACATTTTAGATCAAATTGGACTGTTTCCATGAAGATTTGCATGAAAAGAGTTTTTCAAGCAATGTCTGTCGAAGGACATCTCTTTGACCTTTTCCTTGGTACTCGGAGCAAAATCTCCAGGTGGCAATTCTGTCAGCATAGGTGGGAATGTAGATGGCCAAGCTCTCATCATCCATGCTTGCTATAGCTGATATGTCTACAAGCACAATGAAATTATGGTTAATATAAAAAAGAAATAAACTAAAAAGACTCTTTTAAGCATATGATTATTAATCTTTACAGCAGAATGTATGATTATATGCATGACATGTTTTTAAAAAATTAAGCTGCTTATCCTTATCTCTATATCCTTCAGCCTATCTCATTAACATCCAAAAGAAAATAACATTTTCAGTCACAGGCCCTGTTTAGAGTACTTAAACAGTGTAATTCCCATGCCGCACCACTAGTAGCGCTGTGATTTTTGAAGCTCCGTGTCAAATTGCCCAGAAGAAGAAAGCGGCTGGCGGAGGACTGTTTCGGCTGCAAACTGTTGTAAATAAACCCAGCTATAGCTGAAAGTCCCCCTAAGCAACAGTTAAACCTTGTACTGTGTAAATGGAGAGTACAAAGGCAACGCAAACCTGTTTTCACCGTGTAAACAGAGCCAGAGACTGTTCTACAGTGATGCGTGTATCCAGAGCATAGTTGTTAACTATAAATAATAACTGCTGAATAGATCAGATTTCAAGTAGAGGACTTGCTGTATATGCATGACTTACCTTGTCACTCCTCAGAGCAGAAATACATTCCTCCGACAAATGATGACTTCTTAAAAAGAAATAATCTCCCTCCGTCTCTCCTCTTCTCCGTGACACTCAAATATCCCGCGAGCTGATGCTGGGTTATGTTGCGTTGTTATGACGAGACAATTATCTGGTTTTAGCAAGATAAGTTTCTCATTAAAACAAGAAACTTCTGTCGTTAAAGGGAGAAAGTTATATAGTTATAACAAGTTGCCTTGTCAGCCGTCTGGAAGCAAAACGCTTTGGTACAATCCTTGAAAGTCACGTGACCTCCCACAGCCGGAAGAGGCAGCCTGTGTGCCTGTGAGCCTGCGCTCAGGGCAAATATATGAGCCTGTGAGCCTGCGCAAGGAGACAAAATCGAAAAAATACACATATAAATCCTTCTACGCATTTGTGCATCTCACGCGGCAGAAGGGTAGCAAAAATCACGTGTGTAAAGAGAGTCAACCGAAAAACCGCTTGACTTGTAACCAATGATTTGTCTGTATTTCTGGGTGTTGAAGCGACAATACTTCAGACACAAGTGTCTCTGTGTGTGCTTACAGATTGATCTACACATTTGCAAATCTTAGTACACATTTGCAGATCTGACTACAGATTTGTGGATTTTTTACACATTTGCAAATCTCAGTACACATTTGCAGATCTGACTACAGATTTGTGGATTTTTTACACATTTGCAAATCTCAGTACACATTTGCAGATCTGACTAAAGATTTGTGGATTTTTTACACATTTGCAAATCTCAGTACACATTTGTAGATCTGACTACAGATTTGTGGATTTTTTACACATTTGCAAATCTCAGTACACATTTGCAGATCTGACTACAGATTTGTGGATTTTTTACACATTTGCAAAACGGATTACACACAAGTAGTTTTACACATTTGCAGATTGTTGTACAGACACACAAATCTCCTCACACATTTACAGATTTATTTACACATTTTTAAATCCCACTGCACACACACAAATCGAGATACAGACACACAACTCTCCACACACATTTGCAAATGTTAAAGCTACTATTTTGGCCCCATATACTAGCTTCCTTACCGTGCCACACGATTTCCAGAGATGATTCTCCTTAGCAGTGTGATGAACCTCAGCGTCTGTCGTTGTTTCCTGCGTCTGTAAATCCTTATTAGACGTTCGTTTGTCTTATCCGCGTCCCAAAAGCCGAGTCTGTCCAAGCCTAACTTCCTGAATGTTACGGGCGCCGCCATTTTGATTTGCTCGGTCCCGCCTTCAATCCCAGAGAGCGGTAGTACCGCAGATGGCCACTAGGAGGCGAGGAGCAACCAAGAAACCGAGATAGCGTTGTGTGTAAACGGTCGTCAGAAACGAGGCTCGGCCTGGTTAACTGGTCCAAGCTCGGACTGGTCTCGGCCTGGATCGGTTTAACAAGGGTAGTGTAAACGGGGCTAAGAGCCCCGTTTACACTACACCTAAAAACCGAGCCATGCCGAGACCAGTCCGAGCTTGGATCAGTTATCCAAGACAAGCCGACCCGTTTACACACAAAGCTTATCTCGGTTCCTTGGTTGCTCCTCGCCCCCTAGTGGCGATCTGCGGTACTACCGCTCTCTGGGATTGAAGGCGGTAGCAGCAAAACAAACAGCGCGGCGCCCGTAACATTCAGGAAGTTATGCTTAATATTGTGATATTTCGGTGTTTGTGGAGAGTCAGGGGAAGAAGGCAACCATTGGTGAATTTACTTGAGAAAGTTGGCTTTTATGGGACGTGGATGAGACAAACGAACGTCTAATAAGGATTTACAGATGCAGGAAACAATGACAGACGCTGAGGTTCATTGTGCTGCTAAGCAGATTCATCTCTGGAAACCGTGTGGCACGGTAAGGAAGCTAGTATTATAATGAATGTCTGAAATTTGTCTGAATGGAGTGTGAATCGGGACGTGCAGCCAGACTGCCGGAAAACCCGCGGACAGTCAGCTGACTGTAAGGGGATGACGCGGTCTGCTCATGCGCTCTTTATCAAAAAAACTGGGCCAGAAATAAAACCAGGCCGAGACCTACTCAAGAGCTGGTCTGCAGTTAGCGCGGTCCGGTTATGTTTAGCGCGGTCTGGTTCAGTCTGCTGACCGTTTACACACAAGAGTTATCTCGGTTACTGAGCTCGGACTGGTCTCGGCTCGGTTAAAAAAGTGTAGTGTAAACGGGCCTTATGTTTAACGTTAGTTCCTGAGTTGTCAGGGAAGAACAGATTTCCTTTGTTGGTGGAAGATTGGCATCTGGAGACTCTGCGGGGTCCCCCCCTGTCCCCTGACATTCTGTAGAGGGTTGGTCAATCTACTGAAGATGTGGTCAGGTTGTGTTCTGCAGATAAGGGCTTACAGCACCATAGAGTTGGGTAACATACTAAATGTGGCGTTATGGTAACGTAAGTTTTTGTCTCCCTTTGGAAGTTCCAATTGTAATAAATAAATGCATTTAATACCTGTTTTCACTCTGATAATTTTTTCCTTCCTTTGTTACCAAATCAGGCCCAGCTCGACAGGATTTAACTCAGATCACAGATGTGAGACTGAGCTGCTCATCCCGGAGGTTTAAACTCAGGTCAAAGCCTGAGCAGCAATTTAAACCTGAACAAATGTCCACCAAAGGCATCGTTAGTGAGCGACTGGCTCTTCGCTCTGGTCAGGTTTGTTTCTCCATGTTTACAGCAAAGAACTGTTGTTATTCCCACAGGGAATATCTACGCCTTAATGTCTGCAGCCACAGAAAATCTACTTTAACATGGGAATCATTGGATCATTTCAACTGTAATTTTGCTGGAAAACATCTCCTGTGCATAATCTGCAAATATATTAAAGGCCATCGTATTTTTTATCTAAATTATGACCGTTGAAAGAAAGTGAGCGTGTAACTGAAGATTAAAAATCTCCCACAAAGATTCTAACAACACTCTTATTGCAGCAACTTCAGGAAACTAAAAAAGGTTGCTGAGAGGCTGAGGTCGGGCCGTTCCTTGTCTGACGCGCTCGTTGACAAAAAAGAGGATCCGCTGAGATCCAATAGTGCTGATGTGTAAACCTTATTGACAAAAATAAAGTAAACGAATAACGTATCCAAAATATCTTGACAAAGGTTAATCACAGTCAACAAAAAATACAGCAGCCCGCTCACCCACTCTTCTCCAGTGACACACCAACAGGTGAGTAATATACCCAATTAGCAATCTCCGCCCACATCCTGTTTACCCATACCTCTGCAACAAACAACCAAACAAAAACAAAACATCTCTAAACCCAGACAAACAAACATCAAATTATCTTTTAATTTATGGCTCCTACAACTCTTAATCTGCTTTCTTAACCGGTTCTGGCCAACATGCAGTGTTTCCCCTACCATCATCCAAGGGGGTCCGTGTATCTTTTGGTCATTTGATTTTTATTTCAGAAAAAGGAATTAAACCAAAAACAAATGGTGATTTTTTTAATACAAAAATGAAAATGGAAATACAAAGCGTTTCTCTTTTTCATTGTCAAAAATGGAAAAGAAAAATTGGAAAAATTAATTTAATTTCATTTTCTATTTCGGATAATGAAAAACAAAAATGCTTTTAAACAAATGAAAACGGGGACCCGAATCGATCCGTGTATCTTTCGTTCTTTCTATTTTCAATTGCAAATCAAAAAACGAAAAACAAAAAATTAACTGGTTATTTTGTTTTTTGTTTCTTATGCTTAAACCAAAAACGAATAAGGGATTGGTTTTTGACCAAGGTACTTTTTATCAGTTTGATTAAACGGTATAATTCAACATAGAAAAAACAGAAAAACGGCCGTTTTCCCGTTTTGTGGCTTCTGCACATAAAACCAAAATCCATTAAACGGCTTGATTTTGTTTTTTTTGTTTTCGCCCCCAAAACGGAAATACCATTCAATTTTCGGTTTCAGAAGTGGGCGTGGCTTTCAAGCCCGCCGGTCCCGTGCCCTTCAAAATAAAGGCATGGCATGGAGAAACTTTTGTTGTATTTTCTGCCCTCATCGAAACTTCTGTGTTTTAAATTAAAGCAAGTCTAATACATATACAAATATATACATATATTTAGATGTAATATATATTTATAATTTTTATAGCTACAGGGTTTACTCGGAATAAAGTCATCTATTGAGTGTCAGAAAGATTTAACTGCGACAGGACAGAAATGGCAAATTTGACACTCAGGACAGGTGTTTTAAATGACCAGCAGATGTCGCTGTTCATTAATGTGACAGTTAATCACCATATCCAGCGTATTTTAACACCTCATAGTCAATAAATGGAACATTTATGAAACGGTGTGTTGTGTGTGAAACTTTATTTTTGTGGGGGAGAATTTTTTTTAGATATATATCTAGGAAAACAGCCCATATAAACAGGAGTGAGGTAGAAAAATAATAGATCGATCTCTCTCTCTCTCTCTCTCTTTCTCTCTCTCTCTCTCTCTCTCTCTCTCTCTCTCTATATATATATATATATATATATATATATATATTCACTTTAAATGTTGAATTCACTGTGCTTTAACACATGTGGAATTATATAGTTATCAAAAAAGTGTAAAACTGCAAATATATCTTATATTCTAGGTTCTTCAAAGTAGCCACCTTTTGCTCTGATTACTGCTTTGCACACACTCTGCATTCTCTTGATGACCTTCAAGAGGTACTAGTTTGCCCTTTTGCTTTCACTCTGCGGTCCAGCTCACCCCAAACCATCTTGATTGGGTTCAGTTCCGGTGATTGTGGATGTCAGGTCATCTGGTGCAGCACCCTATCACTCTCCTTCTTGGTCAAATAGCCCTTACACAGCCTGGAGGTGTGTTTGGGGTCATTGTCCTGTTGAAAAATAAATTCAATTCAATTCAATTTTATTTATATAGCGCCAAATCATGAAACATGTCATCTCAACCTGCCTGAACCACAGGCAGAAAATCCAGGAGCTTTCCCATGACGCCAGCAACACCAGGAGCATGTGGAAAGGCATCCGGGCGATCACTGAATACAACACGCCCTCCCCCCCGGGGGGTGAAGTTGATGCTGACTTCCTCAATGGACTAAACAACTTCTTTGGGAGGTTTGAGGCACTAAACAGCACTCCAGCAGTGAAAGCTGTTCCCCATCAGGAAGAGGAGGTCCTCTGCCTTGACACCGCCGACGTGTGGAAGACTCTAAGGAGACATTTTTAACACCTCGCTGGACCAAGCCATAGTGCCAGCATGCTTCAAGTCTGCCTCCATCATTCCGGTGCCAAAGAAACCTCAAGTCACCTGTTTCAACGACTACCGGCCTGTTGCACTGACTCCCATCATGATGAAGTGCTTTGAAAGGTTGGTAAAGGAACACATCGTCTCCAGTCTCCCATCAACACTCGACCCGTTCCAGTTTGCCTACCGACGGAACCGCTCCACTGAGGACGCCATCTCCTCTGCTCTTCACCTGAGCCTGGCACACCTGGAGGAGAAGAACACGCACGTGCGGATGCTGTTCCTGGACTTCAGTTCAGCGTTCAACACCATCATCCCACAACATCTGGTGGGAAAACTGGAGCATCTGGGCTTCAACACACCCCTACGAAACTGGCTGCTAGACTTCCTCACCAACAGACCTCAGTCAGTCCGGGTCGGACAGAAACCCTCTGATGTCATCACCCTCAGCACGGGCTCCCCTCAGGGCTGCGTCCTGAGCCCCCTGCTGTTCACCCTGATGACACACGACTGCGTCCCCAGGTTCACCACCAATCACATCGTTAAGTTTGCAGACGACACAACGGTGGTGGGCCTGATCAGAGACGACAACGACCAGGACTACAGAGAGGAGGTGGAGCAGCTGGTGGGCTGGTGCAGAGACAACAGCCTGATCCTGAACGTGGAGAAGACGAAGGAGATCATCGTCGACTTCAGGAAAAACCAGCCTCACTATGCTCCACTGCTCATCAGCAACTCAGCGGTGGAGGTGGTCAGCAGCACCAAGTTCCTGGGGGTGCACATCACGGACAACCTCACCTGGACTGTGAACACCACGTCACTGGTGAAGAGGGCACAGAAGCGACTGTACTTTCTGCGGAGGATGAGGAGAGCCCGCCTGCCCCCGCCCATCCTCACGACCTTCTACAGAAGCACCATAGAGAGTATTCTGACCAGCTGTCTCTCTGTGTGGTGTGGAGGCTGCAGTGCCTCCGACTGGAAGAACGTGAGGAGAGTGGTGAGGACAGCAGAAGGGATCATTGGGGCTCCTCTTCCCTCCATTAAAGACATTTCATCGCAGCGCTGTGTGTCTCGGGCCCATAACATCATCAGGGACCCCTCACACCCCCACCATAGACTATTCTCCCTGCTGCCCTCTGGAAAGAGGTTCCGCAGCATCCGCTGCAGGTCCACTAGGTTCTGCAAAAGCTTTTTCCCTGCTGCCATCAGACTGTTGAACTGCTGAACTGCTGAAGTATAAAAACGGACTGTGTACCCCACTAGATTCGCTGATTTGCACATTTGTACATTTGCACATTGTATCGTATCCTGCAAAATTGCTGCTGCACCTTAACCGGAAACGTACTGCAAAACTGTGTACAATGCAACTGTCTACTTTTAAATCACTGATGCACCTTACTGCATATTTGTTTACATTTGGTTGTACATTGTTTACATTTCAACTGCCTACTGTTCACTGCTGCACTTTATCCGGAAGTAAATTGAAATTTATACTGTAAGTGACTGCGATTGATCACTGCACTTTATCCTGTACTGTAATTCACTGCAAGGTATCCTGTAGAGTTACTTCAATATTTCTGAGCTGTGTGAAAACAAAATTTAGTTCTGTATGCACTCTGTGTATACAAAATGACAATAAAGAAAGTCTAAGTCAAGGCCCTTTACAAAGTTAAGTTCAATCATATTATACAGATTGGGTCAGATTATACAGATTGGTCAAAAATGTTCCTATATAAGAAAACCAGTTGATTGCATCAAAGTCCCGACAAGCAGCATTCACTCCTGGGGAAGCATAGAGCCACAGGGAGAGTCGTCTGCATTGTCCATGGCTTTGCTGCAATTCCTCATACTGAGCAAGCATGAAGCGACAGTGGGAAGAAAAACTCCCCATTAACGGGAAGGAAAACCTCCGGCAGAACCGGGCTCAGTATGAACGGTCATCTGCCTCGACCGACTGGGGGTTACAGAAGACAGAGCAGAGACACAACAAGAGAGACAAAAAAGCACAGAAGCACACATTGATCCAGTAATCTGTTCTACATTAGATGGTAATAGCGGGTGAGCCATCTTCTTTGGATGATGTCACATTTAACAGAACGCCAGACCAGGTGTACCTACTATGAAGATAAAAGAGAGAGAACAGAAAGTTAAAGCAGAAATGACAACACGTAATGCATAATTGAAGAACAGTAGAACTCTATAGAGTGAGAAAATTAGATCCTGATGTCCTCCAGTAGCCTAAGCCTATAGCAGTAAAACTATAAAGGTAGCTCAGAGTAACATGAGCCACTCTAGTTATAAGCTTTGTCAAAAAGGAAGGTTTTAAGATTAGTCTTAAAAGTAGACAGGGTGTCTGCTTCACGGACCAAAACTGGGAGTTGGTTCCAAAGGAGAGGAGCCTGATAGCTAAAGGATCTGCCTCCCATTCTATTTTTAGAGACTCTAGGAACCACCAGCAGACCTGCAGTCTGAGAGCGAAGTGCTCTGTTAGGAACATACGGGGTAATCAGAGCTCTGATATATGATGGAGCTTGATTATTAAGGGCTTTATACGTTAGAAGAAGAATTTTAAATTCTATTTTTGATTTAACAGGAAGCCAATGAAGGGAAGCGAAAATTGGAGAAATATGATCCCTCTTGTTGATTTTCATCAGAACTCTTGCTGCAGCATTTTGGATCAGCTGAAGGCTTTGAACTGCATTTTGTGGACTTCCTGATAGTAAAGAATTACATTAGTCTAGCCTTGAAGTAACAAATGCATGGACTAGTTTTTCAGCATCACTCCTGGACAGAATGTTTCTAATTTTGGCAATATTCCTGAGGTTAAAAAAGGAAACTCTGGAAACCTGTTTAATATGGGATTTAAATGACATGTCTTGGTCCAAAATAACACCAAGATTTTTTTACTTTATTACCAGAGGCCAAGTTAATGCCATTCAGATTAAGTGATTGATTAAGAACTTTATTTTTTGAGGACTCTGGTCCAAAGATTACAACTTCTGTCTTGTCAGTATTTAAATGCAGAAAATTTAAAGTCATCCAGCTTTTGATGTCATTAAGACATGCCTGCAGTCGAAGTAATTGATTGGATTCATCAGGATTTATGGACAAATACAACTGAGTGTCATCAGCATAACAGTGGAAATTAATCCCATGCTGTCTGATAATTTTGCCAATCGGAAGCATATATATAGTAAAGAGAATTGGTCCAAGGACTGAACCCTGTGGTACTCCACAAGTGACCCTAGAGTTTGAAGAAGATTTATTATTAACATGAACAAACTGGAATCTGTCCGACAGATAAGATTTAAACCAGCCTAATGCTTTCCCCTTAACCCCTACAGTATGCTCAAGTCTTTGTAGGAGAATATTGTGATCAACTGTGTCAAATGCAGCACTGACATCTAGCAGGACAAGTACAGACACAAGTCCATTATCTGAGGCCATGAGAATATCATTAGTGACCTTCACCAGAGCTGTTTCAGTGCTATGATGAGCTCTGAAGCCTGACTGAAACTCCTCAAGTAGGTCATTACTTTGTAATCAATCACTGAATCTGGATGGCATTAACTTGGCCTCTGGTAATAAAGTAAAAAATCTTGGTGTTATTTTTGACCAAGACATGTCATTTAAATCCCATATTAAACAGGTTTCCAGAGTTTCCTTTTTTCACCTCCGGAATATCGCCAAAATTAGAAACATTCTGTCCAGGGGTGATGCTGAAAAACTAGTGCATGCATTTGTTACTTCAAGGCTGGACTATTGTAATTCTTTACTATCAGGAAGTCCACAAAATGCAGTTCGAAGTCTTCAGCTGATCCAAAATGCTGCGGCAAGAGTTCTGATGAAAATCAACAAGAGGGATCATATTTCTCCAATTTTAGCTTCCCTTCATTGGCTTCCTGTTAAATCAAGAATAGAATTTAAAATTCTTCTTCTAACGTATAAAGCCCTTAATAATCAAGCTCCATCATATATCAGAGCTCTGATTACTCCGTATGTTCCTAACAGAGCACTTCGCTCTCAGACTGCAGGTCTGCTGGTGGTTCCTAGAGTCTCTAAAAGTAGAATGGGAGGCAGATCCTTTAGCTATCAGGCTCCTCTCCTGTGGAACCAACTCCCAGTTTTGGTCCGTGAGGCAGACACCCTATCTATTTTTAAGACTAATCTTAAAACATTCCTTTTTGACAAAGCTTATAGTTAGAGTGGCTCATGTTACCCTGAGCTACCTCTATAGTTATGCTGCTATAGGCTTAGGCTACTGGAGGACATCAGGGTCTAATTTTCTCACTCTACTGATTTCTACTGTTCTTCATTCTACGGTTCTCCAGTTTTGTATTGTATTACATTGAAATGACTGTCGTCATTTCAGCTTTTAACTTTTTGCTCTCTCTCTTTTTCTTCATAGTAGGTACACCTGGTCTGGCGTTCTGTTAACTTTGACATCATCCAGAGAAGACGGCTCACCCGTTACTACCATCTAATGTAGAACAGATTACTAGATCAATGTGTGCTTCTGTGCTTTTTTGTCTCTTGTTGTGTCTCTGCTCTGTCTTCTGTAACCCCAGTCGGTCGAGGCAGATGACCGTTCATACTGAGCCCGGTTCTGCCGGAGGTTTTTTTTTTCCCGTTAATGGGTGGTTTTTCTTCCCACTGTCGCTTCATGCTTGCTCAGTATGAGGGATTGCAGCAAAACCATGTACAATGCAGACGACTCTCCCTGTGGCTCTACGGTTCCCCAGGAGTGAATTCTGCTTGTCAAGACTTTGATGCAATCAACTGGTTTCCTTATATAGGACATTTTGACCAATCTGTATAATCTGACCCAATCTGTATAATATGATTGAACTTGATTTTGTAAAGTGCCTTGAGATGACATGTTTCATGATTTGGCGCTATATAAATAAAATTGAATTGAATTGAATTAAATGTTCACATAGTTGATTAGCAACTACTTTCTCAAGAATTTTAGATAGGAAAAGAAGATTAGATATAGGTCTGTAGTTTACTAGCTCATCTTGATCAAGAGAAGGTTTCTTAAGTAAAGGTTTAATAACAGCTACTTTAAAAGCCTGTGGTACATATCCATTTACTAAGGATAGATTAATCATGTCCAAAATAGGGCCACTGATCAATGGGAATATCTCCTTAAACAACTTGGTTGGGATTGGGTCTAACATACAGGTAGAAGGTTTAGATGAAGCTAAAATTTTAGATAGCCCAGAAAGCTCTACTGCTTCTAAACAGTTCAGACACTGTGCATGTTCTAAAGATTCCTCCAACGCTGCCTCACTTACTGAGGACGAGGTAATCATGTTTGGGAGGATGCCAATTATTTTATTTTCAATGGCATCAATTTTATTTATGAAGAATCCCATAAAGTCATTACTGCTGAGAGCTAAGGGAATGGATGGATCAATTGAGCTGTGGCTCTGGGTAAGTTTAGCAACCGTACTGAAGAGAAATCTAGGATTATTTTTGTTCTCCTCAATTAATGATGAAAAATATGCTGCTCTAACTCTGCGAAGGCTCTTATTATACAACAATAGACTGTCTTTCCAGATTAGGTAGGATTCCTCTTGGTGTGTAGAGCGCCATTTTCTCTCCAATTTCCTAACATTGTGCTTCAAGGAACGCAGCTCTGAATTAAACCAGGGAGCCAGCTTCCTGTGAATTATCACCTTCTTTTTCAAGGGAGCTACATTGTCTAATGTAGAACGCAATGACGAAGTCACACTTTTAGCAAAGGTATCGATTTGTGAATGGGAAGAAACAGCATTGCTGCCATCTACAGGACATTTCTGCAATACTGAGGATATTAAAAGGGGGACAGACTCTTTAAAGTTTGATGCAGCATTGTCCGATAAAGATCTACTATAATGGAACCCTCTTTTGGGGGTGGAGAACTCAGCTAGATTAAACTCAAATGTTATTAAAAAATGATCAGATAGGACAGGGTTGTGAGAGAATACTGTTAATTCTTCACAATCAATGCCATATGTCAGCACAAAGTCCAAAGTATGGAGCCGAGAGTGCGTTGGCTTATGCACATTTTGAGCAAAACCAATTGAATCTAGGATAGTTTTAAAGGCTACACTATGGTTATCACATTCAGTGTCAACATGGATGTTAAAATCACCCACTATAATAACCTTGTCAGTATTTAACACCAAATCAGATAAGAAGTCTGACAGCTGATCCAAAAACTGAGTGTAAGGGCCTGGTGGACGATACAAAACAACAAACAGAAGAGGTTTTATTGCTTTGCAGTTTGGATGAGGGAAAATGTTCAAAAGAACTGTAATTATTCATTGGCCTGGGACTAATTAATAAATCAGACTGAAAGATGGTTGATGGTCCAACTAAACCAAACCGGATTGAATAGCATGTACCTGCAAGATGCTGTGGTAGCCATGCTGGTTCAGTATGCCTTTAAGTTTGAATAAATCCCCTAACCCAGCAAAGCACCCCCACACCATCACACATCCTCCTCCATGCTTCACGGTGGGAACCTGGCATATAGAGTCCATCCGTTCACCTTTTCTCCGTCGTAAAAAGACACGATGGTTGGAACCAAAGATTTCAAATTTGGACTCATCAGACCAAAGCACAGATTTCCTCTGGTTTTATGTCCATTCATTGTGTTCTTTAGCCTAATCAAGTGTCTTCTGCTTGTTGGCAGTCCTTAGCAGTGGTTTCCTAGCAGCTATTTTACCATGAAGGCCTGATTCACACAGTCTCCTCTTAACAGTTATTCTAGAGATGTGTCTGCTGCTAGAACTCTGTGTGGCGTTGACCTCCTCTCTAATCTGAGGTGCTGTTAACCTGTGATTTCTGAAGCTGGTGACTCTGATGAACTTATCCTCCGCAGCAGAGGTGACTCTAGGTCTTCCTTTCCTGGGGCGGTCCTCATGTCAGCCAGTTTCTTTGTAGTGCTTTATGGTTTTTGCCACTGTAGTTGTGGACACTTTCAAAGTTTTCCCAATTTTTCAGACTGACTGGCCTTAATTTCTTAAAGTAATGATGGCCAATTGTTTTTCTTTACTTAGAATTTGTATTATTGCAAGAAAAAAAGCAGCTAACAGTCTATTCAGTAGAACTATCAGCTGTGTATCCACCTGACTTCTGCACAACACAACTAAGGGTCCCAACCCATTTATAAGGCAATAAATCCACTTATTAAACCTGACAGTGGACACCTGTGAAGTGAAAATCATTTCAGGTGACTACATCTTGAAGCTCATCAAGAGAATGCAAAGTGTGTTCAAAGCAGTAATTAGAGCAAAAGGTGGCTACTTTGAAGAACCTAGAATATAAGATATTCCACATGTGTTAAAGCACAGTGAATTCATCATATCTAAAAAAATTCTCCTCCACAAAAATAAAGTTCCACACACAACACACCGTTTCATAAATGTTCCATTTATTGATTATGAGGTGTTAAAATACGCTGGATATGGTGATTAACTGTCACATTAATGAACAGCGACATCTGCTGGTCATTTAAAATACCTGTCCTGAGTGTCAAATTTGCAATGTCTGTCAATGTCAAAGAGGACAGGCTTGATCTGGGACACATGGAAGGTAGGATGTGTTCTGGAATGCGACGGGAGATGGAGTCGGACGGTAGTGGGGCTGAGGACAGAGATGATTTCGTAGGGGCCAGTGAAACGTGGTGACAGCTTTCGACAGGTAGATCTGGACTGGAGATCTCGGGTAGATAACCAGACCATTTGACCAGGGTGGTAGTTAGGTGCAGGAACTCTTCTACGGTCAGCAAAGCGGCGGTTCTGCTCGGCGGTTTGATTCAGTGCACGGATGGTTCGAGTCCAGATCTTGCACTTGCGGATGTGATGGTCAACGGATGGTACCGCGATCTCTTTGTGGTCGTCGGGGAAAAGTGGAGGTTGATACCCCAAAGAGGCCTCGAAGGGGGAGATGCCGGTGGCGGTGGAGACAAGACTGTTGTGGGCATACTCAACCCAGGGGAGGTAATGAGACCAGTCAGAAGGATTAGAGGAGGTGAGGCAATGGAGAGCGGTCTCCAGCTCCTGGTTTAGCCGCTCCGTCTGACCGTTGGTCTGCGGGTGGTAACCAGACGTTAGGGAGTACTTAGCGCCGAGGGCAGTGGCGAACTCTTTCCAAACCCGTGAGATAAATTGCGGACCACGGTCAGACAGGATATCCTGCGGGATGCCATGCAGACGGAACACATGCTTAACCAGGAGCTGGGCTGTCTGGAAAGCAGAGGGGAGTTTCCTGAGGGGAATGAGGTGGCAGGCCTTTGAAAACCGATCAGTAACAGTGAGGATGGTGGTCATTCCTTGGGACCTGGGTAGACCGGTGACAAAGTCGAGGGCAACATGGGACCAAGGGCGTTCGGGGATAGGCAGTGGCTGCAGCAAGGGGGGTCTATTGGTCGGTTTGTTTTGTGCACAGACGGGGCATGATTGGACGAACTCTTTAACGTCACTGGGAAGGTTGGGCCACCAAAAACGTCGGTTGATTAATGTGCGTGTCCTGTGACTTCCTGGATGGGCTGAGAATCTCTCAGCATGGGCCCATTGAAGGACGTGGGGCCGAACAGAGGAGGGCACATACGATCGATTAGGTGGTCCCGTACCAGGATCGGGGTCGGCAGGTAGGGCCTCAGAGATCTGCTCCAGAATCTTCCATTGGAGGGCTCCGAAGGAGCAGGTGGGCGGGAGAATGCTTGCAGGCTCCTTGTTGGAATCCTCGGGTGCGTACTGGCGGGAAAGGGCGTCGGGCTTCAGGTTCTTGGAACCCGGGCGGTAGGATATATTTAAATTAAAACGAGAAAAGAAGAGGGACCACCCTACCTGTCTGGGGTTTAGCCGTTTAGCAGTCTGTAAATAGGCCAAGTTCCTGTGGTCGGTCCATATCTGCACCGGCTGCTCGGACCCCTCAAGCCAATGGCGCCACTCTTCCAGGGCGAGTTTTATGGCCAAGAGTTCCCGGTCGCCCACATCATAGTTACGTTCAGCTGAGGTGAGGCGGCGGGAGAAAAAGGCACAAGGATGGAGCTTTTGGTCCTGATCTGAGTTCTGGGACAGAACAGCTCCCACTCCTGTATCAGAAGCGTCGATCTCCACGATTAACTGCTTGGAAGGGTCAGGGTGCTCGAGAATGGGTGCTCTGGAGAACCGATCCTTGAGGTTGTTGAAAGCTGCCTCCGCTTCAGAGTTCCACCTGAACGGGGACTTGACAGAGGTGAGAGCATGGAGTGGGGCAGCTATCTGGCTGTATCCACGAATGAAGCGTCGATAGAAGTTAGCAAAACCGAGGAACCGCTGAAGGTCCTTTCGGTTCTCGGGCACCGACCACTCCAGAACTGCCTTAATCTTGTTCGGGTCAGACCGGACCCGCCCCCCTTCCAGGATGAGACCAAGGAAGGTTATGGATGGCTGGTGGAATTCACATTTCTCAACTTTCACAAAGAGTCTGTTTTCCAGGAACCGCTGGAGGACGAGGCGGACATGCTGCTGGTGCTCGGAGAGGGTGCGAGAGTAGATAAGAATGTCATCCAGGTACACGAAGACAAACAGGTTAAGGAAATCTCGGAGGATATCATTCACAAGGGATTGAAAAACCGCTGGGGCGTTACAAAGACCAAAAGGCATTACTAAGTACTCGAAATGGCCCAGGGGTGTCCTGAACGCTGTTTTCCACTTGTCTCCCCAGCGGATCCGGACCAGGTGGTAAGCGTTACGCAGATCTAGTTTGGAAAAGACCGTAGCGGATTGGACCGGTTCGAGCGCGGAGGAAAGGAGT
Source organism: Fundulus diaphanus (assembly GCA_037039145.1). NCBI lineage: Eukaryota > Metazoa > Chordata > Actinopteri > Cyprinodontiformes > Fundulidae > Fundulus > Fundulus diaphanus. The sequence continues at coordinate 55,055,899 of CM073121.1, read as the reverse complement.
GGAAGAGGATACTTATTTTTCACCATTATGGCTTTGAGCCCACGGTAATCTATGCACGGGCGGAGGGTACCATCCTTCTTAGCAACGAAAAACAACCCGGCCCCGAGGGGGGAGGAGGATGGTCTAATTAACCCCGCTGCCAGGGACTCTTTAATATATTTTTCTAGCACCTGTCGTTAAGCTTGAGAGATGTTATACAGGCGGCTAGCGGGCAGCGGGGCACCCGGTAAGAAGTTGATTGCGCAATCGTAAGGTCGATGGGGCGGTAACGAGCCAGCCTGAGATTTACTGAAGACCACCTTAAGGTCGTGGTAAATCTCAGGTACAAGATGTAAATTCTCTGGATCTGCCTCGGTAGACGGCTGAACAGAGATCGGGCTGGTGGGGACCGCTGACAGCAGGCAGCTAGAATGACACTTGAGTGACCAGGCTTCTACACGCTTATCAGCCCAGTTGATGTGTGGGTTGTGTTGTTGCAGCCAGGTATAACCCAGAACAAGGGGCGCTTGTTTCACAGGAAAAACTAAAAAAGAAATCTGTTCTCTGTGATTTCCTGACACTACAAGCTCGAGAGGCTTAGTTTGAAGGGTGATCCTGGGAAGAGCCCCGCCATCTAAAGCTGAAACGTGAAGAGGAGTTGACAGGGGCACCGTGTCAATCTTAGCGCGCTGAACAAAAGAAAAGTCGATTAAATTAAAATCACACCCAGAGTCAATCAGGGCGGATAACTTAAAAGTTTCACGGGGCGTGACTATTGCTGCACGTAAACACAGGCGCGGAGAAGCGGGGACAGAGGACTTAACTTGGTCCACCGGCTTCCCCACAATTACCGACGGACCCAGTCTTTTGACCGCTCGGGACAATCGCTAATGAAATGGTTAGGAGAGGCGCAGTATATACATAATCTTTCAGCCATACGCTTCTGCCTCTCTTCAGGCGTGAGTCGTAACCGACCCAGCTGCATGGGCTCAGGAGGAGGTAAGGTTGGAGCAGCTGGCAGCGCGGGGACACGATCAGGGGGGCGAGATGGGAGAGTTCTCTCGGCTCGGCCTCGTGATCTTCCCCGCAGGCGATTGTCAAGACGGACCGCCAAAGCTATCAGCTCATTTAAGGACGTGGGTTCCTGCACCCTAGCTAATTCGTCCTTTAAAGGCTCATCGAGGGCTTGAAAAAACACTGATTTCAGTGCACGTTGTTCCCAACCAGCGGCCGCCGCGAGAGTCCTAAACTCAATCGCAAAGTCGGCTACTCGTCTACCACGCTGTCTGAGGGTGAGGAGTCGGCGAGAGTCCATGGCTTCATCTGACTCGGCGGAAAAAACCGTCTTAAATTCAGAAATAAATTCACTGAATGTACAGCCGAATTGTTGGCAGTCAGGGAAAAAGAGACTCCGCCCATCGGAGGGCTCTCCCTGTAAGCAGCCGTAAAATAAAAGTTATTTTTAAGTCATCACTGGGGAAAGAATGGGGGCTACGACTAAACGCTAGGGAACATTGAAAAAGAAACCCGCCACAGTCCCCATTATCCCCAGAAAATTTCTCGGGACTAGGAGAAAAGGTCTCCGGAGTGGGTGACGTCACGACTGACGCGGACGCGGGAGGCGGGTCTGGCACTGCGGGAGCAGCTGGCTGGGGACGAGATTGCAGGAAGTCAGTCAGCTGATTGAGCTGGGCGGCTACGCCTTGCAGCTGATTCTGTACGGATATGACAGTGACTTCTAACCCGCGAATCTGATCCTGCTGGGCGGAGAGCGCCCTGCCGAATGAATCCGCTGAGCTTGTCTGGCCAGAGTGTTCTTCTGTCATGTTTGGCTTTAAGTGTTTGGCCCACATGCAGATTTACACTCGGATACAGAGATCAGATTCAGAGATTTATTTTTGGAGGTGAAGGGATGACGCTCGAGGCGAACGAGGGCACGACGGATCGGGATCCGAAACAACTAAAAGGGAAAGGAAGATGGTCAGAAAGTGAAGGACCACAGAGGAAACGACCTGAGAGACGTAAGCTTACCACCCGGACGCGGCAACCGGACCGGGGAGGGCAGTTAGGACTCGGCTTGTTGGTAACCGTTTGTTGGTGACAGGTGATTCAGTGACCGGAGGGCGTAGGCAGAGGAAGGTCCGAGCAGCGCCGCCGATCCAGAGATCCGGGACAGCAGAGGAAACCAGACAGGTTCGAGGTAGGTGGTGAACTCGGGAGGATGACTCGGTTCGAGAGTAGTGCTCGAGGGGTTCGTTCTGAGGAGACGCGAACACGCAGGAGGAGACCTGGGAGACACAAAGGGTAACAGTAAGCGCGGAGGAGAATATCTCGAGGAGAGAATAATGGCCTGGAGTCATACATCGACTGATAACACTCTGGCGTTCATCTGCTGTCCGCACGCCGTTCTTAAAGCGTGGCGGGATGCTGCTGAACCAATCCCTGGTGTGCGCGCCCCACCCGCCAGTCAACCAGAAACACCTGTGGAGAAAGCAGAGGCAGAGCCAGTGAGCAGGATGGCTCTGCTGACTGAGTCCTGACACTAATTATAAGTTTTTAATAATATTAAACATTTTTAACTAAGGAAGTCAGCATCAAGATTAACATTCTCTTTTTCAATGTAGACATGGCAAAATATAAATAAATGAACAGTTAGAAAAAAATTAAATGTAAAACATCCTATATAAATAGCATCCACAAAAACTATATAAAAAGAAACTGTAAAATGTTACATTAGACAGATTTAAAAACTCTTTAAAGAAGTAATCTCTAACATCTTCAATTTAGCTTTAAAGTCACTCAGGGAGATCAAGCTGCAAGACATTTTCTGAAGGTTCCATGTGGTGAGGCGAGGTAGGCAAGAACTTCAGTGTGACTGTGATATGAAAACAAACAAAAAACATGTTACGTTGCAAAGAGGTTGGGAACAGATGCTCCTCAGGAATGAAAAACAACAAGGGGGATGAATAGTTTTGCCAGGCACTGCTCTTTTGCAAAAAGTGCAGCGCCTTGCAAAGATTAGAATTTTAATATCTTTCATAGCAGTATGATTTAACTTGTGTAAGCAAACACATTTATTGTGAATGATTTTATTTACATGTCTTTGTACTTTAGTTATATACACTGTGATAGATAGGTTGAGTTATTTGTTGTCAAACACTTCTGCTTGTGTTTAGGCATCTTGTGTACGTTATCTTCTCAAAAATCTTTAAAGACCTCCACTAAAAGAGGAACTGTTCTATTTGGATTTTGTGTAGAAAGAACATGGTGAGAAAACGAGACAGAGACTAATACTTTATTGCATGCTTTCTGCTGCTTCATGACTCATATTGGTATATTGGTATACATATACAGCAGAAACATCAGTCTACAGCCATTTCTACGTAAACTGTCATTTGCAACCTTGCCATGTCTTTTATGAACTTGTGTAAAATAAAATTATTTTTAAATATTCTGAAATCTTGTTTCTTGTTTGTCTTAGATTTTATATAGTGTTAATTAAATTGTGCAGTATCTGTATTGCAATGAGGGAAAGGAGAGAAGAAAAAACAAAAAGAGGACAAACACACCAAAGTGTAGTGTTACCTCTGATATTAAAACCCTGAGGCCCCTATTGAGCCCTAAATTGTTTATTTAGAGTGAAAGTTAAATTCAACTCACTTTTAATAGCAGTAATTTGCAACAAATATTTCAAGGCAATTTGCAAAAACAATCAGATCCAATTTTTATAGAGAAATAAATAATTCAATAAAACTGCATACATACCAGTTCAATCCTAGACACAAAATGCAATGAAGTCAAGAACCAATATTCCTGCATTATTTGTCCCCTTTTCTCTGTTACATGGCACATCCACTGCAATTTACTAATCAGTTCATCTTTTCAATCTTTCTGGGAAGCAACGAGCCAGATCCAGAAGGACCACATTCATTATTTCAATAAATCATTGAAATCATTTCACCTTTCCATGGCTGATTTGCTTCATAGAGTTGCTTCATCCAGGTTCTAACTGCAGCGAGGCCATCTATGTGCACTTTAACCCAGATCCCTCCAGCCACCAACTGCAGTCTACCTGCGACCCTTATAGCGTCCCCTCTTCATCATGGTACCAGTTGAGCTTTTTTTTTTTATAAACTCATGCTTGGACTTTGCTTCAGCTCTTTTTGGAATTTCATTCCAAACCTTCGCAACACTGACTGAAATGCACATTCTCTTCATGGTGGTCCAAACTCTCAAGGTTCTGAAGTTGAGGTTTCCCCTGTAATCACAGCTCCCACTCTGTCAGTGAACAGTTTTTGAATATCATCTGGTAGTTGTTTGTTTCTGGCTTTATACATGAACTTAGCTGTTTGAACTTCTACTAGATCATGGAGATTGAGGAGGTGTGACTCTATAAATAATAAATTGGTATGGTCATGGAATCGAGCCTTATGAACCATTCTCTTCTTTTTTGTAATGGGCATAACGGTCGCAGCAAGGTTTTATAGGTGTTCCCCCACACTTCCACACTGTAATTTAAATAAGGTAAGATAATTGAGCAATGTAAAAGTATGAAGAGCATTGTCCCTGAAGAGTGTTGGTTGTGCTGTTCTTTTTATATCTCTCTTTGCAGGTGATGAAGCAGACTGAACACGTTTTATCATTCTCTCCCTTTTATCTCCTCTTTCTTTCACCTCTTCTCTTTCTTTTTTTTCTTCTTGTTCTTCCTTTCCTCTCCTAATTTCCCATTGTAGTGTCCACATAATTTGAAATACTCCCCGCAGGAATCACAATAAAACTATTTACATGCATAAATCAAGCGGAGCACTATGGCGAAAGCCGTACTGCTCCACTTCCCATCCATCCATCCATCCATTTTCTGACCCGCTTAATCCCTCATGGGGTCGCGGGGGTTGCTGGTGCCTATCTCCAGCGTTCACTGGTCGAGAGGCGGGGTACACCCTGGACAGGTCGCCAGTCTGTCGCAGGGCAACACAGAGACAAACGGGACAAACAACCATTCACACACACACTGACACCTAAGGACAATTTAGAGAAGCCAATTAACCTAAAACTGCTCCACTTGTGAAAGTAAAATCTTCTGAGCTCTTTTTGGCATTAAGACAACAAATCTTATTGCCACATTGCTAGACAGGACACTGAAGAAAAAAAGAAAAAAAAAAAAATCTGCGGGGCAGCTAATGGAATACCGTAGATTTAGAACTATGACCAAAGTTTTCTAAAGAATTTTTCTATATTCATCGTCTTTTATCTGAGACGGCCCAAAATCACACCGAGTATTAAACAAGTTTTGCTAGATCCAACAAACCTTTTAGTCAGATAGGAGGTCCCATTCAGATGAAGTGGCTGCAAAACGAACAACATTTGAAACTGCCCCCAAGAGTCTGAAAATTTAAAGCTTCTCCCCAAGGTGGCTTCGTCTGGAAACCCCTATTTGCAAAACCAGCTACACATTGGCGTGTCTGTGAACGCGAACCAGCGTGGACCTCGCCTCTCCATTAACATGGATGCACTCACTTAAACAACAACAGTGGCGGACCTCAGAATTGTGGTTGTGTTTCAGACACTATTACCTTTATTGTGGATTTTACACTAACAATTTTTGCTCCTTTACTGTGATTGTGAGACCACCTTGTCATTGGTCCACACAAAACGCCTCTTATCTCTCTCTTGTGTTCATTGCTTTTTTCCCCTGACCTTAATTCTTTACTTCTGTGGCAGCCTTACAGCATAGGTATTATAATGCATCATAAGGCTCCAGCTTCCTGCGGTTTTATCTTGATACTAAAATGTTTCTGTTTGGAAAGAGTATTTGGCTGTGTTTGGGTGTAGCTTGAGAAGACAGAGTCAAATGTACCCTGTTGTCGAAAAGGAATGAAAAGTACTATTTAGTCATATACATTCAAATGAAGGAGTTTTATCATAAGTATGTGTGACAAAAAGAAATTAAGAATTAAACTAAAATAATAATAATAAAAATGTTTGTCATATGCAGAGGAGCTTCCAATGTGTTTCAGAACCAAATGCATTATTGTTAAAATGGAATAATTTTACTGCATTTACTTGTATAAGCAAATTGATAATGATTGAGGGATGGTTAAACCTCTATTACTACTTTTACAGTGTTGGAGGTCAGTGCTATAGGCCTGTTGTTCTTGTTGTTTTTATACTTCTGTAAATATCTATCATATCTAGTTTCTGAGAAAACCTCAAAACACATTTAGATGTGTAACTCTTAAAAAGGAGAATTGAAACATTTATTTTTCGTTTAAGATATTTTTTTCATTGTTCTGAGAAAACCCTATAAATCTGCCTTGAAACCTAGCGTCCTGCACATATGTCCATGGTTTCATAAATAAATCCAATATCAGAAATGAACAGTGAATCCAAACAGCTATTGGCTTTGACTCCAGTGGACTATTTGTATTACAAAGCGAACGCAACGAGGTTGTTTTCAGTTCCTGAAAAGTTCTGATTTTGCATGTATAAAGCTCCTATCTGACAACGGCTCATCTACAAATAATATCTTATGATTTCATTTAACGCTAAATAAGTCCTGATCACTACCCTTTTTGACTTCCTTAAAGTAGACGTAGATAGTCAGCTCCCAGTTTGCAAGCTTTATTTGTTCATCTCGATGGGAAGAAGATACAATCTTCATGCCTAGACTCTTCACATTTAAGAGCTGCAGCTGTTTAAGGTAAATTTCATATTATTATTAGTAGGAATAATTACCCAAAGAATAGGTATAGGAAATCCATATGATGCCTACATCCACAGCAATACATGTTCCAGTGACCTTTTTTTTAAATTTTAACATTGCAATTGAATACATTTTTGTGTAAAGAAATGTCCTTCATCAAAGCATATGACGGAAAGCTAAACACAGGAAATATTTTGTGATTTCTTTCATGAATTGAATGTGACAAACGATTTGTAAGTGAGCTTTTCTTCTTGAATTACAAATGAATAAAGATGAGACATGAATGAGAACAAATAAGACATTTAGTTCCTTTTGACTTCATTGTGTTATTTTTTCCAGGTTTTACAGGAAACGATGGAAGACCAGAACAACACCTACTTCAACAACACTGATGACTTCTACATCTTTGGCAACGGCAGTCAATGGGACACTGAATCAATTTTGCATGTGGTGGAATTAATAATTGTTTGCACCGGACTTCCTCTGATGCTGGTGGCCATCTGTGCCGTACTTCTTCGGGTACGTTCACTAGGATTCACTCTGTTTCTCTATCTTGCCATGAGTGTTGGTCTATCTGGAGACACTTTTAACACAGGTCTAAATGTAAAGTAATGATGTGTTTTCTTTCATCATTCTTTTTATGATGTTAATTTTTTTTTTTTAATTAACATCATATCTGATCCTCGTGGGTTAAACGTTTAAGTGCAATGCTAATTAATATTTATTTAGTAAGTATGTAAGTAAACTTTATTTCTATAGCACCTCATTTATATAGTACTTAAAAGTTTTCAGTTGGGTCTTCAGTTGCCTGATTACTAATGAAGTACATGCTATCTAATGGGTAATATGACGTTGTCTAAACCTAAAATTTTTACGCATCATTTCTATTTTTCTTGTAAATTTGGATACATTTGAAACATGCAAGAAACTACATTTCTGGACTTGCTTATAGCAGCTCTATCATGTTCGATGTTTGCTTGCAGGTCCAAAAAGATCACTCTGCTCCAGTCTACGTCATCAACCTTCTCATTTCTGATGTCATTCAACTGTGCTGCCTTACTGCTTGAAAGGCATCCGAGTAACTATGTTTAAACATGCATTCAATTCTGTGTTTGAGTACATGATCTATTAGACTGTCAGTGGGTTTTTCTCATTTCAGGTACTTGGTCATTGCCAAGCCGTTGTGGTACAGATTCAGAAGAAACATCAAGACGTCTCTCATGGTTTGTCAGGGTTTATACAGGAATGACTAACCCCAATTTAATGCTTTTTAATGCTCTTTTAATGCTCGTAGAAATAAATTTAATGCCATCAACAAGTACCCATATATATATATATATATATATATATATATATATATATATATATATATATATATATATATATATATATATATATATATTAGGGCTGTCAATCGATTAAAAAATCCAGCTTCTGGCAGGTAATGTAAAATGTTCTTTGGTTTATATTGAAGGAATTCCTACACTACATCCAGAATCAACATTTCATTACTTTACTGTAGGTTTTTCAATATAGACGTAGATGATAAGGCATATGGAAAGTCCTAAATTGAATGAGAAAGAGAATCTATAGAAAGAGATAAAGTTAATAACGAGGAGAACATCAAAACTCAAATCTCTGTCTTTGCAAATGAGGAATTGTCAAAATATACCAGTTGAAACACCCAAAGAACTGTTGATCCTGTTGATTTAGACACCCTGACAATGAATGTTTAGCCCCTCAATTTTAAAATGGACGGTGATTTTAAACTTGACAGTCAAAAAGGACCTCAGTTAAGTCATTTTTATCATTTAAGGAACAAAGCAAAGGTAAAACATATTCTTTCAAGGCAGAAATATGGAAACACTACTCTAAGCCTTCATTTCATCATGGCTGGATTTGTGTAATTCTCTTTATCTCTGAATCGGTCAGTCCTCACTCAAATGTCTGCAGCTGGTTCAAACGCTGCTGCACACCTTTTAATGGAAAAACATAAAATAAAGCACATTAGCCCATCCTGGCCTCCCTTCACTGGTTGCCTGTTTATCTTAGAGTTCAGTTTAAAGAACTTCTGTTTGTTTTTAAGTTTTAAACTGTTGATTCTTTACTCAAGTCATTTTATTAGATGTTATTTTGTTTTACCTCGTGTTAAAGTGCTCTTTAAATAATGATGACAATGATGATGATTATGATCACAAGAAACGTTTGCATCATCACCCAGAAGCTGGAAAGAAAAAAGACAAAAACATTTTTCACACCTCACTTAGTAACTCAAGGAATTATTTTAAACTAAATATTTTAGGCTAAAATATTAAACTGTTTATTGGTTGTTGTTTTTTCTTCAATCCCACCGTTATGTTTAGTAATTTCTGCCAAAAGCTGCAGCATTTTCATTTAATCCATCTGAATGCAGTATTTGCAAGCCCTACTCTGATTGGATGGAAAGAAACCTGTCTGTGATTGGCTGCTGAGGTGGACAGTTTTTTTGTTTTTTTGAAGACAGTTTTTGAAGTCAAGAGCGCAGAATCCCACGAGCCGCTCACAGCTGGGGTCCGTTCTTCGTACGTCGCTAACTCAGTTAGCAGGATTTCATTGTTGACGATTTGGCATGATCTTGGATCGTTTGGTTCTTCGAAAGACATCCTGCACTTGTTGTCATAGCAACATGTGCGCCAGCTTAAGACTGCTCGAGAGCAGGCTTATTTCATGTAAACAAGATTAGATCACGGCTGTATAAGCGGAGGAGATAGGGAAGTCTGCCGTAGCCATGTCCATTTTTACGACAGCAACCTGTTGCGGAAGGTGCAAGAATTATTTCAGAGTTTTTCGAATTAATCGCGTATTGCGCAATAGACAGGATCCTTGAGCGCAGCGCGACAGTAGAGAGATTTTCTTGGTGGCTGTTATAAACAGACAAACACATCATTTAACAGTGGCTTTAAAGAGGAAAAGGTGGTGTTGGAGCCATAAATCTAAAATATTTCAGTTATTTGTATGATGGTTTGCTTTTTATTTTTATCCTATCCAGTAAGAAGATTTGTTCGGGCCATTTTATTGTGAAGTTTAGTTTACTTTGAAAGGCTTGCTTCCTGTCGAGCCGTATATTGTATCAGAAAAAACTATGGATGGATTATCTAGCCACGGAGCAATACAGTTTGACCGTGTAAACTGTGGATGACTTGGAAAAGGAAGAACTTCATTTTTTTTATAGATAAATAATTTTTTATTAAAATTCCCAGTTTGCATGCGTCCTTTACTTCCCGTGTCTAAGGAATGACACTGAAATTTGGATCTCTTGACATAACAAGTGCCTTTTTAAAATAAAGTATAATAATTAAAGGCTACCATTTTGTAGAATATTCTTGTATTTCACTTTTACTTGTCCCCATGTTCTAGTGGGTCCCGTGGAGGCTCTGACATAAAAGAACAAAGTAAATATGAGATTATTAAAATGCAAAAATTCATACTGTAGAAAGTGATAGAAACATCTACCATGGACAATATTTACGCATTAATTTGTCTGCTGCTTTTTGCCAGCCCTCTCTCCTGGCTTTAACAGATTTTGAGGTGTTTTAATTAATGACTCAAATTCAGCATAACCTTCCAAGCTCTTGTTCTGCTTGGGAGAAAAACTGTGGGCGTTCTTTGGCCATGCTGAACAGCCAATAGCAACGTTGCTGATCAATGTTTCTACTATCGATACATTTCCCCTTTTAAACAAACGCATGCACGCGCAGTTGTCTCAGATAACTCAATCCAGCCATACTAATCGTAAACAACAGGTGTGTTCGAAGAACCCAATTAGCCGGATCATGATTAGCTGGATGAAATCATCTTGGATGTCTCATTTGATCTTGGATGTTTTAAGCAAAGTACGAAGAACGGACCCCTGGTGTTATGCGTGGAAGCAGCAGGTCACGGGCAGACACGGAACCGAAGGCGAGCAAAGTGAATTGAGAAGAGTTTATCAGTTTTGAGCGCGAGTGATGTTTAAACGTTGAATACCTGCCTCACTGCGCGCTCAAACAAAAGACACAAATATCGCTCCAGAAGTTGACATAGGCAATGCTGACTGAAAAATAAGTGGGTATACGCCGTATACCTGCGTACATCCTGGACTACACTGTCCGACTTCATGTGAGACCGCAAAGCATTGACACCCATTGTGCAAAGCTTAATTTTTTTTTACAAACACGGCAAAATTCTTCGTCATCTTTACCGTCGACAGGCTGCAGCCATGTCCGTTTTCTATCCGCTTTTGATGAAATTAGCATTTTCCCACTCTCTCTGCCTCGAGTCCATTTTCCGAACATTGTAAAAACATACAGCTTTACGATGAACCGGAAGCAGTTCCGCGCACAACGCGGAATCAGTGATATCTGATATAATATATCTGAAGAAACTGTTTTTATGACCGTATTTTTTTTTAGAAAAAAATAAGCCATTTTTAATGCCACAGATAATCACATTTAATGACTTTTAATGCCAATTAAGGCCTTAATTTTAGAAAATTTCATTTAATGACTTTTAATGACTTTTAATGCCCTGTTTAATGCTGTTTGTGCTGTTGTATGGACATTGGCACTTGTTTGTGTTCTACCTCTTTATTTTAACGTCCACCCTCGGGTTCAAGAAATCATCTGTGCTGTCTTCCTTCTCCTCCCCCTCCCTCTGTTCATCTTCTTCCTCGTTGGGACCATCAGAGCTCTGTCTGCTGCCCAGAGTGTCCCTGTAGAGGAAAAACGAAGGATAGTAGCAATTCTTGTTGTGGTGCTGCTTATTTACACGCTGCTGTTTCTTCCTAACATTACTTGGTCCATGGTTGAAGAAGCTCAACATTACCAGATTTTCACCAGCTTGGCTTGCATTGGTCTTTATTTAAGTCCTCTGGCTGACTTGACCATGTACTTTTGCATCAGGAAAAGTGCGATTGACAAACTTCTGAAATTACTCTGCCATTGTAAAATGTCAGGCAACCGGGAAACAAGCAGCACAGCTGTTGAAAATATGTCTGCAACATGCTCTGAGGCAGTCTAAGCTTTGCTTGGACCTGTGTGACTCTCCAGAGATGTATGTTAAACCTGCACAGTATTCAATTCAATTCAATTCAATTTTATTTATATAGCGCCAAATCATGAAACATGTCATCTCAAGGCACTTTACAAAATCAAGTTCAATCATATTATACAGATTGGGTCAGATTATACAGATTGGTCAAAATGTCCTATATAAGGAAACCAGTTGATTGCATCAAAGTCCCGACAAGCAGCATTCACTCCTGGAGAAGCGTAGAGCCACAGGGAGAGTCGTCTGCATTGTACATGGCTTTGCTGCAATCCATCATACTGAGCAAGCATGAAGCGACAGTGGGAAGAAAAACCACCCATTAACGGGAAAAAAAAACCTCCGGCAGAACCGGGCTCAGTATGAACGGTCATCTGCCTCGACCGACTGGGGGTTACAGAAGACAGAGCAGAGACACAACAAGAGAGACAAAAAAGCACAGAAGGGTTCCTCTGAACCCGAGTACTCATCATGTTATCTGCAATTATCTTGTTGTAATGGGGATACACCTTAATTCTTCTGATCCCTCTAATCCAGACAGAGGAAATTAAATAATTTTCAATTTGTCTTATCAGCATTTTCTGTTTTTGAATTTATTTCTCCTACTATACATAAGCAAAAAGATTTGACATTTCATTTATATTGTTTTTAATCTGTGTTTTAAATATATCTAATGGATACTTAAATATACCTTTGTCTACGAAGTGTTAAAGAAGAAGAACGATATGTCACTGTATTAAATAAAACATCAATAAAAATTCTCTGCTTTTAAGCATCCCTGGTGTGGACAAAATGTATGTTCCCTTTAGAGATTAATGATGTAGAACTACAGCTCTATTCATGCTTATTCATAAAAAAATTTCATTCATTTTACTTTTAGTACAGAGAAGCATTATTTAAACAATTTAATCTGTGCAGGGTGCTTCACTTTTGGTATGTCAAAATAACAATTAACTTATTGTACTGTTGAATGTTTTCATTTTACTTATTAGGGCCACATGATATTGGAAAAATCCAACATTACAATATTTTTTAACCCTGCAATATACAGGACATAAATTTCACGTCTTTGATAGAATGTGTAGTTGGCAGTAAACAAACCCTTGAATCTTTTGAGCTTTAACGCCTGAAATAAAATGTTCTAGCTTCATAATAACTATAAATAACTAATGACTGTCAAAAAGGTTATTGAACGTTTTATTCAACAGCTGACATCTTTCACAGCCAAGCTGGACATTTTTTTCTAGTAAAAATTATTTACAAAAAAAATAAAATAAGAACAGCTTTACATCAAATTCCTATATCGTCCTCAGCTTCTTGTTTTATAAATAGTACTAGAAAATAAATAAGGAAGCTTTAACAAAATGTTTTAGGTACCCTAGAATTAACACAACACTGATTATTTTTTTCTTTCCTACATAGCGGGACATGTGATGTGATTATTGCTCACACGTACATTGCCATGGCGATGCTCAAACAACATATTGTGCAGCTCAATCTCGATGTATCTGCCAAGAGTGAAAAGCTGACCACTCTTGGTTTATCTTTTTAACTGTCAGAAACATTTCTGAAAATTTCAATTCCTAAACAACCAGATAAAATAAATATAACAAACATGGTTAACAAGAATTAAAAAGCCTAAAAGACAATTACATAAAAATGTCGAATACATTTTTTACACAAAAATAGAAACAATATATACTTTACTGTAAAATATCCTCAACTATTTCATTTATGTGTTTTATCTACCCCAACACAAGCTGGTGACAGAGTCACCTACCAGGTGGGGCTCCCATCACAAAATGATTGCAAGGGTGTTGGAGCGACACAAAGCGATCTCACAGGTACTGGGAGCATATATGAAGGCCGGGCATTTGGTTCCCTCCTGTCAAGACCTAGAAGGGCTGGAGAGTATGCATGTGACCCTCAATCCATGGCAATTTGGCAGTCTGAATATATATATTTATAAATATATATATATTTATATATATACTGTATATATATATATGTATTCAGACTGCCAAAATTATCAGACAGCATGGGATACATTTCCCCTGTTATGCTGATGACACTCAGCTATATTTATCCTTAAATCCTGATGAATCCGATCAATTACTTTGACTACAGTCATGTCTTGATGACAACTTAAAAATTTCTAGTTTTAAACTCTGAAATGAAAGATTGTCATCTTTGGACCAGAGTTCTTGAAAATGAACTTCTTAATCAATCACTTAATCTTAATGACATTAAATTGGTAATAAAGTAAAAAAAAAAAATCTTGGTGTTATTTTTGACCAAGACCTGTCATTTAAATACCTTATTAAACAGGTTTCCTTTTCTCACCTCAGGAATATTGCCAAAATTAGAAATATTATGTCCAGGAATGAAAAACTACTCCGTGTATTTGTCACTTCTAGGCTGAACTTTTGCAATTCTTTACTATCAGGAAGTCCACAAAATACAGTTCACAGGAAGCCACAGCTCTCAACATACCGATGCCAACAATCATCTCCAGCCTGGCGGCTTCTCCCGATGATTCATGCCCATCGAGAGGAAATAGGAGGTTGGTGACCAGACACTGCTCACTATCAAACTTGCCTTAGAGAATCGGAGCCATTGGCTGGAGGAGACCCAACAACCCATCCTCAACTGGACCGACCATAAGAATCTATCTTATCTGCAAACCGCCAATATACTCAACACCTGCCAATCCTTTTCCAGATTCAACTACATCATCACCTAAGAATGTCGAGCCAGATGCCCTCTCTTGATAATTTTCTCCAGCTGCAAACATCGGTTCTCCTTCAACAAAATCATGTCCTGTGTCATCAGGTCTCTCTCCTAGGATCTGGAGCACAGCCTCCAACAAGCCCTTATCAATAAACCAGATCCTGAGGGAGGTCCACCTGGGCAAACCTACATGCATTTGTGATGATTAGAAGTGACATGTGGTGGTTTTCTTGTTGGTCTTCTGCTTCTTTTCATGGATAAAGTCAATATTTCCTCACAGTGTTCTTGTTTGTGTGTCTGCGGAGGGTTGTGTGTCTGTGTGTGTGAAGAGGAGACAGGATCTGATTGTCTGATTACAGCAGGATAATTGATTGTTTATAAGTCTGTTTTCTGCAATGACCTCTATAATAAATTAAATATAGGCATACAACAATATTTATCTTATTCTATTTAATTCTAAGCAGATTCAGCTGGTCTCTTTCTCGAGTTTGACCCATTGTGAGAGAAGAGTGGACAGCCTCTCCAACCTTTCTACTAATACTGCTTTCTTTCTGCTCATTTTGAGCCCTCTACATTTCAACCAACGTGTCAGCTGTTCTATGCCGGGTTTCTCCATGAAAGGAGGTTGAAATGAAGCTCCTGGGACATTCTCATCTTCCAAAATGATTAGTACTGCGGTTTTTGCTAATGTAATTTGCACTCTTCCTGTCCATCCAGCCAGGAAACCGGGCTGTCTCGGGAAAATTGAGAAATACCTGATTCAATATCATGGTCAAGTAGCATGGTATAAAATAAGTCAAAACATTTGCAAGTACAGGAATTGGTTTATATAAATAAATGATCATTGAACTAAATAAATAAATAAAATCATAGTGTTTGGCAACCAAAAAACCAATATGATGGTTCAAATAAACATCAATAATACATTTATGTAAAGAGTGAAACACAACATGTTTTTCAATGTTGTTATTGATGAAAAGCTAGCTTGGAAACTGCGTATTAGTTACTTACATTCAAAAGTGGCTAATTGTGTCACTCCTTGATAATGTTTTATTTAAATTATTGTTCAGAATTTTGGGAAATTGTTACAAGACAAATTTGTTACCTTTATTACTCTGCAAAAACGAGCCAAATTGCATAAAAGTAAAATATAATGATCATACCAATCCACTTATTTTCAATACATTAAGTTTAAAATAGCAAAACTTGGTAAATTATAAGGTGGCCTAAATTATGTATAGGGCATCAGAAAACTCCCTGTCGGATAATATACAAAATCTATGTCACGTCAGAGATGCTCATCGTGAATACAATCTGAGAGGAACTAATAAATTATATCAGCCAAAAGTAAGGATGTCATGGTTTGGTTTTGATATATCTTTTTTCCTGTTAGTTTTCAGTTCCTCCTTCTCTTCTCACTCAGCTTACCCTCCACTCCCTCTGCAATCAGTCACACCGGTTGGACATTAATTAGTCAGAACTCTCTCCACCTGCCAGCCTCCCTACATAAGCCTCCCTCAGTCTTCTCTTCCCTGCCGGTCCGTCATCAGACTCCACTCACTCCACGCCTGTCAACCTGGTTTGCCCCTGCTTGCTGCTGGAATCCTGCCACCTCTGTTTCTCAAGTTAGGCCTTTGCTCAGCTACTGGATTATTCTGCCATTTCTCTGCTTTAAGCCTCTGCTAGCTGTTGGATTTACCTGCCTCACCTGTGCTTCAGCTACTGGATTATTCTGCTACCTCTGAGCTTCAGTAGGCCTCTGCGAGCTGCTGGGTTTCCTGCCTCCTCTGTGCTCCAACGGCCCTGCTCTCAGGAACTCTCTCCGGTCTGTCAGCTCCCGCTCTGTTATGCCAGAAGATGGTTGAATATGCTTATTATTATTATTAATTATAATTTGGCATTATAATTTAAATAATAAATCATTCAACTCAAAATTCCGCTACAACAAAATATAGTTCAAATGGTGGTGATGTTAGCTATAAGCTTGTAAGTATTTATACCATTAATGCATTAGTTAATTTGCTGTTATGAACTCATTTATGCTGGGATAAATGATCTGGTCGGACTTGTGACCGACGAGGTTTATCCGGCAGGCTATGAGAACCCCAATGTAACTGCAATTAGAGTTTAAATCCTTATTCGTCTATCACCATCCAATGATATTGTCTCTGTATTAATGTCAGATGTTAACTCCAAAGGAGGTTAGCTCTGATTTCTGAATAACCATACAACTATGAATTGGATTGAACACAAAACAATGTCTATTCCGCAGTGGTGTTTTATTGAACCAAAAGCAATTCCCTGTTACAGTAATTCTCTGATTCAACGACTTTGGAAATCTTACTCACTACTAACTAACACGCAAAATATATATGGAGATAAAAGAATAAACAAAACAAACAAAACGAAAGGAAAGAAAAACAAATGGATTAAAATGAGCGGTTGCAGATCTCAACTCAACTCACAGTGGTTTAACACCGCCCTCAAAACACCGGCATTTGACGTATCAGCATTGACAGACAGAACAGCTTCTGGAATCTCACTGGACGCTTTGATGTCTTACAAAAGCTAGTTCAGTTAAGCTCCCTACAGTTCAGGTACACGTCACCCTCCCAAGATGGCTGCTACGATGACGTATGGTCTACCAATTTACGTGAAGCGTGAGGGGAGGTTCTAATGACGTAACCACGCTTACGCTGATGGGGTAGTGCCTCGCTTCGAGAGGGCGCGGCTAACTGGGAGTTTAAAACAAAGACCGCGGAATGAGCTCGGACAAAGAGATTAAACTGATAAGAAGAAGCGAAAAGAGAGAGAGGGGGGGAAAGCAGGGAAGAAGATGGAACAGAACTGAAGCAATGACCCACGGCGGGGTTATTGATGAATCACAAATCAACACAGCAAAATCAAAATGTAAAATGCATGCACATACAAAGAAAATATTCAGCAAAATAATTCCAACTTCGTCGTGGAATAAAAGCATTAACCTAAGCCTACAAATTTCTACGTCTGCCCAGGCACTTCTAAACACCCTGTTGGTGAGACAGAAATAAAAGGGGAGAACCCGTTACTTTGAGGTGCCTCGGGGCTGGTCCGGAGTGAAAGTCCCGGCTTCGGTCCGGAGCGCTCCGGATCACGCGACGTCCTGAACGCGTCTTGACGACCGCAGGGTCCGCAGGCTGCAGCGGGGACCAGACTGAGAGAGTTCCTTCGTCTTTCTCTCTCTCTCTGGGCTCCTAGACGCTTGTTGGGCCAAACAACGCGTCGTCCTCTCTCGATCACTGGGAGATAAGGCGGCTTCCAGTATTTGATCAGAGGGAATTAAAGGTACCTTTTTGAGTCGACCTCCTGTCTGTACAGGGAATAGTTTTGCTTCGAAAAAATCTCGGTCCAGCGAGAAACTCGAGCACGTGGCGTGGGATTTTCCCAACGGAGTTAAACAGCTGTGTGTCTTCTCGGTTGGCAGGGCGCCAGGGAAGAAGATCGATTGCTAGGTGCAACCGAGTTTTATCAACTTTACCCTAGCAACGTTATCGGTTGCTAGGGCGCCGGCCATTTTGGGCCGCGTTGCATGATGGGAGTTGGTGGCCATTTTGACCACCATGCATCATGGGAAATGCAGTCTGTCACGTCCTGACATGGCACAACATACCCCTCTTTAGCTTTGAAGAGTGGGATGCTGGTCACAGTCTTTAAAGCTACAACCAAGTCCATTCTGGCGTGACGAAGATCCGTTGTGCATGAGTGGAACAACCTAATAGTCTTTCTAGTAGTCCTTCGGGATTCATGCAGTTCAGTTCATCATCCAAGAGGAAGGGAAAAAAAACAAAGCATTTATTGTGCCTGGGTCAGTGACCTAGCCTGGGCAGACTAAGCTATAGCTAGTAATTTCTATTGGCTAATAAGGCAACAATAAGGTAATAAAAAAAGAAAAGAGAAAATGCAAACTTCACAATCACCATTGTCGATACATTCATTGGTCATAAGGTTTGAACTTTGAACCAAAGAAAGGAGAGAGGGAAAAGGGAAAGGAGAGAGACAGCGGTTCGTAGTCTAATCAGCTTGTGGCCTTTGAGGAGCTGATGTTACGAACCTGGGGGCGACGAAGGTGAGGGTGTCAATCCTGGTTTGCAACTGTTTGATCTGCTTGTATGCTGCATATGCCATCGCCGTAGTGATGGCCCATCCAAATACAAGGAGAACCACAATAATGGTCATAATGTGAGTGTCGGTCGACTCTGTAGCTCTGGGGAAGCGAAGCAGAGGGACCGAGCTCAACTCTGATGGAGTGAGACTGAATTTAATCAGCTGGGTGCCTGCAAGTAAAAGCTGTCTTTCAATGCCGACATCAATGCTGAAATTGTATCCCTTAAAGACATCTATTATTTCAATCTCTGAGTCATATTTGTCAACGTCAAGGTGATGCAGAACCATGTTTCCAATGTGGACTACAGCACCTTGAGGTGAGGAACAGAAAATGGATTGCTTGGACATACCCAGTGGATGTCCTTGGTTTTGGTACACAAATCCAAATTAGGGACTAAATAAAGTTTGGGGTCGGCATCATGATAGGCTAGCATCGAGGGGGTTTGTAGGTGTACGTGGGTCTCACCTTGCCAAAAACCGACATTCAATACTGATTTAAGCCTATACACGTTAGCTCTTTCAATGATGGGAAGGTTTAGCATAAATCCTATCTCCAAGTTGTCAGGATTTTCAAATATTGGAATTGCACTACCTAGGCTGTAAGCCAGGTGTGTTTGTGGTGGTTGCAGTGTTTCACTAGAGGCAGATTTGAGAACCTTTTCAACCAAATCTACTGGTACCAAGTACGGAGGAATCCGTCCTTCAGCAAGGCTATTTACGGATGAGCTAACCTCTCGAGTGAGGTCCTGCATTAAATCTCTAACAACCTGAGTATACATCATGTCATTCTTTACCACTTCTGTGAGCGTTTCCAAAGAAATGCATGGTGTTATTGCTGAGTGTGAATTTATAGACGTGAAGTTATGTATGGACATTTGTTTTATTAGTGCACGTTTAAAATGTCCTGATTGAACATGCACTTGTCCTATTTAATGCTATGCATTGTTCTCTTTGGCGGGGGCGGAGTTAGGCTCCGTTCCCTGTGAGGAGAGTTTGGTGGACGGTTTAATTTGGTTCGCATGAACCCATTTGTACTCCGGACTTTGCATGCCGGCTTCTAGGTTCTTTCGAGCCCACGTGAAAGTTGTTCGGAGACGGTCTTTTAAATCAGCGACGCACTGTTGTGCCGTGTAGACGGTTGTCACACTGACGTCTTCGGGCTGGTAGATGAGATTCAGGGGAAGTGTCATTTGTCTCCCTGTCATCATCTGGAAAAGTGTCACCCCTGTGGAGCATGGTGAGGTAGAGCGGATTAGCATTAGGACCAAGGGAAGCTTTATGTCCCAGTCCCTGCCATGGCTGCTGGCATGTTCCCTTAACATGCTGACCACGGTGCAGTTCATTCGCACCACCTGTCCCAATGACTGTGGGTGGTAGGGGATGTGGAATTTAACTTCCACGCCCAACATGTCGAAAAGCGCGGTCATGATGTTTGACGTAAAATGCGTTTCTCTGTCCGAGTCGATGGGCAGGGGAAGGCCCCACCGGCTGAAAACGTGATTTAGCAGCAGGGCTGCTGTGGTGACAGCGGTGTCATTCGGTGCCGGCAAACATTTGACCCATTCTGTGAAGCCGCATGTTATTGTCAAAAGATATCTGTTACCTCTTGACGATTTGGGGACTGGACCGATCCAGTCAGTCTGCAAGTGTGACCACGGAAATATAACCCCCCTTCGCTGAAGCAGGGCTCGGTCTAGCGGTTGTGTGAGTTGTAACTGGCAGCAGGTTAAGCAGCCTTGTACATACTCCTGGGTGTCCTGGGCCGTTGAAGGCCGGGACGCCACCTGTAGGAGAGTTTTCAGATTAGCTTTGCAGCTTCCGTGTCCTCCTACTGGTGAGTCATGGACGTGTGTCAATGTGATCCCAAGTTCGTTTGAATCTTTGGGCTTAATGGGCTGAAACTCATGGAGCAGCTCTTTAAGTGTTGTTCTCTCTGTTTCAGTGGTCAGTGTATCAGCTTGTTCCAGCTGCTGCATAATTTCTGTTTTGAAACCAGGGCAGGGCTCAGTGGATGAGTCCTGGTTCTCTGGTTGATTTGGTGCCGGTTCTGTTGGGTTGGTTTCTATCGCATACCCCAACAGGTTTCCTCCAGCGTCAAGCGTAGCACCACAAATGGATCCAGCAGGCCGAGCTTCATGTCGCCTGATTTGGATCATGTTGGAAGGAAAAGTAAACAAGGTGTCTGGCGAGTCCTGTCTGCCGGTCAAGGATGAGGGCAGGTCTCTAATGGCGGGAATGCTCAGCTCAAAGTCGTGGAAAGAGCTTTCGATGAGCACCCCAAGAGGTTTCTTCGCCACCACTTGGATCGGCATGTGGGTTGGATTCTCCACTAGAAGGTAAGCTGAGCGGTTGTTCAGCTCAAGCAGGGGTGTGCCCCGGATGACCAGGTTGGATTCCTGGAAATAAGAAAGGGGTTGGAAGAAAACCTGTGTGTTCTGTATTTGTTGTCCTTTCAGGATGGCTAATCTAATAGGTACACCTGCAGTCTGTGGTGGTATTAGCATGTTTGTTTCGCTAGCCACCTGGCAAGCCTGTGGGATTGTTTGCCCTGATCGCATGACTTCAGGGGTGCCCAGGAAGGAACTTGGGGTCACGTGAGCCTGAGCCCACAGGACCTGATTGCAAGTGTCCAGCTGTGCACCTAGCCGTACCAGAAAATCAGCACCAACAAACACTGGAGGATGTAAATTCTCCACAATGCTGAAAGGATGAGAGAGCTGCCTTGTGCCAATCTGTGCATAAAGTATGCACACCCCCGTTGCTTTCAGAAGCCGGTGAGGCCAGTCTGCTGAGAGCAAATAGTGGCTGTGTTTTGTTTCAGCCAGATGGGGCTTTTCACGGCACAGAGAGCTGTACAGATCTCTGCTGATCGCAGATTTCTCTGACCAAAGAGCCAGCAGCACGTCTGGCATGAATGTGCTTTCCAGGTGCACACCTTCGGCCACTCTGGGGTTATAGGGTTCACCTCCAGAGTGTTTAAGTGAGCAAAGGAAAGATGTGTGGCTGCAGAGAGAAGTTCTCTGATCGCTGAGAAGCGGTGGTGTGTCAGAGGATTTGGAAATCGGCTCTGTTGAAGGCAGAAATGGTGCCAAGAGTTCTTTGGGCTCTTCTGAGCAGGTCACCTGGTTGATAGGGACGGACGGTCCACTTCCAGAAGTAAGAGGCTTGGGAGTCCCCACTTGGGCCCAAAGATGACCATGATGGCAGTCAATGAGTGGAGCTAACCTGTTCAACAGATCCTGACCCACAAGAAAAGGTTCTGTGTCCAAAGTACATATGTAGATGGGGTGCAGCAGGGTCATGTCACGGAAAGTGATGTCTAACCACGCCCGTTTGGTGATGCATGACTGATCCTGAGTGTAGCTGGTGATGCCCACGTTACAGGTCTCCACCTGGAATGGTTTCCCAAGAGACACCATAGCTCTGGTCACCTCATCAAACAAATCTGAGCACATTAGACTGATCTCGGAACCTGTGTCTAAAAGAGCGTTTGCTGTGACACATCCTCCTATAACTGTCGAGCAGTATAAGCGATGCGCGTTTTCACGATGGTTTAGTTCACCTAAAAACCTTAGAAAAGGGGTTTTCTGATCACCTGCTGATGGGATCTTAGAAGGTTGTTGGTGAATTTTTGGTTGGTTCCCCCACTTAATCAGATAAACTCTGTTAGAAGAGGGAGCCTGGTCCACGCCTAGTCATGCTGACGTGGGTCTTGGGCCTGGTTTCCCAGGAGGGTCGGCAGGATTGGATGGTGGCGAGGACGGCTGCGGCGCGATCTGACGCACTGTGTCGGCTAGCAACCTGCGAAAAGTCTCCTCCATCTCCTTTCTCATTGACTCCTCCATGCGCAGGTTCCAGCCTTTGTTGTCATGTGTGCCTTTCTGCTTTTCAAACCTGTCAGTTTGCTTACCGTGTCGGGCTGGATCCGGCCCGTGCCATTTTTGAAACCTCTCACCTTCCATGCTGTCATGCTGACCTCTCCTATCATGAGAAGCTTTCTTCTGCTGCGGTTCAAAACCGTGTTGCTTCTTGAACCCAAATCTAGTTTTAGGTTTAGAGGGAGGCATCTCATGTCCCTCCAGACCTAACCTCTTTTCTGGTTCGATCTGAATCTGTAGGACCTTTTTATCACTGTCGGCTCCTTTGTTGGGCCGGACACGTGTTTCCCATGCCACCTGCGCGTATTTCCTGATTTCCTGCATGGTAAGTCTCTTGGTTCTACAATGCATGGTAACCTCATAACGCACGCTTTCATGAAGATTATGGAGGAACAAAGATTTGAAAGTGTGGTCTTCCTCCAAGCCGGGAGCATTTCGTCCCTGAAAGTAAGCAGCCCGTAAACGGCGGTAATACTCCTTGGGCGCTTCAGTTCTCTTTTGCTGAATTGCAAAAGCTCCAAGAGTCGCAGAAGCTGGGTCTGTGAACACAGAATATTCTTCTCTTAAAGCCTGACAAAGAGCTGAGTAACGGTCACGTGTAGCTGGAGGGAGGCTTTCTATGAAAACATGGACACTTCTGGACGTGGTTTTCCAGATAAGCTTCAATTTTTCTCGAGCCGAGGGGCTATATAAGTCTAGCAGACAGCGCTCTACCTCTCTGAGATAGTCATCAATGGTGGATTCTGTATTGCTAGGATCAAAACGCTCTATGTCTCGGGCCAGAGACTCAAGCTGACGCATCCGCAGTCCCTGTTCAGGGATCGGGGCTGGTCCATCTGAGTCCTCTCCTGACGACTCCTGTCTGCGGTAACCACGATAGCAGGGGGGCTCTGGTTCTGACCACCTACCTGGCATCGGCGGCCGTTCGTGGGACGCCGGGGGACCCTCCCTGTCATGAACTCTTGTCCGTGGACGCAGTTCAGAAGAGTGGGGTTTACCTGTGTCCCAGGAACGGTGCTCCCGTCGCCCTGGTGGGGGGAAAGGATCATAGCAGACAGTGTCAGGGGTCAGGTGGGAAGCAGGTGTTTTCCCATGAATTGCATCATGTGGATCAGTCCTGATTGCCACCGTAAGTTGTTTAGGCATCTCTTTCCGTATCACACTGCTATATCTGTCCTGACCTTCGCTTACCCCTCGCTCAGAAGGTGTCTGAGGGCCCAGTTCATCCAATGTCCTCCAGGTGTGATCCCCATGTTTTCCCTCAGATCCTTCTGGCTGCAAGCTAATGAGATCCTCCTCTCGCTCCTCTGTGAGATGACAGCTGCCCTGAACACTTCTCTGTTCTAGCTCCCTAACTCTTTCCTCAGCTGCGATCCGCATCTCAACCTCTCTGTTACGCAGATCGGTCTCTAGCGTTAACCTTCGGTGGTATAACGCAGATAATTCACCAAAAACATCTGCTACCAATCTATCCTTTGGCTTGCTTTGAACCTCCTCCACCAATTCCTGAATTTTTCTCTCACAGTCCTCTATGTTAAACTGATTCAAGCGGTCTTGGTCCTCCGGTGTCATTTTAAGCAGTGAGCTAATGACACCCTGAGCCTCCATTCCAATGGAGGATTGTGGACCTTCAGCTCCTTTGACTGAAGGACCTTTACTATCCATTCTTTGTCAGCTATGGACAGCAGCACAACAACTGTAGCTCAGCACTACACAACAACAACAATCAAATAACACTGTAGTTTAGCTTAGCGCTAAACAAAAGACAACAAACAACAACGCTGTATTCTAGCTTAGCACTAAGCAACAACGCATACACTTTAGTTTAGCTCAGCGCTAAACAACAACTGCTAACAACAACTGTTAAGTGGCTTCACTTTAACTGTCAACAGCGACTCGCACTACGACTGACACTTTACTGCAGGAAGTGTGGTCAAATACGTGCGTTTAATTAGGCTGCGCAGGGGAAAATCAACCCTGCGACTTACAACTTCTATGTTTAGGAACGGTTAATATGCTTGTTTAACTTTGAGAATATTAACTGTGAGTGACATGGACCACTAACCTTTCGGCCAGTAATTAAGTGATAAAGCTGTGGCTTTGTTTGTGATGCAAGTTATTTAAGAACAGGTGCTCTACACATGTGTGGAAAATAGCAAAGTGTTTGGAACTTCAGAGGTGGCAAAGAATGACAGTTAAAAACCGCTAAATTGCAACCTTAGTTTCAAAATCACAGATCAACTTTGACCACTTATGATGAGCAGAAGGGGGAAAAGAAAGAAAAATAATTTAAAAAAATTAAAAGTTAAAAAAAAAAATTCAAAAGGAATAAAAAAAATTATAATAAGTTGACAAAAATTATTAAAAGGAGTAACCATAAAGAAAGTTTTAAGAAACTGACATTCAAATATCCATTCAGGGAAGCCGAGTGCTTTCACCTGAATTTTTAACCGTGACTGCAACTACCTATCCTGGCCACCAGATGGAGGCAGGGTGCCCTTCACTTTTGGGAAGACTGAGCTGTAATTACACACGATGTCCAGCAGATGGGGAATCGTTTCCCTCATCAAAACAATTATGATGCAATTACACACACGTCCACCAGAAGGAGGCAAGGTCTCTCTTTTCAAAGCAGAACACGACACAGGAGATGACTGATCAGTAGCAGGCGCTGGAGGCGCTGTACGTTCTAGTCAGTTCAGTCTAACTAACTCCAGGTTTAGAAATCAATATTCAAACCTCAGGTTAACAACCTCAAACCACCACAAACACGTACATATTTAGTAGGAGTACTTCCTTAATCAATTATGACTGAATAGCCCTTTTGGCAAGGTGAGCAGTCAAAATGCTGGAATGTAGATTGTGTTCATTAAATTCATAAGTTGCTGGTTATTCAGTTTAGTCTAAAGGAACGCCAAATAAGTAGACTAGCCCACCCGGGCACGCCAGTAAATGTTATGCCAGAAGATGGTTGAATATGCTTATTATTATTATTAATTATAATTTGGCATTATAATTTAAATAATAAATCATTCAACTCAAAATTCCGCTACAACAAAATATAGTTCAAATGGTGGTGATGTTAGCTATAAGCTTGTAAGTATTTATACCATTAATGCATTAGTTAATTTGCTGTTATGAACTCATTTATGCTGGGATAAATGATCTGGTCGGACTTGTGACCGACGAGGTTTATCCGGCAGGCTATGAGAACCCCAATGTAACTGCAATTAGAGTTTAAATCCTTATTCGTCTATCACCATCCAATGATATTGTCTCTGTATTAATGTCAGATGTTAACTCCAAAGGAGGTTAGCTCTGATTTCTGAATAACCATACAACTATGAATTGGATTGAACACAAAACAATGTCTATTCCGCAGTGGTGTTTTATTGAACCAAAAGCAATTCCCTGTTACAGTAATTCTCTGATTCAACGATTTTGGAAATCTTACTCACTACTAACTAACACGCAAAATATATATGGAGATAAAAGAATAAACAAAACAAACAAAACGAAAGGAAAGAAAAACAAATGGATTAAAATGAGCGGTTGCAGATCTCAACTCAACTCACAGTGGTTTAACACCGCCCTCAAAACACCGGCATTTGACGTATCAGCATTGACAGACAGAACAGCTTCTGGAATCTCACTGGACGCTTTGATGTCTTACAAAAGCTAGTTCAGTTAAGCTCCCTACAGTTCAGGTACACGTCACCCTCCCAAGATGGCT
Organism: Fundulus diaphanus; assembly: GCA_037039145.1. Lineage (NCBI taxonomy): Eukaryota > Metazoa > Chordata > Actinopteri > Cyprinodontiformes > Fundulidae > Fundulus > Fundulus diaphanus. The sequence goes on along the minus strand of CM073121.1, from coordinate 55,029,669 downwards.
GCTACGATGACGTATGGTCTACCAATTTACGTGAAGCGTGAGGGGAGGTTCTAATGACGTAACCACGCTTACGCTGATGGGGTAGTGCCTCGCTTCGAGAGGGCGCGGCTAACTGGGAGTTTAAAACAAAGACCGCGGAATGAGCTCGGACAAAGAGATTAAACTGATAAGAAGAAGCGAAAAGAGAGAGAGGGGGGGAAAGCAGGGAAGAAGATGGAACAGAACTGAAGCAATGACCCACGGCGGGGTTATTGATGAATCACAAATCAACACAGCAAAATCAAAATGTAAAATGCATGCACATACAAAGAAAATATTCAGCAAAATAATTCCAACTTCGTCGTGGAATAAAAGCATTAACCTAAGCCTACAAATTTCTACGTCTGCCCAGGCACTTCTAAACACCCTGTTGGTGAGACAGAAATAAAAGGGGAGAACCCGTTACTTTGAGGTGCCTCGGGGCTGGTCCGGAGTGAAAGTCCCGGCTTCGGTCCGGAGCGCTCCGGATCACGCGACGTCCTGAACGCGTCTTGACGACCGCAGGGTCCGCAGGCTGCAGCGGGGACCAGACTGAGAGAGTTCCTTCGTCTTTCTCTCTCTCTCTGGGCTCCTAGACGCTTGTTGGGCCAAACAACGCGTCGTCCTCTCTCGATCACTGGGAGATAAGGCGGCTTCCAGTATTTGATCAGAGGGAATTAAAGGTACCTTTTTGAGTCGACCTCCTGTCTGTACAGGGAATAGTTTTGCTTCGAAAAAATCTCGGTCCAGCGAGAAACTCGAGCACGTGGCGTGGGATTTTCCCAACGGAGTTAAACAGCTGTGTGTCTTCTCGGTTGGCAGGGCGCCAGGGAAGAAGATCGATTGCTAGGTGCAACCGAGTTTTATCAACTTTACCCTAGCAACGTTATCGGTTGCTAGGGCGCCGGCCATTTTGGGCCGCGTTGCATGATGGGAGTTGGTGGCCATTTTGACCACCATGCATCATGGGAAATGCAGTCTGTCACGTCCTGACATGGCACAACAGCTCACATCTACACCCCTGTTCCAGTCCAGTCCAGTCCTGCCTCTCTGGTCTCATCATCTACTACTCACTTATCAGTCAATGAACTCTCAGTAATTAGGCCCGTGTGTGGTGTGCTTTCTGGGTACATCAAGGAAAAATCTTGACAAAGGACAGCATTAAAATCCATGTGTCTCTTGGTGAAAGGAGTTCTGTTACGTAAAAGCCTTACAGAAGAGATAAAAACTTCTAAAAACAATTTTAAAGTAAGATTCAAAAGACATGAAATGAATATGTATTTGCAGGAAAGAGCCTGATTTTTACATCAAATTAATATACAATGTATATTTAATATTAATACTGAAATCGTTAATTTCTATTTGATATGAACTTTAACAGCAGACTCCCTTTAAGTTCTGTTTGTTTGCTGGGTTATATGTTCTGTGGGGGAGAGATGTAGGATCGGAGAATGTTTGGGCCTGTTTTAGTTTTGTCTGACTTTGTTTGTGTTAGGGTGGATCTTTAGTGTGAATACTTGTAGTATAGTGTTTTCTCTAAAGAGTGAGTAGTGTAGAGTTGGGGTTTGGAACATTATAAGCATTGCTACTGTCATCCCCTTTTCAAACCAGGTATTGTTCTTTTCCCTTTTTGGATTATAAACATGAATACGGATTATTTCACTTGCGGGAACCAATAAACACGTTTATTTGGCGTTCTGTTAGAAACAGTTCAGTGTAGTACAGCCACTACTGTGTCCTCCCAGATTAGTTGATCTACCTTGTCTTCCTCTCCCTCTCATTCATAAGATGATTTCTTATGGGCCCCTTTCCATTTCCCCGTCTATCCTGCACCACTCTACTCATTCCACCCACATTCCACTCCACTGTACCCCTTCAGGTTTTCAACAAACAGGTAAGGCGGCGGCTTTGAGCCCCACCTTCTGTTTTACGCCCTGCTGGTATTAAGCTTTACATTGTAGCATTAACTCTGAAGAAATATGTAGCCATCCTCTGTTAAAAGAGCCTGGACCAAAATCCTCCTGGGGGCACAGGGGTGGGAGATGTCAGTCGATCTGGAGAAGAAGCTCGCTTTCCCACCCATCGTCCAGACCACCTTGAGGCCTGACGTTTTCACCTGGTCAGAGCAAGCTAAGAAAATCATCCTGGTGGAACTGACTGTGCCTTGGGAGGAAGGCTGTGATGAGGCCCATGAGAGGAAGAACCTAAAATACCAGGACCTCATTATGGACTGCAAAGACAAAGGCTGGCAAGCATGGCTGTTTCCAGTGGAGGTCGAGTGCAGAGGGTTCCCACCACAGTCAATGTGGTCTGTGTTCACTGCACTTGGCATATCTGGCAAGGAGAGGAAGACAGCTGTGCGCAGTATTAGGGAGGCAGCAGAGAGAGCCTCATGCTGGTTGTGGTTTAAGAGGGAGGAGGCCTGGAGATGATGGACCGTGACCTGGCCACCACTGCTGACCCACCAGCTGGAGGGTGTAGCGGTTAAGGGTCGAAACACCCCGTGAAGGTTGGGCACCCTCTGATGACATCATCTCCGGGCCAAAACCCACCCAAAGTCACTTTAGGGAGTGGCTGTAAGTATAGCATCACGTGATGTATTCAACAAGTAAGAAAGGGTGTAATAAATAAGTGAATAAATAATCATAAATAACAAGATAAATAAAACAAAAAATAGAAGATTTAAATGCAAGATTATCTTGAATGTTTTTAAAGCTAAAATAATCCACCGGTTAAATATCTGGATCACAGGCTGAATACAAGTATTGATTTGTCTGTGCGTGTGTGGGAGACACAGACAGAAGCACAGAGGGGAGAAGAGAATGCTCTGTTCCACACCGAGTTCAAATTTAGGGCTTTTTATTTTTATAGGCTGAATAAAGGGTAGTTACACACTGCCTTTTTGGTGAAGTCTGCCTGGGGTCAGATCCTCTTCCACTGCAGTAGAGCATCAACACAACAGCTTCTTCTCTTTGCAGACGCTGCTACCCTGCCCTGAAGTAGCCTCCATGCTGCCGGGAGTTTGCTCACACCACAGTGGCTTCCATGAGAGAAGGCGCCACTGTCTGTGTGCAGCCCAAGCTGGGCTTTGCTTCACGCTGCTGAAGGAGCATTGGCTCTCCCACAGAAAGCTGCTGTTTTGACTCTGCCAAACAATGGTTCCATCAGCAGTCGGGAAAAATGACTTTTTGGACCACACACTGTTTACAGACAAAAATTCACTGCTTCAAGGGTAGCTTGCTCTCTCAGTAGTATTGAGTCGGCAAATCACAGTTGATTTTTTTTTTTTCCTCTCGCTCCACTGCCTCGTCCATGCCTCGCCCATGGACCAGTGTTGCCAGATATTTTGAGACAAACAAGCAACAGGTGATATAAAAAAACAAGCCCAAAACAAGCGGCAACCCACCACACAGACACAGAGTTAGGTCACAGACGTTATACCCATATATTCTTCACTCCGCAATGTTTAGACGGAACACGGAAATGTTTTCTTGCCGAAATACTTTTCTTGGCTCGTAAATAAAGATAGACATGGTATTACGTATTAATTGTTGTTCATTATTAGTTGTTAAAAAACTTTCACTCTCTCTGTCAGTGCGGCTCAGCTGCACTGAAAAAAAAACCCATTTCACACGGCCAGTGTACCAAATACAAGGAGGACATACTCGTTTGTCATATTTATGACACTCCACAGCTTCTATAGTTGTTATTAGGCGCTTAACAGAGAGGTCAATTGAAATTCATTTAGCACACCACTGGTTTGCAGTAAACCTACACACTGGGGCTTTAACTTAATTATTTTCCCTTTTGGACCAATATGGCTATTACATGTTCTCCAGTGAGTCCGGGTTGGGATTTGCATGCCTACTGATAAGATGGGGTTTTACCGGCTTGCTGTTACATGTCTATTACAAACCCATCTTTCCCAGTTCCGGATTTGGCTATAAATGGGGAAGCATTAATCAGAGGTAGAACGGTTTAAATACATATTTAATTCATAGAAATTAAATATGGAGACAGAGTACATACCAATTACAAGATGTTCTCACCGGTGGATAAGTCTGTCTGTCTGTCTGAAGTAAGTTTTACCAAGACATTCCTTTTATCAACTTTAAAACTCCTCCTGCATGGCTCAGAGGGAGGATGACTGACCCCCTCTCCTGCTGACCACCCCCTCAGGGCAATAAAACTCCATGTTTATCTTACGCTGGAGCAGGAAAGGACAGACCCAGCTCTGCTTTCCTCAGTAACCCTAACTAAGATATATTTTTAATTCTCAACAACCCCTCTGTTTTGATCCCTCAAAAGATCAAACCAATAACTAGGCTAAACTAAGTCTATGTCTTGAAACCCTTAAACAAAATGTAAATGATAAGATGTAATATTGTAACCCACTGTCCCCTCTGTTGGCGACTTATGAAATCAAATGAAGTTTAAATGTTCCCCTTAAATGTAAAATAACCCAAGTATAAGCTAAAAAGCTACTAAACCTATCTGAATCTCGAACCTACTAGAATTAAGAAAAGTAAGCACCTTTATCCGAGAGGTGCAAGGCTAAGATAAATGTGCAACTACCAAAAACTATTATATGATCTAAATATGACTTTAAGAGTCCTAACCTAGATTAACAAAATGCTTCTTAGAAATAAAGATAACCCATGAAAGCACTACACTCAGATCAAACCACAGAATAAAAAGATTATCATGCAATGCAAAACCAAGATTCTAACGATACTAATATTGAACACCTTATGAATATGGAACTTATAAGACATATGCAGTGATTACAAAAACTCTCATTTTCTTTTTTTTCTCTTTTACAAAATGCATTCAATTGTTGTCATGATGTCTTGCATCTCGGAGATGTCTTCTTCTCGCCTTTAAAGAAGATGGTGTAAAGAGTCAGTGTTCCAACCGCGGTCTCCACAGAACTGTATGTTGATCTTTATTAAAAATAAAAAACGAAAACAAAACAAAATTCCAGCTGCCCCTCCGTGGGTGGCTCTGCGAGATAAGTTGTTCCGGTGATGTCTCCCTGGAACACTCTGGTGGCTAGTACAGATGGCTCCTGGAGTCTGATGGGCCCCTGACCTCTGGCCCACCACATCTGCTTGTCGATAACCTTAGCGTGCACTCCGTCGAAGTCGGGGGTTGGTGTACTCCCTTCACATTTCTGAACTCTCCTAATTTTATGTCTCCAATACAACCTGAAACTTACACGACAATCTTTTAGATATCAAATGTCGTGTGCTACCTGTAATTCCGGAGGTTGACTTCGGTCCCGAAAAGCTCCTTTCAGTCATATGGAATCATATCCTGTAATGAAATTAACTGAACACTCCCACAAGAAACACACTTCACATCTTCCATTGTTCCATCTCCATCCTATTTTAGAAATGTAATAGTTAATGAGACATTTTATCGCAATTTCACTTTCCCCGTCCTTACGCTGTCCTGTAAGAAAATACAACGACCACACAAATACGTTAATCTCTGGTGAAGATTCCCCTGTCTGTAAAATCAAAAATTAGTTAATGCAGTTGTGAAATCAAAGTATAGTAACAAGACGCATGTGGGGCCCATTCACCTAACTCGTCTCGTTTCACCGTCGTTGAGGATTTGGCACAAAGAGAAGAGGCAGTGAATTCAGAGGCAAAAACAACAGTTAAATATATATTTATTACAACTTGGAATTCCAAAGTGGGAGGCACAACCTTTATCACAGCATCGGATACCTTAAATTCTCTGCCTGGATCTGAAGCCTTTCTCAAAACGTACACATCGTTCCTTCCTTTTCAAACTTACATAGGCCAAGCGGGGGCTAGACCAACTTTCTTTTTCCTAAGTTTCTGCTGAGAACATCTGTCTCCTAACCTTTGACCCTTAAATGTGATCTAGCTTGGTTCCTGGCTTGTTTCCTGGAAGTTAACTAAAACAATGAAAAGCCTCATGTAAGCATTTTTAACAGCGTTATCTGGTCACAAGCTTGTCATATGGCCTCGGTGCATCCTTTTCCTGACACATGCTCACAGAAGTGTGAAACCAACCTTTGTTCTACATACATCCTCATCTGTTTAGGTCACTGGGTTAAAGTTAACCTCTATATTACTTTAAGCTACACTATTATATATAAGTGATTATATTTCCATAACACTGTTATCCTGTAAGAATGTCAGAATGTTCTCTGAATTAAAGATTAAAGATTACCATTCAGCACTCACTCCACACAAAACCTTTCAGCAGTCACCACACCTCACTTCTGTACCATTTACTCAGATGTCTATGCTGTAAAAAAGTTCCTTTTTTTTTATCATTTTATCCAGTTGTTACAAATCCTGATCCAGTTTACTGCAACAGATATACGTGGCTTTGAATCCTTAACAAACTACCTAACACACCAATGGTTTTAAAGTAAACTAAATATGCATTAAATTACCCTCTGTTTATCTCTGTTTTATCCAGTTTTTTGTAGGTTATGTAGTTTTTCTGTTTAATTTAACATTCACTTTATTGTCCTGCCTAAACTGTTTAAGCCTTTTTCCAAGAACCCCCTCATATAATCTATCTATAACAGATACGTGGTGTCTGACACTCCGCTCATTAAATCTAATTTATAGTTCTGTTTTGGGAGTCACTTAACAAACATTCCAGAGAGCCATGGGTAAGGTCTTTTGTGGGGGGTTTCTTTTTGTTTAAACAACCGTTATCTGATTTACAACGCAGTTACATACCTCCGTGGTGTCCTGCACAAGAATCCTTCCTCCGAAGTACTTGTGCCAAGGGTTGATATAAAGTTTAAGATCTATATAACTTTACGATATAATGTTATCATATAAATGTTTATGTCATATCCCTCTGCTTGGAACAAAATTAATTTTGTTACAAAACATTAACAAAGAATAGTATTAGTCACCACAGGGAATCAATTAACTGCAAATAATTATCTGAATTGAAGTATGAAAAACACTGCCCTATATCCTGGATTCAGATCAAAACTTAATGCAATTTCATAATCCCACAGACCTACAAGAAGTCCTCCAAAAAGATCAGTGTACCCATTGAAATAATGATTATTCTAATGTGCTCACAGCAAGTTGATGGTATGAAAATGCTGACTGTTCCAAGGTACTTACATACTGATAAAATATTGGGTTTTACCTGAATAAAACACCTGGTAACGGCAAAGTCTGGTGAAAATCTGATAAGTTTTAGCATGCAACAGTTATATTGTACAATAGAAAAATCACAATACTTGAGAGCTATTTAAGAAATAACCTAACAGATCCGTTTAACCCATGTTGTTTAGAAACAGAATGTCCCAAGCAGGACACATCTGTGCTTACCGAGAGGCCCATGTAATAAACCTGTCCCCTCAGGACGTCGCAACCCCCCTTGTGGAAATTTATGACATGCAGTTGTTATCTAGAACTCACAGAAACCTAAGTAGAAGTGGAGCACGCGAAAGTATTCCCGCCCCTGTGGATTGTCTGCCCATAGAAGATATGGAAACATACGCCAGCTGCTGTTAATTATGAGCAATACGGTCCTGGACATAATAGAATTAAAACTCATGTTTAAAAGGAACATATCAGTTATATAGTAAAAAATTTTAAGAGACAGTAGTATATTTTTCAAAACCGCAAACCTGTAGTGTTCGTATCTGCCCAATCGGCTGCCTTAAGAAATGTTTTACCCAACTCCAGTTCCATTTGCCTAGGAGCTCAAACATGGAGACACAGAAAAAATATTAGAAATCAAATTCCATAAAATTTGGTCAGAAGAATATTGCTAGAAATAACAGTCTGAATTACCTTAACAAAAAGTCTGTTATCAGTCTGTGGTCCTTGAGATGGACTGGACTGACATGTTCAGCAGATCAGGCAGAAAAAAGAGATTGGAGTTTAGACTTCGCACTCACAGCTTCCATGTATGGAACTCCACATTTCGTCCCCCACGTGTTGCAGTGATTCGCTGTCGATGCACCTCAGTGACAAAGTTCTGGTCCACGACTCAGAAACTGGATGAGACATTCAACTCCAGTGTATGCAGACAGTCATTTTTCCTTGACAGCTTAGGATCTGTGCTGGTCATAGGCATTGGCCATCGTTCCAGGGTGAGGAAACATTGTCCATGGGTGCGTTATCCCCTAGATGGGGCACTGACCTTCTTGAAGGTGAGGTGGTATTGGGACTTCTTGCCAGGATTTAGTGATGTGATACAGTCCTTGGCCCAGTGTCCAGCGTAAGCAACTGTCCCAGATGTGATGGGTGCCCCACAACACACGTATCGGCTGTAAATGCTCAGTTTCATTCTTCCAACCCCAAATCGGCACCGATCTGCGTCACATGTCAGACGTGTCCATACTCCAGAACGAACAGACCTGTAACAAAATTAAGATAGAAAAAGAAAAACAGGGGGGAGGAAGCTCCCCCACCTTAAATTAAAATAGAGACAGTTCTCGATGGAATCAGCTGCTTACTCTCACTCCTTCCTATATTGTTTTCCAATAACTGTAAATTTACCAACTTTTAGCAATTAACAAACTCAAACATTGTGTATCACCCTTCCTTTAAGTCACAGGCAAATGGTGTATCAAATATTGTCTCAGCGAGCATATCAAGATTTAAAATCATCAGCTGAGATATTGAAGAGGGCACGTTTTTTTTAACACTATTACTCTAAATAATTCCCCTAAATTGGACTGATTTATTTAGGATCCACACCTGTGTGTTTGATCCATCCTACTGATTTTTTCAGAAGATATCGAGAGTCCCAGTCAAACTCAGGAACCTTCTGCTAAAGTGTATAAAGAAAATGCTGTGTAACTCCATCTATCAAGGAAAAAATATAAAAAACACCAAAGGTACATTTTAAAACAGCTCTAAAATCAGTTATGCGCCTGTGTTTAGTAAATTGTTAAGTCAAATACTGCCGGCCACAAACAATCACCAGCAACTGATGTTGAAAAGTTCATTCACCAGAATTTGCACATTACCAAATGAACAAAGAAAAAGATTCCTCGGGCTCTAAATTACTGTGTAACAAGGGCATCTGCATTTTGTGGGACCATGAAAATGTGATTACATATAATGAATAATTTGGGGACCGTCCTGTGATGATCCCGTAATATTTTCTATTTCTACTAGGTGTTGGCGCTCTGCAATATCAATATCTATAATAAAACAATGCAAACCAATAACATTAGTCATAAATTCCTCAATTTTAGCTGCTTCATTTGAGGATAACTTCAAAACTGACTCATGACTAAATACAGTGTTAACAAAATCGATCAAATCAACCGCAATATCAGTTTGCACACACTATTAAGGTACAGTTTAACCTTAACTTCTAACTCTGTGTAGTTCTGCTTACTTGTGTTTTTCCCAGGCCTGCAAATGAGCAAAAGTTTATAGGGTGGCTATTTCCTGCTCCCTATTAATCAGCTAGATTTAAGTCTGATGAATTATATTTATTTATTTATCTATTATAACTAGGGCTATCAAACAATGAAAACCATTTAATCACTATTTAATCGCAAATTATATTTCATGTCTGAAAGTATATATATTCATTAGGCATTTTAAAACGCTATTTTGCAATAGATAATGCTAGTTAAAATTACACTCTAACAGAAGGCATTTTCCCTTTTTTGTGTTTTCCCAATTTATAATGCCTCAAACAGATGTTCAATGTTCTGCCAAATTTTCAACAACTTTTCCAAACTTCTAACCACTTTCTAACTTTTAGGCTACAGTTCAAAATAAAAAGTTGTCTCCAAAACTCACCAAACTGCAGGCCGTGGTCTCTCTCCAATGCAACTCACCCAATCAGCTTGCAGCCAATACCTCAAACGTTTTACTGCATTGAAATTCTCCTGCACTTCAACAAACATTATTAATGCATCGACCTTTTTTCTAATGATTTCCAAATTCCCCTTAGTTTTTTCACCCATATTTTTACTTATCACCTTTACTTAACAAAATTAAACTGCGCCTCAGTCACCGCTCTTATCTTTAGGCCCACGCACGCAGAGAAATTCACACCCTCATGAAGACACACACACACACACACACACACACCCCCACTCTCCGCTGAGTTGCAGGGTACGACCAATCTCTCCTTCTCTCAAAACCATGGATCCCATATTACCGAGACATTCAAAACATCAGACAAGACATAACAAACATAACATTTAAGACAGACAGCCTTGCGCGCGCAGAGGGTCTTCTCCTTTTAATACCCTTCCACTCGACGAAACGTTTCCTTATGTTAAAATCTCCTCGTCTGATCGTCGTGTTCTCGAAAAACCCCGTTTTTCGAAAACTAGAAAACAAACTTCTATTTGTTTCCCTGGGATCCCTTTTTTTTTAATCACTTATCTTCTATAACAGCTCACTCTTAAGGTCTTGCTGCTCTTAGCCTCAACTTAAAGATGTTACGTATCTCGGCCGTCCTATTCCCTGCTACTTTTTGAGTGTCCCTAGTTCTCAAGAGGCAGCGCACACCTCAGCCCTAAAATTACCAGTTTGTCAGTCTGGTTGTCGTTTGGCCAATCCTAGAACATATCCCTTTTTTTTTGTCTATGTTTTTATCTTTTTTATTTCGTTTTATTTTATTTTTCGCCTCACCATTTCAAGGCTTCTTGGCATTTAGTTCAATATCCAATTCTAAGTTTTTCTGACGTAAACAAACACATAAATCCCATTCAATCATTTCTCGGTTTCAACATAAATTCCATTCAAACCTAGTTATACCGTTCAGCCTCTGATATTTTGAGAATTGAGTCTCTTAAACCACAGCATCACTTAATTTAGCCTACACATCATTTTGCCAATGGAGAAAAATCTCCTTACTTTTTTCCGGTCGACCGGTGATGCTGCAGAATTAGTCCTCTTTTCGTGTCCAATTTTCAAACAGACCCTCACTCACAGCCAAAATCCGAGGGGTTTCGGCACCATGATAAGATGGGGTTTTACCGGCTTGCTGTTACATGTCTATTACAAACCCATCTTTCCCAGTTCCGGATTTGGCTATAAATGGGGAAGCATTAATCAGAGGTAGAACGGTTTAAATACATATTTAATTCATAGAAATTAAATATGGAGACAGAGTACATACCAATTACAAGATGTTCTCACCGGTGGATAAGTCTGTCTGTCTGTCTGAAGTAAGTTTTACCAAGACATTCCTTTTATCAACTTTAAAACTCCTCCTGCATGGCTCAGAGGGAGGATGACTGACCCCCTCTCCTGCTGACCACCCCCTCAGGGCAATAAAACTCCATGTTTATCTTACGCTGGAGCAGGAAAGGACAGACCCAGCTCTGCTTTCCTCAGTAACCCTAACTAAGATATATTTTTAATTCTCAACACTACCTCCCTGACAAACACAGCAGAGAGCAGCAACGTTATTTCTCCGCCTTTACAACTTGATGTGCTTGTAGATAACGTTACTTCCTCATTGCGTTTTGCATTAGACAACACAGCCCCCTTGAGAAAGAAGGAAATGATTCATAGGAGGCTGATTCCCTGGTTTAATTTAGAGCTGTTTAATTTGAAGCACAATGTTGGAGGCTGGAGAGAAAATTGTGCTTTGCATATCTAGAGGAATCCAACCTAATCTGGAAAAAAATCTGCTTTTGTATACAAAGACCCCTCACATAGTTAGAGCACCATATTTTTCATCTTTAATAGGTTTAATAGTCAGAGGTTAGTGAGCTCAACGCCACGCTTGAGCTGCCAGGACCTTCAGATAGGCAAATAGTAACAAATAAAAGCAAAGAGCAAGCTGTCAGATGGCATAGATAAGGTGATCCTCCCAAAACTCCAAGCCAAAAAAGATCGTCCACTATACCTTTAATAATGCTAACAATGGATCTTACCAATACATCTACGTTGTCTAATCATCTCACTCTAACAATGCAGTGAATGAGAGTGTTCCTCTGGTAACAATAGGTGGTCATTAGAGAAGTATTGGTTGGTGCTTAGGCTGATGGTCCTCTTATGCGTTTAAACAACCAACTTTGATTCTCGCTATCAGCCTTGATGATCTACTATGCATAGGTATTGCTTATAAGGCTAATTTAACCTGTAACTCAGACTCAAAGAGTATGAGTATCTTGGAAAAGAAACATGGGTTCTTCAACAAAGAAGAACCCATCCAGAGGACCTACTCAATATTATTTGACTTGGTTTATTGACATGCATCAGGATATGATAAATATATTTTTATTATAATGATTTAAATCTTTGAAAGCCCAACAAGGACAATGTCTCATTAAAATTATGACAATAAAATACAATTAAATCAAAAAGACCAATAATAGACAATAATTCAAAAATAATGGTAAATATACTTTAAATTATTGCATTTCTGTAACTTACAGGGGAGTGATGACTGTGAAGAGATAAAAAATAAAAATTAAGATTCCAATATTGCTCTTCTAATAAGCATGGAGGTAGGTTTGATTGAACAGCTATGTGGTTTTATTAGGATAATTAATCATGTTTAGTCTACTTGTTATTGCTCTATTCCACGTGGAGAATACTACGTTTGATGAGAAGATTACAAACTGAAACAAAAGAAAGATTAGACAAATAAAAAAAGTGTTTTTTGAGAAATTAGATATTTCTACGCAAAACACAAGTGAACACAAAATAGCATACACATAAAATTATTTGAGATGCAATAGAAAATTCTATAAAGAAAAAGACAAATGGATGACAATATCGGACAAACCATTAGTCCAAAGGAAATATTATTTATTCATAAGATTTCCTCATTAGTAGATGTTTTTTTTTTTTGTTTCAAAAAAAAAAAAAGCTTGATTTCATATCAGAACACCCATTTCTATTTCAGCTGACCAGTTAGATAGACGTGAGCGGTCCAAAAAGGATCTCTTGCTGCAGAACAAACAAAAGGTAAATTTATACTTTTACAATTACTTATACAAATATTATTGTTCTGTTTTTAAAGCTTATTTGTTGCTCTGCTGTTAAGGTGATGGTAAGCATGCTTGGGAGATGAAGCTTGAAAGTAAATGCTTCTGATATTTGGTTAATGTGCTAATTAGTTGATGTGTGTGGTGATGAACAACTGCTGAAACATTTTCACCGCATAGAAAAGTATTTTTTTAAATTCAAAACCAGTATGGCTGGACAATAGAGAATGTTTTAATGATTTTACTCAACAAATATACTTTTTAAAAATGTATATCATTGTGTCGGCTTAAATATTGGGTTCTCGGCATACAAGCTCAACAGGTCCTCCATCTTCATTCGTCTGTCTACCCTGTTCTGGTCTAAGTTTGTCGTCTTCCAGGATTCTCTGTCCCTGTATGCTTTTTAAACTTTGTTTATCCATTAACATTCATTGTCAACTCATCATGCACCCCCGAGCTCTTGTATGTGCTTCGGTCTGACTCCTAAAATCTTGACAGAAAATCCTTCATCAATATTATTCAATTAGGTTTTCTACTTTAACATTGCAATTTACATGTTAGAATAGAAAAATAGTCATAAATGTAAGATTTACACAAACATAATCACTTATGTTTATAAGTACAACTGTCTTCAAAATTCAGGTTCCACACTGACGATGGAAGAGTTGGAGTACAACTACACATCAGAAGAATATGATTATGGATCTGATGAGAACAGAACTGGTGATGAAAATGGCAATTTTTTGTATATACCAATTGTAAAATTGGTGGACTGGATCACTATTGGAGTTGGACTTCCTTTGACTCTTATAGTGATTGTTGCACTTTTTCTCCAGGTAAGTACAAAATAAGTTATATCTATTTATCAATAATGAATGTTCTATTTACACTTTAAACAATGGTTTGTTCTCATTTCAGGTTCAAGTCTGCCATTTCTTACCCTTAGAAATACTGGAATATATGAAACAAGCAATGTTTGACTTGTTAACAGTGTTCTTGTGTCTTTGTCTTTCTTGTAGGTGAAAAAGAATCAGAGTCTCCCAGTCTACGTCATCAACCTTCTCTTTTCTGATCTCATTCAGTTCTGCTGCAGAATTACATATTTAGTTAGCCCAGAAAAAGGCTCTGGCATCTTGTTTTTTGGTTTAATTGCCAGTGTTGGATTCATGGTATCTCCTGTGAAAGGTAACCAAACATGTCTCTTTATGCTTCTTTTCTGTCTCACATAATCCCATTAGTCTGTATCTGATAGTCTCCATTGACTAAACAGTTATCTGTTGTTACAGGTATTTGGTTGTTGCCAAGCCACTGTGGTACAGATTCAGGAGAAACATCAAGACATATGTGGTGGTCTGTGTGGTGGTCTGGGTTCTTCCCGTTCCTTTTCTCCTAATCTTTTTTATGCCTTTTACTCATAGGATTTTTTCCCCCATCTTGTCATGTGCTCTCCTCCTGCCATTTCCTTTCTTCATCTTCTGCTTGGTTGGGACTATTAAAGCTCTTTCTGGAGCCCTCAGTGTCCCAGCAGATGAAAAACGACGAATTGCAGCGATTCAGGTTGCAGTGCTGCTAATTTACACTCTGCTTTTCCTGCCTATAATTGTTTATCTCTTCAAAGACCAAAAGGTAATTCTTAGTAAAATTTTTAACGTTTGTGTTTTTCTTAGTCCTCTTGCAGACACAACATTGTATTTATTATGTCGGAAAAGCATTCTGGATAAGTTTTTGGCTTCACTCTGTTCTTGTTAAGCATCAGAGACTCAGGATATGAGCAGCAAGGATACTGAAAGTGTGACTGCTCCAAATACTGAGAATTTTTAGGTTTTAATATTTTAAGCCTTCGCAACAATCAATTTACTATAGCTTTGAGGTACTTCTGTTTTTTTAAAAAATGTTTCATATAAATAATTCTTCTGCAAAATATCTAAACTAGTTCATGTTTCATTCCCACAGCACTATGAGTATTTATTTACTTTTCTTAGGTTTTTCCGATCGCTTGTTTACTTAACATCTTTGTATTATAATAATAATAATAGTAATAATAACAATAATAATATATCATTGTTGAATCACGTTATTTGTTAATCTTTTATCAAATTATGTACAAAAAAAGAAAAAAAGTTACATAGTTTTACCCTTTGCTCTGTGTTAACAGTACAATATCTATGATGAATTACAAGAATGGAAAGTATTGCTACATTATTGTAATTGTGTCTGAAATTGGGTTTCAGAGTATGCAACTCTAAATTAAACCAAGGAGCCAGCTTCTTTTTCATGGGGTACGTTGTCTAATATAAAATGCAACGAGGAAGTAACTCCATTGTTATGAACTCCAACATGTGGAAATTTAAAAGAAGCGTCTCATATTAGCTGAAACGCAATGCGGAAATGCAAAATTTACAAGAAATGTACAAGACACTGCTGATCAAAGGAGGCCCAGGGTCAGAGGTCAGCTCACTGTCTTCTGTCAAAGGAGACAGTGAGTCTACAAGCACGAACGGCCCTCGATGTTGTCATGGTGGAGTCATGGCTCATTCCAAGGCAAACTGGAACTTTTTGCAACCTGTATCCAAGAAGACTGTGGAAGACAGAGAGCAGAAAGGAAGTCCATATACAGCCTGCAGTGTAACAATACACCAGTCACTTCGTCCTCGCCTTAGAGACTCAGCTTCTCTTCTTCACGGTGTAATTTGTGTATTAAATCTCTTATTTATATGTCAATCATGTTGTTACTCACACACATATATATGCTTAGAGCACGGTTAGAAGAGAGCTTTTCAGTTCTTTTGGCTTTTTGCAGCTTTTTGCAGTATTTTGAGGGTCTTTGGGGAAAGACAGACCCAGAGAGAGAGACCGAAGATCTGTAACACTGGACCAAAAGTTTTTTAAACTTTGTCGTTTTTTATGACATTTTTTGTATCTGTTCTTTTTAATCTTTAATAAATTTTAGCCTTTTTGATCACATTTTATTGACTCAAAAACCTCACCTCTTGGAGTTGTTCTTTTGGTAAGTGTCCTTCCATCTGTGATTAAAGGTTTTGGTCCTTGACTGGGTGATAAAATAAAGGCTTGTGCTGAAATAGTTTTAACTCCCTCCTGGAGTCACACCGTAGGTCCCCATCGGGGAAAAGAAGGCGTCTTCTCTGAAGGAATCCATAACTTAAAGGGAGACTGCAGGTCCGGACACTGCAGGAAAAGGTTTTCATCCTAAGAAGAAAAGGGTTAGGGTTAGGGTTAGGGACACTCAGCAGGCAGCGTTTTACGCTGATTGCCTGCTGGTATTTATAAAACAGTTTGACACAATGACAAACATAAAATGGAGAAACAAAGGTTGATAAAACCAAACGGGACGGAGGAGTGGTGTCTGCTGTTGGCACAACTCGTGGAGGAGGATAGAGTGATGCTGACAGCCAAATACGTTGCTGGGTTCACGGGGGAAACAAAGAGGGAGACTTGGGAGCGCATTGCTGAGCAGATTAATGCATTGTTCCCCCTGCTAACACACAGCAGGCGGGAATATAAGAAGTGGAGTGTTGCAATCAAAGGCAAGAGAGGAAATTGCAGCGCACAAGCAAACCTTTGCAAATTCAAAAGAGTAGTCATTTAGGATATGACTACTGACATCCTGCAAATTACAGCAAAAACATATTTGCATCACTTGTTAAGAATACTGCTGGTGAACCTGACATTCAGCCAGACACAGAGCTTTGTTTTTAAAAAGTTTATTTCAGAATGTGAATAGGGGCAGATGAGGCAGGCAGGCAGTAATGGCAGAAGACCAGAGGATGCAGATGGGGTGAATGGCAGAACCAAACTGACCAGGGGTTGCAGACAGTGGCAGACCAGAATCAATGATGAAGGTAGGAGCTGATCAGAACAGATGGTGCGGACCGAGGAAACACCAGAACGGTCAGAGCAAGCAGCTGAAACTCACGGGGAAAAAGGCAGACTTCGAGCAGCACGCTGAAACTGGAAGTGCACATCATTGATGCCTGAACATGAAAAGGGAAATAGAGTCCAGCTGACTGAAGAAACAGGAACCGGAATAAACAGTGGCAGTGCACATAAGGCAAAACAAGATGTTCTGGCAGAGAGTGAATGACTGAGGTATACATGATTAGGCAGAGTTGACTATGATTAGCGGCAGCAGGTGGCGCTGATATGAGTCTGCCTGGATATTGGTGACTAAGGAGTGGACTGAGCTGATTGGATGGTGGCTGAGAGGTGACATGGTTTATTCAAGAAAAGTCAGGAAAAATCCAAAACAAACAAACAAAAACCTAAGTCATGACATCGGTTGCATCTTTCTATCTTTAGCCTACAGTCTCTGTCTATCTCATCTCATCTAGACTGAAATTATCCATATACCTTTTTACCACCCAGCTTCTATTTGTAATTTAATGTGTTTCTGAAAGCAATTTACATCCTGTAAATAATAAAGAAATGTCTTTTCACTATACTGAGTGTGTGTCTGTCCATTCTTTTGTCATTTAGTGTCCTATTATTCAGTCACTCATCTCGGCATTGCTGTACCAGAGTTACACCCTTAGTATGTCCTGCTACTGAAACTTTGTAATATACGAGTAGTGATGATGAAGTGAATGCTATCTACACATTAATGATGGAATCATTGTTATGGAAATATTAGGGCTGGGCAAGTTAACGCGTTAATTTTGCGTTAATTCATTAGACTATTAACGGCGATATTTACTTTATCACGCATTAACGCATGTTGCTCACATGCTTTTATTTTGTGAAGGTCTGTTGCTGCGGTGTAGGGATTTGAATCAGAACAGTAGGTGGCGATAATGCGCCAATAACCTCGCTGTCAGCCCAGCCTCGGATTCAAACAGGAAGAAAGGTGCTGGCTGGAAAAAGGAAAATGCGGAAAAAAACAAAGCCGACCTGGGGAAGGCGGTGTTTCCCGCAGGAATTTGCTTAAGCGAGGCGGTGAGTTGGCGTGCGGAACAAGTTTTGTGCCGTCGGTGAAGTCGCTTCTTGCTTCAAAGTGTCCATGTATTTTTGCCTGTTTTTTTCCCTGCCATTCACTATATGCAGGTGAGTAAGCAACAACAAAAAAACACATGTTAACGTCAAATAAACATGCAAGCATATCGAGTTAGCAAGCATTTCAGTTTAAAGTTCTTCCAGCAACGAATATGACAGAAACAAGTTAGTTGTAACCACTGCCAAGTTAAACTTTCTTATCACCGGAGCACCTTGAGCTTAACATATCACTTAAATGCCAAACACACTGTAGACATCACCAAACAATTCAATGACTCAGAGAAGCTAACCAATGTAATGGTGAAGTGGATAGCTACTGTAGACCTTTTTTTGTGCTTCACACTTTGGTATTGAACATAAAATGGTAATGCTGCTCCCTGTTGTTACCTCAGAAATTGCCTGTTTTTGGTAGATTTTTCCCCCTTAAAGAGAATTTCCTGTCAGTGGCAATAAGCTTTAATATATTATTATTGCTATTTTTTGTTTTGCATGTTTAAGTTGAGCTTTACACTAAACATGTGTTACTGATAAGTGCTACAAATGTTACAACACTTTTGTTCATATGGCAGCAGAACATTAAAATAAAAGTGCTCTTTACACTACTTTTGAATTAATTCTTGGAGTTTGTGCATACAATGCGATTAATCATGATTAATCAGGCAAATTATGCGATTAATCGCGATTAAAGATTTTAATCGTTGCGCAGCCCTAGGAAATATGTGCTCATTCACTCACTGTTTAGGGGGTGTATCATCAGCCAAACAGCTCTCACGGGTGGCACATACTGTCTGGCCAGGTCGGACACAACCATCACTGGGCTGACTGAAGGCATCTATGGCTCACTTATTCGGCTGACTGGACTGCATCAAAGGTGGTCAAACTTGTTTTTATTGGGGTAGGCTGATTATGTAGCTTACAATCCCATTTGTTGCCATCCCTGATATGTTTACAACAATGTACTGATGATAAGGCAGATATTTACTTTCACATTTCTGCAGCACCGAGGATTCAGGGCTGTTGACATCAATGGTCCTGCACAGTCAGCTTATGATTGCAATTTCTCCTGTGCTTGCTCCCTCCCTTCTTTTGAAGGAGGAGAATTATAAACTGAAAATAGAGTATTTAAAAAATAAAATGCAATAGTATGCTGTGACTGCTGCGCTGACTGAAGCATTCTTAATGCTCACTTACTTTGGTTCAATACAGACATCAATACACTGATTGAATGTGATCTAAAGTGCAACTGAGTAAATTGAGCTCTGTAACCAAGTAAAAGCAAGGGTACCCTCTTGCTTATGATAATCACCTTCATCATCATTATGTCTGTCAACATTGTCCGGCTCATCCTCTGGAGGTTCTGTGATTGCCTGGACTTACTAATGTTGTGGCGTACTATACAGGCTACTATTACTTTGCACACCTTTCCTCTCCTCAGAGCCCTAACTCTTCATGCAAATGTTACGCCCCCAAGGTCTAGGGGTTCAGGGGCGACAACATAAAAATGTGTCCAGAGAAATGAGTGTAATAAAAAAGGTGATTTATTACAAAAAGATGTTTTTTACACACACAAAACAATACAACCCAGTTTAAAACAAAATAAAGGTCTGACAATCCTAACAGTGCTTAGTGTAAATTAAATTACTAAGTGTTCAAACAGGTCAGTTTAAAGTAACTCAAACCAACCCAAACGAGAAAAGAAACACACACACATGCAAAGGGAACACCAAGTTTCCCAAACAAGCTTCTAGCTTGTACAAGGTTAACCTAAAGCAGATTCAAAGTACTTAACCAAACTAGTAAGCACAACTAATTAGAATTGCCAAAAACAATTGAAAACGCAAAAGGTGGGGGAACAGCTTAACAAAAGCCGAAGCGGCTTTTTACTTGTCAGAGTTTTCTAAGATGAACCCTGGATGCACACCACACACACGGAGCTTTATTTCTGAGAGTTTATTGAATGAAGAATGAGCAGTGGATGAAGGAAACCAGAGAGGCTGCACCAGACTGGAACTGGGGGTGTAGATGGAAGCAGGGGCTGACGGACAGGGAGAGTTCTGGGGAGAGCAGGGCTGCTGGAGTACAGGGGCAGCAGGAGATCCAGGCGACAAAGCAGCGAGCAAACTTGGAGCACAGGCAGTCGAGTAACAGAGCAGAGTGCAAACTTAGAGCACAGGAGTGGCAGGAAAATCCAGCGGCTAGCAGAGGCCTTACTAGAAGCACAGATGAGGCAGGAAACCCAGCAGCTGGCAGAGGCTTAACTTGAGGCACAGAGGTGGCAGGAATCCAGCAGCTAGCAGAGGTAAACCAGGCTGACAGACAAGAAATGAGTGAAGACTGATGATGAACCGGCAGGGAAGAGAAGACTGAGGGAGGCTTATGTAGGGAGGCTGGCAGGTGGAGTGAGTTCTGACTAATTAGTGTCTAACAGGTGTGAATGACTGCTGAGGGAGTGGAGGGTGTGTTTAGTGAGAGGAGGAGGAGGAACTGAAAAATAACAGCGAAAAAAGCTAGACCAAAACAAACCATGACAGTAGCTGTCCCCCTTGAAGGAATGAGTTCTGGAGTCTTTTATACTGGTACGGGTGGGTCTCATCAGCGGTCTGATTGGCGTGGCAGTCCTCTGCTGGTCCAATGAGGTTGCAGCTCCTCTGCAGCCTCCCGGCAGCCAATCAGGAAGGTGTTCTGTCACGGCTGAATCTGCATAATAAACAAGCTTGCACAGCCTCCAGAGACCAGGGGCTGTAACACAACACATGAAACTTCTATTTCAGATATCCAATACCCATCTCAACCACTGCCCAAGTTCTCTTATAGGCCTTACGCAGATTTCAGAGAATAGTTTCACTCAAAACAGCACACTGACAATAAAACTGCTAATGATAATAAACATAGATGACAGCAAAATATTTATATGGGAAATACTGTATTCTAAGCATTTCCAATGTATAATACCAAGATAAAAACTCTTTATTGTCACCATATGTTAGCATAGTAAACATTTTTGAGACAGACACCAGCTCAGGATGCAAACAGATAACATATAAAGCGCAGACACAACAAGACTTATTTGAAGAGTTTTTCTTTATTTGTAGGCTATAATCTTACATATATTACCTGCTGTAATTTTGTTGTGGCCCTGGATCTGGACAGAGTTATGGTGTTAAAAGCTATGGTCTGCATGGATAACCACTGTCTCCTAACAGGCGGGAATCAGCCAGCGCGTAGGGGGTCTCAGGCCGCTTTCAGACAAGATTCTGCCATCATGCGTTGAGCCGGGCCATTTTGCCACTACAACCAGAATGACAAAATTTCCAAAGCCAATCTGTGTTTTGATGCTGTAATAACATCAGTCACTTATGACTCTGCAGACAGAGGTTGGTGACAAACCCAAGTCATACAAAGCTGCTCGTTGCAAGGAGCCAGGTATCACAATGTTGTGATGACCTTCGTTTAAGGGGTTACTACGCTGGGTAGGACAGATAAGTTCATCCCTGAGAAGGTCAACCACAAACATGATCCCGGAACTATTAACCCAGTAGCATCTTTATTTTCTACGTTGTTAATTTTACAAAGAATATCTCTTCTTTCTCATGGCCATTCTGACATTTTCACTACTTAAGGTCACTAAAATTCTCCCTCAGTACTCCTAAAATCTCAGGAGCTGTCCTAGGGGCTAAGGTGCTTTGTGAGTAACTTTTATCTTACTGAGGTAAAATTCTAAGAAAAGTCATAGAATGACCATGGTCGGGGATGCTAGTGTGGCTATGTAACAGCACTAAGGCTGTCAGCTGGGACCTGGATATGGAGTCACAGCATTTCTGGATTTTCTTTGCTTTCTGAATCAGTTGCTTTTAGTTTTAACAGTGTTTGTAGAAGTGATTTATATGAGAATTAAGCTATGATTCCAACATTTCTGTGGATGCATATACGTCTAAATTTAATTGCTTTCAGTAATAAGAGATCGAAAATTGTAATGATTAATGGAACTGAACCAAATATTCAGCCAGACACAAGGGAGAACGTTAAGTAGGTTTATTAAATGAAAGAACAAACAGAAAAAGTCCTTGTGAGAGTCCAGAGGGGAGACAGATAAATATATGCTTAGGATCATGTTGGTGGTGAGAAAAAAAATCCATCACTAGTAAACAGCTGAAGACCCTAACAGGGTAGATTGGGTTGAAGTAATGAATGATAGATGTTGATGTTTTCCATCCTATTAGAATCTGGTAAATTTAAGATGTATACATTTAAGATGTACAAGTTTTATATCACTAATTGGATTTGATGTTGTTGAATAATAGCAGATGATTGGGAGAACCCATCTGTGCTAAAAAATGTAAAAAAACACTTTTCTTAAAAGAACCCCACTCCCGGCGGCCTCTTCGCGGGGCCTGGCCCCCCGTCGCGGGGGCGGGGCGCCCCTGGGGCCTCTGGCCCCCAGGGCCCATGGCCGGGACCACTCCAGCGGGGCTGGCTGCCGGCGGAGCCCACGGGCTCGTCCCCGCGGCTCTTGAGGGCGTCGGCATTGCGGTGGCTGGGGGATTTCCTCGGGGTCGTCTCTGCTCCTTCCTTGGGGGGTGGGGTTGCAGATATCCTGTGTCGGCCCCTCCTGGGCGACCTGCTTTAGGGACCCCTTTGGGAGTCCGGGGTTATGGGTCCCCTGACTCCTGCCTCTGTGCTCGGGGAAGGCGGGCCTTTGGTTCTCCACAACCACTAGCAAGCTATTTCCTTTTGGAAAATTTTCACCTAAACTAGTGCACTCTCACAAACTCCCACAGGTGCTGGGTCCCAGGTATTAATTCAATTCAATTCAATTTTATTTATATAGCGCCAAATCATGAAACATGTCATCTCAAGGCACTTTACAAAATCAAGTTCAATCATATTATACAGATTGGGTCAGATTATACAGATTGGTCAAAATGTCCTATATAAGGAAACCAGTTGATTGCATCAAAGTCCCGACAAGCAGCATTCACTCCTGGAGAAGCGTAGAGCCACAGGGAGAGTCGTCTGCATTGTACATGGCTTTGCTGCAATCCCTCATACTGAGCAAGCATGAAGCGACAGTGGGAAGAAAAACCACCCATTAACGGGAAAAAAAAACCTCCGGCAGAACCGGGCTCAGTATGAACGGTCATCTGCCTCGACCGACTGGGGTTACAGAAGACAGAGCAGAGACACAACAAGAGAGACAAAAAGCACAGAAGCACACATTGATCTAGTAATCTGTTCTACATTAGATGGTAGTAACGGGTGAGCCGTCTTCTCTGGATGATGTCAAAGTTAACAGAACGCCAGACCAGGTGTACCTACTATGAAGAAAAAGAGAGAGAGCAAAAAGTTAAAAGCTGAAATGACGACAGTCATTTCAATGTAATACAATGCAAAACTGGAGAACCGTAGAATGAAGAACAGTAGAAATCAGTAGAGTGAGAAAATTAGACCCTGATGTCCTCCAGCAGACTAAGCCTATCACAGCACAACTATAGAGATAGCTCAGGGTAACATGAGCCACTCTAACTATAAGCTTTGTCAAATAGGAAAGTTTTAAGATTAGTCTTAAAAATAGACAGGGTGTCTGCCTCACGGACCAAAACTGGGAGTTGGTTCCACAGGAGAGGAGCCTGATAGCTAAAGGATCTGCCTCCCATTCTACTTTTAGAGACTCTAGGAACCACCAGCAGACCTGCAGTCTGAGAGCGAAGTGCTCTGTTAGGAACATACGGGGTAATCAGAGCTCTGATATATGATGGAGCTTGGTTATTAAGGGCTTTATACGTTAGAAGAAGAATTTTAAATTCTATTCTTGATTTAACAGGAAGCCAATGAAGGGAAGCTAAAATTGGAGAAATATGATCCCTCTTGTTGATTTTCATCAGGACTCTTGCCGCAGCATTTTGGATCAGCTGAAGACTTCGAACTGCATTTTGTGGACTTCCTGATAGTAAAGAATTACAATAGTCCAGCCTTGAAGTAACAAATGCATGGACTAGTTTTTCAGCATCACCCCTGGACAGAATGTTTCTAATTTTGGCGATATTCCGGAGGTGAAAAAAGGAAACTCTGGAAACCTGTTTAATATGGGATTTAAATGACATGTCTTGGTCGAAAACAACACCAAGGTTTTTAACTTTATTACCAGAGGCCAAGTTAATGCCATCCAGATTAAGTGATTGATTAAGAAGTTTATTTTTTGAGGACTCTGGCCCAAAGATTACAACTTCTGTCTTGTCAGAATTTAAATGCAGGAAATTTAAAGTCATCCAGCTTTTGATGTCATAAGTGTTCACTTATATTCAGTAATCTTATAATTTATTTATTTATGTTCTTTCACTTTCTTTTTTCAAGTATCACATTACACATGTCAGCTTACATAATAATATATATGATTTAGCAATGGCATCTAGGTGTTATTCGATTGTATCTGTTGCTTTATGTCTGTTGGTTGTGCTGTTCTTTTTGTGTCTCTTTCCAGGTGACGGAGCAGACGGAGAAGGTTTTATCATTCTCTCCCTTTTATCTCCTCTTTCTTTCACCTCTACTCTTTTTTTTTCTTTTCTTTCTCTTTCACTTTTTGTTCTTCCTTTACTCTCCCATTGTCATGTCCATATAATTTGAAATTCTCCTTGCAGGAATCACAATAAAGCTATTTACAAGCATAAATCAAGTGGAGCACTATGGCGAAAGCTGTTCGCTCCACTTGTAAAAGCAAAATCTGTCGAGCTCTATCTGGCATTGAGACATCAATTCCTATTGCCACATTGCTAGACAGGACACTGGAAAAAAAAAAAAAAAAAAAAAAAAAAAAAAAAAGAACCTTCTGTTGAGAAGAAATTGAAAATATAAAAAGCTCTGAAAAGAAAAAGGACAGAGAATCCTCTATCCTATTTGTGGATGCTTTAATTATTTAACTCACCATGGATAGCATGCATTGTCTCTTGGGTATCCTCCATAAGACATTTGATAAGTGTAAGACATAGATGTACAATAAAATAGAAATTATAATCAATAAAAAGTGAACGAAAAAGAAGGTGCACATAAGAAAATGCACCACACACACACATACATGCATACATATCATCTGAACACAGAATATAGCTTAGAAAAGGCAGGAAAGCAGAACCAGACTTGACAGAGGAATGATGGTTGATGATGCAGGCAGGCAGGGATGAGCAGGGAACCAGAATAAGCAGGCTGAGCAAGCCTGTGGAACTCAGAGAACAGGACAGAACTGAGCAGCACACAGGCAATGGAAACGTATGTCAGTGAGGGTTTAACACTAGCAGATATTCCAAGTCCAAAAGCCTGAGCACACAGAAACCGGGAGTGTCAAGGCCGGAGTGCACATGAGGAGAAACAAGACACTCTGGTGGTGAGTGGATGACTGAGGCATGTGCAGGTAGGCATGTGAACAGGAGAGCAGAGGTGACTCTAATTAGTTCAGCAGGAGGATCTGATCAGAGTGCTGGCAGAGAAGTAGACACAGCTAATAGGATGGTGGTTCCATCACTACATGATGGACATAAATACATTTAATTCACATAAGATGCTTTGGTTCCCATTTCGTCTCTTGTTCTTTACTGGAAGCTGATTTTACCGGAAATAATGATGTCAGACCGGATGACAATACTGTAACAATACTGTAACAAATTCATACTGTCAACAGATCCACCATAAAATTTCAATAGTTTCAGGGGAACAGATAACAGTGAACGTAACAACGGCAGTAAAAAAATCATTTGATAACTGAACCAATTCATGTCACAGGAAACTTTCTGAATAATTTGCATAAATACAAAATGATCAAAAAACCCAGAGAAAATTAATAAAAGATGAACATTTTACAGTAGCAGATTGCTTGCATTTTGTTGTCATTAGATAACCGATACTTTGCTGACCAGTGATTTTAAAGAAACTTTTTACAAAAGAGTATGTTACTAATCGGCACAAAAACAGTTACAGTAAACTGATTGTTGTGGAGGCTTCAGATATGAACACCTACACAGTCTCAGTATTTGCCACAGTCGTGCTTTCAATATCCCTGGTGCTCATCTCCTGACTGTCAGGTGTTTCACAAGAACAGAGTGAAGCCAGAAACTTATCCAGGAAGCTTTTCCGACTTAACAAATACAAAGTTGTGTTTGCAAGGGGACTAAGAAACAGACAAATATTACAAATATAAATACTTATAGAACTATATTTATTTAACAGGACAATTATGATGGGCATGAAAAGCAGAGTGTAAATTAGCAGTACTGCAACCTGAATGGCTGCAATTCGTCGTTTTTCATCTGCTGGGACAGTGAGGGCTCCAGAAAGGGCTTTAATAGTCCCAACCAAGCAGAAGATGAAGACGGGGATGGGCAGGAAGTGAAGACATGCTAAGCTGATTGGACCACCAGGAGTTAGCAGAAAAAGAACAGAAAGTACCCAGACCACGACACAGACAAACACAGATTTGTTGATGTTTCTCCTGAATCTGTGCCACAGTGGTTTGGCAACAACCAAATACCTGTAACAACAGAAATAGCTATTCAGTCAATGGAGACTATCAGGTAAAGACTAGTGGGATGTAAAAGAAGCATTAAAGGGAACCATATACTTACCTTTCCAGGGAGATACAGACCATGAATCCAAGACTGGCGTATAGACCAATGCAAAAGATGACAACACTGATAAAACAATCCTCAATTAATGTAATTCTGCCAAAGAACTGAATGAGATCAGAAAAGAGAAGATTGATGACGAAGATAGGGTTCTTTTTCGCCTGCAAGAAAGAAAACAGAAAAAAGTAACTAATGTCACAATAATATTAATACTTAAAATGCTTCCTGTTTGAAACACACCAGTCATTTTTAAGGGTAAGAAAAGGCAACTTAGACCTTAAACGAGAGAAAGCTATTATTTTAAGAGTAAGTACAAAGTCAATTAGTACATTCCTTGTTTCTGAATAGATTTGTCATTTTGAACTCACCTGTAGAAAAACTGCAACTATTACTATCAGAGTGAAAAGAAGTCCAATGCCAATGGTAATCCAATCCACCAAATTAACAATTTTTATTGCCAAATATATTTCATACATGCTCTCAATGAAGCTAGAGCTGACATTGAAACTTTTTTCACTTGATGTCGTGTTTAGGACCAAATCGACACTCTGTTCCTCTGAGCTGTTGTTGTAGTCCAGATCCTCCATTCTTCTGTGTTAAACTTTGAAGACAGTGGTATCTGTAAACACAAGAAAAATCTTTCTTTGTCATTATAATTGTTCACAAGTGGTTTTAAGATGTAATGATCTAAAAATGTATTAGTGAATGTGGATATTTTTCTTCATCATTCACACTCCTGGCTGTGGTGTCACCTGCTGGAAAAGTTGCTCATCACCCTAATAGGATTTGCAGAGTTTGTGTATTTGAGGGCTTCATCTGGGATTTGGAGGCCAAGAGCCCGTCTGATCTCCTACCAGAGCTTTCTACTATTGTGGACACAGTTTTCCAAAGGCCGAGTGTGCAGACCAAGATTCTTTGTAACACACCCCAGCTTGCGATGGCTCATTGTCATGTCTGGCTGAATCAAGCGAACCTGTCGGATGCCGCGCATGCTACTGTTATAGGACGTAGGGTTTCACCTAGTCATGTGTTCAGCTGTGTGGCTGAGGCAGCACTGGACGAGGCCCAGCAACCAGGCTTTGAAAGCAGTCTATCTTCCACCAGGGATTTTCGAGGACGGCCCCTCGTTTTGCACCTGAGAGATATTTTTCAGGGTCAGGGTTCTTCTCAAGATTCTTAGGCTTTAGGGCAGCTGCTCTTCACCCAGTTGGCCAGCTAAGGGTTAAACCCACTCTGGAGACTGTAGTGCTCAGGGCCCACCTAGCTCCAGTCATCAGTGCTTTTTTGAAATATTTTATTTTCAGTTTTTTTTTTTTATATATGCAATGTATAGAAACACAAAAAAGAACAAATCACTCCTTATTATGAAAAAAAGTAAGTGTACCATATCAGTACAAATAATTACACAAAGTACTTGGTTGTGAGAGATGTACCAATATGGTCTAAGTATGGCTGCCAAATTTTCAAAAAGGTTTTATGGTATTTCCAACCAGAGGGATGCAAGCAGCAGAGATGTGTTTTATAAAAACGGCTCTGCTTCTTGATCTGGACCCTAGGCTGTCAGCATTTTTGAGAACTAATATATCCAGCCAGATTCCTAGAAACAAAATCTGCTCCTGGGTGCTTCGGCGATGTGACGGTTTCCTGGGGTTCCTGTCTGCCAGTCACTGGGATGGGGGAAGCGGCTTTGGTTACTCTTTGGCACCTTTGCTTTACTCTGGTGTCAGTCAAATTATTTGGGCTAGACCCAGAACCTTAACACAAACAACACTGAGCATTTTTCTTAAGGATAAACGTTGAGGCTGATTGAAGAAATTAACTCTTGCCAGCAGAAACACTTCTGGACCACATCATGAAACCCCTTTTGGATTCTGTGCCACTACTCGGATCAAAACAAGTGGTACCAGTCCCAGTTCCAGAAGGTTCCTGCCCTGGCTACACAAATCTTTAAAGCAATATTTTAACTTTACTCTGGTGTCAGTCGAATTATCCGGTCCAGACCCAGGACCTTAACACAACCAATTGTGAGCATTTTTCATATGGATAAATCTTAGATTCACAATCAGACATACTTTAATAATCCCAGAAAGAAATTACTTAAATATATATTAATACACTCTCTCTCTCTCTCTCTCTCTCCCTCTCTCTCTCTCTCTCTCTCTCTCTATATATATATATATATATATATATATCCATCCATCCATTTTCCAAACCGCTTAATCCCTCATGGAGTCGCGGGGTTGCTGGTGCCTATCTCCAGCGTTCATATATATATATATATATATATATATATATATATATATATATATATATATATATATATATATATATATATATATATATATATACTGTATATTATAATACACAAGTGTATTCTCGCAAACACATGCAGGTGCTTGGATTCAGGTGCTCACCGATTCACTTCTATACAGAAAACACCTTTCATTTGCTTCATTTTATGAATTTCATATCAAAACATACTGGGTACTTTTCAGTTATGGTATCAAAGTATTGTTTGTTTGTACCTGTAACATTTTAAATGTTGGTTTTCCTGTTCTTTTTATATCTCTGTTTGCAGGTGTAGAAGCACATTTAGAGGATGTTGTATTGTTCTCTCCCTTTCCTCTCCTCTTTTTTTTCACCATTTCTCCCTTTAAGCATTTTGTCTCATCTATTTCTCTTTTTTTCCTCTTATTAATTTCCATTTCTGTGTCCATTTGACATGAAATGATCCCAGAATCAAATATAATAAAGCTTGTTGCATAGACTATAAATCAAGAGGAGCACTATCAGAAAAGCAGTAATGCCCAACTTGTGAAAGTAAAGTCGGTTGGGCTCTTTCTGGCATTAAGACAACAATTCTTAATGCTACAAAACCTGAAGGACACAGAAAAGGAGCAAAGACTGGAGGCAGATCCACCTGGACCCCTTCCTTGCAGAATTCTTGAGCTAGAGCTAGAACTGGACGCAAGGCCTCAACTGGACCCTCGGAAAAAGGAACAGGACCAGAGGTGTCCTTCAGAACCTCGTAGACAGAAACAGAAGCTTCCAATCGGACCCCCACAGACAAAAAACAGAGTTGGGGCGTCCACCGGACCCTCAGTTGTGAGAACAGATGTCGAGACATCCACCAGACCCTCAGTGGCAAGAAAAGAGGCTGAGGAGTTTTGCTTCACTGTAGTGATCTGAGCTGGTAGAGCAGACTAAGCAACAGAAGGTGCCTGCCTGCAGCATCAAGTGGATGAGAAGGTAAACGGCGAAGCTGAGGGTATGAATGACAGATGGCGTGTTTGGCTGTGACCTAAGACCTAAGCCTGTAACCAAAGCTGGTGTCCTTAAATGTCCACTCTCTTTCCTCAAGCAGGAGTGGAGAAGAACAAATTTCCATATGGTAACCATATAGTTTTCCCTCCTCCGGCTGCTATTGGATCCATTGATAAAACCCGTCTTCCTGCCATGTTTTGCCTACTTGGTCCATTGGACCTTTGGTGGCGAGAATGGATTTTTATATATATATATATATATATATATATATATATATATATATATATATATATATATATATATATATATATATATATATATATAGGGATGGGAATCGAAAACCGGTTCCTGTTCAGAACCGGTTCTGTGTTTTCCAATTCCGTGGCACCGTTTGGCAGCTCGCTTAACGATTCTCTTTTCGATTCCGTCGTGCCGCGGCTCTGAGCAGCACAACGATAGCACGTTTTTTTACGCAAGTTACGCCACGTTTTATACGCAAGTTACTCACACGGCATTCAGTAAGCACATGTGCGTAAGTTGCACATGACGTGACCAGGCTTAAAGCAAAACACAAAAAAGTGGTGCCCCATCAGGGGAAGCGGTCGAAAGTTTGGCTTCATTTTAAGTAAGAGAAAGATGCAACAAGGCGCTTTGCAATCATTGCAAAGTGGCATTTACATCCGCGGGAGGAAATACATCCAACAGGCGGAAACGCCTGCACACACAACATGGCATACAATTTAACGAATGCCGTGTTTTTGATTCTTACCGGACAGAAGCTAAAGTTACGACTAGCATGGAAGGCAACTCTGGTGGTAAGTAGCTAGTTTTACATCACTGGCTGGTTCCTAGTAAATCATATGCCATTTCTGGAAATAAACCAATTTCCTACCTCTCTTTGGGGTTAATAAGGGAGTGTGCCTTTCTTGTTAATCCAGCCCTTTATTGGTAGCATGTTTAATTAGAACTACTGGTAGCTGTAATTCTTACATGATTCTAGGTATTGCAATGGATGTAACGAAACATGCTACAAAGTTGCTCCGCAGTTCAGGGAGCAAGAGAAAGGTGATGTTCGTTTATTTAAATCAGGGGGAGACAGAGACGTGAGCGGCAGCTGAAGCATCCACCGGAGCCTCAGTGACAAAACTCAGGAAAGCTCTGGATGATAGAGATGTGATTGAGGGTGATGGCTGAACCAGAGGTGAAAAGGATCCTGTTCTGGAGCTCTGAGGCAATGATGACCTTGCTCTTAGGTATTGAGGGGGTTCAGAGTGTTTCATAGCGCACTCTGGTTGCTTAGAACAGGGTGTGGAGGAACTCCGGGTAGAGCATAGGAAGGTCCCCCCCACCCACCCCGGATGCAGAAGGTCCGCGGTGGCAGCGGGATCTGCATCAAGGAGAAACAGCTTGGACAAACAGGAAACTTTAGCCGACTTGGAGAGGAAGATGGTGCTGCTGCTGGTACTGGCTGAGCTGCAGAGACAGGAGCTGCTACCGCAGGTCATGCATCCCTTCTGCTATCAGACTTTACAATGCTGCACTATAACTGTAACTGCAACTGTAATAACTAATGTGCAATAACAACTGTGCAATTCTATTTAATACACCGTCCAATAACCTGTGCAATAATATTGTTAAATAATGTTGTTTAATAAGCAACTTCAGCTGCATAGATATGTCACTACCTCACTGTTGTTCTTACCTGATACCACTTATTGTAAAAGGTCTTTCCATTTGTCACCTGAGTGTACATAAGTCACCCTAAATATCTGCTTTGTTTCCCCTGTGCTTTTATTTTATTTTTGATACACTGTACATATGTGAACACACTGTATATACCTTATACCTTATGAACCTTTCCTCCTTTTGGCACCTTCTTTTTGTTTTGGAAAAAGAAAAGTTTTGGAACGGTCATAGTTATATTTTGACAATCCTCCTCTAAAAACTCTGGATTTTCAAACCAATCAGGCTTGTTAAGCCGATGTGTGACAAG
Source organism: Fundulus diaphanus (assembly GCA_037039145.1). NCBI lineage: Eukaryota > Metazoa > Chordata > Actinopteri > Cyprinodontiformes > Fundulidae > Fundulus > Fundulus diaphanus. The sequence goes on along the minus strand of CM073121.1, from coordinate 54,997,838 downwards.
TAAATTTCTCCACGGTGAGATCAATAAAGCCCTATCTTATCTTATCTTATCTTATCTTATCTTATCTTTGTCAGACAAGTTGTCAGACAAGCTGTCAGAAGCTGCCGTCGTCTGCTAGATTTCTGATGCAAGGATTTCCTTTATCAACCATTTTTTCAAGCAGCTGCTCTGCAACAGACAGTGGAAAACATCTTCCCCATTATTTAGCCCAGGAGCTGATGCGGTTGGCCATCTCCAGTCTTTTCCAAGGTAAACGGTTTGTTTTGATTAAATGGTCCAATAAGTTTATTGTCACCACAGCCTTTTGGTAGGCTTGCTCTAGTTGGTCCAAAAGAGCATTCTCTGCCTGGTTCTTTTTGTGGTCAGATCCTTCTGTCATGTTTTGCTCAGGTGGAGTAGCTAGACTAGAGTGCAGAACAGGGGTAAGAAGCAGCATGATGAAGTGATGACAATTAATGATGAAATTAACACTTACAAAGTCCAAAATAGCACAGAGCAGGAAATCCAAAACTGGTGAACACAACGGAGGATCTGACAATTAGTGAAGGGAGACAGATGGCTTTAAATGGAGCGAAAGAACAAAGGGGAAATCAGAAGCACAGGTGACGACAATGAATCAGTAATTAAAGTGACAGGTGCCATCAGATAAAGTGAAGGAGGAAAGATGGCAAGGCAGACAGGGAGGAAAACAGAATTCTAACAGAAGCAGGATACAAGTAAATAATAACTGAAGGAACAAGTCTATTACAAAAATGACGATTGTGAAGATGATGTCGTCTTTATGTCGCTTTTTTTGTGCTGAGGGTTTTTCTTGCATTCTCATACTGTGTCCCTGTTGAGACGCAGGATGAGTAATGCACATTTTTCCCCTCAACCATCCCAATTTATTATTTTCTCTATCCTAGAAAAAGCCACCAAAGCTGGTCATAGTTGTGTACAATAAAACATCAAACAAAAACACAAAATTAATTGTTCAATAACCCTACAGTGTTAATAATAAAAACTTAAACAATATTCATGATAATAAAATAACCTAATCCAAAACATTGGTTCGATGCATTGTGTTTTGCATAAACTAGTTAGTAAAATCCCAGTAGATCTGCTCCTGCTTAAGTACTCAGACCAGATCTTCTTGCACCAACAACAACACCATGTTCAAAGTCCTTAAATCTCTGTACTTTACGGCTCAGTTTAAGCTTCAGAAAATCACCTTCATCATGTCTAGGTGTAAGTATATGCACTGAGTTGTAGCAATGTAATGGACTGATGTAGTGTTTGTGTCAATGATCTATTACTAGGTGTTCCTAATAAAGTGCCCGGTGAGTATATATTGCTTATAGAACAGCAAAATACTTAAATTTGCTTTATCTCATACAACTTAACATACATTATCACATTAAAATTGGATGTGTGTTTTTACCAATAACCTTTACGGTTACAATACATCACATGAGCAAGGAAAGATTTTCATAGAATGAAATCATAAAAACGAAACAAAATTCACTAATACATTTCTTTAAAGCATTATGTTACAGTCGCATTTATAAACATTTCCTCTCAAAGTGTATTAAGAATTTTTGAATAAATCTACTCACAGCTTCTTTACTTGAGAAGGCTTCCTGGTCAGGTCAGCTGTATGAGTAGGTCGGGTTATATCATTACAGTTTCAATGGAAGGCAAAGAAGGAAACTGTGGTTTTGCCTGTAATCGGGTCCTATATTCACATGCTCTCTCACAAGAAACAAGTTGGATTGCTCATTTACACTCTCTCCTATACGTGTAAATCTGAGCCTTCTGTACACACCAACAACATTTTCTTGATATTTTTGCGTGCTATGGATGCTCACATGCAGACACACAGTGTCTGCATGTGAAAAGGCCTGGAAAAGGATATTCCAGGGTCTTACATTACCCTGCTTTGAGCATCTCCCAGCAAAACAATGTCGAAAGGTCCAAGATCCAGAGGGGAAAAAAAATTGCAGAAATATGATTCTGAGAGGGAAAACTTTGCAATATTGCTGGGAATACAATATAACCGTTGATGTTCACTGAAGTGTACACTAAACCTGTCGAGGCTCAGATGTGACCACAGAGTCAGAGCTCTTCGGGCGCACAGCAGCAGCTCACTGCTCCCCAAGGTGATTGGTTAAAATGCAGAAGTGAATTTCTCCATTGTGAGGTATATAAAGTTAAATTATTATTATTATTATTATTATTATTATTATTATTATTATTATTATTATTATTATTATTATTATTATTATTATTATCATTAAATGTTCTGATATGAGGCTGTTAAAGATTTTGTAGATTGGCTTATTTAATTAATAATGGTCAGTTTTCGATCACGTTGAGCTGCCACTTTATTGCGAGACATTGCAGAGGATCAGGCTCAGTCCACCATTATTTACAACTGAATTATAAATTAAGCAAACCAGCGTTATGATAGTCCTGCGATACTGCCCCTAGATGTCGCCATGTCTGTTTATATTTGTTAATCTCTTCCAAGAGCGAATTATCCTCTGGTTCAGAAAGGACTATCAAAACACTATCAAGATGGAGGCTTCGTAAATGGACTGAACTTATATAGCGCTTTTCCCGTCATGCTGACCACCCAAAGCGCTGTACACTAGAGCCACATTCACCCAGTCGCTCTCACTAACGCGCACACATTTATACACCGAGACGCAGCTCGGTAGGCAACTTCGTATATATGAAACCTTATTTTATCATGATCAAGTGCTTTTTGGTCTTTTTTTATGAACATAATATGTTACTATACGAAGAGTGGGCTTCATAATCTGATTATGAACCTCAGTTTGACTCCTGTTACCAACCTACTCAACTGTTGGGTTTCCATTTAGTTACTGTGTAACTGCAGTTTGACAGATGCCCAACATATGTTTGCTTCTCAAACCTAAACATATAAATCCTGTCCAATCACAGTAAAGTAGTCAGACACCCCTTGAGAAATAAGTTCTGCCCCGACGTTGTTGAGAGAAAGCATGGAGACCCTGCAAGACAAGGCTGAGAGATCAACTTGATGTCATTTGCTGCTGGAGTAAGACAAATTGTCTTGGTTCTGTTGATGTAAGTAACAGCCTTTAGGCTCCATCCTAATACATCTAATTATAGCTCCTAGCTGCTGTTCCTTGACCTTTCATGGGGTCAGCAATAAGAACGCTATCATTGGTAGGAACGGAGCTTCGATCATTACATAACGTAAACGCAAATTGATGGTGTGAGAAAAATCCGGGGATGCTGGATCTGTTTGTTTTTGCAAACGCTATATAAGTTCAGTCAATTTACCATTTAAAGTGCCTTGAAATGTTTGTTCAATTATTGAAGTGAGTTGAATTTATGTTTGATTCTGAATAAACAATCTAGGGCATCAGTACTTTATTTACACTAACGTGTTTTTCCTTTTTTTATTTTCTCCGCTCTTCTTTCCTTAATATAATTTTATTTTACATTACTTGACAAAAGACAAAGGCATGTCAAAATTACAGTTTAACGTAAAATCGCTGTATACTGTTTCTGCTGTGGATGTTTGATAATTGAGGAACAAAATGCAGCAGATACATTCCTTTAAAGCATTTTGTTACAGCAGCAGAGATGATGAAATGAAGCACTAATTTTTATGTCCTTTTATGTCTTCTTTCTACAGAAGATCTAAACAGAAACGTTCCTCTTTCAGTGGAGCTTTTTAGCGATTTCTGAGAAGTTTACATAAGACACCTCACCACAAGCAGAAGATTCTTAAGTACAAGTACACAAATTTGTACTCTTTAGTCACACATTTAAAACCACAGTTTGGTTCAAAATGAGCAAAAACAAATGGTGCAAAACACATTTCCAAATCTGTATGTCACATAAATCCACAATATTTTCTTTTTTCAATTTTCCCTTAAATGTATATAGCTCAACTCAACTCAACTCAAACTTTATTTATAAATCACATTTAAAACAAAGTGCTGTACAGATATCACAGTTGCAGGAAATAAGGTAAAAACTAAAAAGCTAAAATACATAGACACAAAGCAATAAACTACAATGAAAATTAAATAAAATAAAATAGGTTAACATTTAAAAAATGTAAGTAATAATTTTGCCAGATATCCACTCAGACTTGATTAAAAGCCAGGTAGAAGAAGTGTGTTTTTATGGAGGATTTAAAAACCTCAAAAGATCCTGCAGATTGAATGTGCCAGGGCAGGTTATTCCAAAGCCTTGGAGCCGCTGCCACAAAGGCACGGTCACCTCTGGCTTTGAGTCTGGTTTTAGGCGTGGCCAGTAGCAACTGATTGGAGGATCTCAGTGTTCCGGCAGGGGCATGAATGTGGAGGAGCTCAGTCAGACACTGGGGGGCTAGGCCATTAAGAGCTTTAAAAACAAATAAAATCTATTCTAAAAGCAACCGGGTGTCAGGATGCAGCTTGTAGGCTGCATGCTGAGCCTCCCTTCCTCTCTCTCTTCCCTGCGCAGCCTGATTGGTTCCACCTGTCAGGCTGCAATTATCTCTGATCTGTTGCCACCTGTGTTCACCTCTATATATAATCACCTCATTCTGTTCTCGTCGCCGGTCAGTAGTGTTCACTCCTGCTCAGTTTCTGCCAGAACCCTGTGTCAGCACAGTTTTTTTTTGTTCCAGTCAGCCAGAAGACATTACTTCAGCTTTGTTTTTGTTCAGTCAGCCAGGAGACTTTGTTTCAGCTTCATTTTTGTTCAGTCTCTGCCAAAGACTCTGCTTCAGCTCGGTTCCAGCCCCGCCTCTACCCAAGACACTGTTCCGTCCTGCTCTCAAGTTCTCAACTCCTGGTGTGCCGTCCTGGTCTCAAGTTCTCGACTCCTGTTCTCAACTCCTGGTGAGCCGTCCTGGTCTCAGGTTCTCGACTCCTGGGTTCCATCCTGGTCTCAAGTTCTCAACTCCTGTTCACGACTCCTGGGTTCCGTCCTGGTCTCAAGTTCTCAACTCCTGTTCACGACTCCTGGGTTCCGTCCTGGTCTCAAGTTCTCAACTCCTGTTCACGACTCCTGGGTTCTGTCCTGGTCTCAAGTCCTCGGCTCTGACGTTCCGTCCTGGTCTCAAGTCCTCGGCTTTGATGTTCCATCCTGGTCTCAAGTCCTTGGCTCTGATGTTCTGTCCGGGTCTCAAGTCCTCACTTCTGATGTTCCGTCCTGGTCTCAAGTCCTCGGCTCTGATGTTCCGTCCGGGTCTCAAGTCCTCGGCTCTGATGTTCCGTCCTGGTCTCAAGTCCTCGGCTTCAGAGTTCCTTCTGGTCAGTCTCTCCGCACTCCTCCTGCTGGCCAGCTTCTGCACCCTACATCACCATCTGGTAAAAGACTCTGGCTTCTTACGTCATCCATCATCCACTCTGTTCAATAAACTCACTTTTAAGAACTAGCTCTGTGTGTGCGTGCTGTGTCCGGGTTCATGCCAGAAAAATATCATGACACCGGGAGCCAGTGCAGCGAAGCCAGGATGGGTGATATATGGTCACGTTCACGTGTGCCAGTAAGCAGACGAGCAGCCGCATTTTGTACCAGCTGCAGGCTGTGCAAAGGTGAGTGGGCCAGGCCAACATATAATGAATTACAGTAATCCAATCTCGTATTAATATAAGCATGGATTACAGTCTCCAGATCTCTGCGTGGCATGTACCTTTTTATATTTGATAAAAGTCTTAACTGGTAAAACCTGTTTTTTACGACCGAGCTAAACTGGTGATCGAAATACTTCATCTGTCATGAAGTATTACACCAAGATTTTTTTACTGATGGCCGAATGTTAGGTGTAAGGGGGCCCAGAAAGCCAGCAGGAAAGTCTGCTGGACTACAACCAAACATTATGATTTCGGTCTTGCTTTCATTCAGGTTCAGAAAGTTTGAGGTCATCCAAGTCAAACAATGACTGTGCGGCATTGTTGGATTTTGACGTTAAAGGAAAATAGATCTGGACATCATCAGCATAACAACGAAAAGAAGGATTATGCTTCTTAAAATTTGAACCTAATGGTAACATATACAGAAGAAATAGCCACATTATGTGATGTATCAGAATCGGACCAAAGATTCAACCACGACAGGTCAGTGACTTTACAGGTAAAACCAGCGTCGGCTCTCAGGCGTGCAGCTCTCGTTATGGCTGGAGCTTCCCTGGAAGCAGAGTGACAGGTCAGAGACTGCTGAGGCAGGTTAGCAATGTAACAGACTGACTAACCTGATAACGAGAGCAGCCTGGGCGCAGAGAGACAGCTGGGAGTGTTCGGGGCAGAAGCCGTCTGCTGGCAGATGGGAACGGACCGTTGAGCGGCCGGCAGCAGGCAGACAACATGGGGTTTTCCAGGGGCGTAAGTCCAGAGACAGTCCGGGTCCGGTAACGGTTAATCCACAACTCCAGCAGAGGCACAGAGGGGAAATCCAAAGAGGGTCCAGGTCCAGATCCAGGTCCGAAGTCCGACAGAGCAACAGGCTTAAAGGGGACAGGCAGGTTCTAATACTCTCAGGCGGGCCGAGGTCAGAAACACGGGGAATCAGTCCAGAATCCAGAGGCTGCAAGGCCGAACTCAGGCAGGTAGGATAACCAGAACGGGATCGGGCAGGCTAAAAAAAAAGAGGGCAAAACAGGTCGGGCAACAGACAGGCAGGTTTTCAGGAATATTGCTGAAAAGTTCTCACCGGTTGGCTCGAAGACGATCTGGCACTGGAGACTGACAAGGACGGGATTTTTATGCAGCTGGAGACAGGTGGAACCAGTAGAGGTTGATTGCAGATAGGTGGAGACTGAACAGGTGTGACTGATTAAGAGCAGGATCAGCTCCAGTGCCAGAATCATCACACATTATATGCTTATAAAGATGTCCAAAAACCATTTCATCATGATAAAATAAGGTTATATAAACAAGCGTCCATCCTGTTAGTGTTTTGATAGTCCTTTTTCATTATAAATAGGATCCCAGCAATGGGCACAATGAGCAGATATAAGCTGCTCCTGTCCTCGGACCTCCCTGGCTTGTCGGTCGGAGATCTTGTTCATTGACGCCAAATGTGGATGGAATTCTAAACAATAATAACTGAATTCCCATCTTTACTAGATGAAGAGACGGCAGTGATGAAGTTCAGTTTGCGTTCCATTTACACGCACTAGCTTTCTCAGTTACCGAACTCGGACCATTTAAAACTCGACACGGTTAAAAAAGGGTAGTGTAAATGGGGTAATTGACAACTGGAGATAGGCACCAGCACAGCTCTTGACCCCATTAGCGATAAGAGTATTAGAAGATGGATGGTTACTTTATACTCTCTCTTTGTTTTAAGATTCAAGGGATGAGTCCTGCTCTGTCTGTGAAAATGGGGACCTGTTTTATTTTGGAACTACTAATCTTTTGGTAAGACAAAAAGATTTAATACTTCAATGTTATGAATTGGCCCTGCGACAGACTGGCGACCTGTCCAGGGTGTACCCTGCCTATCGCCCATTGACAGCTGGAGATAGGCAATAGCACACTTCATGATCCCATTAGCGATAAGCGTGTTAGAAAATGGATGGATGGATGTTATCAATTGTAAGTTAATATTTTTAAGTGCAATACCTGAAAATATTATATTCTCTATGAATTTCTTCACATTAAAGGTTTTACAATGAAAGACATGACATGTATATCCCCATGCTGTAGATACATTGTGATGAATGAAATGCGACATGACCGCTCAGACAGAGGATGCTTTGACAAATATCTGATATGTATTTGAATTAGTACCACATGAAGTGGCACCTATCAGTTTTTTTGGAGTGAAAAGAATTGGGTTGTTCACACTGCCATGAAAAAGATCAGATTTGGGTCTGGGAGCAAGTGCCTGGTCAGAGCCAATTGATCTGAGATCCAGGGAAAATCCGAAGCAGAATGCAAAGGCAGGGTCAGGGCACAGAAACAGGTCAGGTAATCCAGGAGGCAATCAGATCCTACAGGGATGAAGCAGGTTCAGATGATCAGCAGGCAGAACAGGATTCAGAAAAACTCTGGATTAAACTCACCAAAGGATCCCAACAATCTGGCACCAGTGACTGGTCTGAGGGCTGGTGATATAGTGAGAGGTGCAGGTGGATATGTTGAGAGATGATGAGGGCAGTGTGTCGGCTGGAGAATTAGACCAGCACTAGTGCCAAGATCATGATTTTTAAGTGCTCTGTTAGGGACATACGGGGTTATCAGAGCTCTGATATATGATGGAGCTTGATTTTTAAGGGCTTTATACGTGAGAAGAAGAATTTTAAATTCTATTCTTGATTTAACAGGAAGCCAATGAAGTGAAGCTAAAATAGGAGAAATATGATCCCTCTTATTGATTTTCATCAGAACTCTTGCTGCAGCATTTTGGATCAGCTGAAGACTTTGAACTGCATCAATTGCAGTACTAAGATCTAGCAGGACATCTATAGACACAAATCCATTATTTGAGGCCATGAGAATATCATTTGTGACCTTCACCAGAGCTGTTTCAGTGCTGTGATGAGCTCTTAAGCCTGTCATTATTTTGTAAATTTTCACGAAGTTGATTAGCAACTACTTTCTCAAGAATTTTAGATAAGAAAAGAAGATTAGATATGGTTCTGTAATTTACCAACTCATCTTAATCAAGATATGGTTTCTTAAGTAGAGATGTGTGATACCGGGATTTTTAATCAATCTGATACCAAGTAAATACAGGCTGAGTATCGAGTATCGATACGATACCGATACTTTTGAAATTTTAGCTTGATTTATCATGAAACTGTTGACCTTTCGGTTTTGGTGAGTTTTATTTTATTATTAGAATTAAATAATAATAATAATGTTTTGTTCAGTGTTTTTATCTTTATGTAATTTTGTCTGTGTTGAAGAAAGGTGATTTGAGTGACTTTGAACGTGGCATGATTGTTGGTGCCAGAAGGGCTGGTCTGAGTATTTCAGAAACTGCTAATCTACTGGGATTTTCACGCACAACCATCTCTAAGGTTTACAGAGAATGGTCCGAAAAAGAAAAAACATCCAGTGAGCGGCAGTTCTGTGGGCGGAAATGCCTTGTTGATGCCAGAGGTCAGAGGAGAATGGCCAGACTGGTTCGAGCTGATAAAAGGGCAACAGTGACTCAAATAACCACCCGTTACAACCAAGGTGGGCAGAAGAGCATCTCTGAACGCACAGTACGTCGAACTTTGAGGCAGATGGGCTACAGCAGCAGAAGACCACATCGGGTGCCACTCCTTTCAGCTAAGAACAGGAAACTGAGGCTACAATTTGCACAAGCTCATCGAAATTGGAAAATAGAAGATTGGAAAAACGGTGCCTGGTCTGATGAGTCTCGATTTCTGCTGCGACAGTCGGATGGTAGGGTCAGAATTTGGCGTCTACAACATGAAAGCATGGATCCATCCTGCCTTGTATCAACGGTTCAGGCTGGTGGTGGTGGTGTCATGGTGTGGGGAATATTTTCTTGGCACTCTTTGGGCCCCTTGGTACCAATTGAGCATGTCATAAAGCTGGAATCATCTCAGACTGGTTTCTTGAACATGACAATGAGTTCGCTATACTCAAATGGCCTCCACAGTCACCAGATCTCAATCCAATAGAGCATCTTTGGGATGTGGTGGAACGGGAGATTCGCATCATGGATGTGCAGCCGACAAATCTGCGGCAACTGTGTGATGCCATCATGTCAATATGGACCAAACTCCCTGAGGAATGCTTCCAGCACCTTGTTGAATCTATGCCACGAAGAATTGAGGCAGTTCTGAAGGCAAAAGGGGGTCCAACCCGTTACTAGCATGGGGTACTTAATAAAGTGGCCGGTGAGTGTATATATATATATATATATATATATATATATATATATGTATATATATACACAGAATATATATATATATATATATATATATATATATATATATATATATACATACACACACACACACATTTCACATCTGCATAGCAGCGTCAGTACTCTGAAATTATAATTACAGGCATAAAATGCTGTATTACTAAACCGATTCTATTGAACATTTTAAGATGGTGACAATAACATCAAGTCCAGCAGATGGCAGTATTGTGCACCTGTTTTTGCATACATGACAGATGACCTGCCCTCATGCACAAACCCAGCAGGTGCACAAGTGACCAAAGAGAGAGCCAGAATTTTTTTCCGATTTTAGATATTTTAATTAAAAAACAACTATATGTCCTGATAAGATCCATCCCTCAAACTTTAAACGCAACAGCCTATTCTACAACATTCAGAACAGCATTTCTTAATCAATATGTTGCAGTCCAGAGGGGCATATAAACCCCACTGTGCTGCAAGTAACTCTTTTAATTAGGAAAATCTACTTTACAGTTTACGTCTCCAGTTATGGTTATCATCCTACATGAGAGACACTCTCTGCTGGAGTAATACACACGCATAGAGTTTGGATTCTTGACTAAAAAACTGCAACAGCAGAATTTCAAAAACTCTTTATTAAAACTTTTTAGTTCAAACCTGCCCCAGACCATTACATTACCACCACCATGATTTGACCTTGACTTCCCAAATAAATACTCAAATGACTTTAATTTGAAAAAGAAATGCCTTTGGACAGTTTAATCCCTGTTTAGCCCATGTAAAGCCCCTATGGCTTTGCTTGCTGTTCAGCAGTGACTCAACATAAGGAATGTGACAGCTTTAGCCCAGGTCTTTGATATATTTTTGTTTGGTGGCTCTTAAGATAAGACAAGATAGACTTTACTGATCGCACAGTGGAGAAACTCACGTGAAACTCAGGTGCATGAGGTATATACAGTGTTTCCACATTTAGTGGATTGAGGGAAAAAAAGAAATAAAGCAGAGATTTAAGATGACTTATATACATTTGAGGTGACTTATATACATATGGATTTGACGTTGTACATTAAAGTGGTACCAGGTAAAAAGCAACAGTGAGGTAGGGAAAAACGAAGGATAGTAGCAATTCTTGTTGTGGTGCTGCTTGTTTACACGCTGCTGTTTCTTCCTAACATTAATTGGTCCATGATTAAAGAAGCTACATTACAACATTACAACTAGAACAACATTACAACATTACAACTAGAACAACATTACAACATTACAACTAGAACAACATTACTAGATTTTTATGATCCCTCTAGTCCAGACATAGGAGATTACATAATTTTCAATTTGTCTTATCAGCATTTTTTGTTTCTGAATGTATTTCTCCTACTATACATAGGCAAGGCAAGGCAAGGCAAATTTATTTATATAGCACAATTCAGTACAGAGACAATGCAAAGTGCTTTACATCATTAAAATATAGGAAAATAAAACAGAATAAAAGCAAGTAGGGATAGTGTAGAAACAAAAAAAGAACATTTGAAAACAGTAAAACATTTTAACTTCAACATTCAAAGGCAATTTTAAACAAATGTGTTTTTAATAAGCAAAAAGATTTGACATTTCATTGATATTGTTTTTAACCTGTGTTTAAAATATGTCTAATGGATACTTAAATATACCTTTGTCTACAAAGTGTTAAAGAAGAACAATATGTCACTGTATGAAATAAAACGTCAATAAAATTTCTCTGCTTTTAGCATCCCTGGTGTGGACAAAATGTATGTTCGCTTTAGAGATTAGTGATGTAGAATTACAGCTCTATTATAATATTCTGGTTCTGTTGTGGTTTATGTTATGTACGTTATTTTACTCTCCTGTCTTAGGTTCTCTGGCTACTTTGAGTTTTGTCTTGTCTAGGTTTTTGCTTAGCTTGTCTATTGTTTTAGTTTACCCTGTTGTGTCCTTCAGTTTTAGTCTTAGCTTTATCTTCTGTTCTAGATTTGTACTTCAGGGTTTTGTTTCTTATCAAGTCTGGTGTAGTTTCTGTTCCTGTTCACTTGTCCTGTCAGCTTTTTAGTTTAGGTTTGGTTTCTGATCTATTCTTGTTTTGAGCCTCAGCACTGATGTCTGGTCTAATTACTTACTCTGCACACCTGCCTAACTCCACCCCTGCTGCAATCACCTGTCACCGGTTTCACCTGCTTCCTCCTCCATATAAACTGTTGAGACCAGACATCAGTGCCAGGTCATCTTGTTGAGTTTATGGGTGAGTCGCCTCCTGCAATATTCAGTTTATATTTTGCTTTTGGATTTTTGACTCCCTTGTCTCCTGAAACCTGAGCCATCCTGTTCTGTCTGTTCCTGTTTCACCTGCCCTGCTGGATGTTTTGTTTATCTGCCATCCTTTGTTTCAACGGTCTCTTGTTTTTTCCCTGTTTTTTGATTTTAGTTAAGAAAAGAACCTGATCTGAACCTCTGCTGGACTGGCTGAATTCTGCCTCTGATCATTACATCTATTCATGCTTATTCATAAAAAAATTAAAAAAGACAATGACATAAAAATGTTGAGTACATTTTTTACACAAAAATAGAAACAATATATACTGTAAAATATCCTCAACTATTTCATTTCTGTGTGTCATCTACCCCAACACAAGTTGGTGACAGAGTCACCTACCAGGTGGGGCTCCCAACACAAAATGATTGCAAGGGTGTTGGAGCGACACAAAGCGATCTCACAGGTACTGGGAGCAGATATGAAGACCGGGCATTTGGTTCCCTCCTGACAAGACCTAGAAGGGCTGGAGAGTATGCGTGGGACCCTTAATCCATGCCAATTTCGCAGTCTCAATAAATATATATATATATATATATATATATATATATAACAACCCAACAAACCCTTATCAATAAACCAGATCCTGGGGGAGGACCACCTGGGCAAACCTACATGCATTTGTGATGATTAGAAGCGGCATATAGTGGTTTTCTTGTTGGTCTTCTGCTTCTTTTCATGGATAAAGTCAATATTTCCTCACAGTGTTCTTGTTTGTGTGTCTGCGGAGGGTTGTGTGTCTGTGCCTGTGAAGAGGAGACAGGATTTGATTGTCTGATTACAGCAGGATAACTGATTGTTTATAAGTTTGTTTTATGCAATGACCTCTATGATAAATTAAATATAGGCATAAAACAATAAGTATTTATCTTTTTTCATTCCCCCCCCCCCCTTTTTTTTCTTCATTTAATTCTAAGCAGATTCAGCTGGTCTCTTTCTTGAGTTTGATCCATTGTGAGAGAGGAGTGGACAGCCTCTCCAACCTTTCTACTAATACTGCTTTCTTTCTGCTCATTTTGAGCCCTCTATATTTCAACCAACGTGTCAGCTGTTCTATGCCGGGTTTCTCCATGGAAGGAGCTTGAAATGAAGCTCCTGGGACATTTTCATCTTCCTAAATGATTAGTACTGCGGTTTTTGCTAATGTAATTTGCACTCTTCCTGTCCGTCAAGCCAGAAAACCGGGCTGTCTTGTGAAAATTGAGAAATACCCGATTCAATATCATGGTGAAGTAGCATGGTATAAAATAACTCAAAACATTTGCAAGTACAGGTATTGGTTTATATAAATAAATGATCATTGAACTAAAAATTAAATAAACTCATAGTGTTTGGCAACCAAAAAACAATATAATGATTCAAATAAACATCAATAATACATTTATTTAAAGAGTGAAACATGTTTTTTGATGTTGTTGCAAATTAATTTATCCAATGTGAGATCAATAAAGCCTGTCTTATCTTATCTTATCTGCATAAGACAAATACTTCTTGAACTGCTTGGGCGTCTTGTCAAAAGACGCCCAAGCAGTTCAAGAAGTATTTGTCTTCTGGAAAAAATAAGAATGCTCAGAGTGTTCAGAACTGTGCAACTGTGTAAGTTATAAAAATGTATAAGAAATAGCTGATGACGTGGGACTTACTGAAATAGACATCAGTGATGATGAAGACGATGATGTTAACTAGGCACTACATGTATATGTAGGTACATATCACTAGCTGAACTTTACTAAAATTGGAATTGATAGACACTCCAATGACAGCTCGAATTTGATGTATATAGATGTCTCAATTAAAATTTTCTATTCATTGTATCTTCAAATTTTTGAAATTTGTTAACTATGTACATTTGGCTTGTAAAGGGTTAATGAACTTATCGAACAACTGGAACATTCAGTGTTTGGAATAGAAACCATCCATTTAACTATTCTTTCCTTTTTATTTCATTATGAGGGGTTTGCAATAAGGAGGAGAGAAAAACAATAAAAAAAAATATTTTTTGATCCATCTGTCCATTAAAGGGTTAATAAACTGGTCTAATGATAAGAATATTTCACTTTTTGAAGGGGAACCTCCAGTATAAATCAGAAAACACTTAAATGTATTTTACATATCTATTTGTTTGGTTTGTAGACAGGTATGTTATGGTAAAGAGCAAAAACTGAGAATTAGCATTTTCACTCATGATTTGGACCGTAAAGGGTTAGTGTGCAACTTTAGCATCTGGAACATTGCATATTTCGAACCAGTACCCTCAAATTACCTAAGATCAACTATCCTTTTGTCCTGATACAGGAGGTCTACTTAAAAACTTTTGAATTGAAATTTTGAAATTCCTCTGATCAAAGACTGAGAGCTGTTATCTCCCGTTGACCGAAAGAGGACCACGCTTTTGTTTGGCCGAACAAAGCGTCTGAACGCCCAGAAGAAAAGAGATGAAGGGACTTTTTCATCCCGTTCCCGCTGCCCGCACGCACCTGTGTTCGTCAAAACGCCATCAGGACACCCGCGGATTCAGAACTGGGACTTCACTCCTGAATCAACGTCAGAGTAAAGAAAGATTCCCCTTTTTATTTCTCTTTTCACCTCATGGTGATATAGCTGTGCCTGGGCAGGTGTTAGGAATTTAGGTTAATTGTTGTTTACTCCAAGACAGAGTGTTTTTAACTGTTGAATATTTTTCTGTTTGTATGTGCATGCATTTTGAAAGTGATTATGGCTGTGTTTATTTGTGATTCATAAGTGACTCCGCCGTGGGTCGCTTCTACAATTCTTTTTCATCTTCTCCCCTTTCTTTCTTCCCTGTCCTCTTACCAAAATCTCTTTGTTAAAACTTAGTTTGCAGTCTTTCTTTAAACTCCTCAGGCAGCCGCTCCCCCTCTTGCCGAGGCACCGCCCCACTTTAGTGTAAGCGCTGACTGCATCATCAGGACCTCCCCTCACGCAAGGTTGTAGGTCCTACGTCATCATAGTCGCCATCTTGGGAGGGTGTCACGTAGCTAAACTATAGCTGTTGTGGAAACCTTGATGTGTCCGTCTAGATTCTCAAAGAGGTTTTCTGCCTCTCAATGCTGCGACGTCAAATGCCGACGTCTTGAATGTGATGTTTAAACAACCTGTGAGTACAACAAAGACTTGCTACCTCTCATTTTAATCCATTTTTTACTTTTATTTCCACATATATTTGGCATGTTTAGTTTAGTAGTGAGTAGTGTTCCAAGGTTGTTAAATCAGAGAATTACTGTAACAGGGAATTGCCTTTGGTTGAATAAAAACAATAACTGTGGAATAGTAATAGTGTACCGCGCACCTGACATCACCGTCTCAAGAGCAACGCCCCTTTTGCCGCTTAGGTAGGACATACAGGTAGAGAACGCCCGTAGCAACCAGCTATTACACGCGCAACAGAACCAGCGATATGACCGACTTTGCAGCCATTAAACTTTCCCAAGACGATGTCCCAGGCGCACGGTTTACTGGTCGCACTGTCGAAGAACACACCAACCTTCAGCTCAAACGATGGCTTGAGAGTCGAGGGCTTAAAAAGACCGGAAAATGGGAAGACTTGATCGAACGGTAAGCTTTGTTTTTTTTTTCCTGCGCGGCGGTCAGCCGTCGTCGGCCGTTTTTTTGTTTGTAATCACCGTCCAGGAATCGGTATATGTTTAATGTTTGTCTTATTTGAAATGTTTTTGAGTAAGCTATCCTGGTAGCAGGGTATCATGTTAGCGCCTGCTACCATGATAGCCTATATGCTATCATGGTAGCAGGTGCTTTATTATTAACATGTCGGCCACCAAAATACTCTTACCTGTTCACTACTTGATGTCGCTGGAATTGGGTCAGGATGTTCTTCGGTTGGGCCCTTTCCTCCAACAAAATGCTTGCTACATATGTAGGTGAATTTGGTAACTTTTTCCGGGTTGAACTGTTGTGTAGGCCGACCGCACCGGTGAACCCAGCGCACACATTTCTCCTTGGCAGTCTTGAAGAAAACATCCTTCATATGCGGCCGATCAGCGTACCTCGAGTCGCTGTTGCACGTTCCATAGCAACAATGTTTAAAAACCATGGTCTTAGATTTGGAAAAAGCAGTAGTTTTAACGAGTAAAACCAAGGGTAACGCACGTCTCTTTTACAGCGAAACAGCGGCGGACTATGCAAGCTTGCCCTACTGCGTACCACGTGATGTGACGTCGTCGTGACGTTAAGTTTCTAAAAATAGCTCGCTCGCGGTACGCTATTGTTTGTGTTCATCCAATTCACAGTCGCATGGTTATTCAGAATTCAGAGCTACGGTAACGGTTTAAACTCCAATTGCATTAGAAGTATAAATAATTACAAGCTTATAGCTCTAGCATCACTACGATTTAAATCATATTTGTTATAGCTACTATTTGAGTTTATTGACTTATTATTAAAATTATAATACCAAATTATAATTAATAATAATAATCATATTCAATCAGCTTCTGGCATAACATATAAAAAACAAGCCCAAAACAAGCAGCAACCCACCACACAGACACAGAGTTAGGTCACAGACGTTGTACCCATATATTCTTCACTCCGCAATGTTTAAACAACATGTAAATGTTTTCTTGCCGAAATACTTTTCTTGGCTCGTAAATAAAGATAGACATGGTATTACGTATTAATTGTTGTTCATTATTAGTTGTTAAAAAACTTTCACTCTCACTGTCAGTGCGGCTCAGCTGCACTGAAAAAAAACCCATTTCACACGGCCAGTGTACCAAATACAAGGAGGACATACTCGTTTGTCATATTTATGACACGCCACAGCTTCTATACACCACTGGTTTGCAATAAACCTACACACTGGGGCTTTAACTTAATTTTTCCCTTTTGGACCAACATGGCTATTACATGTTCTCCAGTGAGTCCGGGTTGGGATTTGAATGCCTGCCTACCTGACAAACACAGCAGAGAGCAGCAACGTTATTTGTTGCCTTCACAACTTGATGTGCTTGTAGATAACGTTACTTCCTCATTGCGTTTTGCATTAGACAACACAGCCCCCTTGAGAAAGAAGGAAATGATTCATAGGAGGCTGATTCCCTGGTTTAATTTAGAGCTGTTTAATTTGAAGCACAATGTTGGAGGCTGGAGAGAAAATTGTGTTATACATATCTAGAGGAATCAACCTAATCTGGAAAAAAATCTACTTTTGTATACAAAGACCTTTCACAAAGTGAAAGCAGCATATGTTTCATCTTTAATAGGTTTAATAGTCAGAGGTTAGTGAGCTCAATGCCATGCTTGAGCTGCCAGGACATTCAGATAGGCAAATAGTAACAAAACAAGGCAAAGCGCAAGCTGTCAGATGGCATAGATAAGGTGATCCTCCCAAAACTCCAAGCCAAAAAAGATCGTCCACTATACCTTTAATAATGCTAACAATGGATCTTACCAGTACATCTATGTTGTCTAATCATCTCACTCTAACAATGCAGTGAATGAGAGTGTTCCTCTGGTAACAATAAGTGGTCATTAGAGAAGTATGGTGGTTAAGAACCCATCCAGAGGACCTACTCAATTTTTTTTACTTGGTTTATTGAGATGCATCAGGATATGATAATTATATTTTTATTATAATGATTTAAATCTTTGAAAGCCCAACAAGGACAATATCTCATTATCAATGGTGCAGAGGAAAATTATGACAATAAAATACAATTAAATCAAAAAGACCTCACAATAATTCAAAAATCGTAATAAAGACATATTAAATTATTGCATTTCTGTAACTTACAGGGGAGTGATGACTGTGAAGAGATAAAAATAAAAATTAACATTCCAATATTGCTCTCTAATAAGCATGGAGGTCGGTTTATTGAACGGCTATGTACTTTTATTAGGATAAATAATCATGCTTAGTCTACTTGTTATTGCTCTATTCCACATAGAGAATACTATTATTAGCATTAAAGTCCCTCTTTATCTACCAGCAGAGTTTAATATTTTTCACCAAGTTTGATAGGAAAATTACAAACTGAAATAAAAGAAAGATTAGACAAATAAAAAGTGTTTTTTGAGAAATTATATATTTTTTATGCAAAACACAAGTGAACACAAAATAGCATACACATAAAATTATTTGAGATGCAATAGAAAATTATATAAAGAAAAAGACAAATGGATGACAATATCGGACAAACCATTAGTCCAAAGGAAATATTATTTATTCATAAGATTTCCTCATTAGTAGATGCTTTTTTTTCTTTCAGAAAGTATTAAACTAAAGCATTAATTGCTTAAATACACTTCAAAGCTTTAGAGTGATCAATTTCTTCATAACAAGACTAAGTGCTACAGGGAAAAAAAAGAAGCTTGATTATATATCAGAACAGCCATTTCCATTTCAGCTGACCAATTAGATAGATGTGAGCGGTCCAGAAAGGATCTCTGGCTCAAGAACTAATTTGGACACACAAAAGGTAAATTTACACTTTTACAATTACTTATACAAATAATATTGTTCTGTTTTTAAAGCCTTTTTGTTGTTCTGCTGTTGAGGTGATGGTAAGCATGCTTGAGAGATGAAGCACGGAAGCAAATGCTTCTGATATTTGGTTAATGTGCTAATTAGTTGATGTGTGTGGTGATGAACAACTGCTGAAACATTTTCAGTGCATAGAAAAGTATTTTTTTATTCAAAACCAGTATGGCTGGACAATAAAGAATGTTTTAATGGTTTTATGCAACCAATATACTTTTTAAAATTATATATCATTGTGTCGGCTTAAATATTGGGTTCTCGGCATACGAGCTCAACAGGTCCTCCATCTTCATTCGTCTGTCTACCCTGTTCTGGTCTAAGTTTGTCGTCTTCCAGGATTCTCTGTCCCTGTATGCTTTTTAAACTTTGTTTATACATTAAAATTAATCGTCTACTCATCATGTGCCTCTTGCATTTGCTTTGATCTGACTTCTAAAACCTTGACAGAAAATCCTTCATCAATATTATTCAATTTAGGTTTACTGCTGTAACATTTCAATTTACATGTTAAAATAGAAAAATAGTCAAAAATGTCAGCTTTACACAAACATCATCACTTATGTTTATAAGTACAACTGTCTTCAAATTCTAGTTCCACACTGAAGATGGAAGAGTTGGACTACAACTACACATCAGAAGAATATGATTATGGATCTGATGAGAACAGAACTGGTGATGAAAATGGCAATTTTTTGTATATACCAATTGTAAAATTGGTGGACTGGATCACTATTGGAGTTGGACTTCCTTTGACTCTTTTAGTGATTGTTGCCCTTTTTCTCCAGGTAAGTACAAATGACAAACCTATTTGTCAATAATGAATGTTCTATTTACACTTTAAACAATGGTTCGTTCTCATTTCAGGTTCAAGTCTGCCATTTCTTGCCCTTAGAAATACTGGAATATATGAAACAGGCAATATTCGACTTGTTAAGTGTTCTTGTGTCATTGGTTATTTTTTTCTCTGTCTTTCTTGTAGGTGAAAAAGAGTCAGAGTCACCCAGTCTACGTCATCAACCTTCTCTTTTCTGATCTCATTCAGTTCTGCTGCAGAATTACATATTTAGTTAGCCCAGAAAAAGGCTCTGGCATCTTGTTTTTTGGTTTAATCGCCAGTGTTGGATTCATGGTCTGTATCTCCTGTGAAAGGTAACCAAACTTGTCTCTTTATGCTTCTTTTCTGTCTCACATAATCCCATTAGTCTTTATCTGATCGTCTCCATTGACTAAACAGTTTTCTGTTGTTACAGGTATTTGGTCATTGCCAAGCCACTGTGGTACAGATTCAGGAGAAACATCAAGACATATGTGGTGGTTTGTGTCGTGGTCTGGGTTCTTCCTGTTCCTTTTCTCCTAATCTTTTTCATGCCTTTTACTCATAGGATTTTTTCCCCCATCTTGTCATGTGCTCTCCTCCTGCCATTTCCTTTCTTCATCTTCTGCTTGGTTGGGACTATTAAAGCTCTTTCTGGAGCCATCAGTGTCCCAGCAGATGAAAAACGACGAATTGCAGCCATTCAGGTTGCAGTGCTGCTAATTTACACTCTGCTTTTCTTGCCTATAATTGTTTATCTCTTAATAGACCATGAAGTAATTCTTAGTAAAATTTTTGACGTTTGTGTTTTTCTTAGTCCTCTTGCAGACACAACTTTGTATTTGTTATGTCGGAAAAGCATTCTGGATAAGTTTCTGGCTTCACTCTGTTCTTGTTAAGCATCAGAGACTCAGGATATGAGCAGCAAGGATACTGAAAGTGTGACTGCTCCAAATACTGAGAATTTTTAGGTTTTAATATTTTAAGCCTTCGCAAAAATCATTTTACTATAGCTTTGAGGTACTTCTGTTTTTTTTTTAAATGTTTCATATAAATAATTCTTCTGCAAAATATCTAAACTAGTTCATGTTTCATTCCCAATGCAGAAATGCAAAATTTACAAGAAATGTACAAGTCACTGCTGATGAAAGGAGGCCTAGGGTCAGAGGTCAGCTCACTGTCTTCTGTGCAAAGGCTCCTGAGGTTCAGGTTCTTCAATTCCACCTAATACCACTCAAGAGGAGAGCGCAGGAGTCTACAAACGTGAACGGCCATCGATGTGGTGGAGTCATGGCTCATTCCAAGGCAAACTGGAACTTTTTGCAACCTGTATCCAAGAAGACTGTGGAAGACAGAGAGCAGAAAGGAAGTCCATATACAGCCTGCAGCAGGGCCGTGCAGAGACCGTTGGAGGGGCAGGTGCTCAAAGTTAAAAGAGGGCACATGGGGCACGGATTTAAAACACGATACAGAAACATACCGTGCTATACAACCGGCTGAAATGTACCAACCTATACTATAGAGAATGTAACATGGAATCAAGGGCATAGGTTTGATTTGAACTTTGGTAGGGACACTATTGGTCCTACGCTTCATTGGTCCTACGCAAAATGCATGCTCCTATTTTTTGATGCTTGATTTGAGCATCAGGACACGTTTTGCCTGTCTAAAAAGAAAAGGCAGCATTATTTGCTACATTTATTCAAATTTTATAAGCACGACACACACTAGATGCTGTTTATCTTTAAAGCATCACTGGATCTGATGATTGACTTTTTCCCACTTTGAAAAAGTTTGCATTTGAACTTACCAGCAACAGAGACAGACAGTTAATGCGGGCCTATTAAACCAAATATATTCAAAATATGTCTGTTGTCTAGATTTATCCTGTATTTTCTTTTGAAGATATAGAAATGTGCAGAGATAAACCCCACCCTTATTCTTTTTTTATCAAAGATACTCTGTCTGCATCATAAAACAGCAAAATTATTCATTCAAGGGCAAATACATTTATTGTATTTTCTCTGCACTGGAAGTAAAAGTGTCACTGACACTGAAAGCATTTCAAATATTAAATTCAAACTTCAACAAATGTACAACTGGGTTGTAGTTGCTCTGTGTAGCCCATTTCATGTAATTTATCTTACCATTCCAAACACATTTCTTACATCATATATCTTAAGCATAGATAACAGCTCCCTCCTTACCTACATCCTCTCAGACAACTAATTATTTCCCTAACAATAGTGAGTTGTCAATGTTTAAATGTGCAGTACATCTTAATGCATAAGGAGCATGGAGGACCCAATACTGTACTTTAAGTAAGATTGGTGACACCAAAACTGATCTGTTACATGAGTGGTTGTCCATTTCATCATTCAAATGAGAACATATTAATTTACTATTGGAATATACTAGTATGACTATTAAAGAACAGCAGATTAAACTTTAAGATATGTAAAGGCATATATTAAATTAATTTTGCGACCACATCAACAGATTAAATAATTTTTACTTTTTTGGTGTACCAAATTACCCGCGTATTGATCAAATATGTTGTGGGCTAAATCCCTGATGAGAATGTCTAGCTCTGCCTCTGGTTTGTACTAATTTACTAATGGACGGTGTGGAAACCTTTGTACAATAAAACAATGTAAATGGTGTTCCTCGGTTTTATTTGTCTTTATTCTAATTCTAGAAGTAGAAATTGTGAAATAAATAGCACTATTATTATGTGGAATCCCAATTAGTCTAATCAAAATATAGAAGTTGTTTAGGTGGCATCAATAGTGTTCTTATACTGTATATTATGTAAAAGAAATAACACCTGCTATTTATGCCTGAACTGCCTCAAAGGGTCGGCAATCAATGAAAACAACAAAAACAACGAAATATTGGTAAAAAGGAAACCCTCACCTTTTCTTTTTCAGACGGCTGTGGGTAAGAATCTGACTTTTTAATGGCCTACAGTCTTTGCTTTTCCATCTTTCCAGTGGTCTTCAGAACTCCTGCCTGGCACAGAATACTTAGTTTTATAAAAGAGATTAGGTTTTTGCTGATAAATGCATTATACTTCAGAAATAAATGCTATTTTGAGATGCTAACGTTGGTTACTTACATTTCTCAAGTTCCACAAATCCAAACACTCTCTCCTGCTTCTTTACAGAACTGCACTCAGCAGCTTTCACCTATTTTAGTGCTGATAATATTTAGTTTTTTAACTGGGACTAGTTTTGTTGTGAAGTATTAATTGTGGTAACGGAAGTATCCCTGTATGAATCGAAATTTAAATCTTGCGCTCCAAGCAAACAGGCATGCACACACGCGCTAGAAATCAGAAAAAGGGAAGGCGGATTTAAGGCAGTACAACAAGAGTGGAGTTTAAAAAAAAGCACAAAGGCACAGTCACGTGTGCTGTCCATTTAAAGGGGCAGGCAGTCAGACAGCGGCAGCAGCCGCGGAGCTGCAAGAGGAGAAGAAGGGAAGAGTGAGGCACGTTATGTGGATCATGTTACCATGCCACGATAACCGTGGCACAGTAGATCTAAATTATTATTATTTTGGACATGCACACACACACACACACACATACAACAAAAAAAAAAAAAAACACACTGACAAAAGGGCACTTTGGGGATCAAGGGGCAAAGGGGCAGGTGCTCAAGCCCCCTCCGCCCCCCCCCCCCCCCCTCTGCACGTCCCTGGCCTGCAGTGAAACAATCCAACAGCCACTTCGTCCTCGCCTTAGGTGTTTTATATCTATTTATATAGAACAGCTGTGTAAGTTTTATATTTTATTTTTGATTGTTTTATCTGTTTTCTTTCTCTTTTCTTTTTTTCTTTTAAATCCCACATTTCCTGATAGTACTCACAGTCTGCACAATGAAGTGGATATACTCGAAAGGTAAACTAAAACTCCCTTTAACCTCCCCTAAATCCATACATAAGTCTTAACCTTGCCTACAAGCTGAATTGACACAGCATTTGTGGGTTCACAAACACATTTTGTCCTAAACTATTTGAGCCTGGAACAAAAAGTGTTTTGTGCCAATCACATCTGCTTTGTCAGAATCCACAATTCCTTTTTTGAAAGAACAGCCAGAAATGCCTTGGTCCGCGTGAACTAGTAGTTTTGTACGGCACCTGGTGCCTACATTTCCATTTCATACTGTGATTGACTATAACCAAACTTTGCTATGTGGGAAGGTTCTGCTGAATGTCCCTTCTTTACCCAAACAGTTTCGATAGGAGCAGGACAAGACTGATAATAAGCACAATGGAGAGTGCTACATATTATCAATCTAACTTGTTAGGTTATACATACTGTATATGCTTTCCTTACTACTCACTGAGTGTCTGGAAAAGGAGATGGTTTGGTATTAATATCACCAACCGTCTCCTATGCCCAGATGTGTATGATGCAGCGTATAACTGATTATTTCTATTTCACTGGAGTTTTCCGTGTTCTTTTTCTTTCAGGTGGGTCTTCTCCAGAAGATCTATTCCTGACCTTTCCTTTTTCATCTTACTTAGAACTATATTTGTTTTAATTGGGTTGAGAACACTTTTCACTTATTGGCAGATTAATTTAATCAAATTACTTTGTGACGCAATAATTCAAGGCTATTCTCATTTATTTTCTCAACCCCTTCCCTGCTACAATTAAAACACATAACAAAGAGCCTACTGAACAAGCTTTAAAGTAGAAAAAAGAACAGATAACTAAGACAAACCATATGAATTTATTTTACTGAGGTGTTTCTCTTTGCTTGGAGGGACATGGACATGATAACCTCTCTGTGTGTCAGCTGCCTAATAATAATGCTGGAATAGACGGGGCTCCAGTCCATCTAGTTATTTTGATTTGCAGAAATAATTTTTGTTGAAACTGTGTGATTTCTATCCCCAAATGAGAGGACAATGATTTAGTTCAATGTTTTAAAGAAGTCCTTAGATAAGAAAATTTTTATATTCTAGAATATGTACAAAAACATAATTTTTACAGTATTAATTTGGCTGATTGTGCATAAATGGAGCATTTGCATAATCAAATATGTTTCTTGAGTTTGTCCATCTGTGCCTGTATTCAAAACGATTCTTAGCCTAAAAATTCCTGCCAAGGAGTCTTAGCTTATGAACCTCTCAGATTGCTTCTGGGAGCGACTCTGAGTAAGGAAATGACTGAATTTTTTCATCTTAGTAAGGAGGTGTAGTTGACCCTGTTGCTACGTAGCTGTGATGTTGTCTTTCCAAAGCTGTGATTGGTTGACAGAAGAAACACGCTCCAGTGATCAATCGAGAGAAATTAATTGATTACAGAATCCAGATTGAATAGAGAAAGGTGTGTCATGATAAAATATTTATCCCATATTTGGACATAACATCCTGTGACGTAATGTTTGGGTAAGGCACTGCACTCTACAACCTATCTCAATAGGAAATGTTGTACACAGCTACGATCAACAACAATTATTTCGGATTTCCAGAGGACTTCACCATTAAAATTCACAAGAGCTATTGTTGAAGCAACAATGCCAACATGCATGGCAGTTGGATGTTCCAATACATCGGGTAAAAGTGGAAAAAACATATATTTTTTTACCTTTCCAATTCATGATCCACCACAGGATCTTTTGTTGGATTGCCAACTTGGAAAGAGAGGATTTGCCATCGAACTTCTGGCCAGTAAGAAAACACGTTGTCTGTAGCCAACATTTTAAAGAAGAATGTCTTCAAGATAACATGAGAGTGAAACTTTTCGGTATGTTTTACTTTTTTATAATGTAGAATTTGGCGGAACATTTCTTTACCCGACCAGAGCGGCGGAGGGATACGACACACTTAGAAAGCATGCTCACTGTTGTGAAGCCCACTTATTTTATGCGACTTTAGTCTTATTTTTTCTAAAGCCGCTTGGAAATTTTACGAGATACGGGTTACAGTTTTTTGGGCTTATTTGTGAAAGTGTAGTTGATTGTTTGGGCTCTAAACTAAGTGACGCTGAAATATCCCTCCGCCTCATAACGCACTGCAGCTCATCCTGACAGGAACAGAGAGTAAACTCAGAAAGAGCCGCGCTGCCTGTATTTTCTGCAGTTTACGGTTGCAATAACTGATGATAACTGCTGGAAGTAGATTAGGCGGTGCAAATCACCATTTTGAGCAAAGATTGGTTCTAAAGATGAGTTTTATACTCATCTTATAACGTTGCAGAACCCATAAACCATACTTTAATGCTTATTTGTTGTCTTTTTATGTCTCTAAAATGTAAAATTAGTATTACTTTAAATGTATATGCTTAATACAATGTCTATCTTTGTTTAGGAGGTTAAAAAAATATTTTGGCATGAAAACAGATATTTATTTACAAGGGGACATATAGGGCATTGGGACTTTATAAGATTTATAACACAGCTGTAGGTTTAATTTTGGCCAGTCATCACTTCAATCCTGACCCTCATGCGAGTGATCAAAACATTGATCCTTTAAGCCAGGCCAATAACAACCCTAACGACTCCCCGTTACAGAGGAGTCGACCACTTTCGGTTCAATCTGCTGGCTTAATGACTTTAACGACTACCCATTACTAAGGGGTGGACCTGTTTCTGTTGAATTTGCATGTTATCTAAGCCATTACAAGTCCTTTGTTGGGCTGTAGTATAAAGCCTAATACTCCACATTACTCCAGACTTTTTGAATTGAGAAAGCTTTCTGGATAGGAAGCAAAACGTCTTTAAACTTCGGAAAACAAGTCCAGTTGTTTTGTTTTTTACTTGTTTTCGAACTTCTGTTGAGAAGAAATTGAAAATATGAAAAGCTCTGAAAAGAAAAATGACAGGGAATCCTCTATCGTATTTTTTTTCATGCTTTAATTATTTAACTCACCATAGATAGCATGCATTGTCTCTTGGGTATCCTCCATAAGACATTTGATAAGTGTAAGTGATAGATGTACAATAAAAATGAAATTATAATCTATAAAAAGTGAATAAAAACAAAGTGCACATAACAAAATGCACCAAACACATAAATAAATGCATACATATCAGCCAATCACAGAATACAGCTTAGAAAGGTTTATTGTGAGGATGAGTTGGGGTAGCTGAGGCAGGCAAGCAGAACAAGACTTGACAAATGAATAATGGTTGATGATGCAGGCAGGCAGGGATGAGCAGGGAACCAGAATAAGCAGGTAGTGACAGACTTGGACTTGGTGATGAAGGCATGAACTGATAAGGTACAGGTCCTTATATAGGACATTTTGACCAATCTGTATAATCTGACCCAATCTGTATAATATGATTGAACTTGATTTTGTAAAGTGCCTTGAGATGACATGTTTCATGATTTGGCGCTATATAAATAAAATTGAATTGAATTGAATTGAAAGGTGTAGGCCGATGACCCATGAGAACAGGCAGAGCAAGCCTGTGGAACTCAGAGAACAGGGCAGAACTGAGCAGCACACAGGCACTGGAAACTTATGTCAGTGAGGGTTTAACACTAGCAGCAAAGTATGTAACAAACAAAAGCCTAAATCATGATGTTTTATATATATGTTTTTCTAAGCCATCACAACATGATGAACATAAATACATTTAATTCACATTAGATGCTTTGGTTCCCATTATGTCTATTGTTCTTTACTAGTAGCTGATTATACCAGAAATAATGATGTCAGACCGGATAACAATACTGTAACAATACTTCAAATTCCTGTAATTCATCATAGGTATCATATTGTCAACAGTTTCACCATAAAATTGCAATAGTTTCAGGGGAACAGATAACAGTGGACATAACTGTCATGATTTTAGGTTCTGTCTTAGTTTTGATTCATGGAATAGTTTGAGTTTTGTTGTGGTTTGATTTTGTTCTTTGTGTTATACTATCTGTTAGGGTTCTGTAAGCTTTTAGCTCAGTTCTGTTCACCTGCCAGCTCACTCCCCTGTCAGCAGTCACCAACCTATCAGTTCAGTTCACTGTCAGTCACTTCCCTGCCTCTGATTAGTTCCAGCTGTTTCCCGGTAATTAGTTTTCACTCCATTTCACCTGTGCACTTCACTATATAGTTCTGCCTCAGTCTTTAGTTCTCCGCCAGATCATTAACGAGCCACGGTGAGTTTTGTTCCAGCGTTCCTTTCTTGTGTAACCTGTTGATGCAAACCCGATTGCCTTTGATTCTGAGCCAGCCTGTTCCCTGATCTGTTTTTCCTGCCCTGTCTGACTGATTTACCGGTTTACCGACTTAATTCTGTCCCATGGTTATCCGAGCTTGCTTTTGCCCTGTCTGTACCTCTGCCTATTTTGGACTGCTTTTTGTGTACCGGATTTTGGACTGCCCTTTTGACTATTGAGCCCGCCTGTCCCTGTTTTCATTATTAAAATCCTGTTTTTTGCCTTCACCTCACTTGTTTGGTTTGAATACTGGGTTTGCCTGATTCACGTTCGTAACAGAATGATCTGGCCACCTAAAACCTATCGCTAAACAAGTTTTTAGAGGTTTTTTTTTTTTTTTTTTTTTCCCTCCACACGCTATGGCTTGGGAGGGTTCCAGATTGGCGTTCTGTCCCCCTGGTATCGGTCCCAGACGCCATCTCTCCAGCAGCCGCAGCAGCAGTAACCCGCTGCCTGCTCCGAGCTTACGATTGGGAGGGCTCTTTGTCACAAATTCAGATTCTGCTCAGAATAGAAGGGATCACTCACCCAGCGACACCGCTGTCGGCTCTGCCCATGGGTTTTATCCTGACCCAACTTTGTTTATGGAGGTCGAAGCGGAGGTGGTGCGGGATCTTCGCCCGGATCTTTTTCTCTCTCTCCCTCCAGAGGAGGAGATGCAGGGAACGCTGTGGGCTCCGCCGATCCCGGCTCTACCGACAGAATCAAACCTCCAGCAAGTCCTGCCGTCCCGCCGTCGGAGGAGGGGACGGAAACCTGTGGGTCGCTCCCTCACCCGTTCTGTTCGGCCGACAGGCGAGTCAGTACCGCGCCCGTCCGTTGCCACTTCCTGCCCAGTGGATCGGAGTCCGGTGCTCCCCAGAGCTGAGCAGCCCACAGCGCCTCCTGGTGGCGCCCGTGATGCTGAGGATCTGGCTCTGGAGGACCAGTTAAGAGCTTTTGCCCCTATTATTAAAGACCTTAGGGAGGCTCTTTTCAGCCAGTATTCAGAGGAGCTGGAGGCAAAATTAAAGGAGGTCGAGGGGCACTATAGAGCGGCTCTCCAGGGTTTCTATAGTGGACTCAATCCTGTCCCCAAGGGTCCAGCCGACGCCTCGGCACCTGCACCTGTCCCAGAGGACCCGCCCCCTACCTCAGCTCCAGTGCCGACCTCCGGCAGC
This sequence comes from Fundulus diaphanus, assembly GCA_037039145.1. Classification (NCBI taxonomy): domain Eukaryota; kingdom Metazoa; phylum Chordata; class Actinopteri; order Cyprinodontiformes; family Fundulidae; genus Fundulus; species Fundulus diaphanus. The sequence goes on along the minus strand of CM073121.1, from coordinate 54,968,982 downwards.
TATAAAGCAGCACTGTCTGCGCAGCCGGTCCAAGAAGCTGCAACCCCGGAGGGTCCGCAGCCGGCCCAAGACGCTGCAACCCAGGAGGGTCCGCAGCCAGCCCAAGACGCTGCAACCCCGGAGGGTCCGCAGCCGGCCCAAGACGCTGCAACCCCGGAGGGTCCGCAGCCGGCCCAAGACGCTGCAACCCCGGAGGCTTCGCAGCCGGCCCAAGACGCTGCAACCCAGGAGGGTCCGCAGCCGGCCCAAGACGCTGCGACCCAGGAGGGTCCGCAGCCGGCCCAAGACGCTGCGACCCAGGAGGGTCCGCAGCCGGCCCAAGACGCTGCAACCCAGGAGGGTCCGCAGCCGGCCCAAGACGCTGCAACCCAGGAGGGTCCGCAGCCGGCCCGAGACGCTGCAACCCAGGAGGGTCCGCAGCCGGCCCGAGACGATGCAACCCAGGAGGGTCCGCAGTCGGCCCGCGACGTGGGAACCCAGGAGGGTCCGCCGCCAGTCTGCGACGTGGGAACCCAGGAGGGTCCGCCGCCAGTCTGCGACGTGGGAACCCAGGAGGGTCCGCCGCCAGTCTGCGACGTGGGAACCCAGGAGGGTCCGCCGCCAGTCTGCGACGTGGGAACCCAGGAGGGTCTACCACTGGTCCACGATGAGGGGCTTCAGACGAGCCCTCTTTCAGGCCGCAACTCGGGGGCTCATCGGGACACTGGGCGCCGTGGCCCTCGCCCAGACGACAAGCGGCGCCGTGGCCCTCGCCCAGACGACAAGCGGCGCCGTGGCCCTCGCCCAGACGACAAGCGGCGTCGTGGCCCTCGCCCAGACGACAAGCGGCGTCGCGGCCCTCATCCAAACGACAAGCTCCGTCGGGGGTCTCGCCGAGAAGACAAGCACCCAGAGCCCCATGGAGACTTAGAGGTCCCTGGACCTCTTCTGAAGCTATTACCCCCTCACCTTTGGCTTGACAGCCAATTTCCCAAGTGGCTGACCAGGCTCTCTTTGTCGGATGTTCTGGAGGGGTTACTGCTGAGGTTCTGGGTGTTAAAGGGTCTGGGAGCATCTGAAGTCTGTAGCCCGGAGCCTCCTGAACCTGAAGTCTGTAGTCCGGGGCCTCCTGAACCTGAAGCCTGTAGCCCGGGGCCTCCTGAACCGGAAGTCTGTAGTCCGGGGCCTCCTGAACCTGAAGCCTGTAGCCCAGGGCCTCCTGAACCGGAAGCCTGTAGCAAGGCCCCGTCTGAACCTGAAGCCTGTAGCAAGGCCCCGTCTGAACCTGAAGTCTGTAGCCAGGCCCCGTCTGAACCTGAAGCTGAAGCCTGTAGCCAGGTCCCGTCTGAACCTGTAGCCTGTAGCCAGGTCCCGTCTGAACCTGTAGCCTGTAGCCAGGCCCCGTCTGAACCTGTAGCCTGTAGCCAGGCCCCGTCTGAACCTGTAGCCTGTAGCCAGGCCCCGTCTGAACCTGTAGCCTGTAGCCAGGTCCCGTCTGAACCTGTAGCCTGTAGCCAGGCCCCGTCTGAACCTGAAGCCTGTAGCCAGGGGCTGTCTGAACCTGAAGCCTGTAGCCAGGGGCCGTCTGAACCTGAAGCCTGTAGCCAGGGGCCGCCTGAACCTGAAGCCTGTGGCCAGGTCCCGTCTGAACCTGTAGCCTGTAGCCAGGCCCCGTCTGAACCTGTAGCCTGTAGCCAGGTCCCGTCTGAACCTGTAGCCTGTAGCCAGGCCCCGTCTGAACCTGAAGCCTGTAGCCAGGGGCTGTCTGAACCTGAAGCCTGTAGCCAGGGGCCGTCTGAACCTGAAGCCTGTAGCCAGGGGCCGTCTGAACCTGAAGCCTGTAGCCAGGGGCCGTCTGAACCTGAAGCCTGTAGCCAGGGGCCGTCTGAACCTGAAGCCTGTAGCCAGGGGCCGTCTGAACCTGAAGCCAGTAGCCAGGGGCCGTCTGAACCTGAAGCCAGTAGCCAGGGGCCGACTGAACCTGAAGCCAGTAGCCAGGGGCCGACTGAACCTGAAGCCTGTAGCCAGGCTCCGACTGAACTCTATAGCCAGGCTCCGACTGAACTCTGTAGCCAGGCTCCTCCTGAACTCTGTAGCCAGGCTCCTCCTGAACTTTGTAGCCAGGCTCCTCCTGAACTCTGTAGCCAGGCTCCTCCTGAACTCTGTAGCCAGGCTCCTCCTGAACTCTGTAGCCAGGCTCCTCCTGAACTCTGTAGCCAGGCTCCTCCTGAACTCTGTAGCCAGGCTCCTCCTGAACTCTGTAGCCAGGCGCCTCCTGAACTCTGTAGCCAGACGCCTCCTGAACTCTTTAGCCAGGCGTCTCTTCTAGCTCTTAGTCCGGCGCTGTCTCCAGCCTTTAGTCCGGCGGCAGGTTCTGTTCTCTCTCTCTCCAGACGTCGGTTCCTGAGGGTCCTGTTCTACCGACGGTCCCCGAGGTTGCTGCTCTGCCGCCGGTCTCCGAGAGACCTGCTCCGCCACCGGCCGCCGGACATCTTTGCTAACCGGGGCCGTCCTACAGGACACCCGCCGGATTACCTGTCTCACAGGGGTCGTCCGCCGGGACGTCCGCCGGAGAACCTGACACGCCTAGGACGTCCGCCGGAGAACCTGACATGCCTAGGACGTCCGCCGGAGAACCTGACACGCCGAGGACGTCCGCCGGAGAACCTGACACGCCGAGGACGTCCGCCGGAGAACCTGACACGCCGAGGACGTCCGCCGGAGAACCTGACACGCCGAGGACGTCCACCGGAGAACCTGACACGCCGAGGCCGTCCTTCGGGACGTCCGCCGGAGAACCTGACACGCCGAGGACGTCCGCCGGAGAACCTGACATGCCGAGGACGTCCGCCGGAGAACCTGACACGCCGAGGCCGTCCTTCGGGACGTCCGCCGGAGAACCTGACACGCCGAGGCCGTCCTGCGGGACGCCCGCCGGAGAACCTGACACGCCGAGGCCGTCCTTCGGGACGTCCGCCGGACAACCTGACACGCCGAGGCCGTCCTTCGGGACGTCCGCCGGACAACCTGACACGCCTGGGTCGTCCTCCTGGACACCCGCCGGAGAACCTGACACGCCTGGGTCGTCCTTCGGGACGTCCACCGGAGAACCTGACTCGTCGGGGCCGTCCTCCTGGACGCCCGCCTGAGAACTTGATTCGTCTTGCTTTGTTTTAGTTTGTATTTGGACATTTGTTTGATTCTAGCCCTCCGTCCTGCACCTCCCTCCACCCACCCGATCTAGTCTGTCTTCTTTTGCTTTAGGCCGTCTGGAATCCGGCCTTAAGGAGGGGGTTCTGTCATGATTTTAGGTTCTGTCTTAGTTTTGATTCATGGAATAGTTTGAGTTTTGTTGTGGTTTGATTTTGTTCTTTGTGTTATACTATCTGTTAGGGTTCTGTAAGCTTTTAGCTCAGTTCTGTTCACCTGCCAGCTCACTCCCCTGTCAGCAGTCACCAACCTATCAGTTCAGTTCACTGTCAGTCACTTCCCTGCCTCTGATTAGTTCCAGCTGTTTCCCGGTAATTAGTTTTCACTCCATTTCACCTGTGCACTTCACTATATAGTTCTGCCTCAGTCTTTAGTTCTCCGCCAGATCATTAACGAGCCACGGTGAGTTTTGTTCCAGCGTTCCTTTCTTGTGTAACCTGTTGATGCAAACCCGATTGCCTTTGATTCTGAGCCAGCCTGTTCCCTGATCTGTTTTTCCTGCCCTGTCTGACTGATTTACCGGTTTACCGACTTAATTCTGTCCCATGGTTATCCGAGCTTGCTTTTGCCCTGTCTGTACCTCTGCCTATTTTGGACTGCTTTTTGTGTACCGGATTTTGGACTGCCCTTTTGACTATTGAGCCCGCCTGTCCCTGTTTTCATTATTAAAATCCTGTTTTTTGCCTTCATCTCACTTGTTTGGTTTGAATACTGGGTTTGCCTGATTCACGTTCGTAACAATAACAACAGCAGTAAAAAAAATCATCTGATAATTAAACCAATTCATTTCATTGGAAACTTTCTGAAGAATTTGCTTAAATACAAAATGACAAAAAAAACAGAGAAAATTAATACAAAGATGAAAATGTTTCAGTAGCAGATTGCTTGCATTTTGTTGTCATTAGATAACCGATAATTTGCTGACCAGTGATTTTAAAGGAAACATTTTACAAAAGAGTATGTTACTAATCGGCACAAAAACCAGTTACAGTAAACTGATTGTTGTGGAGGCTCCAGATTTTAACACCTACACAGTCTCAGTATTTGCCACAGTCGTGCTTTCAATATCCCTGGTGTTCATCTCCTGACTGTCAGATGTTTTACAAGAACAGAGTGAAGCCAGAAACTTATCCAGGAAGCTTTTCCGACTTAACAAATACAAAGCTGTGTCTGCAATGGGACTAAGAGACAGACAAACATAACATATATCATATATATATGTATAAACTTCAAAACTGGTATTTTCTAATAGTACAACAACTATGGTGGGTAGGAAAAGCAAAGTATAAATTAGCAGTACTGCAACCTGAATGGCTACAATTCTTCGTTTTTCATCTGCTGGGACAGAAAGGGCTTTAATAGTCCCAACCAAGCAAAAGATGAAGAAGGGAAATGGCAGGAGGAAAACACATGACAAGATGATGTAAAACATTTTATAATCAAAAAGCAGAAAAGCCATTAGGGAAAAAAGAACAGCATGCCCCCAGACCAAGACACAGTCATATGTGTTGATGTTTCTCCTGAATCTGTACAACAGTGGCTTGGCAATGACCAAATACCTGAAACAACAGAAAGAGCTTTTCAGTCAATAGAGACTATCAGGTAAAGACTAGTGGGATGTAAAAGAAGCATTAAAGGGAACCATATACTTACCTTTCCAGGGAGATACAGACCATGAATCCAAGACTGGCATATAGACCAAAGTTAAAGATGACAGAACCAATAAAATAACCCTTATTAAATGTAATTTTACCACAGAACTGAATAAGATCAGAAAACAGAAGATTGATGACGAAGATAGGGCAATCCTGGTTCTTTTTCACCTGCAAGAAAGAAAACAGAGAAAAACGAACTAATGTCACAAGAATATTAACGTTTAAAATGTTTCCTGTTTGAAACACACCAGTCATTTTTGAGGGTAAAAAAAACAACTTGGACCTTAAATGATAGAAAGCTATTATTTAAAGAGCAAGCACAAAGTCAATTAGTACATTCCTTGTTGCTAAATAGATTTGTCATTTTGAACTCACCTGTAGAAAAACTGCAACTATTACTATGAGTGTTAAAGGAAGTCCAATGCCAATGGTAATCCAATCCACCAAATCAATCATTTTTAAAAGAAACCCTTAAAGCTAGAGCTGTAATTGGAACTTTTATCACTTGATGTCGTGTTTAAGATCAAATCGACACTCTGTTCCTCTGAGCTGTTGTATTCCAAATCCTCTATTCTTCTGTGTTGAACCAGAACTTTGCAGACAGTGGCATCTGTAAACACAAGAAAACTCTTTATGTGTCATTATAAATAAAAGAGTCAAAATCAATGGTTGTATCTCAGATGAGCTGAATGTTAGCACTGGTTCACCGCAGGGGTGTATTCTGAGCCCCCTGCTGTTTACATTGTACACTCACGACCTTGCAGCATCTCATGATAATAATGTCATAATCAAATACGCTGATGACACAACTATCATTGGGCTGATCAGCTCAAACGATGAATCTCATTATCGCGAGGAGGTGGAGAATGTTGTTCAATGGAGTAATGAAAACAACTTGCTTTTGAACACTTCAAAAACGTGTGAACTTGTTATTGATTTTTGTCACAATGGGATTCAGTTGCCTATTACTATTCATGATTCTGATGTGCAGATTATTGAGAAATGTAAATTTTTGGGTGTGACTCTTTCTCATGACTTGAATTGGAGCTCTAGTACGACTAATATTGCTAAGAAAGCGAGACAGCGCCTTTTCTTTTTACGTAGGCTTCAAGAGTTTACTCAGAATACTAAGATTTTATTAAATTTTTACTATTGTGTAATTGAGAGTGTCCTAACCAGTTGTATTACTGTGTGGTTTGGTAATCTCACACAAAAAGAGAAGAAGGCTTTGAATAAAGTGGTCTGCTCAGCCAGCAGAATTATTGGCTGCACTCTTCCGCTCCTGGAGTTCACATATAAAGCTAGAGTATTGAATCGAGCTTTACAGCTGGCTAATGATGCCTCAGGCCATCCAGCAAGGGCTTTCTTTGAGATGCTTCCCTTAGGGAGAAGGTATCGTTCTGCAAAATGTACTACTGATCGCCATTTACACAGCTTCTTCCCACAAGCTGTGATTGCTTTGAACAAAGCATCTTAAACTAGGCACTTGTATGTATGTATGGATTTTATTGTACAGCATTTTTATATGGAGCATTTTTAATATTGAGGCTTCATGTGGCTTTGTTTGTCTGTTTTCTATGTTGTGTCCTCTGATGTGTTTACGTTGACTTTGCACTCTGAGCTACTTGCTGTTATAAGAATTATTATTCTGAAGTCACTATGGCCTCACACCACTCGGACAGGGGAGGCCTGGAGACCTGATGTCTGTGTATAAGTTCCACTGTTTGCCGAGTGCAAGGCTGAATGCTGCGTAGAATGATTATTGTCTATGATAGACTGTCTTTGTTATGTCTCAAACCAAGGCCACGGTGCAGTATTAGGGGAAGCCCGAAAAGCGAGACAGACAGAGACAGGGCAGACAGAGACTGCAGCGGGACCGTGGGGTGCGATTTACTTTCCATCTATGTGAATCTCTGCTCTGTTTCTCAATAAAGGTGCTGGAACGTCATCACCGCCGTCTCTTCATTTAGTAAAGATGGGAACTCAGTTATCTTTGCTTAGAATTCCTATAACACTTGCACATTTTTTTCCAATGCAGGTAAAACTGCAAATGGCTAATAAAGTGAATCCGAATCTGAATATACACAAGTGGTTTTAATATGTAATGATCTTAAAATGCATTGGTTAAAGTGGATAATTCTCTGCATCATCAAATTTAGATATTTTGGTCACAGCCTAAAATTCTGTGAACCTCCTACTGAAAACAGACTAATCCTGTTTTAGCATTTCCTGGTGTGAGCCCTTCCTCCATGACTTTCTATTGAAGGCTTTGCTAACCAGACCTGCTGGTGCTGCAGGTCTCCCTGCTCCGCCCTCCCCACCTGGGTTTCTGCATTGGATTGGGGCCCAAGGCATCAAGAAACTACTTTTTTGCCTGTATATTTGGATTTTGTTTGCCATCTTCAGGAGTCATTGCAAATGTTCCCCCTAATTTTTCATGTGTCTGAGCAAACACACAGACTCCCAGAGCGTTCACTTGACGTCTGTGAGCAACATCACACGAGCACACTGAGGCTACATTACGCCTGTCCAAAACCTGAGATTATAACAATTTACTACAATACTCAAGTTACAACAATAATTTCTTTTAAATTACTTAGTTTAGCTCTACAGCAAATTTTTATTTCAGAGTAGGGTTCCTGCTAAGGAGGAACTGAGAGACATGTTCATCTTTCAGAGATCTAATTTTATTGCCATTAAATTTACATTTTTTGCAGTGAGATGTAGAACCAGCATTTGGTGCTCTGCAGCCTGGCTTCTGTCAGTCTGCTGTAGGGAAGCTGTGACTACAATGTAACGTTCCTGGCACTGGAGCTGATCTGATTATTACTCAACTCACCTGGTCACTCTCCACACTGCTTGCAATCAACCTCTACTGGCTTCACCTGTCTCCACCTGCATAAAAGCTCTGTTCAAGTCAGCCTCCAGTGCCAGAACGTCTTTACTCAATCCTCAACTCTTTTTCCGGTAAGAGCCTTCCTGCACCTTTTGCTTGTGAGCCTATTTTTGTTGCCCGACCTGTTCTCTCTGTTACTTTGTCTCTGAGCCAGCCGAGCCTCTCTTATCCTGTCAGCCTGCCTGTATCTGCATGTATTAAGTTTTGGACTCTGAACCTGTCACGAGCACCGGGTCGGAGGAACTCCTTTTGGGACTTCTGGGACCCGATCTGTTTATTAGGGCTGGACTATCGGATCGCTCGTTGGACCTGCCTGGACCGTTGCAGGAGCTCTGCCACCTCACGTTATACCTCCCCTTTGTCTGGTTTTGTTCGTCATGGCTTTCCCCCCCTGTTTACTTTGAACATAGCTCTGCTTTCTGTTTTGCCTGCCCCTGTGAGAATAAACCCTTTGAACGCTTTCTCTGTGTCTGGCTGAATACCGGGTTCACCTTCACAAAATCATTACATACAATGTATCTCACCACCATCAGGGGGTGAATGTGTGACCAGTGTAAAGTGCTTTGGGGTTCGTCAGATGATTTTGTTGTTTTGCTCTTTGTTTTCATGCAGACAGCAGCTTTTTAATAACCTAGGAGACGCAGAAAATCTTTCAGAGGCAACTGTATTTTCCGCTGTCAGGAATTTTACTGTTGCACTCAGTTATAGTTTAAATAGTTTAGTTGAATTGATTACTGCAACGGTGTTTTTACAGGTCAGCCTAAAAAGTGGATCAGACAGTTGCAGCTGATCCAGAACGCTGCTGCCCGCGTCCTCCTCACTAAGATTAAGAAAGTAGAGCACATAACTTCAGTTCTAAAGTCCTTCTGTCATGGTTTAGTTTTGGTTTGGCTTTTGTTTACCATTAGTTTTCATTTTTCCTTCCTTGTTTGGGTTTTAATTATGATTTGACTTTATTGTTATTAGTTTCTTCCTCCCCTTCTCACTCAGCCTTCACTTCACTCCCCTTGCAGTCAGTCACACCTGTTGGTAATTTATCAATCAGTCAGACTTATTTCACCTGCCAGTCCCCCTATTTAACTCACGCTCTGTTCTCAGTTCCCCGCCAGTCCGTCATCATTCTATACTCTCTCCATGCCAGCCTCCCTGTGTCCCTTTGGAACCCTGCCTCTTCTGTTTCTCGTTTAAGGTTAGTCCTGCTGCCTGTCTCTGTGAATCTGTGAACACTGCTGCCTGTCTCTGACTCCATGTACTCTCGCTCCGGGCCGTCAGCTCCTGCCATCACCTAAACCCCTGTTCCTGTGCAGTCCTGCCTCCCCGATCACGTCATCCACAACCCATCATTTCCTTCAATAAAAACTCTTAACTTTAAGTCCCGTGTGTTGTGGTTCTGGGTCCATCTGTAAACAAATCGTGACACCTTCCACTGGCTCCCTGTATCTCAGAGAATAGACTTTAAAATCCTTCTGTTAGTCTATAAATCCCTGAATGGCTTAGCACCTAAATACATCACAGACTTGTTATCAGTGTATCAACCATCCAGACCACTCGGGTCTTCTGGCTCCAGCCTACTCTGCAGAACCAGAACCAGAACTAAACATGGAGAAGCAGCATTTAGTTCCTATGCTCCACTACCTGGAACAAAATTCCAGAAAACTGTAAAAATGCTGAAAGCCTGAGTTCCTTTAAATCAAGATTAGAAACATTTGTTTAGATTTGTCTTTGACTGTTCTAGTTAAACTGATCTACTGAAACATAATTAGTTCAACTTTGTAGTCCAACTGTTTTTAATCTTTACTTTTAATTTCTATTTTCCCATGTTCTATTTTGTTTATACATTTTATTCCTACTTGCTTTTATTCTGTTTTATTTTCCTATATTTTAATCATGTAAAGCACTTTGTACTGTCTCTGCACTGAAATGTGCAGTACAAATAAATTTGCCTTGCCTTTAAAAGTGTCCATAGTCAGAGACCCACAAGATTAATAAAATAACTACACATATTGAAAGCAATAATTTATTCTGTATCAAATTTTGGCACTTCCAGGTCTAATGCTCCATATATTTTACTTTATTCATACACCCCCACCCCACCCCAACACTGTTAGAGCTACAACACATTTCACTTACTTCAGCTGAAAATATACATATAGCCTATATAAACAACATAATGGAAGGTTGGCATAAATCAAACACCTACAAGACAATCAGTGTTAACTAATCTTTAGAAGTATGGGTGAACAATGCTGGCAAAAAGATGAACATATCAGTTATTTCAATAACTCACACAATCCCACCATTACTTGCATATATTGAATATAGACAATTAATGCTTTAATTGAGTACCATTAAACATAAGAAAAATTTAAAACGTAACCATACCAGATTTAACTATATTTGCACACTTCATTATTTCCTGCTGTCTTGTCAATGTTTTTTGTAATCAATGCACCCCCCCCCCCCACACACACACACACACACACTCGCCCTTTTGTGTTGAATGAGTGAAGTGTGAGAAAACAGCTGTAATTCTCTGTCAAATAACTCTCATATCACTCCTGTTTCAGCTACTCTCTGCCGCCAACTCACTTTTCAGCAGCAACAGCATAGTTTCTTATGGTTTAATAATCTCCATATGCCATCATTAAAGGTTCTAATTCCATTTAGAAAGTCCAAAACAACACAGAGCAGGAAATCCAAAACAGGTAAACGCACCAGAGGATCTGGCAATTAGTGAAGGGAGACAGACGGCTTTAAATAGAGAGGAAAAACAAAGGGGAAATCAGAAGCACAGGTGATGACAATGAATCAGTAATTAAAGTGACAGGTGCCAGCAAATAAAGTGAAGGAGGAAAGATGGTAAGGCAGACAGGGAGGAAAACAGAACTCTAACAGAAGCAGGATACAAGTAACTAATAAATAGATTGAACACCAGAAATAATAACTGAAGGAACGATCCCCAAAAGCAGGGTCTAATACAAAACTGAGGATTGTGACAATTATGTCATCTGTATGTCGCTTTTCTGTGCTGAGGGTTTTTCTTGCATTCTCATACTGTGTCCCTGTTGAAACACAGTGCGTGTAATGCACTTTTTCCCCCTGAACCATCCCAATGTATTATTTTCTCTACCCTAGAAAAAGCCACCAAAGCTGTTCATAGTTGTGTACAATAAAACATCAAACAAAAACACAAAATTAATTGTTCAATAACCCTACAGTGTTAATAATAACAACTTAAACAATATCCATGATAGTAAAATAACCTAATTCAAAGCACTGGTTCAATCCATTCTGTTTGCATAATCTAGTTAGTAAAATCCCTGTGGATCTGCTCCTGCTTAGGTACTCAGACCAGATCTTCTTGCACCAACAACACCACCATGTTCAAAGTCCTTAAATCTCCGTACTTCACGGCTCAGTTTAAGCTTCACAAAATCACCTTCATTTTGTCTAGGTGTAAGTATACGCACTGAGTTGTAGCAATGTAATGGACTGATGTAGTGTTTTTGTTAATGATCTACTAATTAGGTGTTCCTAATAAATTGTCTAATGAGTTTATATTGCTTATAAAACAGCAAAATACTTGAATGTGCTTTATCTCATACAACTTAACATACATTATCATATTAAAATTGGATGTTTTTACCAATAACCTTTACGGTTACAATACTTCACATGAGCAAAAAAAGATTTTCATAGGAGGAAATACTAAAACGAAACAAATTTCACTAATGCATTACTTTAAAGCATTATGTTACAGTCGCATTTATAAACATTTCCTCTCAAATGTATTAAGAATTTTTGAATATATCTACTCACAGCTTCTTTACTCGAGAAGGCTTTGAGGTCAGGTCGGCTGAATGAATCGGTCGGGTTATGTGGTTATCATTGCAATGGAAGGAAAAACAGGAAATTGTGGTTTTGCTTATAATCGGGTCCTACAGTCACATGCTCTCTAAATACATCCCTCTACCAATATAACATTAAAAAAACAAAACTATTTTATATAATATTTTAGTGTGCAGCAATCTTTGTATACAAAGTTCCGGAAAATAAACTGCAGAACAACCTAAAAATTGATGTGTGCAAAGTAAATTAAGAAAGAGACTAGTTTCATCCTGTAGAAAAAAATTAAAATCTGTGATGTTTTGCTGTTCTGTGATTAATTTAACTTCCAGCCACTCGATCCATCACCATGATGCTCCGAAGTAACAGAGAGTTTGGTTTCAAAATAGGTTTAACCTTTTGTGATTACTTATGTTGTGTTTCCATAGGTGCTGTTTAATTTCTTAACTCAGAGTTTCAATTAATGTAAATTACCAGGTCTTTGCAGGCCGGGTGACATTTGGATCACCTTTGTTTGAGCACAGACAAAGCTAAAGTCTGCAGTTTTTCTATCTCTTATGTTACATTTCTACCATAATGTTCACACATGCAGACACTCATAACCATACACTTAATGTAAAAAAAAACAAGAATACAAGCGTACAGCAATCCATTCTATATTTTCCCTTTCCTTAAAATCACAGTAAATTATTTTTAAAGATTACACTCCCTCCCCCACTTCTCTGTTTCTAATCTCTTCAAATATCATCCATCAACGGTCTATCATATCCTTTTGTCAAAAATCTAATTATGTTATAATCCATGTTTGTTACACACAAATGAGATCAGGTTTGTTTTTCAAATAATTTATTTAAATGCTTTAAACTCTTGACCATTAGCTATTAAAATCCTTGTGTTAAAGTGGAGAATAATCATTTTATTCTGCCATTGTCTCAAGCCTTTTGTTTGACAAATGGCCTGTAGTTGTACAACACTTTATAAAGACCTAAGGACCATGCCTTTCTTCACACTACATTCATCCATTAAGACGCTAATAGTGATGACCTCCACCATAGTCACATTTGGCATAGGGCAGACTGTCAGAACCAGGGCTGCCACCAGGTCATCAGGACCACCATCGGCAGGCAAAGCAGGGGAAGTGTCTTGCCCAAGGATACAACGACTGAGATGGATGGAGCTGGGATTCAAACCAGCAACCCAGGGTTACAGGACAAACTCCTAGCTCTTGTGCCACTGGCAGACCCCTTAACCAGACACCAATGCTCCAGCTATCTAGTCCGCTGCAGTCAATCCACTGAAACCCAAGTTCTGTCCAAGTTAAAGAAACACTTCCAGATCCAGCTGCCATCTTCCACTCTCCTTCCATGGAGCTTTTTATTCTTCATTATTCAAGTAAGCCTCCACACAAGAACTCAGTTTGACTCCTGTTACCAACCTACTCACCTGTTGGGTTTCCATTTAGTTACTGTGTAACTGCAGTTTGACAGATGCCCAACATATGTATGCTTCTCAAACCTAAACATATAAATCCTGTCCAATCACAGTAAAGTAGTCAGACACCTCTTGAGAAAGAAGTTCTGCCCCATCGTTGTCGAGACAAAGCATGGAGACCCTCCAAGACAAGGCTGAGAGATCAACTTGATGTCATTCGCTGCTGGAGTAAGACAAATTGTCTTGGTTTTCTTGATGTATGTAACGGCCTTTAGGCTCCATCTGAATACATCTAATTATAGCTTCAAGCTCCTGTTCCTTGACCTTTCGTGGGGTCAGCAATAAGAACACTATCATTGGTTGCAACGGAGCTTCCATTATTACATAACGTAAACACACATGGATGGTGTGAGACAAATCCGGGGATACTGGATCTGTTTGTTTTTGTAAAGTGCCTTCAAATGTTTGTTCAATTACTGCTATTTAAAATTAGTTGAATTTAACTTTTATTCTGAATAAATCATCTAGGGCTCAATAAAGGCATCAGTACTTTAATATCAGAGTTAACGTTAAACTAACGTGTTTTTCCTCTTTATTTTCTCCGCTTTTCTGTCCTTAATTTCAATACAGTTATTGCACATTTTTATATAAATAAAACAAAAAAGATTTTAAAATAATTTTATTTGGCTTGACAAAAGACAAAGGCAGGTCAAAATTACAGTTTAAGGTAAAATCACTTTACACTGTTTGTGCTGCAGATGTTTGATAATTGAGGAACAAAATGACTCACATAGCAGCAGAGATTATGCAATGAAACACTATTTTTTATGTCTTTTTCTCACTATCTTATTTCTACAGAAGATCTAAACAGAAACATGTCATATTTTGTGGCCTGAACCCGAACACACCACAACCAGAGTTCAGTTTAAAGAAAGTTTTTTGAAGAGGACAAATAGTGGATGATGATGACCAAAGTTCAGAACAGTCTGGAGCAGGAGGCAGTTAGTGGTTGGAGCTGGCAAGCAGGTAGCAAGGCCAACAGCACAGCAGAGTGGAGACTTGGAAACCAGAGCTAGACCAGCGGCACAACAGAGTGGAGACTTGGAACCAGAGCACAGCAGGATTAACAGCACGACTAGGTGAATACTCGCAGGACTGGAGATAGAGCAGGACCAGAACCACAGCAGGCAGGCAGAGATGAAGAGAACTAGGGCTGGACGAAAACAGGATCAGGTGAGCAACAATGAACAGTAGTTAAAAGGAATGAACAGTACGGTCCGACGAGGAGGAACTGAATACTGGGAGCTTAAATAGAGAGGATGACAGGTGTGATGAGTTCTGGCTTGATTAGTGGCTGACAGGTGTAGATGATTACTGAAGTGGAGAGGAGACTGAGGTGAATGGAGGGTGAAAAGTGCCAATAATATGTCCATGGTGCAGAAGACAGGCTGCAGCATGACAAAACATCCTTCTTTTAGTGGAGCTTCTTACAGATTTCTAAAAAGTTTACGCAAGACACCTCACCAAAAGCAGAAAATTCTTAAGTACAAGTACACGTATTGTACTCTTTCAGTCACACTTTTAAAACCTCAGTTTGGCGCAAAATGAGCAACAACAAATGGTGCAAAACAAATTTCCACATCTGTTTGTCACATAAAGCCACAGCATTTTCTTTTTTTAGATTTTTCCCTTAAATGTATATAGCCACAATATATGCTTATACAAAAGTCCAAAACCATTTCATCATGATAAAATAAGGTTATATAAAGTGTCCATCCTGACGGTGTTTTGATAGTCTTTTTGAGCATAAATAGGACCCCAGCAATGGGCAAAATGAGCAGATATAAACAGATGTGACTCCATCTACAGGCAGTATCAAAGAACCATTATAAAGCCAATTGGCGGTGACTAAATCACTACTACATAATGCCGGACCAAGCCTGACCCGTCTGCAATGCCTGATGGTAAAGCGGCAGCTCAGCGTGATCGAAGCTAAACCATCATTGTTTAAATAAACTGATGTACAGAAACTCTAAGAGCCTCGTATCAGATCATCACGGAGAAAGAAAATTCCTGTTCATAAACGGAAATAGGGATAAAGTATCAAGGTAAGAACCAATTAATCAACTGACCTATTTATAATGTTGTAATGCACTTTAATCTGGGCTTAACAAAATGATTGTGGCGTGACTGCATCTGCTCCAAAATGCTGCTGCTCTTCTTTTAAATTGTACCAGAAAATAAGAGCACATTATTCCAGTTTTTAGCAGTAATTAATTGGCTACTGCTTCACAGTCAAATTGATTTTAAAATGCTTAATTTTTTTATGTGTTTTAAATGTGCTTATGTGTTAGAAACAGAGAAATGTCCCAGCAAAGAGATTAAAGATGCAACCAGGAGAGAGTCTGAAACACCAAACCACAATCAACACTGCAGCAACAGAAAACAGGAAGTGACTCAATATGCCTTGCGGCAATGCCCACCGTGTTGAACCCCTGTGGCTCCGGGGGCTTCAACCTTGTGACTGTTGGGGGTTTCCTTGAGCTCCTCTCTGCTCTTCCTGGAATGGGGGAGGCAGCTTTCCCTGTGTTGGTTACTCTTTGGCACCTTTGCTTCACTCTGGTGTCAGTCGAATTATCGGGTCTAGACCCAGAACCTTAACACAACCAATACTGAGCATTTTTCTTATGGATAAACATTGAGGCTGACTGAGGAAATTAATTCCTGCCAGCAGAAACACTTCTGGACCACATTATGCCCTGACTATACAAATCTTTAATACATAATTTTAATGTATGTTGTCAGTCAAATTATCTATCCCAGACACAGAAACTTAACACAACCAATACTGAGCAATTTTCTTATGGATAAATCTTAGACACCCAAGTGCATTCTCACAAACACTTACAGGTGCTCACAGCTTCACTTCTATACAGAAAACACCTTGCATTAGCTTCATTTTATAAATTTCATATTAAATAATACTGGATATTCTTCAGTGATGGTATCAAGTACCTGTAATATTGTATAAGTTGGTTTTGCTGTTGTTTTTTATATCTCTCTTTGCAGGTGTGGTAACAGACTTAGAGGATGTTGTATTGCTCTCTCTCTTTTCTTTTTTTCTTTCACCTTTTCTCCCTTTTAGCATTTTGTTACTCATCTGTTTCTCTTTTTCCGTCTTCTAGCTTTCCATTTCTGTGTCCATTTAACATGAAATGGTGCCAGCATAAAACAGAATAAAGTTTCTCGCTTATACTATAAATTAAGTGGAGCACTATCACAAAAGCAGTAAGGCTCCACTTCGAAAATAAATTAGTTGGGCTCTTTTTGGCATTCAGACAACCATTTTTAATTCTACAAAACCAGACAGCACACAAAAAAGGAGCAAAGACTAGAGGCAGGTCCACCTGGACCCCTTCCTCGCAGAATTCTGGAGCTAAGGCAGGACTCGAGACGTCACCCAGACCCTATGAGACAGGAACTGGACCCAGGCCTCATCTGGACCCTCGGACGAAGGAACAGGAAGAGAGGAGTCTCTCACACCCTCATGGACAGGAAAAGAGGCTTCCAATCAGACCCCCAAAGACAAGAACCAGAGCTGAGGCGCCCAGTTGTAAGAAGGTGTCGTGACATCCACCATTCCCTCAATGGCAAGAAAAGAGGCTGATGAGTCTTCCCTCACTGTCATGATCTGAGCTGGTAGAGCAGACTGAGCAACACAAGGTGCCTGGCTGCATCATCAGGTGGATAAGAAGGTAACCAGCAGAGCTGAGGGTGTTGGCTGTGACCTAAGTTGTTCCCATACAGCCTGTAACCAAAGCTGGTGTCCTTAGATGTACACTCCATTTCCTCGAGCAGCAGTGGAGAAGGCAAAATTTCCATATCTTCAACATATAGTTTATCGTCTTCTGGCTGCTATTGGATCCAGTGGTAAAGCTCATCTTCCTGGGAGTTCATGCCTGCTTGATCCATTGGACACTTGGTGAAGAGAACAGGAGCCGGGGAGTCAGAGATGTGAGCGGCAGCTGAAGCATCCACCAGACCTTCAGTGACAAAACTCAGGGCAGCTGGGGATGATAGAGATGTGATTGAGGGTGATGGCTGAACCAGAGGTGAACGGGATCCTGTTCTGGAGCTTTGAGGCAATGATGACCTTGCTCTTAGGTATTGAGGGGGTTGAGACTGTTCTATAACGCACTCTGGTTGCTTAGAACAGGGTGTGGAGGAACTCCGGGTAGCGTCCGATGTGACAGGGAGCATAGGATATGGAAGCTCCTCTGTGGCGGCTGGATCTGCATCGAGGAGAAACAGCTTAGGGCAAACTGGAAACTTTAGCCGAATCTGGAGAGGAAGATGGTGCTGCTGCTGTTACTGGCTGAGCTGCAGAGACAGGAGCTGCTATGTCAGACAAGCTGTCAGAAGCTGCCATCGTCTGCTAGATTTCTGATGCAAGGATTTCTGTAATCAACCATTTTTTCAAGCAGCTGCAACAGAAAGTGGAAAACATCTTCCCCATTATTTAGCCCAGGAGCTGATGCGGTTGGCCATCTCCAGTCCTTTCCAAGGTAAACAGTTTATTTTGATTAAATGGTCCAATAAGTTTATTGTCACCTCAGCCTTTTGGTAGGCTTGCTCGAGTTGATACAAAAGAGAATTCTCTGCCTGGTTCTTTTTGTGGTCAGTCACGTTTTGCTGAGGTGGAGTAGCTAGACTAGAGTGCAGAACAGAGCTGAGACGCAGCATGATGAAGTGATGACAGTTAATGATTAAATTAACACTTAGAAAGTCCAAAACAGCACAGAGCAGGAAATCCAAAACTGGTTAACACAATGGAGGATCTGACAATTATTGAAGGGAGACAGACGGCTTTAAATAGAGAGGAAAAACAAAGGGGAAATCAGAAGCACAGGTGACAACAATGAATCAGTAATTAAAGTGAAAGGTTCCAGCAAATAAAGTGAAGGAGAAAAGATGGTAAGGCAGACAGGGAGGAAAACAGAACTCTAACAGAAGCAGGATACAAGGAACTAATAAATAGATTGAACACCAGAAATAATAACTGAAGGAACCATCCACATAAGCAAAGTCTATTACAAAACTGAGGATTGTGACTATTATGTCATCTGTATCTCACATTTTTGTGCTGAGGGTTTTTCATTCTCATACTGTGTCCCTGTTGAAACACATTGTGAGTAATGCACTTTTTCCCCACAACCATCCCAATGTATTATTTTCTCTACCCTACAAAAAGTCACTAAAGTTGTTCATAGTTTTGTACAATAAAACATCAAACAAAAACACAAAATTAATTTTTCAGTAACCCTACAGTGTTAATAATAACAACTTAAACAATATCCATGATAGTAAAATAACCTAATTCAAAGCACTGGTTCAATCCATTGTGTTTTGCATAATCTAGTTAGTAAAATCCCTGTGGATCTGCTCCTGCTTAGGTACTCAGACCAGATCTTCTTGCACCAACAACACCACCATGTTCAAAGTCCCTAAATCTCCGTACTTCACGGCTTAGTTT
Organism: Fundulus diaphanus; assembly: GCA_037039145.1. Classification (NCBI taxonomy): domain Eukaryota; kingdom Metazoa; phylum Chordata; class Actinopteri; order Cyprinodontiformes; family Fundulidae; genus Fundulus; species Fundulus diaphanus. The sequence continues at coordinate 54,950,432 of CM073121.1, read as the reverse complement.
AAGCTTCACAAAATCACCTTCATCATGTCTAGGTGTAAGTATACGCACTGAGTTGTAACAATGTAATGGACTGATGTAGTGTTTGTGTTAATGATCTACTAATTAGGTGTTCTAATAAATTGTCTAATGAGTTTATATTGCTTATAAAACAGCAAAATACTTGAATGTGCTTTATCTCATACAACTTAACATACATTATCATATTAAAATTGGATGTTTTTACCAATAACCTTTACGGTTACAATACTTCACATGAGCAAAAAACGATTTTCATAGGAGGAAATACTAAAACGAAACAAATTTCACTAATGCATTACTTTAAAGCAATTTTTTACAATTGCATTTATAAACATTTCCTCCCGAACTGTATTAAGAATTTTTTAATAAACTTTTACTCACAACTTCTTTACTCGAGAAGGCTTTGAGGTCAGGTCGGCTGAATGAATCGGTCGGGTTATGTGGTTATCATTGCAATGGAAGGTAAAACAGGAAATTGTGGTTTTGCTTATAATCGGGTCCTATAGTCACATGCTCTCTAAATACATCCCTCTACTAATATAACATTAAAAAAACAAAACTATTTTATATAATATTTTAGTGTGCAGCAATCTTTGTGCTGTATACAAAAGTTCCGGAAAATAAACTGCAAAACAACCTAAAAATTGATGTGAGCAAAATAATATAAAAAAGAGACTAGTTTCATCCTGTAGAAAAAAAATAAAAATCTGTGTTGTTTTGCTGTTCTGTGAATAATTTAACTTCCAGCCACTCGATCCATCACCATGATGCTCCGAAGAAACAAAGAGTTTGGTTTCAAAATAGGTTTAACCTTTTGTGATTACTTATGTTGTGTTTCCATAGGTGCTGTTTAATTTCTTAACTCAGAGTTTCAATTAATGTAAATTACCAGGTCTTTGCAGGCCGGGTGACATTTGGATCACCTTTGTTTGAGCACAGACAAAGCTAAAGTCTGCAGTTTTTCTATCTCTTATGTTACATTTCTACCATAATGTTCACACATGCGGACACTCATAACCATACACTTAATGTAAAAAAAAACAAGAATACAAGCGTACAGCAATCCATTCTATATTTTCCCTTTCCTTAAAATCACAGTTAATTATTTTTAAAGATTACACTCCCTCCCCCACTTCTCTGTTTCTAATCTCTTCAAATATCATCCATCAACGGTCTATCATATCCTTTTGTCAAAAAATCTAATTATGTTATAATCCATGTTTGTTACACACAAATGAGATCAGGTTTGTTTTTCAAATAATTTATTTAAATGCTTTAAACTCTTGACCATTAGCTATTAAAATCCTTGTGTTAAAGTGGAGAATAATCATTTTATTCCCCCATTGTCTCAAGCCTTTTGTTTGACAAATGGCCTGTAGTTGTACAACACTTTATAAAGACCTGAGGACCATGCCTTTCTTCACACTACATTCACCCATTAAGACGCTAATAGTGATGACCTCCACTATTGTCACATTTGGCCTAGAGCAAACTGTCAGAACCAGGGCTGCCACCAGGTCATCAGGACCACCATCGGCAGGCAAAGCAGGGGAAGGATACAACGACTGAGATGGATGGAGCTGGGATTCAAACCAGCAACTCAGGGTTACAGGACAAACTCCTAGCTCTTGTGCCACTGACAGACCCCTTAACCACCCTCCAATGCTCCAGCTATCTAGTCCGCTGCAGTCAATCCACTGAAACCCAAGTTCTGTCCAACTTAAAACACTTCCGGATCCAGCTGCCATCTTCCACTCACCTTCCATGGAGCTTTTTATTCTTCATTATTCAAGTAAGCCTCCACACAAGAACTCAGTTTGACTCCTGTTACCAACCTACTCACCTGTTGGGTTTTCATTTAGTTACTGTGTAACTGCAGTTTGACAGATGCCCAACACATTTTTGCTTCTCCAACCTAAACATATAAATCCTGTCCAATCACAGTAAAGTAGTCAGACACCCCTTGAGAAAGAAGTTCTGCCCCGATGTTGTCGCGACAAAGCATGGAGACCCTCCAAGACAAGGCTGAGAGATCATTTGCTGCAGGAGTAAGACTGCCATGGTGCAGTTTTGGCCTGCCTGTCTCCCCATGAACTTTTCAGCACTTTTCACCTCTCATCCAGACCAGTTACTTCATTCTCCACTCCACCTTCTGATTAGTTCAACCTGCCATTCCTAATCAAGCCCAGACTCGGTTCACCTTCTAACACTCCTACTTAAGCCTCCCTCAGTCTGCTCCTCCTAGCTGGATCGTCGTGACCCAAACCACAACTGCCAGTCAGAGCTTTCCCATGTCTGCCAGTCAGAGCTTTGAACGTCTGCCTGTCAGAGTTTCCTACGTCTGCCTGACAGAGTTCCTTTCGTCTACGCCTGCCTGCCTGCCTGCCTGCAAGCACTCTCTCTGCTGTGCTGCTGGTTCTGCTGCTACCCCAGCGCTCCAAGTACTCTCTCTGCTGTGCTGCTGGTTCTCCTGCTACTCCAGCGCTCCATGTAATCTCTTTGCTGCGCTGCCGGCTTACCTCCAACACCAAGAGCTCCAAGTACGCTCTCTGTTGTGCTGTCAGCTCTGCCTCTACCCCAGCGGTCTCCGTTTTCTGGCTCCACAGCGCAGCCCCCTTAGTCCTCTAGGTCTCTTCAGTCCTCCAGCTTCTTCCTGCTCTAGTCGCCATCCTCCATGATGCAATGGAGCACTAATTTGTATGTCCCTTTCTCACGTTCTTCTTTCTATAGAAGATCTAAACAGAGATGTCCCTCTTTCAGTGGAGCTTCTTACAGATTTCTAAAATGTTTACACAAGACACCCCACCAAAAGCAAAATATTCTTAAGTACACGTATTGTACTCTTTCAGTCACACATTTAAAACCTCAGTTTGGCGCAAAATGAGCAAAAACAAATGGTGCAAAACAAATTTCCACATCTGTATGTCACATATATCCACAATATAAAATTTGTATATTGTTCCCTTAAATGTATATAGCCACTGTCATGTTCGGCTTGATATATTTTGTACACATGCAGAAACACTCGGCAACAAGGATCAGTTTGACAGTTTATTCAGCGTAAACTCAGAGGAGACGGTCCCTATGGAAACGACGAGGGAGTGACAGGGGCGGGACCCGTTCGGTCACTGAAAGAAAAGGGAGATCGGTTAGATGGTGGTGATCAACAAGCGGAAATCTAACTGAGAAAGGTAAGCTTACCACCGGACACGGCGCCAGATCGGAGGAGGGATGGAGCGGACTCAGCGAGGTCCTCGGGGCAGGCAGCAGGTGCACCAAGTGACCGGCGAGAAGTGGGCTAGAGGGTGGTCCAAGTAGCGCCAACGATCCAGTGATCCGGGGCAGCAGGAGGAACCAGGTGGGCTCAGGGATCCACAGCTAGGAGCCGGGACAACGGAGAAGCCTCAGAGCAAGTAGAAGGCACGGGGGCGATCCACCCAGGGGGAGATCAGAATTCACAAGAGGAAGCCTGGGAAACACAGGGGTAAGTGGTTAGTTTAAGAATCTTTCTCTGTCTGAAGACAGTGGCCTTTAGGCGAACCGCAACGGTTAACACTCTGGCATCCTCCTGGTGTCAGTATGCTGTTCTTATAGCGTGGTCAGTCGCTGCTGAACCAACCACAGGTGTGCGCGCCCTGCCCACCAGTCAACTGTAGACACCTGCAGAAAAGGCAAAAGGGGGCAGAACCGGCAGATACTGCACCGCTCTGCTGGCTGAGTCCTGATACCACCCCCCCCTCAACGGTCGCCACCTGACGACCTCGAGGAAGATGTGGAGGGGCAGGAGGAGAGGAAGGAGTCAATTAAGGACTTACAAGGCATGGAGGAACCGGGAACCCAGGACCGGTCCGCATCCCACCCAGTCGACGAGGTATTGGTAGTCTCTACCGCGCCGACGGGAGGCCACGATCCATCGGACCTGACGTCCCAGGTGGTCAAGGGTGGGGGGAGGGCACAATGTGCTCTGGAGGACGGGCTTGATTTGGGAGACGTGGAAGGTAAGATGGGTTCTAGAATGGGACGGGAGACGGAGGCGGACAGTTGTGGGGCTGATGACAGAGACGATCTCATAGGGGCCGGTGAAGAGTGGAGAGAGCTTTCAACGGAAGGATCTGGATGGGAGATTCCTGGTAGACAACCAGACTTGTTGGCCGGGGTTGTAGGTGGGGGCTAGGATTTGCCTCCGGTCAGCGAATCGTCGGTTATCTTCAGTGGTTTGGTTCAGGGCCCAAATGATCTGGTCCAGATCTGTTTACAGCGGCGGATGTGATGGTCCACAGATGGTACCGCAATGTCATTACGGTCAACGGGGAGCAGTGGGGGTTGATAACCCAGAGAGGCCTCGACAGGGGAAACGGCAGTCACGGTAGAGGTGTGACAGTTATGCGCATACTCGACCCATGGTAGGTATTGGGCCCAGTCGGTGGGGTTGGAAGAGGTAAGACAGTGGAGAGTGATCTCCAGCTCCTGGTTAAGTCGTTCTGTCTGAAGGCAGTGGCAAACTCCTTCCACACCTGCGAGATGAACTGGGGACCACGGTCAGATCGAACATCATGCTGAAAGCCATGCAGGCGGAAGACATGCTTACCCAGGAGCTAGGCCGTCTGGATGGCAGAAGAGCTTTCTGAGGGGACGAGATGGCATGCCTTAGAGAACCGATCTATCACCGTAAGAATTGTGGTCATTCCTTGGGAGGGGGGTAGGCCGGTGATGAAGTCGAGGGCTATGTGGGACCACGGGCACTCGGGATAGGCAAGGGCTGGAGAAGGCCTGCGGGAGGTCTATAGGAGGGCTTATTTTGGGCACAAACGGGGCAGGACTGAACAAACTGTTTGACATCTTTGGACAAGTTAAGCCACCAGAAGCGTTGGGAGATGAAGGTGAGAATTCTGTGCATTCCTGGGTGGGCTGAGATTTTCTCGGAGTGAGACCACTGGATCACCTGGGGTCGAACGGAGGCAGGAACATAAAAACGATATGGCGGACCATCCCCAGGGTCCGGCTCAGCAACTAGGGCTTGGTTTATGTAGTCTTGAATCTCCCACTGGAGGGCCCAAAAGGTTAAATTAAAACGGGAAATGGTCCGTCCATATTTGAACAGGCCGCTCGGACCCCTCTAGCCAGTGGTGCCACTCCTCCAGGGTGAGTTGTATGGCCAGGAGCTCTCTTTCATCGACGTCATAATTGTGTTCAGCAGGTGTGCGACGACAGGCGAACAAGGCACACGGGGCAACTTTTGGTCTTGGGTGCAGCACTGGGACACGGCACCAACCCCTGTATCGGAGGCATCAATCTCCACCATGAACTGTTTGGGGGATCAGGGTGAATGAGAATTGGAACTCTGGAGAACCTGTCCTTAAGGTCGCAGAAAGCCAAGTTCACCTCCGAGTTCCACCTGAACTGGGTCTTGATGGATGTGAGAGCATGGAGGGGGGCAGCAACCTGACTATTCCCACAGATGAAGCGGCGGTAGAAGTTAGCGAAACCAAGAAACCATTGGAGCTCTCTCCTGTTTTCGGGTACCGGCCACTCAAGGACAGCCTTGATCTTATCTGGGTCAGACCGCACCTGCCCCCCTTCCAGGAAGAGCCCCAGGAAGGTGACGGAGGGCTTGTGGAATTCGCATTTTTCAGCCTTAACAAAAAGTCGATTTTCTAGGAGTCGCTGAAGAACGAGGCGGACATGGTGTCGGTGCTCGGATAGGGTTCTTGAGTAAATCAGGATATCGTCCAGATAGACGAAAACAAAAAGGTTAAGGAAGTCACAAAGAACGGCGTTCACCAGGAACTGGAACACCGCCGGGGCATTGCAGAGACCAAAAGGCATCACCAGCTATTCGAAGTGACCCAGGGGTGTTATGGTTAGGAATGCCCCCCCCCCCCCCCCCCCCCCCACCCACCCCCACACGGACCCAGACCAGGTGGTAAGTGTTACGTAGATCTAGTGTGGAAAAGATCGTTGCAGATTGGACCGGTTCGAGTGCGGAGGATAACAGTGGGAGGGGGTACTTGTTCTTTACCATTATCAGCCACATTATATGCTTATAAAAAAGTCCAAGAACCGTTTCAACATGATAAAATAAGGCTATATAAACAAGCGTTGATCCTGATAGTGTTTTGATAGACCTTTTTGAGCATAAATAGGACCCCAGGAATGGGCACAGAATAAGAATCAAGTTTATTGCGTGGGATCAGCCACAAACTTCCCTGCACGCCTCAGAGTCCTGATGGAAGATTGCAGCCAATCACCTTCTCTGCAGACCTGATGACACGCTGCAGTCTGCCCTTGTCCATAGTGGTGGCACCAGCATACAAGATGGTGATGGAGGAGGTGAGGATGGACTCAATGATGGAGGAGTAGAACTGCACCATCATAGTCCTTGGCAGGTTGAATTTCTTCAGCTGCCATAGGAAGTACATCCTCTGCTGGACTTTCTTGGTGAGGGAGTTGATGTTCAGCTCCCACTTTAGGTCCTGGGAGATGATAGTTCCCAGGAAGCAGAAATACTCCACAGTGTCCATGGTGGAGTCACAGAGGGTGATGAAGGTAGCTGGGGCTGAGTTCTTCCTGAAGTCCACAACCATCTCCACTGTTTTTACAGCGTTCTCCCTGCACCAGGTCACCAGACAGAAAGTCTGTGATCCATCTGCAGGTGGAGTCGGGCACATTCAGCTGGGAGAGCTTCTGCTGAAGCAGAGCTGGGATGATTGTATTGAAGGCAGAGCTGAAATCCACAAACATGATCATGGTGTAGGTTCCTGCAGAGTCCAGGTGCTGGAGGATGTAGTGAAGGGCCAGGTTGACAGCGTTGTCTGCAGACCTGTTGGCTCTGTAGGCAAACTTTAGGGGGTCCAGGAGGGGATCAGTAATTTCTTTCAGGTGTGAAAGCACAAGGCGCTCAAAGGACTTCATAACCACAGAGGTCAGGGCGACGGGTCTAAAGTCATTAAGTTCCCTTTTTGGGAACAGGGATGATAATGGAGGATTTGAAGCATGTTGGCACGTGACATGTCCCCAGTGAGGTGTTAAAAATGTCTGTAAACACTGGAGACAGCTGATCAGGACAGTGCTTTAAGGTGGATGGAGAGACAGAATCTGGTCCAGCAGCTTGATGTGGTGGTAGTGTTTGCATTGTAGACTTCTGTAGTAATAAAAAGACTCTTCAAACCGTCACTATATTTTACCATATTTAATCTAAAAGACAGCAATATGATTACAGACAGAACTATGTTCTCATAACAACGCAATGAAACCGGACCCTGAGAACCTCGTTAGTTACAATAAAAAACAATCATGTGTCCACCCATTTAGGGCGTTCCCAGTATGATATCAGCATTCCATTTATCCCATTGGTGATCTGTAATGCAGACGTCCTTGTTGACACATTTCACCATAACAGTGATTCTGTCCAGTCTGAGTATGTCAGACACTTTGCCTTCAGAGTCAGTTCAGCTGTAATTTCCATGGCAACCAACTTTGCAGTCCAGTCTCTGTAATCTCTTACAGCACAGAGTCTGCTCTTTTAAAAGTTTTTAACAATGTCTTTTTAGCGATAGACTGGTGACCTGTCCAGGGTGTACCCCGCCTCTCGCCCATTGACAGCTGGAGATAGGCACCAGCACCCGTTGTGACCCCAACAGGAATAGACGTGTTCAAAGATGGATGGATGGACTTTGGCTACTGTGCTGTTGTTTTGCTTTTAGACTTAATTGCACCCTTTGACACAATGGATAACAACATTGTTTTATCTCGTTTGGAGCTCTAAGTGGACATCGGAGGAACAGCACTGGAGTGGTTCAGGTCAAACCTGAGTGATTGAACATTTTATGTCAGTCTGGGAAATTCTGGAGTTCCGCACGATTTAGTTTTAGGCACACTTCTTTTTATTCTGTCTGCTCCCACTTGAAACAATCCTTTGGAAGCATGGTGTCTCCTTTCAAATTTTGTGTAGATGTAGTCTGATCTACGTGCCATTGAGAAACTCTGTCAGATCTCACGTAGGCCTCGGACAGAGGCGGAGCAGAACCCTCGACAGCCTCGGACTGAGGCGGAGCAGAAACCTCGACGAGCCTCCAGCGCCGGCGTGCCCCGCGTCTACGCTGGGAAGAGCCAGATGGCGGCGCAGAACCTGTGGAGTGTGATGATCGACCGGCAGGGAAGTGAAGGCAGAGGGAGGCTTATGTAGGGAGGCTGGCAGGAGGAGTGAGTTCTGACTAATTAGTGACCAACAGGTGTGACTGATAGCTGGGGGAATGAAGGGTAAGCTGAGTGAGAAGAGGAGGAGGAACTGAAAACTAACAGTAAAAAAGCCTGGTCAAAAACTAAACACCTTTGTTTACACCTTTGCAATTAGTTCCCTTCAATCCTTAGGAAAAAGTAAATAAAAAAAATATATCCAATGCTGCCTTAAAAATTCTCCAAGCTGCTAAATTGAATTTTAGTATGAATCTCATTATAAAGTTTAAAACATTAAATGTCCAAACCTTTAAACGTCTCACAAAGCCATGTTCAGTTTATCACATGGAAATCATCTGAATCAGCATAGTACAACTGTAAACCCTCCAATAAATGGTTGTCAAACCAAAAATCTAGGCCTGAAAAAATGCTGACTGATGGAAAACTACCCCTCCCCCCCAACACACTATCAGAAAGAAACATAATGACAACACTAAACATACAACCAAGGCAAGGCAAGTTTATTTGTATACCACATTTCAGTACAAAGACAATGCAAAGTGCTTTACAAGATTAAAACAGGAAACTAAAAACAGAATTAAACCAAGTAAAAAATTAACAGTTGGAAGAAAATGTGGGAACATTGAAACTAAATAAAACATAGGAAAATGGAAACTAAAAGCCAACATTAATAATTTTAAAATAGTTGGAACACAAACTTAAATTAATGATTGTTTCAGTTTAACCAGAATAGTCAAATGGGAAGAACTTTTTCAGTTCTCTGGAAGTTTGTTCCAGATAAACGGAGCATAGGAACTAAAATGTTCTGGTTCTGGGTTTGCAGAGTAGGCTCTGTATACCCAGATTATGTCTGCTATTTTAGCATTAAAGTTATCAACCACCTTATCTACTGAGTCACAAGAGCAAGGTGGAAGTGGAGGAAGGAGGAAGTGAAGGGTAAACTCGGTTAAAGGTTTCAGCCGCACTCTGCCTGAAAAGATGTTGTCTTCTAACATCTCTTTTGCTAAGTGGGAAAGATGCATTCAAAAATAACAGAGAAGTGGACAGATAGGGTAACCACAGTTACAGAGAGACCTTGGAAATATGTAGACCCTTATTGATGAAGTCTAGAATGTGTCCCCGTTTGTGTGGTGGCTGTTTAACATGTTGAATTGAACCAAAGCTTTTAAGTATTTCACATGGTTCTTTTGCATTTCTGTCTTAAGTTGATGTTAAAAACCAGTTACAAGGAAATGGTTTAGATGCATGTGCAAATATGTCTGCATATGTTTGGATGATTTGATCGACTGTGACTGGATTCCATTTGACTTTATAAATGCCTTGAGATGACACATGTTGTGAATTTGTACTATATAAATAAAATTTAATCGAACTGAACTGAATATGCAAAGCTGGTAGTGGTACGTATGCTAATATACAGCTGTAGTTTTAGTTTTGATGAAGCAGTTTCTCCAAAGTTTTAACTTCGGGGACTCAAACAAAAAGTATGTTGCAGTGTTCAAATTTACTTGGCAAAAGGAATTGTTAAAAACCGTATAATTTTTTAGATCTGCAGAGCATCATCAGTAATCTGAAATTATTAATATAGGCACAAAAGACTGCTGCTTTATTTTTGCATTGCATTGCTAAACATTTTCCACTGAACACCTTAAGATGCTGGCAATCACATCAAGTCCAACAGATGGCAGTATTGTGCACCTGTTTTTTGCATCTATGACAGTTGTACTGCTCTCAAGCACAAACCCAGCAGGTGCACAAGTGATCAAAGAGAGAGCCAGGCTTTTTTTCTGGTTTTAGTTGTTATTTTAATTAAAAAGAACTTTATCCCCTGATAAGAACCATCCTCCAAACTTTAAAAGAAACAGCCCATTGTACAATCAATATGTTGGCAGCCCAGAGGGGCATATAAACCCCTCTGAGCTGTAACTTAGAAAGGAAAAAGCTACTTTGCAGTTCACTTCTCCAGTTCTGTTCTCGTTTTCTTCTCCCAGATCCATTGCGATTCTCTCCTCTGTTGCCTCCAATTCCTTTCTCACACTCTTCCTCTCCTCCTTAATGACTAACTTTCATCTTAGATGTCAAAACCTGTTTCCCTGATTTCAGCCAATTGAGCCTATTTGCGAGAATTATTGAAGCAGATACCACAAGCCATATGTGCATATACAATATAGGAATATCATCTTTATTGTCATTGAAACATACATTACAACGAAATTTGTTCTCTGCTTTTAACCCATCCCCCCTGAGGAGCAGTTGGCTGCCATGTGCGGCGCTCGGGGAGCAATCTGGGGTTAAGGGTCTTGCTCAGGGACCCAAAGTGCCGGCGCTGGGAATCTGTTTTATGAAATGTTTATTTCAGGATTGGGAGAGATCGGCAAACACAAATAAGGACTCAAACACTGTTTCTGTTAGAATATAAAGCACACATTTATTATTATTCCCCACAGAATACAGCACATCAAAACAACAAGCACTTCACACAGGCAAAGTAGCAAGCATTAAAGCAACAAGCTTTCAAACAGACGTGACGCTCAACAGATTCTCAGAATCAGCCCTTACCATTGACACGAACTGGGAGCCCTCAGTCCTAGGTTAAGATCAGCGTTCACGATGCCGGTATCCACACACGAACTCACGGCACACTCACTGGGCTAAGGGCAGTCTCCTCTTAATATACATGTAAACAAAGAGTCAGATGTGGAGCGAGAGTGGCCATCTCTCCCTCCACAGCTGCCCTGCTTCCCAAAATATGTTCCCAAACAGAACCCGTTCCCAGCGTCTCAGCAGTGTGTGAAGCAAAATAATATTGCAAACTCAGATAATAAAGCACAATATAAGCAAAATAAGGAATACAGGATCAGTCTTTCCCACAACACATTGTCACAAGTTCCCACCACAAGTTAAAACAAGTTATCTTAGTTTCATGTGAACTCAGGTGCGAACACCACAACAGCAATAATCAATGTGTGAACTGGCCAGTCCTCTCTCTTATTTAACTGACCAGTCTTCCCATAATATTAAAAGTTATAAAACTGAGCAGGTTTTCCCATAATACATTGTTAAAGAGCAAAAATAATTCTTTCATATATCACTCCACCCCTTGGTCTTTGACAATCCTAATTTTGGGAAAACCTAATTTTAGAAAAACTGTCCCCAAGGTCTATTTTAAAGTTATTCTTTCCGTCCCAAAACCACTTTTGATTATACAGGTGCAAACATTACATAAGGTTAACACTATAATAACAATAATGAGCAAAAGCAAGGGAGGTACTACATATTTTCGAACAGTAACAGACATTCCATTAAAAATGTCCCACCAATGATGTGCAGATGATTGCTCTATTAATTTAGCCGCATGCAAAACCTGTCCTTGGGCCATAAATGTAGACACCTTTAAGCTGGAAATGTTGGACCTGTGTGATTCAATTAAGCGATTTAGTTCCCTAGACTGATTCAATGCGCATTTGAACCAATCCAGGGAGATAGTGAAATTGGTTAATTGATAGGTCACGTTATTCCAACTTCAGATGTATACATCAAAACACCTAACGAAAGGCACCTGAGGTAATTGAGCATGACTCTTTATTGTTTGTCTAGCTGGTTCATGAGTCCAATCACATAACACCTCGTCTCCGGTTAAACATGGGTTAAGATGTCCTTGTTGTAGCATACATACCATCCCTTTATCAGCAGTCTCGCATAGATCCAGGTTCATAGGTGTAGTTTGTCTGTGGGCCAAACAAATCACCATCCAGTTTCAAAAACCAATACCCCTGTACAGTCACTACGGGCAATATATAATAATGACAGACAGTAGTACTATCGGTAACATCATATTGTATCCAATGTCCTTCACACATAGTAGCATTACAATACTGTAGGTCTTCTGTGGTTCTAGTTGTAACCAACTATTTCTACTAATGTTCCATAGTTGTCTCCATTCGTGGAAATTTCCAGTAGTAACCACACGCTTGAATCGTTCTTGTTGCATGTGAGCGTGCATCATTTGTACGTTACATACCGTCCAGTTCAAAGCTACAGAAATGTTCGTTAACACTTCTGCTGTTGTGTTCCACATTTTTAATTGCCAGTTCAGTTCTTTAAGGAAGATCTTTGCAGTTTCCTCCTGTGATGTTACAACAGTAGGCATCCATAATCCAACCTGATGAACAGCTCTTGATGCATGCTGTCCAGTGTTTAATAACATAGTTATTGTTACTTTATTGTCAAAAGTGTTGGAAACACTTAACACAGTACCTGTTCCACCAAGCAAAGTGTCCCACCATGCACGTTTCGTCCTAGTGCATGTTGGCAGAGGAGGAGAAAAAACAAAACAAAAAAAACTTTCCAGTGAACTTTATTTGTTATCGTCGATTGTGCCATTTGTTGACAAGTGTGTGCAGCAGGTGCAATTTGAGTGTGTGTCTTCTTACACGCTCGTTAGATGATTCATATTGGCACAAACCTCTCCTTGAAACCACTTTAACGTTACACCCCTTGAAGACTACTGGCATGCTTCTTACATGCCACCAAGAGCATGTGTCGTCATCCTGGATTCCGTTGCGCGTGCTGTCCCCCCATCACAGTTGATACGGCTGAACCACTTCTTTCAGGATCTGGCCTGGTGCTTCTGCCCAACAGAGGTGTGCCAGCAGGACCATGGCAGCGAGGACACGGAGGATGATGGTCCCAAATCCTGCACCAGCCCTGTGGTGCCTCCCACGGTTTGGGACGTCCGCCATCGCGCTGTCCCTCGGGTCGTCCAATCAGCAGATCCCACGGAAACATGGATCTGAAATCAAAATTAGTACTGCTATAAGACAAAAGAATTTGATTCGTTTTCTCTTACATAACATTTATCCATTTTTTTTCCTGAGTAAAATACTGACACTGTTGCATCACTCCCTTGTGAAATGATTTCAGCTGGTCTAGGTGGACCATTTTCTTGTCTCACCCAAACTTTGGCTCCTGGTTTATCTGTTGAGCCAAACCCCCCTGTTCCTCTTACAGTGATGTTAGTGGGGGCAGCCACCCCTTGAACCTCTGTCATTTCACAGGGTTTCACTAGCAGTTATGCTATTTTTTCTCCTTTCTCAATTACCAGGGATTTTCTCCTTGATAATCCCCATCAATCACTTCAGCTTGTATTGTCATTAACAGCTGAGGCCTGCAACTGCACAGGCCCAGACATCATCTTTCCCAATGACACAGCTTGTTGTATGGCTTTCTTAGCCAAATCTAATGCTCTTTGCTGTGCTTCTTCCCACATAAAATTTTCTTTTGCAGACACTTTTCAAAATTGTAATGACCACATCCTTGTGCCATAAAATGATAAATTCTAGTCAATAATGCTGAAATATTTTTAACTCCTGTATTAAGCATTCACATATACATTAATACATTTTCCATTCAGATAAAATCACAAGTTTGATTGTTCATTTATTTTTACTCTCTTATACACACATATAATCCTGAGCGGTTTCTCAGTTTGTCAAATGCAGAGACAGTAAGACTGCCCCTGGAGCAATTGGCCTATTATTCAATCGGGCTAATGCGTGCATCAATTTAGGCTTCCAATCTGTTAAGTCATGATTATCAGACACATTTTTTTTTCAATATAATTGCCTTGACCAGCTGTTGTTTGCACGCAGAACGCTCTCCTGCGCGGAAAAAAACCAACAACATACAAACATAAAAACTTCAATCTGTCCTCCCACGGATTTCCATGCTGCACAATCCTAGTTAAACTCCATCAGATCCGTCAGATCAGGGTACATGTTGCTCCTCCTTCTATCTTTGTTCTTTCTTTTCCTTTTTTTCACTCTCCTTACTTTCACCTCTTTGCCCAAGGATTCCTCAGACTCTGACACCTCAGTCTCAACCACCTTAGCAGGTTTTCTGCCCACAACAGACTCAGATTCTTCAGCAGGTGGAGCCGATGGTGTGGGATGAATCGCCTCTCGCAACAGCTGAATCAAAGAATTTAATGGGTCCAGCTCAGCACCAAATCCTGCACAGTTAACCTTTAAGCCTCTCCTTTGACACATCTGTCTCAACTCATCAGTAGGTAATGCGTGTATCTCTGAAGCAGGCACCCCAGCATTAATCAGTGCTCTCCACAACATGTTACGTGGTGGACCCTGTTCATTTATCCCCCGCTCCCTTTGCGGCCTGCGGACTGGAGTTTGTTGAACTCGTGGTCTGCATTCCTCCTGCTTGCCCCATTCTCCCAGATTCCCCAGCTCCATAATTCGAGCCTTAATGGTTTCCATCGGGGCATCTGGAGCTCCCAGCATCACAGTAAGCATAGCTGCCCGATAATGCTGTGGGGCAGTTTTAATCAACTGATCTCTCACCACCTTCGGAACAGCCACTTGCTGATATCCAGCCACCATCCCCACTGGTAACAAATCACGCACACACAGCCTCGTCAGCCTCTGCACACACTCCTTTAATGTTAACCAGGGTCCAGAGATTTCGGGCCAATCAGATACATTGGGACATGTTGCTCGTACTGCCTCAGACCACACGTCAAACAATGATCTCGCCTGATCCCCCAAATTTCTCGCTTCTTGCCTATAATTAGCATTTACATTCCCATCAGTGCTCAGACCACCAAATGCCATGCCATCTCCGTGATCTATTTCAATCTGTTCTGCACCTTCATCCAGCAGTCGAGCCACCCATAGATCAGTGGGTTCGCCCGGATGCTGCCTTAATTTTTTAGTGATATGAGCAACTTCATCCTGCGAGTAATCTTCTGTTATGGTCCGTGACACCGCCGGCGGCTGCGGCTGTTCCACCCATTCCATAACAGGTTGTCCCGCAGCATCAAGTACATCATTACCTTGAGCATCTATCCGCTGCCGGAAGGCTGCAGGTACATGCTGCTGCTCTCTTCTCCTTCGGACAACGGGTTTAACCCCCAATGGAGGGAAAGGACGTGGATCTGGAGGACCTCCAGAATCACTGTCCTCCTCATCGTCCCACATATTACCGTCCCAGCTCTCGGGATCCCACCCAGACCCCAATCCAGCTACAAACGAACAGACTTTTTTCAGAGGAAAACGGCGGGGTTTTTTCCCCTGTTTTTTCCTTGTTAACACAGACACCTGGGCCACAGCTTTTTCTGCAAGACTGGTCATCTGTTCCAGCTGATTAGTCAGCATTTGCACATGCTGCCGATACAGCGACTCAGCAGACTGCAGCTCAGTCATTGCCTGTCTGTCTTTTAACTGCTGAGATTTTAATTGTTGGCCAGCTTCATACTGCATTTTCCACGCCGTGGCACAGATCCACAAGCGCCTCTGTAATCCGTCCACCGGAGCCTTTTTTTGCACCTCAATTTTCTGCAACACTGCCAATAAGTCTTCGGGTCCTGCTGCCTCCAGCGGGCCGCTCCACGGCTCCGGTCTGCCCCCACCATCGCGCAAACACAGCGCTATCTGCTTAGAATGAGGAAACTCCCATCCGGGAACTACCTCTTCCCTCTGAATTTTCTCATCAGAGTTCTTATTTCTCCTTTTAAACATATTTCTAAACATATTTGTGTATTGTAGTCTCTCCTCCAATCCTGCCGACAACACCAAAATGTTTTATGAAATTTTATTCAGGATCGGGAGAGATCGGCAAACACAAATAAGGACTCAAACACTGTTTCTGTTAGAATATAAGGCACACATTTATTATTATTCCCCACAGAATACAGCACATCAAAACAACAAGCACTTCACACACGCAAAGTGGCAAGCATTAAAGCAACAAGCTTTCAAACAGACGTGACGCTCAACAGATTCTCAGAATCAGCCCTTACCATTGACACGAACTGGGAGCCCTCAGTCCTAGGTTAAGATCAGCGTTCACAATGCCGGTATCCACACACGAACTCACGGCAGACTCACTGGGCTAAGGGCAGTCTCCTCTTAATATACTTGTAAACAAAGAGTCAGATGTGGAGCGAGAGTGGCCATTTCTCCCTCCACAGCTGCCCTGCTTCCCAAAATATGTTCCCAAACAGAACCCGTTCCCAGCGTCTCAGCAGTGTGTGAAGCAAAATAATATTGCAAACTCAGATAATAAAGCACAATATAAGCAAAATAAGGAATACAGGATCAGTCTTTCCCACAACACATTGTCACAAGTTCCCACCACAAGTTAAAACAAGTTATCTTAGTTTCATGTGAACTCAGGTGCGAACACCACAACAGCAATAATCAATGTGTGAACTGGCCAGTCCTCTCTCTTATTTATTTAACTGACCAGTCTTCCCATAATATTAAAAGTTATAAAACTGAGCAGGTTTTCCCATAATACATTGTTAAAGAGCAAAAATAATTCTTTAATATATCAGAATCGAACCGGGTACTTGCATCCTTTTCACTTTTCCGTCCTCTTTTTCCCCCGAATCACGGCTCCTCTCACCGGAAGCCACACATTTCTTGCAATATGACCCCAAAGAAATTAAAAGAACAGTAAGTTTGCAACAGCATTTAGCAATAAAGTCTAATAAGGATAATTACAATACATTTTTATTTATTGATTAATTTAACAGTTTTTTTAGCTTTACAAAAGAAATGCTTATTTACACATCTTTATTGTATGGGGGGAAAAAAACACGGTCAGACGCCATTACAGTTTTCGCCTCGCGCACCCCCTAGTGGCAGCTCGCGCACCCCCAGGGACCCCCTGATGTAGAATTTGCTGTGGCATTTGTGTACCGACCAGAGCGGCGGAGGGATACAACACACTTAGCATGCTCACTGTTGCGAAGCCCACTTATGTGATCAGAATCACAATCAAGTTTAGTAACCAAGTAGGTTTGCACATACAAGGAATTTGACTCGGTGATGATTGTGCAGACAGAAAAAAGAATACAATAAAATAAAGTAAAATTGAATAAAATCAATATATATACAGAAATATTATACATTCAGTAGACTGTCCGTTAATGTAACGCAGAAGCTTGTAAGTCCTGAACGGGGGAGAGAGACAGTGTCCAGAGTCACTCTTGGCCTTGTTCATAAGACCGGTAGCAGATGGGAAAAAGCTGTTCTTGTGGCGTGAGGTTCTGGTTCTGATGGACCGCAGCCTCCTGCCAGAGGGAAGTGTCTGAAATAGTCCATGACTGGGGTGAAGGGATCAGCCACAATCTTCCCTGCACGCCTCAGAGTCCTGGAGGCGTACAGGTCCTGGAGAGATGGAAGATTGCAGCCAATCACCTTCTCTGCAGACCGGATGACACGCTGCAGTCTGCCCTTGTCCTTAGCGGTGGCACCAGCGTACCAGATGGTGATGGAGGAGGTGAGGATGGACTCAATGATGGAGGAGTAGAACTGCACCATCATTGTCCTTGGCAGGTTGAATTTCTTCAGCTGCCGCAGGAAGTACATCCTCTGCTGGACTTTCTTGGTGAGGGAGTTGATGTTCAGCTCCCACTTTAGGTCCTGGGAGATGATAGTTCCCAGAAAGCGGAAAGACTCCACAGTGTCGATGGTGGAGTCACAGAGGGTGATGGGGGTAGCTGGGGCTGAGTTCTTCCTGAAGTCCCCAACCATCTCCACTGTTTTTACAGCGTTGAGCTCCAGGTTGTTCTCCCTGCACCAGGTCACCAGATGGTCAGCCTCCCTCCTGTAGGCGGACTCGTCACCATCAGAGATAAGTCCGATGAGAGTGGTGTCGTCCGCAAACTTTAGGAGCTTGACAGACTGATGACTGGAGGTGCAGCTGTTGGTGTACAGGGAGAAGAGCAGAGGAGAAAGAACACAGCCCTGGGGGGAACCAGTGCTGATGAGCTGTGAGTCAGGGAAATGTTTTCCCAGCTTCACGTGCTGCTTCCTGTCAGACAGGAAGTCTGTGATCCACCTGCAGGTGGAGTCCGGCACAATCAGCTGGGAGAGCTTCTCCTGAAGCAGAGCTGGGATGATTGTGTTGAAGGCAGAGCTGAAATCCACAAACAGGATCCTGGCATAGGTTCCTGCACAATCCAGGTGCTGGAGGATGTGGTGAAGGGCCAGGTTGACAGCGTCGTCTGCAGACCTGTTGGCTCTGTAGGCAAACTGTAGGGGGTCCAGGAGGGGATCGGTGATTTCTTTTAGGTGTGAAAGCACCAGGCGATCAAAGGACTTCATAACCACAGAGGTCAGAGCGACGGGTCTAAAGTCATTAAGTCCTGTGGTCCTTGGCTTCTTGGGAACAGGGATGATAGTGGAGGATTTGAAGCAACTTTGGTTTCAAATTTCATGAGTTGCGGGTTGCAGTTTTTTGGGCTTGTTCCTAAAAGTGAAGTTGATTGTTTTGGCTCTAAACTAAGTGACGCTGAAATATCCCTCCGCCTCATAACGCGCTGCAGCCCATCCTGACAGGAGCAGAGAGAAAACTCAGAAAGAGCCGATCTGGACGTATTTTCTGCAGTTTACGGTTGCAATAACTGATTATAACTGCTGAAAGTAGATTAGGCGGTGCAGATCACCATTGGTTCTAATGCTGAGTTTTATACTCATCTTATAACATTGCAGAACCAAACCCATAAACCATACTTTAATGCTTATTTGTTGTCTTTTTATGTCTCTAAAATGTAAAATTAGTATTAATTTAAATTCAAATGCTTAATGCCATGTCTATCTTTGTTTAAGAGGTTTAAAAATATATTTTGACATGAAAACGGATATTTATTTACAAGGGGACAGATAGGGCATTAAATTATATATAAGTGGTACAGGTGCAGGTGGATATTTGAATTTAAATATCCTGAACATTTTAATAAATGGGCACCTTCAGCTAAATGTAAGAGTTCCTATATCATGGAACACTCAAAAAATTACTAAATCACAATACAATCAAAATATGTGCTAATTTAAGCTTACGAAGCAAGCATACTTCTGCAGGACTGTACAACAGTACATTAGCTTCCCCTCCCTGGGCTGCCACCTTATCGTGGTGGAGGGGTTTGAGTGTCCTAATGACCCTAGGAGCTATGCCGTCAGGGGCTTTATGCCCCTAGTAGGGTCACCCAAGGCAGACAGGTCCTAGGTGAAGGACCAGACAAGGAGCAGCCCAAAAAGCCCCTTATGATGAGTATATCATATGGATCAGAATCAGATCAGACAAACTTTTATCTCGTGTTCCATCATCCGGACGTGGGTCACTGGGTCCCCATTCTGGAGCCTGGCCTGGAGGTGGGGCACGTTGGCGAGCGCCTGGTGGCTGGGCTTTTACACATGGAGCACGGCCGGGCAAAGCCCCAAGAGAAAACATGGATCCCCCTTCTAACCAATAGGCTCACCACTTATGGGAGGGGCCAAAGGGGTCAGGTGCAATGTATATATATATATATATATATATATATATAAAGAATGCCTTTTCACTAGACTGAGTTTGTCTGTCCATTCTTTGTTTGTCATTTAGTGTCTGTCCTATTATTTAGTCACTCATCTTGGCATTGCTGTATCAGGATTACACTCTTAGTATGTCCTGCTACTGAAACGAGTAGTGATGATGAACTGAATGCTATCTACACATTAATGATTGTATCATTGTTATGGAAATATGTGCTCATTCACTCAAAGTTTAGGGGGTGTATGTGTTGACATCATTGGTCCTGCACAGTGAGCCTGTGATTGCAGTTTCTCCTGTGCTTGCTCCCTCCCTTCTTTTGAAGGAGGAGGATTATAAACTGAAAATAGAGTATTTTAAAAATAAAATGCAATAGAAAACTGTGACTGCTGCTCTGACTGAGACATTCTTAATGCTCACTTACGTTGGGTCAATACAGACATCAATACACTGATTGAATGTGATCTAAAGTGTTACTGAGTAAATTGAGATCTGTAACCATCCCCAGTAAGAGCAACAGTACCCTATTGCTTATGATAATCACCTTTATCATCATTATGCCTGTCAACATTGGCTCATCCTCTGGAGGTTCTGTGAGTTGCCTGGACTTACTAATGTTGTGGCATATTCTAAAGGTTATTATTACTTTGCACACCTTTCCTCTCCTGAGAACCTCAACTCTCCATGCAACACCAGAAACCTCTATTTCAGCTGTGCAATATCCATCTCAACCACTGCCCAAGTTCTCTTCTAGGCCTTATGCAGAATTCAGAGAACAACAGTTTCAATCAAAACAGCACACTGACAATAAAACTGCTAATGCTAATAAACATAGATGAGAGCAAAATATTTCTACATTCTAAGCATTTCCCATGTATAATACCAAGAATAAACATCTTTATTGTCACCATATGTTACCATGGTAAACTTTTTTGAGACAGACAACAGCTCAGGATGCACACAGATAACATATAACATGCAGACACAACAAGACTTATTTGAAGAGTTTTTCTTTATTTGTAGGTTATAATCTCACACATTTTACCTGCTGTAATTTTGTTGTGGCCCTGGATCTGGACAGAGGTATGGTGTTAAAAGCCATGGTCTGCATGGATAACCACTGTCTCCTAACAGGTGGGAACCAGCCGGCGTGTAGTGGGTCTCAAGTCGCTTTCAGACAAGATTCTGCCATCATGCGTTGAGCCGGGCCATTTTGCCACTACAACCGGAATGACAAAATTTCCATCAAAGACAATCTGTGTTTTGATGCTGTAATAACATCAGTCACTTACTCTGCTGACAGAGGTTGGTGACAATCCCAAATCATACAAAGCTGCATGTTGCAAGGAGCCAGGTATCACAATGTTGTGATGACCTTCGTTTCTAAGGTTACTAAGCTGGGTAGGACAGATAAGTTCATCCCTGATAAGGTCAACCACAAACATGATCCCAGCACTCTTAACCCGGTACCATCTTTTATTTCTGTGTTGTTAATTGTACAAAGAATATCTCTTCTTTCTCCTGGTCCTTCTGACATTTTCACTGCTTAAGACACTCTTAGGGTCACTAAAACTCTCCCTCACTACTTCTAAAATCTCAGGAGCTGTCCTAAGGACTAAGGTGCTTTCTGAGTAACTTTTATCTTACTTAGTAAAATTCTTTTAGGTAAAATTCTAAGAAAAGTCATAGAATGACCATGGTTGGGGATGCTAGTGTGGCTATGTAACAGCACTAAGGCTGTCAGCTGGGACCTGGATATGGAGTCACAGCATTTCTGGATTTTCTTTGCTTTCTGAAACAGTTGCTTTTAGTTTCTGGGTTTTTAGAAGTGATTTATATGAGAATTAAGCTACGATTCCAACATTTCTGTAGATGCATATATGTCTAAATTTCATTGCTTTCAGTAATAAGAGATGAAAAATTGTCATGATTTATGGAACTACACCAGATATTCAGCCAGACAAAAGGGGGAACGTTAAGTAGGTTTATTAGATGAAAGAACAAACAGAAAAAGTCCTTGTGAGAGTCCAGAGGGGAGACAGGCAGGGTGAGCTGCAGGAAACTGAAAGACCAGGGGAATCTTCCAGGAGGGAGACAGAACTCCAGGGCAAGTCCAGACCTGGGACTCAGAACCAGGTCCACACCAGGTCCGGCTTCTGGCAACTCAGAAGCAAAACGGGATTAGACAGGCTCGACAATTTACAGACAGGGTCAGGCTCACGGGCAGACAATCCAGCAATTAACAGAATCTGAGGTCCAGCAGCCGAATCAGGTCCGATATCCAGGCAGGCAAAAACAGAAACAGACAGGGGTCAGGTTGGCTCGGTAACAGGAAGCAGAAACAGTTCAAGAACGAACGAACAGGCAGGCAGGCAGGCAGAGTAAGTTTGCACCGTGAAGATTGAAATGTTCTGGCAGAGTGCAGGGGACAGAGGCAGGTTTAAAGGAGAAATCAGGTCAGAATCAGAATTCAAACTGCTGAAAGTACTTTAAATATAAAATGATTACATACTGTTCAATAAATGATAAGTTTTTTTAATTAAGAGTAATTTTCATTTGAAGGTCCCTATATGGGGGCAGCCATCTTGGTGAAGAACAGTACTGCCACCTCCCAGTTTGTGACGTCAGTCCCAATGCCCTATCTGTCCCCTTGTAAATAAATATCTGTTTTCATGTCAAAATATATTTTTAAACCTCTAAAACAAAGATAGACATGGTATTAAGCATTTAAATTTAAATTAATACTATTTTTACATTTTAGAGACATAAAAAGACAACAAATAAGCATTAAAGTACGGTTTATGGGTTGGGTTCTGCAATGTTAGAAGATGAGTATAAAACTCATCTTTAGAACCAATCTCTGCTCAAAACGGTGATCTGCACCGTCTAATCTACTTTCAGCAGTTATCATCAGTTATTGCAACCGTAAACAGCAGAAAATACGTTCGTAAACAGCAGAAAATAGCTCTTTCTGAGTTTACTTTGCTCCTGTCAGGATGAGCTGCAGCGCGTTTCTCCTCATGTTTCTCCTCATGTGCACTCCGGCGCGTGCCGGAGTGCACATGAGGAGAAACAAGACACTCTGGCTGAGGATGACTGAGGCATGTCTACTGCACATGCCTCATGTGAACAGGAGAGCAGAGGTGACTCTAATTAGTGCAGCAGGATGATCTGATCAGAGGTCTGGCTGAGGAGTAGACACAGCTGATAGGATGATGGCTGAGAGGTGAAGGCTGATTCAAGAAAAGACCAGCAAAGTATGTAACAAACAAAAACCTAAATCATGATGTTTTATATATATATATATATATATATATATATATATATATATATATATATATATATATATATATATATATATATAAATATATATATATATATATGTTTTTCTAATCCATCACAACATGATGAACATAAATACATGTAATTCACATTAGATGCTTTGGTTCCCATTTTGTCTCTTGTTCTTTACTGGTAGCTGATTATACCAGAAATAATGATGTCAGACCAAATAACATCATTATTTCAAATACATTTCAAATAACAATACTTCACATTCCTTTAACTCATCATACTGTCAACAGTTCCACCATAAAATTGCAATAGTTCCAGGGAACAGATAACAGTGAACATAACAACAGCAGTAAAAAATTCATTTGATAATTAAACCAATTCATGTCACAGGAAACTTCCTGAAGAATTTACATAAATACAAAATGACCAAAAAACCCAGAAAAAATAATACAAAGATGAAAATGTTTCAGTAGCAGATTGTTTGCATTTTGTTGTCATTAGATCACAGAAAATTTGCTGATCTGTGATTTTAAAGAAACTTTTAACAAAAGAGTATGTTACTACTCGGCACAAAACCAGTTACAGTAAACTGATTGTTGTGGAGGCTTCAGATATGAACACCTACACAGTCTCAGTATTTGCTAGAGTCGTGCTTTCAATATCCCTGGTGTTCATCTCCTGACTGTCAGATGTTTTACAAGAACAGAGTGAAGCCAGAAACTTATCCAGGAAGCTTTTCCGACTTAACAAATACAAAGTTGTGTCTGCAAGAGGACTGAGAGACAGACAAACATAACTTATACAAAAAAGTTCAAAACTGGTATTTTCTATCGGGATAGACACTATGATGGGGAGGAAAAGCAGAATATAAATTAGCAGCACTGCAACCTGAATGGCTGCAATTCGTCGTTTTTCGTCTGCTGGGACACTGACGGCTCCAGAAAGAGCTTTAATAGTCCCAACCAAGCAAAAGATGAAGACGGGGATGGGCAGAAGGAAAACACATAACAAGATGGTAGCTAAAATGTTATGATGAAAAGGCAGAGAATCGATTGGGAAAACAAGAACAGAAAGAACCCAGACCACGACACAGACAACCACAGATGTCTTGATGTTTCTCCTGAATCTGTACCACAGTGGCTTGGCAATGACCAAATACCTGAAACAACAGAAATAGCTATTCAGTCAATGGAGACTATCAGGTAAACAGTAGTGGGATTGTATGAGACAGAAGAGGTATTAAAGGTAACAATATACTTACCTTTCCAGGGAGATACAGACCATGAATCCAAGACTGGCAAATAGACCAAATTGAAAGATGACATTACCTGTATAAAAACCCATATTTTCTGTAATTCTACCACAGAACTGAATGAGATCAGAAAAGAGAAGATTGATAACAAAAATAGGGCAACCCTGGTTCTTTTTCACCTGCAAGAAAGAAAACAGTGAAAAAAGTAACTGTCACAAGAATATTAACATTAAAAATGTTTCCTGTTTCAAACACTCCAGTCATTTCTAAGGGTAAGAAAAAGCACCTTAAATGACAGAAAGCTATTGTTTAAAGAGCAAGCACAAAGTCAATTAGTACATTCCTTGTTGCTGAATAGATTTGTCATTTTGAACTCACCTGTAGAAAAACTGCAACTATTACTATCAGAGTGAAAGGAAGTCCAATGCCAATGGTAATCATATTCACTGTTGTAGTAAATTTGAATAATATATTAACAGCGCTAGAGCTGACATTTAAACTTTTTTCACTTGATGTCGTGTTTAAGATCAAATCGACACTCTTTTTCTCTGAGTTGTTGTTGTATTCCAAATCCTCCATTCTTCTGTGTTAAACTTTGAAGACAGTGGTATCTGTAAACACAAGAAAAATCTTTATTAGGCCTGAGCAGCGAAGCGCTGCGAAGGCCTATTGTATCTGTAGTGTTAATTATTATTAATCTGCCACCCCAAAGAGGGGCCTTTTTTAGGGCTTTATCATATTCAAAAACTCACCAAACTTTGCAGATGCATGAAGACTGTTTAAAAATTTTGTATTTTAAGGTCGTCACAAAAATCAAAAGAAAAATGCCTCAATGGCGCCACCTAGCAATTTTCAAAGGACCCTTTGCTATTCACTTACTTCATCGTAGAGACATGAGATTTGGTACAGTGGTAGAGCTCACCAAGACGCTCAGAATTTACAATTAATGTCATAGTGCAAATATCACAGGAAGTCGGCCATTTTAGATTGAAGGTCTAATTTTGACCCCATTTTTGACGTTTATAGCATTGGTATTTGATCTAACTCCTCCTAGAGATTTTGAGCGAGCGGCTTGAAACTCGGTCAGTCTGATCATAAGGCATGGCCAATTAAAAGTTATCAAAACGGTGAGTTTTTGAGCTTGTTGAAGGGGCATTAGCAGGGGTCAAAGTTCACCTACTCGCCACAAAAAATAAAACTGTTATATCTCCTACACAGAAACACACAGAGGCATCAAACTTTCTGTGATTGATCATCATCGGGTCTTCTTTAATATCCAATGGTCAAATGATAACAACACTTAGGCCACGCCCCCTGACAACAGGAAGTGTCATGTTTTGCTGTAAACGGTCGCTATGTTACCCCTCTGAGCTAATCAACATGAAACTGTGTCCAGAGACAGAAGACATGTTGTTGTGTTGTGGATTCCAGCCCCAAGTGGATTCGATGGAGCAGGAGAGCGTGGCGGCGTGGTGAAGTCACCTCAAACGCCGCTGCCATACGTTTGGCTCTGAATTCCACATTTTTGGGCCGAGCTGCTTAAAACTCACTTGGATGCATCCTTATCCACCCCCCAACAGGAATCCATAACAAATTTTGGTGGGCGTGACCTAATGCCCCAACGGCGCCACCTAGCAATTTTCAAAGGACCCTTTGCTATTCACTTACTTCATCGTAGAGACATGAGATTTGGTACAGTGGTAGAGCTCACCAAGACGCTCAGAATTTACAATTAATGTCATAGTGCAAATATCACAGGAAGTCGGCCATTTTAGATTGAAGGTCTAATTTTGACCCCATTTTTGACGTTTATAGCATTGGTATTTGATCTAACTCCTCCTAGAGATTTTGAGCGAGCGGCTTGAAACTCGGTCAGTCTGATCATAAGGCATGGCCAATTAAAAGTTATCAAAACGGTGAGTTTTTGAGCTTGTTGAAGGGGCATTAGCAGGGGTCAAAGTTCACCTACTCGCCACAAAAAATAAAACTGTTATATCTCCTACACAGAAACACACAGAGGCATCAAACTTTCTGTGATTGATCATCATCGGGTCTTCTTTAATATCCAATGGTCAAATGATAACAACACTTAGGCCACGCCCCCTGACAACAGGAAGTGTCATGTTTTGCTGTAAACGGTCGCTATGTTACCCCTCTGAGCTAATCAACATGAAACTGTGTCCAGAGACAGAAGACATGTTGTTGTGTTGTGGATTCCAGCCCCAAGTGGATTCGATGGAGCAGGAGAGCGTGGCGGCGTGGTGAAGTCACCTCAAACGCCGCTGCCATACGTTTGGCTCTGAATTCCACATTTTTGGGCCGAGCTGCTTAAAACTCACTTGGATGCATCCTTATCCACCCCCCAACAGGAATCCATAACAAATTTTGGTGGGCGTGACCTAATGCCTCAACGGCGCCACCTAGCAATTTTCAAAGGACCCTTTGCTATTCACTTACTTCATCGTAGAGACATGAGATTTGGTACAGTGGTAGAGCTCACCAAGACGCTCAGAATTTACAATTAATGTCATAGTGCAAATATCACAGGAAGTCGGCCATTTTAGATTGAAGGTCTAATTTTGACCCCATTTTTGACGTTTATAGCATTGGTATTTGATCTAACTCCTCCTAGAGATTTTGAGCGAGCGGCTTGAAACTCGGTCAGTCTGATCATAAGGCATGGCCAATTAAAAGTTATCAAAACGGTGAGTTTTTGAGCTTGTTGAAGGGGCATTAGCAGGGGTCAAAGTTCACCTACTCGCCACAAAAAATAAAACTGTTATATCTCCTACACAGAAACACACAGAGGCATCAAACTTTCTGTGATTGATCATCATCGGGTCTTCTTTAATATCCAATGGTCAAATGATAACAACACTTAGGCCACGCCCCCTGACAACAGGAAGTGTCATGTTTTGCTGTAAACGGTCGCTATGTTACCCCTCTGAGCTAATCAACATGAAACTGTGTCCAGAGACAGAAGACATGTTGTTGTGTTGTGGATTCCAGCCCCAAGTGGATTCGATGGAGCAGGAGAGCGTGGCGGCGTGGTGAAGTCACCTCAAACGCCGCTGCCATACGTTTGGCTCTGAATTCCACATTTTTGGGCCGAGCTGCTTAAAACTCACTTGGATGCATCCTTATCCACCCCCCAACAGGAATCCATAACAAATTTTGGTGGGCGTGACCTAATGCCTCAACGGCGCCACCTAGCAATTTTCAAAGGACCCTTTGCTATTCACTTACTTCATCGTAGAGACATGAGATTTGTTACAGTGGTAGAGCTCACCAAGACGCTCAGAATTTACAATTAATGTCATAGTGTAAATATCACAGGAAGTCGGCCATTTTAGATTGAAGGTCTGATTTTGACCCCATTTTTGACGTTTACAGCATTGGTATATGATCAAACTCCTAGAGATTTTTAGCGAGCGGCTTGAAACTCGGGCAGTCTGATCATAAGGCATGGCCAATTAAAAGTTATCAAAACGGTGAGTTTTTGAGCATGCTGAAGGGGCGTGAGCAGGGGTCAAAGTTCACCTACTCGCCATGAAACACAAAACTGTTATATTTCATACACAAAAACTCACAGAGATAACAAACTTTCAGTAGTTGATCACCATCAGGTCTCCTACAATATCCAATGGTCAAATGATGACATTGCTTAGGCCATGCCCCCTGACAACAGGAAGTGTCATGTTTTGTTGTAAACGGTTGCTATGTTACCACTCTTTTAAGCTATAAGACCATTTTTAAGATGCCAATACATAGATTTTAAGCTGGTGGGTCGCCACTGCCTCCGGTGGCCAAATGCATCGCTGCATTGACCGATCTGCACCAGATTTTTTGTGAGTCGTGGGGAGCGCTGCCCAACGCGTTCTTGTGAATCGCCTGGTAGACGGGCGGGAAAAATGCGTGACAGCTTCTGCGGTGGCTGGCAGCTGGCATTGCTCGAACCCCCGCGGTGGCCAATAAGCCTGAGCGGCGCTTGGCTGCGAGGGCCGATAGACGCCGCTTGCGGCTTTAATTTGTCATTATAATTGTACACAAGTGGTTTTGAGACATAATTATCAAAAAATGTATTAGTGAATGTGGATAATTTTATTCATCATCAGATTTTAGATATTTTTGGTCACAGTTTAAAATTCTGTGAACCTCCCACTGAAAACAGACTAGTCCTGTTTTAGCATTTCCTGGTGTGAGTCCTTCCTCTGTGATTTTCTATTGAAGGCTCTACTAACCAGACTTGCTGGTGGTGCAGGTCTCCCTGCTCCGCCCTCCCCACCTGGGGTTTCTGCATTGGATTGGGGCCCAAGGCATCAAGGAACTGCCTTTTTGCCTGTATATCTGATTTTGTTTGCCATCTTCAGGAAACAATGGTAAAGCTGAGGGAGATTGTGGCCCTTGCTCACCCACTAGTGTGCTTCAAAGTGCTGTTGAATGTAGATTGGATGGGACCTTACAGGTGGAACCATCATTCACACTCCGGGCTGTGGTGTCACCTGCTGCAAAAGTCGCTCATCACCCTCATAGGAATTGCAGAGTTGGTGTATTTGAGGGATTTGGAGGCTAAGAGCCCGTCTGATCTCCTACCAGAGCTTTCTACTGTTGTGGACACAGTTTTCCAAAGGGCGAGTGTGCAGGCCAAGATTCGTTGTCATGTCTGGCTGAATCAGACGAACCTGTCAGATGCCGCGCATGCTACTGATTGCCAGACGACTACTCAACCCATCAAGCCACAGTCGCCTTATTTTCTCTACCCTACAAAAAGTCACCAAAGCTGGTCGTAGTTTTGTACAATAAAACATCAAACAAAAACACAAAATAAATTGTTCAATAATAAGTATTAATAAGAAAAACTTAAACAATATTCATTATAGTAAAATAACCTAATCCAAAGCATTGGTTCAATCCATTGTGTTTTGCATAAACTAGTTAGTAAAATCCCTGTGGATCTGCACACGCTTAAGTACTCAGACCAGATCTTCTTGCACCAACAACAACACAATGTTCAAAGTCCTTAAATCTCCGTACTTCACGGCTCAGTTTAAGCTTCACAAAATCACCTTCATCATGTCTAGGTGTAAGTATATGCACTGAGTTGTAGCAATGTAATGGACTAATGTAGTGTTTGTGTTAATGATCTACTAATTAGATGTTCCTAATAAATTGTCTAATGAGTTTATATTGCTTATAAAACAGCAAAATACTTGAATGCGCTTTATCTCATACAACTTAACATACATTATCATAATAAAATTGGATGTGTGTTTTTACCGATAACCTTTACAGTTACAACACATCACATGAGCAAGGAAAGATTTTCATAGAACGAAATCATAAAACCGAAACAAAATTCACTAATAAATTTCTTTACAGCATTTTGTTACAATCTGATTTATAAACATTTCCTCTCAAAGTGTATTAAGAATTTTTGAATAAATCTACTCACAGCTTCTTTACTTGAGAAGGCTTCCTGGTCAGGTCAGCTGTATGAGCAGGTCGGGTTATATCATTACAGTTTCAATGGAAGGCAAAGAAGGAAACTGTGGTTTTGCTTATAATCGGGTCCTATATTCACATGCTCTCTCACAAGAAACAAGTTGGATTGTTCATTTACACTCTCTCCTATACGTGTAAATTTGAGCCTTCTGTACACACCAACAACAATTTCGTGATATTTTTGCGTGCTATGGATGCTCACATGCAGACACACAATTTTAAAGGCCTGGAAAAGTGTTATTTAACATTTCCAGGAAATTCCAGGGCCTTACATTACCCTGCTTGCAACTGGGCTGGAGCTTAAGACGCTTGAATAAGAACTATTTTGCACAGCGTCTTGCATGTGTTTGTACACTGTAACTCCAGAGTACTTAATTTGGCAAACTGATTTAGCTTAATTTGTGAAATACAGCGATAACAACTTAATAAACATACAATTATGGTCCATCTGTTGGGTTTCTGCATTGTTCTCACCAAGTAAAAACACATCTTCAGTATCAATCTCAACTCAAAATGGTGATCTGCGCCATGTGATCTACTTTCAGTAGTTATTGCCGGTTAGTGCAACCATAAACTCTCTCTGCATTTACTCCCATTGTCTGCTATGCCAGCCTAAAGTAGAAGAGACCCATCCAATATGGACGTGCTCCAGCAGGTAATCAGACATCTACGTATATAATCTCCCAGCAAAACAATATCGAAAGGTCCAAGAAAAAAAAGCCTAAAAAAATATGATTCTGAGAGGGAAAACTTTGTAATGTTGCTGGGTATACAGTATAACCATTGATGTTCACTGAAGTGTACACTAAACCTGTCGAGGCTCAGATGTGACCACAGAGTTAATTGATTTTCGGGTGCACAGCGGCATCCCACTTACCTGACAACAGCCAGATGTATGTCTCGTTCCGCCTAGCTACACTCACATACATCTGGGACACCGCCGATAGAGAATGATTTCTCCAACCAATTTTATGGTCTGGCCAATCAGGACGCAGGGCTGGAGTTTCATATATGTGACGTAGTGGAGACGCGACGATGACGTGAGACTGTTTTGATAGCAATGGCGGCTCGTCGAGGAAGCAAGCGTTAGCATTAATGCTGCTATTTCTTCCGTGTTGTCCAATCTACCTAATATTGTTTCATTAAAAGAACATCAGAGAACGCCTCTGAAGGCTTTTGTTGGTGGAAACGATGTTTTCGCCCTTCTCCCGACCGGATTTGGCAAGTTTTGTTTTCCGATGCCAGCGGACGTGCAGACGCGGACGCGCCCCGGAGCGGTTAGCGGTTAGCGCTAACCATGTTAGGAGGCCTTTAGGCCTCAACGCGGTCGGCCCGGAATCGACTCCGACCCGCGGCGCTTTGCCGCCTGTCTTCCCCCCTGTTCCTGTCAGCTCACTGTCAATAAAACGCGTGCCACTAGAGCCGCAAACACATTATTATTATTATTATTTTTTTCCTGCGTCGCTATCATTAGCGTCACGGGTTAGCTTCGGTGTGAGTGGTTGAAATAGCACGTCAATAAAGATGACAGACAAGTGGCTTATCCAATCATATGCAAGAATTTTTGATAAGGCCCAGCCTTCTGTAAATGCAAATTCCTATTGCGGAGTCCCAGATGTATGTGAGTGGAGCTAGGCGGAGCGACATGCAGCTAGCTGTTGTCAGGTTAGCATCCCACTGCTCCCCAAGGGGATTGGTTAAAATGCAGAAGGGAGTTTCTCCATTGTGAGATAAATAAAGTTCAATTATTATTATTATTATTATTATTATTATTATTATTATTATTATTATTATTACATGTTCTGATATAAAGCTGTTAAAGGTTTTGTAGATTGGCTTATTTAATTAATAACGCTCAGTTTTCGATTACGTTGAGCTGCCCGCTTTATTGCGAGACATTGCAGAGGGTCAGGGTCTGTCCAACATTATTTACAATTGAATTATTAATTAGGCAAACCAGCGTTATGATAGTTCTGCGATACCGTCCCTAGATGTTTATATTTGTTAATTTCTCCCAAGAACAAATTATCCTCCGGTTCAAAAAGGACTATCAAAACACTATCAAGATGGAGGCTTCGTATATATAAAACCTTATTTTATTATGATCAAGTGCTTTTTGGTCTTATTTAACAATGCAATATGTTGTTATACGAAGAGTGGGCTTCATAATCTGATTATGAACCCCATCCCCCTCCCAGCCGCCACTTCGATGTTGGGGTTCACCTCCTGGCTCTGGGGGCCTGATACTCCTCTGGGGTGCCGGTGTCTGGACCAGTAAAGGATGTGTGTGGTGGGTGCAAGTCTGTGAACTGCATTCATTTTGTTGGAAATGGACACGGTGTGAGCGTGTAGGAATGTTCACATGTGGGGCGCTAGAGTGGGAATGTGACTGTTATGTGGTTTTCTATTATTCTTTTTGTCAGTTTGGCTTTGGACTACCCTTTTTCCTGGGACATCACATGTCTCCACTTAGTGCGGAGCCCATCCCCCCCTCCTGTCATGCTGTCCTCCGTCGGCTGAGTTTTTATGGACTTACATGTTGGGTTTCCATTCCGTTACTGTGTAACCGCAGTTTGGCAGATGCGCGATACATTTTTGCTTCTCCATCCTAAATATATAAATCCTGTCCAATTGCAGTAAAGTAGTCAGACACCCCTTGAGAAATAAGTTCTGCCCTATTGTTGTCGAGACAAAGCATGGAGACCCTGCAAGACAGGGCTGAGAGACCAACTTGATGTCATTCGCTGCTGGAGTAAGACAAATCATCTTGGTTCTCTTCATGTAGGTAACAGCCTTTAGGCTCCATCAAAATACATCTAATTATAGCTCCTAGCTCCTGTTTCTTGGGGTCAGCAGTAAGAACACTATCATTGGTAGGAACGGAGCTGCCATAATTTACATAACATAAATGCACATGGACAAATCCGGGGATACTGATACTGTTTTGTAAACGCTATATAAGTTCAGTCCATGTACCATTTACCATTTAAAGTGCCTTGAAATGTTTGTTCAATTATTGCTGTTTAAAGTGAGTTGAATTTATTTTTGATCCTGTTTGATAATTGAGGAACAAAATGCAGCAGATACATTCCTTTAAAGCATTTTGTTACAGCAGCAGAGATGTTGAAATGAAGCACTAATTTTTATGTCCTTTTATGTCTTCTTTATACAGAAGATCTAAACAGAAACGTTCCTCTTTCAGTGGAGCTTTTTACTGATTTCTGAGAAGTTTACACAAGACACCTCACCGCAAGCAGAAGATTCTTAAGTACAAGTACACAAATTTGTGCTTAGTCACACATTTAAAACCTCAGTTTGGTTCAAAATGAGCCAAAACAAATGGTGCAAAACACATTTCCACATGTGTATGTCACATAAATCCACAATATTTAATTTTTTCTATTTTTCCCCTAAATGTATATAGCTCAACTGAACTCAAACTTTATTTGTAAAGCATATTTAAAACAACCGGGGTTAACCAAAGTGCTGTACAGATATCACAGTTGCAGGAAATAAGGTAAAAACTAAAAAGCTAAAATACATAAACACAAAGAAATAAAATACAATGAAAATGAAATAAAATAAAATAAGTTAAAATTTAAAAAATGTAAGTAAAATTTTTGCCAGATGTCCACTTAGACTTGATTAAAAGCCAGGGAGAAGAAGTGTGTTTTTATGGAGGATTTAAAAACCTCAAATGATCCTGGAGATCAAATGTGCCAGGGCAGGTTATTGCAGAGCCTCGGTGCCGCTGCCACAAAGGCACAGTCACCTCTGGTTTTGATTCTGGTTTTAGGCGTGGCCAGTAGCAGCTGATTGGAGGATCTTAGTGTTCCTGCTGGGACATGACTTTGGAGGAGCTCAGTCAGATACTGGGGGGCTAGGCTATTAAGAGCTTTAAAAACAAACAATTAAATGTTAAAATCTATTCTAAAAGCACCGGGAGCCAGTGCAACGAAGCTTGGACGGGTGATATGTGGTCACATTTACGTGTGCCAGTAAGCAGACGGGCAGCTGCATTTTGTACCAGCTGCAGGCGGTGCAAAAGTGAGTGGGCCAGGCCAACATATAATGAATTTCAGTAATCCAATCTCGTATTAATACAAGCATGGATTACAGTCTCCAAATCTCTGCGTGGCAGTTACCCTTTAATTTTTGATATTATTCTTAACTGGTAAAAGCTGTTTTTTTACGACCGAGCTAACCTGGCGATCGAATTTCAACCTGTCATGAAGTATTACACCAAGATTTTTTAATGATGACTGAATGTTAGCTGTAAGGGGTCCATAAAGCCAGCAGGAATGTCTGCTGGGCTACAACCAAACATTATGATTTCGGTCGGCTTTCATTCAGGTTCAGAAAGTTTGAGGTCATCCAAGTCAAACAATGACTGTGCGGTGTTGTTTGATTTTAAGGTTAGAGGATATAGATCTGGACATTCTCAGCATAACAATGAAAAGAAAGATTATGCTTCTTAAAAATTGACCCTAATGGTAACATATACAGAAGAAATAGCCACATTATATGCTTATAAAGAAGTCCAAAAACCATTTCATCATGATAAAAGTAGGTTATATCAACAAGCTGCATGCTACCACTTGCAGGTGGTATCATGCTATCAACACTGCAGGAGTGATGCTGCGGCATAATCAGTTTATAGTTTAATTACATTCTCACTTAGGACCAGGTTAGCAACAAATAAATAAAAATCAGTTGAAAACTCTTTTGTATTCACTCGGGTTAGTTTGTCTAAGATTAAAATTAGTTTGATCTGAAGGATTTAAACGGGACACAAAAAAAAGTGCGGAAATGGAGCCCAAAGCTACATGAATATTGCATTTCTAACAGTTATGCTACCAACATTATGCTAATTTATGTCCCGCGGTATAGATAATTAGTTTAGGATCCAAGATGGGTGTCTGCAGTAGAGGAGGAGCACTTAGGCAGCGTTAATGGATGGATCACATTGTGGGTGTGCTGATTGAACAGAGCCACCCGCTCCTTCTGTCTGAGGCAGTGCGTACCGGCACAGACTCCTCTATGCAGACTATGCAGTCTTCTCATTCAAGCAGGGGGAAAGCAGCATATGAAGAAGAGCAAGCAACCATCCTGATAGTGTTTTGATAGTCCTTTTTGATTATAATTAGGTTCCCAGCAATGGGCACAATGAGCAGATTTAAATATATGTCACTCCATCTACAGGCAGTACCAAAAAAACATTATAAAGCCAAATGGCAACTACAAAATCACAAAATAATGCCGGACCAACCCTGACCCCTCTGCAATGCCCCATGGTAAAGCGGCAGCTCAGCGTGATTTAAGCCATCATTGTTTAAATAAACTGATGTACAGAAACTCTAAGAGCCTCGTATCATATCATCACGGAGAAAGAAAATTCCTGGTCCTAAACGGAAATAGGGATACAGTATCTGTCATGGTTTAGTTTTGGTCTAGCTTTTTTTCTGTTATTTTCAGTTCCTCCTCCTCTCACTCAGCAATCAGTCACAGCTGTTAGGCTCTAATTAGTCAGAACTCACTTCACCTGCCAGCCTCCCTACAAAAGCCTCCCTCAGTCTTCTCTTCCCTGCCGGTTCGTCATCAGTCTCCACTCACTCCTCGTCTGTCTGCCTAGTTTGTTCCCTGTTTTAGCTGCTGGATTTACCTGCCACCTCTCTGCTTCAAGTAAGGCCTCTGCTAGCTGCTAGGTTTCTTGCCACTCCTGTGCTCTAAGTTTGCACTCTGCTCAGTTACTGGACTGCCTGTGCTCAAAGTTTGCTCGCTGCCTTGTTGCCTGGATCCTCTGCTGCCCCTGTACTCCAGCAGCCCTGCTCTCCCTACAACTGTGTCGTTCTGCTTCTCTGGATAACTGCAGCCCTAGATCTCCATGAACTCTCTCCGGTCCGTCAGCTCCTGCTTCCATCTACACTCCAGTTCCAGTCCACTACAGCCTCTCAGGTTTTGTCATCCACTACTCATTCTCTATTCAATAAACTTTCAGAAAATCAACTCTGTGTGCGTGGTGTGTGTATAATGGGTTCATCCAAAGACAAATCCCACAACATTTTTATTTGTGGATTAGAATTTTATTTTACATTTTGCTGGCTTCACCTTTTATTTCTGTGTAAATGACTGGTTTTGAGATTGTATTATAAACGTTGAGTAAAGAATATCATTCGTTTTTAAAAAAGAGGAAATGTGGTTGCAAGCAGAAGTTCTTCAAAAACAGCTCAACAACATAACACAATCTTTTTCCCCTGACTTTAACAAGAAAATATTATTGTAGTTAATTTTAAAAGGCACAATCTGAATTATCAGATTCTCTTTCAGGCAATCGAAACTGTAAATTATCATTAATCAATGGGTTTGTCTATAACTTAATTGGTGAAGTTATAGACCATATTCATTCAGACGGAATTAATATGGTCTCCTTCGCTGTTACCCCACTTCTGGTCTTAAAAGAGGAATTGTATAGAAAATATAGCATTTTTTATGCATTGCAACCCCTCACTGGTTTCTAAGTGACTATAGAAAAAAAAAATGTTTTTGGTAACGTCTGGTATAAAACCGTGTTCAAGCATAAGGGTGTCCACATGTGCTCTTGGCACCAGGACACCCTAGGCCGCAGTTCAATGATCAACTTTGTTGTCATTTCATCTGATCTGCGGCCGCATGTCTTGGACACTCGGGTGACAACCAGGTAGTGGTCCACCGACCACTACCTGGTGGTGAGTTGGCTCCGATGGTGGGGGAGGAAGCTGGTCAGACCTGGCAGGCCCAAACGTATTGTGAGGGTTTGCTGGGAACGTCTGGCAGAGTCCCCTGTGAGACGGAGCTTTAACTCCCACCTCTGGGAGAACTTTGAACACGTCCCGAGGGAGGCGGGGGACATTGAGTCTGAATGGACCGTTTTCCGTGCCTCTATTATTGAGGCAGCTAGTCGGAGCTGTGGCTGCAAGGTTGTCGGTGCATGTCGCGGCGGCAACCCTCGGATACGTTGGTGGATACCAGAGGTGAGGGAAGCCGTAAAGCTGAAGAAGGAGTCCTATCGGGCTTTTTGGGCCTGTGGGACTCCGGAAGCAGCTGATGTGTACCGGCAATCGAAGCGGCAAGCGGCTCGGCTGGTCGCCGAGGCAAAAACTCGGGCGTGGGAAGAGTTTTGAGAGGCCATGGAGAAAGACTTCTGTACGGCTTCGAAGCGATTCTGGTCCACTATCCGGCATCTCAGGAGGGGGAAGCAGTGCAGTACCAACACTGTTTAAAGTGGGGGTGGTGTGCTGCTGACCTCGACGCGGGACGTCGTGCGTCGGTTGGCGGAATACTTCGAAGACCTCCTTAATCCCACCAACACGTCTTCCATTGCGGAAGCAGAGCCTGAGGACTCTGGGCCGGGTTCTCCCATCTCTGGTGCTGAGGTTGCCGAGGTTGTTAAAAAGCTCCTCGGTGGCAAGGCTCCGGGGGTGGATGAGATTCGTCCTGAGTACCTTAAGGCTCTGGATGTTGTGGGGCTGTGTTGGTTAACGTGGCTCTGCACCATTGCGTGGACATTGGGGACAGTTCCCCTGGATTGGCAGACTGGGGTGGTGGTCCCCCTGTTTAAAAAGGGGGACCGGAGGATGTGTTCCAACTACAGAGGAATCACACTCTTAAGCCTCCCTGGTAAGGTCTATTCAGGAGTTCTGGAAAGGAGGGTCCGTCGGACCAGTCTGGTTTTCGTCCTGGCCGTGGAAAACTGGATCAGCTCTACACCCTCAGCAGGATCCTGTGAGTTTGCCCAACCAGTCTACGTGTGTTTTGTGGATCTGGAGAAGGCATTCGACCGTGTCCCCCGAGGGATCCTGCGGCCGAGTGCAAAGCGGCCGGGATGAAAATCAGTGCCTCCAAATCCGAGACCATGGTCTTGAACCGGAAAAGGGTAGAGTGCCTTCTCTAGGTTGGGGAGGATGTGCCTCCCCTAGTGGAGGAGTTCAAGTATCTTGGGGTCTTGTTCACGAATGAGGGTAAGATGGAGCGGGAGATCGACAGGCGGAGTGGTGCGGCGTCTGCTGTGAAGCGGGCGCTGTACCGATCCGTTGTGGTGAAGAGAGAACTGAGCCAAAAGGCGAAGCTCTCGATTTACTGGTCAATTTACGTTTCTACCCTCATCTATGGTTACGAACTTTGGGTCGTGACCAAAAGTACGAGATCCCGGATACAAGCCGCTGAAATTAGTTTTCTCCGTAGTGTGTCTGGGCTCTCCCTTAGAGATAGGGTGAGGAGCTCAGTCATCCGGAGAGGACTAAGAGTAGAGCCGCTGCTCCTCCACGTCGAGAGGAGCCAGTTGAGGTGGCTCAGACATCTGGTCAGGATGCCTCCTGGACGCCTCCCTGGTGAGGTGTTCCGGCCACGTCCCACCGGGAGGAGGCCCAGGGGAACACCCAGGACACGCTGGAGGGACTATGTTTCTTGGCTGGCCTGGGAACGCCTTGGGATTCTCCCGGAGGAGCTGGCCCAAGTGGCCGGGGAGAGGGATGTCTGGGCCTCCCTACTGAAGCTGCTGCCCCCACGACCCGACCCCGGATAAGCGCAAGAAAATGGACGGACGGACGGACAGTCTGGTATAAGCTTTATTAAAACTTAATGATACCAGTTTAAGGCAGTGTGGTGGCCAGATTTTTATCCCTCATTGATGCGCTGCGGATGAGGAATAAACAGAGAAAGAAATGCATAAATAAATGCTGTAAAAGTCTGTTTTAGAGGGAAGAGAAGGAATGATGGGTCTGAGAAAAAGACCCTGATGTTAAAAGTCCCTTAAAATGACCATTAAAAGTGCGCACCTACATTACATGTAACGTAATTCAAGGACAAGCCGATGCATCAACCCACCTCTGCACCACTGCTCTTGTGTGACGTTAAACAAAATAGAATGAAACACAGCTACTAATTCTCCTATTGATTTAAGTGGGACATTTTGCTACCGGTAGAAGGACTTTAACTTAGTGTAAAGAGTAAAAAGCATTGAAGCACAGAAACACGCACATGTAGTTTATAAAAGCAGAATTAATAAAAACAAAACTTATAAACAGACTAAGTGGCGTTTTGGACTGCATCTGGTTAGCAGAACTGTTTTCTGATCCAGTGTGAAGCCATGACTGGTTCTGAATGAACGCTGCTCTCCACCCTTGACTCCTGCGTATGCAGTACCGGATATTACTGGCTTACTTCACCACTGGTTGGGACCAAAATTATTTATAACTGATTGCTTTTCATGCTGCTCTGTTAACACCAACTGCAGCAGGAATTACTGATGGCTACAAGCTTTGAAAAAAAGCCGAAACCGCTGAGAAATGCTATGTGTGTGTGCGTGTGAAGTCTGGGAAATGTGTGTGTCACATGGTCATAGCGAGAGTGTTTAGAACCCTGTGCTTATTCAAAACTATTAAGTGGTAGCAAGTGAAGCAATGTGATGCAATAATGGGGTTTTCAAAGCATTTCCATCAAATGACTTGGTTAATGTCGTTTACAGTGAGTGTTTATAAAGTGTTTTTTGACTTATACGTAGGTTGAATTTCTTTGGACTAGTTAGCCAATTATAGCTGTTGTGGCTCTTAAAATGACAAACAGAGGCTACAAATAACGCTCAGACACAGGGAATTTCAGAATTTGATGAACTTTCATGAACTTCTTATGGGCAAGGTATGGCAAATTTATTTGTATAGCATATTTCAGTACAAGGACAACGGCAAGTGCTTTACATGATTAAAACATAGGAAAATGAAAAAATAGTAAAAGTAAGAAAAAAACAGCTGGAATAAAATTGAGGGAAATTTAAACATAATAAAACATAGGAAAATTCAAACTAAAAGCAAATATTATAAATATTGATTTTGGAAAGAGATAAGATAAGATAGGATAAGATAAGATAAAACTTTACTACTCTCACAATGGAGATTTTTTCTGCTTGGAGTTTTTGTTGGTTCTCTCCAGGTACTTCAGCTTCCTCCCAAAACAAAACCGTTACATGGCCTCTGTATATTCTCACACTTAAATTTGTGATGTGCGTGAATGGTTATTTGTCTCTGTGTTGCCCTGTAATAGACAGGCGACCTGTCCAGGGTGGAAACCACCTCTCACCCATTAGCCCCATTTACACTACTTTTGTTATAACATAACAAAATATAGCATTCAGGAAGTTATGTTCCGTTATAATTGTGATATTTCTTTGTTTGCAGAGAGTAAAGCGAAGAAGGCAACCTTTTGTGAATTTACTTCATAGAGTCGTCTTTTGGGAAGTAGATAAGACAAACGAACGTCTAATCAGGGCTTACAGACGCAGGAAACGACAGACGTTGAGGTTCATAATACTGCTAAGCAGAATCATCACTGGAAGTCATGTGTCACATTAGGGAGGCTAGTATTTTTATGAATGTCAGCTGACTGTAAGGAGATGATGCGGTCTGCTCATGTGCTCTTTCTTATCAGAGAACCATGCCACTGAAAAAATGGGCCGAGCCCCCCTATCGAACTGGTCTAGACCCAGTGGCCCAGTTGTGTCTGGCACGGTTCAGTTCAGTTTGCGTTCCATTTACACTCGATAGTTATCTCAGTTACTGAACTCGGACCGTTCTCGGCACGGTTAAAAATGGGTAGTGTAAATTGGGTAATTGACAACTGGAGATAGGCACCGGCACACCTCTTGACCCCAATAGCGATAAGAGTGTTAGAAGATGGATGGTTACCTTATACTCTTTCTTTGTTTTAAGATTCAAAGGATGAGTCCTGCTCTGTCTGTGAAAATGGGGACCAGTTCTATTCTGGTACTACTAATCTTTGGGTAAGACAAAATAATTTAATAGTTTAATGTTATGAATTGGCCCTGCGACAGACTGGCGACCTGTCCAGGGTGTACCCCGCCTCTCGCCCATTGACAGCTGGAGATAGGCACCACCACCCTTCATTATCCCATTAGCGATAAGCGTGTTAGAAAATGGATGGATGTAGGGATTGAATATTATCAACTGTAAGTTAACATTTTAACTACAATACCTGACAATATTATATTCTTTATGAATTTCTTCACATCAAAGGTTTTACAATGATAGACATGACATGTATATCCCCTTGCTGTAGATACATTGTGATGGATGAAATGCGACATGACTGCTCAGACAGAGGATGCTTTGAAAAATATCTGATATGTATCTGAATTAGTACCACATGAAGTAGCACCTATCAGATTTTTTTTGGGGTGAAAAGAATTGGGTTGTTCACACTGCCATGAAAAAGATTAGATCTGGGTTATGTTTCCCTGCCAAAGTGTCTTCAGTCAGAGGCTTCTCCAGAGCCACTATAAGAAAGAGATCCTATAAGACAGGAGATCCTTCCTGCCTGCAGCCATTAGTATTTACAGCGACCTGTCGAAGAAACCCAAATAACAAGAGTTATACCAGCATTTATTTTTCCTTAGGGATTAGTAAAGTAATTTGGAATTGAATTATATAAATAATTCCATTGACAATGGCTAGACTTTGTTTCTGTTTAATATAACATTAGTTTATTGTAACGAACCGAACCAGAAGACACAGAATTCCACCAGACAAGACAGATGCGGTTTAAAGACAGTTTATTGGAGGTTAAACTGGTGCAGGTTGTAAGGATCGGTAGCATCAGGGACAGGAACGACTGGAAGTGGAGATGACAGGTTAGTAAGCAGATACTTTGTGGGGTGTAACAGTCACTGATTCTATGGTCACTGACCTTCTCACCATCCAGGATCAGGCTGGGGAAGGTGAGTGCTGGTTCCAGATTGTAGGGAACCATTCTGATGATATCCTAAAGCGATCAGGAGTCCAGTCGGGAAAACTCTACGGGAGTCTCTCCAGAGACTGGTTAGAGTGCAGTAGTAGGAAGACAGGTCAGTAGTGTGTCAGAACCGTGATGACAGAGGCAGGCAGGATGATTAAGGGGATAAACCAGAGTTCGTAGTCCGAGAGCAAGTGCCTGGTCAGAGCCAATTGATCTGAGATTCAGGTGAAAATCCGAAGCAGAATCCAAAGGCAGGGTCAGGCCACAGAAACAGGTCAGGTAATCCAGCAGGCAATCGGGTTCTACAGGTAAGAAGCAGGCTCAGATGATCAGCAGGCAGAACAGGATTCAGAAAAACGCTGGATTAAATTTACCGAAGGATAGTGATAATCTGGCACTAGTGACTGGTCTGAGGGCTGGTGATATAGTGAGAGGTTCAGGTGAATATGATTAGACATGATTAGAGCAGGGCAGAGCTGCACAGGTGTGTCAGCTGGAGAATTAGACCAGCACTAGTGTCAAGATTATGATTTTTAATTGAAGAAAACCGACATGTGCCTATTTTTTACTCAAGGGATGAGCTACTAGCCCTGGCTAACAATCCATCCTCTGTAGCTGCAGCTAGGCTACAGAGATCAGAAGGAAAACATGGGGCAGATGGGTGAGGAGGAGCCATAATGCCTGCATTTCTTTCTATCATTATGGAAAATGTTTGGTCTCTAACAGACAGTGCAGGAATTGGATGCTCAAACTCTTTTGCACAGCGTCTTGTATGTGAAATACAACGATAACAACTTAATAAACATACAATTATGGTCCATCTGCTGTGTTTCTGCATTGTTCTCATCAAGAAAAAACACATCTTCAGAATCAATCTCAACTCAAAATGGTGATCTGAACCATGTGATCTACTTTTAGTAGTTATTGCCGGTTAGTGCAACCATAAGTTCTCTCTGCGTTTACTCCCATTGCCTGCTATGCCAGCCTAAAGTAGAGGAGACTCATCCAATATGACTGCAATTTGGGATGTGCTCCAGCATGTAATCAGGCATCTACGTATATCATTTCTATGGCTTTGAGCATCTCCCAGCAAAACAATGTCGAAAGGTCCAAGATCCAGTGGAAAAAAAGCCCAAGAAATTATGATTCTGTGAGGGAAAACTTTGCAATATTGCTGGGTATACAGTATAACCGTTGGTGTTCACTGAAGTGTACACTAAACCTGTTGATGCTCAGATGTGACCACAGACTTAATTGCTCTTCGGGCGCCGCACAGTGGCAGCCCACTGCTCCCCAAGGGGATGGGTTCAAAAGCAGAAGTGAATTTCTCCATTGTGAGATCAATAAAGTTCAATTATTATTATTATTATTAATTGTTCTGATATGAGGCTGTTAAAGATTTTGTAGATTGGCTTATTTAATTAATAATGGTTAGTTTTCGATCACGTTGAGCTGCCACTTTATTGCGAGACATTGCAAAGGATCAGGGTCTGTCCAACATTTACAATTGAATTCTGTCACGGTTTTGTTTACCGATGAACT
This sequence comes from Fundulus diaphanus, assembly GCA_037039145.1. Classification (NCBI taxonomy): domain Eukaryota; kingdom Metazoa; phylum Chordata; class Actinopteri; order Cyprinodontiformes; family Fundulidae; genus Fundulus; species Fundulus diaphanus. The sequence continues at coordinate 54,907,516 of CM073121.1, read as the reverse complement.
CAGGACGCACACACGGAACTAAAAGTTTGAGTTTTTATTGAAAGAAGTGTGCTGGGTGATGAGTGATGAAGACCGGAGGTTCAGGACTGCAGAAAGTCAGGGATGTAGATGATGGCAGGAGCTGACGGCCCGGAGACAGAGAGTCCACACTTGCTAGGTGCTGCTCGGCTTGCAGGCCTCATAGCACTCAGGTTAGCAGTTCATTGGAGACACCAGGGCACAGAGCTGAGCTTCACCAGGGTGGCTAGTCAGGTTAGCAGAACTTGAGAGACACCAGGGCACAGAGCAGAGCCTTTCCAGGATGGCTAGTCCAGTTAGCAGTTCTCTGGAGACACCAGGACACAGAGCAGAACCTCTCCAGGAACAAACAGTCTTTAGAGTGACTGGCAGGACTAACCTTAACAACAGGAGCAAAACAAAGCTTCCAAGGCAAAACGGGGACTGGCATGGAGAGGTGTGGAATGATGACGGCCCAGTGCTGAACTGAAGGCAGAGGGAGGTTTAAATAGAGTACTTCACAGGTGGAACCAGGGTCTGGCTAATTGACTGATAAATGATTATCAGGTGTGACTGACTGCTGAGGAGGTGAAGTGAAAATTGACAGAAAATAACTGATGACTGAAAACTAACAATAAATAAAGTCAAACCTAACCCAAAAGAGATGAAAAAATGAAAATAACAGAAAAACAAAGCCAAACCAAAACTCAACCATGACAAATTCTAAATTAATCAAACCAGCGTTATGATAGTTCTGCTATACTGCCCCTAGATGTCGCCACATCTGTTTATATTTGTTAATCTCTTCCAAGAGCAAATTAGCCTCTGGTTCAGAAAGGACTATCAAAACACTATCAAGACGGAGGCTTCATATATATGAAACCTTATTTTATCATGATCAAGTGCTTTTTGGTCGTTTTTATGAACATAATATGTTGCTATACGAAGAGTGGGCTTCATTATCTGATTATGAACCTCCCCCCCCACCCCCTACTTCGATGTTGGGGTTCACCTCCTGGCTCTGGGGGCTTGATACTCCTCTGGGGTGCCGGTGTCTGAACCAGGGGAGTAAAGGATGTGTGTGTGAACTGCATTCATTTTGTTGGAAATGGACACAGTGTGAGCGTGTAGGAATGTTCACATGTGGGGCGCTAGAGTGGGAATGTGTGAATGTGACTGTTATGTAGTTTTCTCTTATTCTTTTTGTCAGTTTTGTTTTGGACTACTCTTTTTCCTGGGACAACACATGTCTCCACTTGATGCAGAGCCCATCCCCCCCTCCTGTCCTGTTGTCCTCTGTCGGCTGAGTTTTTATGGAGTTGTCTCTGTGGCTCTCGTCCAAACCCTAAGCTTTAACAGATCACCTGGAAATCATTACTACATCTGGCAGCTACTCCCTGACCTTTGACATCCTCATGTGAGCCTTGCCTGTCCACCCTCTAACGCTCCAGCCATCTGGTCCCATGCAGTCAATCCACTGAAACCCAAGTTCTGTCCAAGTTAAAGAAACACTTCCAGATCCAGCCTCCATCTCCCACTCATCTTCCACGGAGCTTTTTATTTTTCATCATTCAAGTAAGCTTCTGCACAAGAACTCATGTTACCAACCTACTTACCTGTTGGGTTTCCATTCAGTTACTTTGTAACCGCAGTTTGACAGATGCCCAACATTTGTTTGCTTCTCCAACCTAAACATGGCCATATAAATCCTCTCCAATGGCAGTAAAGTAGTCAGACACCCGATGAGAAAGAAGTTCTGCCCCATCGTTGTCGAGACAAAGCATGGACACCCTCCAAGACGGGGCTGAGAGACCAACTTGATGTCATTGGCTGTTGGAGTAAGACAAATCGTCTTGGTTTTCTTGATGTGTTTAACAGCCTTTAGGCTTCATCCAAATACATCTAATTATAACTCCTAGCTCCTGTTCCTTAGGGTGAGCAGTAAGAACACTATCATTGGTAGGAACAGAGCTTCCATCATTACATAACGTAAACGCACATGGACAAATCCGGGGATACTGGATCTGTTTGTTTTTGTAAACGCTATATAAGTTCAGTCCATTTACCATTTAAAGTGCCTTGAAATGTTTGTTCAATTATTGCTGTTGAAAGTGAGTTGAATTTATGTTTGATTCTGAATAAACAATCTAGGGCATCAGTACTTTAATTAGACTAACATGTGTTTTTCCTCTTTTTATTTTCTCCGCTCTTCTTTCCTTAATTTCAATACAGTTATTGCACAGTTTTATATAAAACATAAATAACATTTAAGTATAATTTTATTTTACATGACTTGACAAAAGACAAAGGCATGTCAAAAGTACAGTTTAAGGTAAAATCGCTGCAAGCTGTTTCTGCTGTGGATATTTGATAATTGAGGAACAAAATGCAGCAGATACATTCCTTTAAAGCATTTTGTTACAGCAGCAGAGATGATGAAATGAAGTACTAATTTTTACGTCCTTTTGTCTTCTTTTTACAGAAGATCTAAACAGAAACGTTCCTCCTTCAGTGGAGCTTTTTACAAATTTCTGAGAAGTTTACATAAGACACCTCGCTAAAAGCAGAACATTGTTAAGTACACACATTGTACTCTTTTGTAACACATTAAAAACCACAGTCCACGGTTCAAAATGAGCCAAAACAAATGGTGCAAAACAAATTTCAACATCTGTATGTCACATAAATCATCAATATTTTCTTTTTTCTATTTTTCCCTTAAATGTATATAGCTCAACTCAACTCAAACTTTATTTATAAAGCACATTTAAAACAAAGTGTTGTACAGATATCACAGTTGCAGGAAATAAGGTAAAAACTAAAAAGCTAAAATACATAAACACAAAGTAATAAAATACAATGAAAATGAAATAAAAAAAATTAAAAATGTAAGTAAATATTTTGCCAGATATCCACTTAGACTTGATTAAAAGCCAGGGAGAAGAAGTGTGTTTTTATGGAGGATTTAAAAACCTCAAAAGATCCTGCAGATCAAATGTGCCATGGCAGGTTATTCCAGAGCCTCGGTGCCACTGCCACAAAGGCACGGTCACCTCTGGTTTTGAGCCTGATTTTAGGCGTGGCCAGTAGCAGCTGATTAGAGGATCTCGGTGTTCTGGCAGGGGCATGACTTTGGAGGAGTTCAGTCAGATACTGGGGGGCTAGGCCATTAAGAGCTTTAAAAACAAACAAAAAAAAATTAAAATCTATTCTAAAAGCCCCAGAAGCCATTGCAGCGAAGCTAGGACGGGTGATATGTGGTCACGTTTACGTGTGTCAGTAAGGAGACGGGCAGCTGCATTTTGTACCAGCTGCAGGCGGTGCAAAAGTGAGTGGTCCAGGCCAACATATTGTATTAATAAAAGCATGGATTACAGTCTCCAGATCTCTGCGTGGCAGGTACCCTTTTATTTTTGATAAAATTCTTAACTGGTAAAAGCTGTTTTTTACGACCGAGCTAACCTGGCGATCGAATTCCAACCTGTCATAAAGTATTACACCGAGATTTTTTACTGATGACCGAATGTTAGGTGTAAGGGGGCCGAGAAAGCCAGCAGGAAAGTCTACTGGACTACAACCAAATATTATGATGTCGGTCTTGCTTTTATTCAGGTTCAGAAAGTTTGAGGTCATTCAAGTCAAACAATGACTGTGCGGCGTTGTTGGATTTTCACGTTAAAGGAAAATAGATCTGGACATCATCAGCATAACAATGAAACGAAAGATTAGGCTTCTTAAAAATTGACCCTAATGGTAACATAAACAGAAGAAATAGCCACATTATATGCTCATAAAGAAGTCCAAAAACCATTTCATCATGATAAAATAAGAGCCTCATATCAGATCATCACAGAGAAAGAAAATTCCTGGTCATAAACGGAAATAGGGATAAAGTAACTGTCATGGTTTTGTTTTGGTCTAGCTTTTTTCCCGTTATTTTTCAGTTCCTCCTCCTCTCAGCTCACCCTCCACTCCCTCAGCAATCAGTCACAGCTGTTAGGCTCTAATTAGTCAGAACTCACTCCACCTGCCAGCCTCCCTACAAAAGCCTGCCTCAGTCTTCTCCTCCCTGCCGGTTCGTCATCAGTCTCCACTCACTCCTCGTCTGTCTGCCTAGTTTGTTCCCTGTTTTAGCTGCTGGATTTACCTGCCACCTCTCTGCTTCAAGTAAGGCTTCCGCTAGCTGCTGGGTTTCTTGCCACTCCTGTGCTCTAAGTTTGCTCTCTGCTTTGTTGCCTGGATCTCCTGCTGCCCCTGTACTCCAGCGGCCCTGCTCTCCCTAGAACTGTGTCGTTCTGCTTCTTTGGATAACTGCAGCCCAACATCTCCATGAACTCTCTCCGGTCCGTCAGCTCCTGCTTCCATCTACACTCCAGTTCCAGTCCACTACAGCCTCTCAGGTTTTTTCATCCACTACTCATTCTCTATTCAATAAACTTTCAGAAAATCAACTCTGTGTGCGTGGTGAGTATACTGGGTTCATCCAAAGACAAATCCCTGACAGTATCAAGATAAAAACCAATCAATCAATTGACCAATTTATAATGTTCTTCTTTTAAACGGTACCAGAAAATAAGAGCACATTATTCCAGTTTTAGCAGTAATATATTGGCTACTGCTTCACATTCGGATTGATTTTAAAGTTCTTTTTTTTTTATGTCTTCACACCCTTGCTTTTCAGTATGTGTCAGACCTGCTTCATCTGCTCACTCCCTCTCGTTATTAGTCATCTGAAAAACAAAGAGAGCAAAGAGCTAACAGCACGTTCTCTGTTGTTGCACAGAACTCTGGATTCAAGTAGCTTTATAGATCGGGCAGGCCATTTCATGTTCTGTGATGAAAACAACATTTTTATTTGTGGATCTGAATTTTATTTGACATTTTGCTGGCTTCACCTTTTATTTCTGTGTAAATGACTGGTTTTGAGATTGTATAAAAACATTGGGTAAAGAATATCATCCGTTTTTAAAAAAGAGGAAATATGGTTGCAAGCAGAAGTTCTTCAAAAACAGCTCAACAACATAACACAATCTTTTTTTCCCTGACTTTAACAAGAACATTTTATTGTAGTTAATTTTAAAAGGCACAATCTTAATTATCAGATTCACGTTCAGGAAATCAAAACTGTAAATTATCATTAATCAATAGGTTTGTCTATAACTTCATTGGTGAATCAGGCTGAGTTTCATCAAGCCTATATGGTCTGACATTTTCCCCTCAGCTGCAACACTTGAAGCAAACGGGGGTTCACGCTGCATCTTTACACATGATCCAGCTGCTGATGTTTTCCTCTTTTCTGCTCCATGTACTTCTAGACTGTAACAGTTTATAACCTTTTTTGTCACATTTCACAGTGGCAGGTTTGTCATTTCAGTCTCCGCCCTGCTCAGACATTATGTCTCGTTTATTGCGCAGGGCACTCTACTGCTTAATTATGCAAGCCAAAGGCTCAAGTTCGAAGTTGCTGTCCAAGCATGTTTTTTTGGTGATGTCTGGTATCAGCTTTATTTAAACTTAATGATACCAGTTTAAGGCAGTAAGGTGGGCAGATTTTTATCCCTCGGTGATGCGCTGCGGGTGAGGAATAAACAGAGGGAGAAATGCATAAATAAATGCTATAAAAGTCTGTTTTAGAGGGAAGAGAAGGAATGATGGGTCTGAGCTAAAGCCCCTGATGTTAAAAGTCCCTTAAAATGACCATTAAAAGTGCACACCTACATTACATGTAACGTAATTCAAGGATAAGCCGATGCATCAACCCACCTCTGCACCACTGCTCTTGTGTGCCGTTAAAGAAAATAGAATGAAACACAGCTACTAATTCTCCTATTGATTTAAGTGAGACATTTTGCTACCGGTGGAAGGACTTTAACTTAGTGTAAAGAGAAAAAAGCATTGAAGCACAGAAACACGCACATGTAGTTTATAAAGCAGAATTAATAAAAACAAAACTTAAAAACAGACTAATTGGCGTTTTAGACTGCATCTGGTTAGCAGAACTGTTTTCTGATCCAGCGTGAAGCCACGCTGCTCTCCACCCTTGACTCCTGCGTATGCAGTACCGGATATTACTAGCTTACTTCACCACTGGTTGCTCTTCGTGCTGCTCTGTTAACACCAACTGCAGCAGGAATTACTGATGGCTACAAGCTTCGAACAAAAGGCAAGGCAAGGATAGGCAAGGCAAATTTATTTATATAGCACAATTCAGTACAGAGACAATGCAAAGTGCTTTACATGATTAAAATATAGGAATAAAAGCAAGTAGGGATAGAGTGTAGAAACAAAAAAGTAACTTTAAAATAGTTTAACTTGAACATTGAACATTTTAAAACAGTTTAACTTGAACATTCAAAGGCAATTTTAAACAAATGTGTTTTTAATCTTGATATAAAGGAACTCAGGCTTTCAGCACTTTTACAGTTTTCTGGAAGTTTGTTCCAGATACTTGGAGCGTAGGAACTAAATGCTGCTTCTCCGTGTTTGGTTCGTGTTCTGGGTATGCAGAGAAGGCTGGAGCCAGAAGACCTGAGTGGTGTGGAGGGTTGATACACTGATAACAAGTCTGTGATGTATTTAGGTGCTAAGCCATTTAGGGATTTATAGACTAACAGAAGTATTTTAAAGTCTATTCTCTGAGATACAGGGAGCCAGTGTAATGACTTTAGAACTGGGGTTATGTGCTCTACACATAGCATTTCTCAGCCGAAACAGCTGAGAAATGCTATGTGTGTGCGTGTGCGTGTGAAGTCTGGGAAATGTGTGTCACATGGTCATACCGTGAGAGTTTAGAACCCTGTGCTTATTCAAAACTATTAAGTGGTAGCAAGAGAAGCAATGTGATGCAATAATGGGGCTTTCAAAGCATTTCCATCACATGACTTGGTTAATGTCGTTTACAGTGAGTGTTGATAAAGTGTTTTTGGACATATACATAGGTTGAGTTTCTTTGGACTAGTTAGCCAATTATAGCTTTTGTGGCTCTTGAAATGACAAACAGAGGCTACAAATAACGCTCAGAAACATGGAATTTCAGAATTTGATGAACTTTCATGAACTTCTCATGGGCAAGGTATGTCAAATTTATTTGTATAGCATATTTCAGTACAAGGACAACGCCAAGTGCTTTACATCAGGGGTCACTAATTAAAAATCAGCGCGGTCCAAATAAAGAAAATCAACAGTAAAGGTCCGGAGACATTTTTAATTAAAATCCGTTACTTTGAAAAGCATTTAACACTGAAATAGAATGCAGGTGTCTATGCATCCACCTTCTACATTAACTTTTTTAATTACAAAATAACATAAAAGTAGAAAGTCTATTTTAAAATCTAAAGTGCTTTTTGAAATGGAGTACAACAACCTTCCAGTTTGGTATCTAGGCAATTTCCTGACTTTAACATCTTTTATAAAACACCTGAGCTGGTCGTTTGTTTTTCCTTTTTTTTTTTACGGCTTAATGAGAGAAGTGGGCTTTGGGCTTCCCTGCAAGGGTTTTAAACCTGGGCTTGAATGGTGAAAAGGAGAGCACTCATTAGCACATTGCTGAGGAGTGAATGTATGGACCATAATTCTGCAGCACCGATCATACTGTGCCTTTAAATCTGCTATTTTCTCCGTACGTATGGGTGAAACAAGCAGATATGTTTGGGAAAATGAGCTGTGTTTCACTACGTAGTGCCGCTGAATATTGCTGCTTTTGATGAGAGCGACTGTCTCGGAACAAATGAGACAGACAAGTTTTTGCCCCCACACGGCAAGAAAAACAGGTACACATCAGTCCATTCTTCCTTAAAAGACCTGTTTTCTGTGTCTACTTTCCTAATTTTGAGCACGCCATTTCACTTTCCTTTCACCAGTTCACCGCCCTTTTTCCAGCAGTCCACTCTTTCTCTGCTCTTTTTTTCTCTTTGTCTTCTCCTTATCTCCCAACGCCCGGCTTGCCACAGGTTTGCCTGCTGTCTGTGTGTAAAAAATGCTTGAAGCAGCAACCCTGACTGACACGGCTCATTGGCTAATTTTCATCACGTTGCAGCCTGTTGCCTGACACTCTGGAGGGGTTTACCATAATAACAGGAGAAGCGACGCAAGTCAAATTAGACACCGTCGTCGGAACACATGCAGTAATTTATTAATGTTTTAAATCAGGTTGGGTCCGGATTAGCCAGCAGGTGGGTCCGGATCCGGACCCTGGTCCGCTAATCCGTGACCTCTGCTTTACATGATTAAAACATAGGAAAATGGAAACATAGTAAAAGCAAGAAAAAACAGCTGGAATAAAATTGAGGAAAATTTAAACAGAATAAAACATAGGAAAATTCAAACTAAAAGAAAATATTATAAATATTATTGATTTTGGAAAGAGATAAGATAAGATAAGATAAAACTTTACTGCTTCCTCCCAAAACAAAACCGTTAAATGGCCTCTGTAAATTCTCACATTTAAATTTGTGATGTGCGTGAATGGTTATTTGTCTCTGTGTTGCCCTGTAATAGACAGGCGACCTGTCCAGGGTGCACCCCATCTCACCCATTAGCCCCATTTACACTACTTTTTGTTATAACATAACAAAATATAGCATTCAGGAAGTTATGCTCGGTTATAATTGTGATATTTCTTTGTTTGCAGAGAGTAAAGCGAAGAAGGCAACCTTTGGTGAATTTACTTGATAGAATCGGCTTTTGGGAAGTAGATAAGACAAATGAACGTCTAATCAGGGCTTACAGACGCAGGAAACAATGACGGACTTTGAGGTTCATAATACTGCTAAGCAGAATCATCACTGGAAGTCATGTGTCACGGTAGGGAAGCTAGTATTTTTATGAATGTCAGCTGACTGTAAGGAGATGACGCGGTCTGCTCATGTGCTCTTTCTTGTCAGAGAACCATGCCACTGAAAAACTGGGCCGAGCTCCCCTATCGAACTGGTCTAGACCCAGTGGCCCAGTTGTGTCTGGCACGGTTCAGTTCAGTTTGCGTTCCATTTACACTCGATAGTTATCTCAGTTACTGAACTCGGACCGTTCTCGGCACGGTTAAAAATGGGTAGTGTAAATTGGGTAATTGACAACTGGAGATAGGCACCGGCACAGCTCTTGACCCCAATAGCGATAAGAGTGTTAGAAGATGGATGGTTACTTTATACTCTTTCTTTGTTTTAAGATTCAAAGGATGAGTCCTGCTCTGTCTGTGAAAATGGGGACCTGTTCTATTCTTGTACTACTAATCTTTGGGTAAGACAAAAAAATTTTAATAGTTTAATGTTATGAATTGGCCCTGCGACAGACTGGCGACCTGTCCAGGGTGTACCCCGCCTCTCGCCCATTGACAGCTGGAGATAGGCACCAGCACCCTTCATGATCCTATTAGCGATAAGTGTGTTAGAAAATGGATGGATGTATGGATGGATGTTATCAATTGTAAGTTAACATTTTAACTACAATACCTGCCAATATTATATTCTCTATGAATTTCTTCACATCAAAGGTTTTACAATGATAGACATGACATGTATATCCCCATGTTGTAGATACATTGTGATGGATGAAATGCGACATGACTGCTCAGACAGAGGATGCCTTGAAAAATATCTGATATGTATCTGAATTAGTACCACATGAAGTGGCACCTATCAGATTTTTTTTGGGGTGAAAAGAATTGGGTTGTTCACACTGCCATGAAAAAGATTAGATTTGGGTTATGTTTCCCTGCCAAAGTGTCTTCAGTCAGAGGCTTCTCCAGAGCCACTATAAGAAAGAGATCCTATAAGACAGGAGATCCTTCCTGCCTGCAGCCATTAGTATTTACAGCGACCTGTCGAAGAAACCCAAATAACAAGAGTTATACCAGCATTTATTTTTCCTTAGGGATTAGTAAAGTATTTTGGAATTGAATTATATAAAAAAATTCCATTGACAATGGCTAGACTTTGTTTCTGTTTAATATAACATTTGTTTATTGTAACAAACCGAACCAGAAGACACAGAATTCCACCAGACAAGACAGATGCGGTTTTAAGACAGTTTATTGGAGGTTAAACTGGTGCAGGTTGTAGGGATCGGCAGCGTCAGGGACAGGAACCACTGGAAGTGGAGATGACAGGTTAGTAAGCAGATACTTTGTGGGGTGTAACAGTCACTGAATCTATGGTCACTGACCTTCTCACGATCCAGGATCAGGATGGGGAAGGTGAGTGCTGGTTCCAGATTGTGGGGAACCATTCTGATGATATCCTAAAGCGATCAGGAGTCCAGTCGGGAAAACTCTACGGGAGTCTCTCCAGAGGCTGGTTAGAGTGCAGTAGTAGGAAGACAGGTCAGTAGTGTGTCAGAACCGTGATGACAGAGGCAGGCAGGATGATTAAGGGGATAAACCAGAGTTCGTAGTCTGAGAGCAAGTGCCTGGTCAGAGCCAATTGATCTGAGATCCAGGTGAAAATCCGAAGCAGAATCCAAAGGCAGGGTCAGGGCACAGAAACAGGTCAGGTAATCCAGCAGGCAATCAGGTTCTACAGGGATGAAGCAGGCTCAGATGATCAGCAGGCAGAACAGGATTCAGAAAAACGCTGGATTAAATTTACCGAAGGATAGTGATAATCTGGCACTAGTGACTGGTCTGAGGGCTGGTGATATAGTGAGAGGTTCAGGTGGATATGATTAGAGATGATTAGAGCAGGGCAGAGCTGCACAGGTGTGTCAGCTGGAGAATTAGACCAGCACTAGTGTCAAGATTATGATTTTTAATTGAAGAAAACCGACATGTGCCTATTTTTTTTACTCCAGGGATGAGCTACTAGCCCTGGCTAACAATCCATCCTCTGTAGCTGCAGCTAGGCTACGGAGATCAGAAGGACAACATGGGGCAGATGGGTGAGGAGGAGCCATAATGCCTACAGAGAAGAAGATATGGACCTGCATTTCTTTCTATCATTATGGAAAATGTTTGGTCTCTAACAGACAGTGCAGGAATTGGATGCTCTAACAAAACACCATAGGCTGAGGAGAGAAGCTACTCTTTTAAAGCAAACTAAGACCTTGCTAGTGCACTCCAATGTAAACATTAATGACTTCGATCTGATCAGAGCCGACAGGATAAGAGACAGAAGTAAGAAGAGAGGAGGGGGTGTGGCCATGTTAATTAATAACTGCTGGTGTAGCTCAGAACATGTTATAGTTAAAGAGAGACAAAGGACATTGATTGTATCCAATCAATCCCTCTCCCAGTATTGAGTTGGCAAATCTCTTTTTTTTTCCTCCCTCACTCCACGGTTGACTGGCCACACCAATGTTCAATCAGTGACTAGCAGTCTGATCACGTAAGAACTCCACTACTGCTGTAATATTTTTTGACTAGGTTAGAGAAAACCCAGCTAGGTAGGGAAAAAGATGCAGTCATCAAACTCTCAAAGCATGTAATGGGGAGTACTGCACGACAAAGTGGGGTCCTGTGGAAAAGTTTCAAAATTTTACTCCAATAGGTGTCCTGAAAACGATGTGGGCTATATTGATAACTGGGAAACTTTTGATGTAAAATCGGGTCTGATCCGGAAAGACGACATCTATCCAACTTTGGATGGAGCAGCTCTTCTTTGTAGGAATCCGGACATATTTAGTAGCTCTCGAACATGCTAACAACCCAAGGTTCAAACTGTCAGGGTTTTGTTTTAACTTGGTTTTTGTTTACTATTTGTTTTCAGTTTTTCCTCCTTGTAAGGGTTTTAATTATGATTTCACTTTATTTTCTGTTAGTTTTCAGCTCCTCCTTCCCCTCACTTAGCTTTCCCTTCACTCCCTCTGCAGTCAGTCACACATGTTAGTCATTAATCAGTCAGACTCGTTTCACCTGCCAGCTTCCCTACTTAAGCCTCCCTCTGTTGTCACTCCTCTGCCGGTTCGTCTTCATGCAACACCTACTCCTTGCCTGTCTACCTGAATGTTCCCTGCTTGCTACTGGAATCCTGCCACCTCTGCTTCTCTTATACCTCAGCTTGCCATTGATTATTCCAGTCTCATTGGTGCAACTATCCTGTTAAGACTCTTATCTGCAAGTACTCACCCACCAAGCTATTTTATCCTGTAGTGACTCTGACCAGCAAGGTTCCCTCACTGCCGTGCTGTGGCTTCTACTGCCGTGCATTGGTTCCCCCCCCGCCGTGCTGTGGACCCTGCTGCTGTTCTCTGGGCTCCAAAAACTCTCTCTCCAGGCCGTCAGCTCCTGCTCTCATCTGCACCCCTGTTCCCTTGCAGTCCTGCCTCTCTGGTTTCATCATCCACCATCCCATCTACCATTCAATAAAAACTCTCAATTTTAGTCCCATGTGTGGTTCTGGGTTAATCAAAGACAAATCGTGACACAGACCAGGAAGCAGTTGGGTTGTATTAATTTTTATGAGACTTTTATGATTTGCTCCTTTTAGATCAGTTTTAATCTGTTTAGTTTTGACCATGGGAAAGACACTGTCTCAAAAGGGTAATGGTGTCAGGATCGGTGGTTTGTTTTGTTTCTTTTTTTTTCTTTTTTTTTGTTGTTTTGGAAGCCTGCCGCTTCCCACTTCCTCCACCAGATGCCGCCTAGGAGCAGAGCCCCTGGAGAAGCGTGTGGTGGAACCCGGGGACACACCTGTGGTGCATTTGCTGACTGAGGCTGGGGATATTTAAGAAGCGGCGAGCTGACACTTCATTGCCTGAGTGTTTGTTTACCTTGGTAACTATCGTTTCAGAGTAAGGGCCTCTGCACATCTTCCCGAGATAATCGCCTCCTGTGTTTGTCCCTTCTCGTCAGGTCTACCTGGATTCCTCTGGAGTTTTCTCGAGAGAAAAGTTTTGTGGATCGTTTGTTTCGGATCACGACCAGCCGCCAGCTCGCTCCCCATTCAGCCTGTCTTACCTGTCCGCCCTCCAATGGTTCACTACCTCCCCATGCCGCCCTGGGTCTGCCGCTGCTTCCAAGAGGACCTCCATATGCTCCTATGGCTGAACTGGTTATCCCTTCCTGACTCCTGCTCCGTGCTTTCTCCCCAACCCTGTCCCCTCTGTTCAATAAACTTTATTATTGTTTACATACGCGTCTCCTGATTGTGTTCCTGCATGTGGGTTCGTAAACTGGAACCAATCATGACAAATGGGTGGGTAAGAGTAAAGAAGCTGCAGAGAGGTCTGCTTCCAGGTCTGGACCCTAGCTTGCCAGTATTCACGATAATGTGAAATGTTATAGAGATAAAATGTTTTGTACAAATCTTTTTGGTGGGGTGCCAAAATGTATTGGTGTGTTCATTCAGAACAACTATTCGGTTTTCTCAGGGTTAAATTATGATATTGGAATACAAAATTCTCAGAAATTTTGCACAGTTTTCAGAGGTGCGAATAAACTGTAAGTGTTCCTCACAGCTTTGATTCTTAACACACTTATTTCAGTTTGTTTCTTTCTTTGTTGTTTTCTTGACTGTGATTTGAATTTGATTTCAAAGAGCACAAACAAGCAGTTTAGTACAATTCCGTTTTATTTATATAGCGCCAATTCATGAAGCATGTCATCTCAAGGCACTTTACAAAGTCAAATTTAATCAGATTATACAGATTGGGTCAGATTATACAGTTTGGTCAAAAAAATCCTATATAGGGGAACCCAGTTGATTGCAGTCCGGACAAGCAGCATTCACTCCTGAAGAAGCGTAGAGCCACAGGGAGAGTCATCTGCACTGTCCATGGCTTTTCCAGCAATCCCTCATACTGAGCAAGCATGAAGCAACACGGAAAGAAAAACCACCCATTAACGGGAAGAAAAAACCTCCAGCAGAACCATGCTCAGTATAAACGGTCATCTGCCTCGAAAGAAGACAGAGCAGAGACACAACAAGAGAGACAAACAAGCACAGAAGCACACATTGATGTAGTAAACTGTTCTATATTAGATGGTAATAGTGGATGGTCTGTCTTCCCTGGATGTTGTCACAGCTAACAGAACACCAGACCAGGTGTACCTACTATGAAGAAGAAAAAGAGTGAGAACAAAAAGTTAAAAGCTGAAATGACGACAAGCAATGCAAAACTGGAGAACAGTAGAACTCAGTAGAGTGAGAAAATAGGCCCTGATGTCCTCCAGTAGCCTAAGCCTAAAGACTGTGGGAGCCGTCATACCACGACAGAATTTACAGTCTACACTTCATCTCCGGTAAATACAACTTAATTTTGCACTGGTCATTGTTCTACTTAAATAATCATATAAAAAAATAGGATATATACTTAAGTCAAGACACAGACAGGGAGACTTTGGTGAAGCTGCTGCAGTCAGCAAGCGGGGGAGAGAATAAAAAGTATCGATCTTGTTAAACAAGTATTGTTCAATATCAATACCAGCGTTAGTATCGATAGTATCGATTCTAGGATCGATCCGCCCTTCTCTATTTTTAAGTAAAGAAATGATAACAGCTACTTTAAAACCCTTTAATTTAGATGAAGCTAAAATTTTAGATAGCTCAGAAAGCTCTACTGCTTCTAAACAGTTCAAACACTACACAGGTTCTAAAGATTCCTCCAATGCTGCCTCACTTACTGAGGACAAAGTAATCATGTTTGGGAAAGTGAAAAGAAAGCAAAGCAGCAGATGGAGCCAAGTCTTGCAGGGAATCAGTGAAGTTGGATCAGTAAACACAAGTCTGCCATCTGTTAAATAGACTGGTAAATGGACTGAACTTATAAAGCGCTTTTTCCAGTCATGCTGACCACTCAAAGCACTGTACACTAGAGCCACATTCACCCAATCGCTCTCACTAATGCACACATTTATACAACGATAAGTTAGTCAACTTGGGGTTAAGTGCCTTTCCCAGGGGTACATCGACATGTGACAAGGGGAAGCTGGAATCGGACCTACAACCTTGCGGTTGCAAAAAGACTGCTGAACCCATCAAGCCACAGTTGCCCACATCTTTCTGTGAAAAAACTTTAAGCTGAAAAGTGGAAGTTAAATTGGAGTGGGCAAATTTCAGAGAAGTCTATGTGCAAATATCCTGTTGTGAGACGCTGCATGCAAATTGATGACCTGGTTGAAACAGCTCTCTGGCCCTTTTTCATCAGGCCATCAAACAAGCATAGGCAAGTAATCTGTGAGTTCTCCGGGTTTCAGACATTTTCTCTCCACGTTGTTGTGAGTTTTTATGCAAGGCAGTGACGAGAAGCAGCCTACAGATTAAAGAATTAATCTCAGGAGATGAAGTGGGGAAAGCAATTCAACCTGAGCAGTGAGTTTAGGCCAATCTGTCACTCCTCCAAGCAGATAAAGAGTGAGTGATGGTGCATGCAAGAAGTTAGTTTAAGTACAATTTGATAAACGAATAAAAAACTAAAATCTAAATTGAGCCCACATGGGTCAGTACTAAAAATAACGGGTTAAAAACCCTGTGTGTGCACAAGGAGGTCGTGGAGTCCTCCAAAACTTACAGAGAAACAAGACTGCCCTCTTGTGTTCAGATCTGTGGTATGCCTAAAATCACTAAACACACACACACACACACACACACAACATATATTATACATACATATATATATATATATATATATATATATATATATATATATATATATATACATATATATATCTTTATCGATAGATAGATAGATAGATAGATAGATTGTGTTTTCACAAAGACAGCATGGAGGAAGATATGCAGCATAAACGACACTACAGCTAATTTTATGTTGGGTTTTATGAGACCTTGGATATCTTTCAGATATCTTTATTTCTGCATTGCATTGCTAAACAGATTCCACTGAACACCTTAAGATGCTGACAATCACATCAAGTCCAGCAGATAGCAGTATTGTGCACCTCTTTTTGCTTCTATGACAGTTGTACTGCCCTCATGCACAAACCCAGCAGGTGCACAAGTGATCAAAGAGAGAGACAGAATTTTCTTTTCGGTTTTAGTTGTTATTTTAATTAAAAAATAACTTTAGCTCCTGAGAAGACCCATCCTCCAAACTTTAAAAGCAACAGCCTATTGTACAGTCACAATCAATATGTGGCAGCCCAGAGGGGCAAATAAACCCCTCTGTGCTGTAACTCTTGTAATTAGGAAAATTACAGTTCACTTCTCCAGTTCTGTTTATTGTTCTCTAGATGAGAGACACTCTGCTGGAGTAATCCACACGCACACAGTTTGGATTCTTGACTTAAAAACTGCAACAGCAGAATTTCAAAAACTCTTTATTTGAAATGACTGAGTCAAAACCGTGTCAAAACAGAGAGACACTATTTACTGGGTTGAAGTATTTTATTAGTGGAGCTGCATTTTTGTCTTGTATAACAAAAGAAACAAAAAAATGGTTAGGTTTGCACACATTTAGTTTTGTAAATATGCCTGCCTTCTTTGAGATTTTGTTTTTGTTGTGCTTTGTTGAAAATGTACAAAAGGATATGTAAGTGGTACAGATGCAGGTGGATATTTGAATTTAAATATCCTGAACATTTTAATAAATTTGCACCTTCAGCTAAATGTAACAGTTCCTATATCATGGAACACTTAACAAATTACTAAATCACAATATTATCAAAACATGTGCCAATTTAAGCTTAAGAAGCAAGCATACTTCTGAGGACTGTACTACAGAGTACATTAGCTTTGTCCTCCTACCAAAGGGAGAGTGGTGTTGGCAGTGCTGATAAAATTAACAACTAGAATCTACGTTTTTTGCCTGATGTTAATTAGCCCTTAATTTGTTCCCTGAATGATTTATCGATGCATGTAACATATTATTGTAAGATATTTATCCAGTACAAATACTGCATCATCTTCCTGCTTATAAGGTTTTTCAGACATTCTCAATGAACTACAGATTCAGCCCCCCCAGAAAGAGCTTAGTGACGATTCTTCTGACATTTACATATAAACTATAATTTAAAACTGGAGTGAAGAAATTCTTTTTCCTTTTCCTATAAATGTCTTCTTAATTCTAGAACTATGTATGTACTAAGTTTGTGTATTAAGCAATTATCTGCTTGGTTTGGAGAAATGTTAAATAGTAATGATGTTTGTAATAAACTTTGACCTAAAAACAACAAATAGTCCCCCAGATGTTCCCTTTTTTTCTTTATATCATATCATCATCAAGAAGACAACCATTTACATGTAAATGGTTGTCTTCTTGATGATGTCACAACTGTACAGTTACTTCATCGACCAAAAGACACACAATCTAACCAGATACAGATAAATATTGTAGCTTAGCCTTTTTTTGCAATAGATGGCTATCTAATGGACATATAACGGTCTTGACTTGAGTTGTTTTATTCTGTCACCCCAGGCTCAGACAGGTCTCAACGATGAGGGTGGTGCCATCAAAGCATCCCATCATGGTCCAGGTAGAATAGAGGAGAAAATAAATGACATAAATAGGAGGGTGAACCTACTTCCAAAAAAAGCAGTATCATCCAAACCTTCAAGTCTGTGATCATGAAGCTACATCAGTCGAGTGGTCCTAACGGCTGTTTGTGTAATTCCCTAAGAAAGCTTTCTGCTGCCAGAAGCATTGTGAAATAAGAGCTGACAAGAAGGACTAGTACCTTAGCAACGGTTTGATGCTGTGGTAAAAGTCCATACAACCTGGATCCAAGCGTGTTCATCCGTATCCAGAATCATAAGCCTGCCTCCACTTCAACAAACATCGGTGTAAAATGTTACAAAATGTTTCACTTTTTATCATTTTTAAAGCCATAGTCTTTAACGTATTTATCATGATCCTTGGGTGTTTTAATTTTTCTTTGTGAATGTATTTAGACTAATTAAGTTTCCTGGATTGTATTTTTTTTGGTTATTCCTTAAGCTTTTATTTTCATTTCTGTAAAGTAGTTACTGAGTTCTGTTCTTAGTTCATTGTATTTCATTTCCTTATTATGTTCTGTTAGGTCTCTTCCTATGTTCCCTCCCTGTTCTGCATAATCTATTGTCCCCCTCCCCCTCAGTTCTCTACCTTCATTGTTCTCAGCTGTCACCCATAATCATCTGATTACTTAGTGTTGTGCAATTATACACTGTTTATAGTTATTTAATGTTTATTAAATAACCCTCTGTCTGTTAAGTATTGTCTGGTGATGATCAACTCTTAAGCTGACATCAAGACAATGGTTGAAAGGGATGAATTTGAGCACTAGCGATCTTTTAACAGCAAAACCTGCACACACATAGAATAAAGGAGTGACAACTTCTTTTCAAGTCCAAGAATTTAATAACAGAAATAAAATGAACATCCAGAGAACATCACTATGTAATGCTGTTTATCTGAATTAACACAATATTTCGATTAACAAATCCTCTCTACTAGGCTAGTGAAACTTAACTAAACTACTAAGCAAAATGAAGATAAAAAGAAGCTAAGCTAAGGAACTATTTACATGAAAAAAAAACGACAAAAGAACAAAAGACAAAACAGAAGTGGTTGATCCTCATCAGAATACTTCAGTGAATCCTGGTTCACTGCAGATCTGATTCCAAAAGCCTGGAATGGAGTTAAAAAAAACATTTTGCATGTGTTTTAACCCATTCACAATGCAAAGCCCAAGTTAAACAAAATATTATTTGATGAAATAATATTTTGAAGACCGCTTTGTCCTGTAAAATAATTTAAACCCTTACGACCGAGTTTGTTAATGCGATTCTACCTCCGGGCGTCTGGGGTCGCTGTAGCAAGTCGGTGGCTAAGAGATTACAACATAAAGTTATCAAAATTGCCTTTACCAACATTAATATTCAATAGTAATGCAGGGATAAGGGTCATAGTACCATCGAAAAAGCAGAACAGTTAGGCTTTATGCTTTAAACGAACTCCTTTTGAAATGTCTGAAACCGGGCTAATAGCATGTTGACTAGTGGACGCTCGGCGCTAACAAATGAAAGCTTTTGCTTTATTTTTAGTCATAATGAGTGGCTGGATAACGTAAACATTAATGTCCCATCAATGTATGGAACCCTTGTGGAGGTAACCTTTCTGTTAAAACCCTAAAACACACTCGACAGTGACATGGTACCAAATGCTTTTTGTTCAAACCACCAGGTGTACAACGGTTTACAAGACATTTCCCAATAAACCATTTACTTCACCCTCAGCTCGCTGCCCAAACCTGTCCTTTGTCTCGTGTCAGTTCTGTTCAGTTTGGCCATTCATGGAAAGTGCGTTGAAGGAGGAAGTTGTTGGCTAACGTTAGCGCTTGGCTCTGCAGCACCACATGGTCGGGGTCGGAGGCCTGATGTCCTGGAGACAGTCTTTGACTCCGTTGCAGTCCGACTTAAGCCGATTTCTCCTCAGAATTCCACAGCTTTCCGCTCCAGCGGGGTTCACTGAGAAAAAATACACAGAGCTGTTTCGCATGCAGGATCTTTGCTCCTGCTACTGTTGATGATGTTAAGACAGCAAACTTAGCTCTGTATTTGCCCGGACATGTTGTTTGTCCGGATTCAGTCAGGTCCTCTGCTGAAGCAGGCAGTCGAGTCTAGCACACCCTGGATCAAGCATGGCTGGTCCAGGCAATCTCCCTCAGCTGCTGGCTTGTGTGTCGGTAAGGGCCAACCAGGCCCTCATATTTTGGCCTTCTTTGTCTGCTCTGAGGGAGAGCTGCTGTACAGTGTTGAAGTCTGCAGAAGAGAGCTGAAGAAGAGAGAGGGGCTCTGTGTCAGTGGAAGAAAGGTTTTATAGCAAGCAGGGGGACCCCTGGTGAGAAAAAGGGCCGTCCAAGCCTTGAGGGTCTCATGTTGCAGCCAGAGTGGAATTTCTTTGTTAAACTCTTCCACTCTCAAAATTCAATCTGAGATCAATTATTCATCATGGCGTTATCATAGCATAACACTTAGACCAGCTCTAGTTTATACCCTGTGCCCCGCCTTCTGGTTCCATGTAAATTCATATGTAAAATGTCATTAAAATCCTGCACTCACCATGAGGCTTCTGAGTTTCAGTCTGTGCTTCGTTCCAGCTCCCACCTCCCATATCATGTCAGAATTTTATAGAAATGTTTTCCTGTAGATCAAACCAACATAGTTCATTACTGTGAGGGGGCAATAGATTATGCTTCTTAAAATATCTAACAAATTAAAATCTGAAAAGTGTGGCTATGTGTACATTCTTCCATCCCCTTTTACTCTGTTACCCTTTAAACAAAGCCACTGCATTTGCCTCGGGAAGTTTCTGCCTTGTGTGGGATTTAATATTAGTATGAACACATTTGTTGTTTTAAGACATTATTTATTGGGGAACGTTAGTAAACACACAGCATCATGAACACAATTTTTATCTCTTTAGCATCCCTCCCACTTTATAAAAGCAGCAATAGAATAGCTTTGGATTTCTAGTGGACCAGAGGGGGAGAACAGGTGTTCCCGCAGAACTTCAGCTTTCTCCAGGATTCAGGTTAGCCAGGAAGAAAAGTTACTGCACACCAAACTGAAGCTGCTGTCTTTAAAAAGAGACTGTTGCTCCAAAGTGACAACACTTGCACGGCTTCCTTCAAACGGGCTCTTTAATAAACGCCTTAAACGCCGTGAAAACTACAGAAATAAAGACAAAGCTTTAGAAATAGATACATTTACAGACAGTCAGGTGACACATACTTTAACAAAGTTACCTCGTGACGGCCTGCCACTTCGGAAGTCTTTAACAGATTAATTATTCGTTGTTCACTCTAAATTAAAATATTAAGTAATTAAAACACCATAACCAATACATTTACAAAATATTACAAACATAAATACAAATACCTTGACAGCTACAGGAAACACGAGACTGCTACTTGTAGCTCTTTTCCAGACTTCTGCTCCTTCTCTTATATGCAAATCTCGCTGCCTTTCTCATATACGCAAATGTCGCGATAACTTTCAACAAATAGTTTGAAAAGAAATAAAATACAATAATTTTACATAAACCTCAAAATGTGAACCAAACAACTTAAAATACATTATCTGAAATAAACATACATTTTTTTCCAAGAAATAAATTATTTCACTGTCACTTACAGAGACAACGTGCAATGAGGAAACCCACTCTTCAACGCTGTCATGAAGGCTTTTCCTCTGTAATTCTTAATGCTTTCTACATACATTAATTAGAGTTCTTAAGTCAAAGTTATAGTTTTCCAGACCAGAATTCTAAGTGCTTTTATCTTAAAAGTAAAAAAAAAAACATCACATCAGCATCAATTTAGGGCAGATTTTTCTACAGTTCTCTGGCTTAGATTTAGTAATATAGTAATAGTAATATCATCTTTATTGTCATTGAAACATACATTACAACGAAAGTTGTTCTCTGCTTTTAACCCATCACCCTTGGGGAGCAGTGGGCTGCCATGTGCGGCCCCCGGGGAGCAATCAGGGGTTAAGGGTCTTGCTCAGGGACCCAGAGTGCAGGCGCTGGGGATCGAACCGGGTACTTGCATCCTTCTCTGAGTGCAAGAGCGCTGCTCTAACCACTAGGCCAACACTTATCAGCTCAGTTCCACTCTCTGTACGTCTGTGAGTAGTGGCAGGTGTCCACAGTTTTTTCCATCAAACACACAAACTCAGAGTCCCTTTGCAACTCAGAAAATATGAGTGAGTCAGAGAGATTCAACCTAAATTCCCACCTAATCACAAAACTCATGTAATTACTGTATATACTGGAGGCACAGACACTGATAAATTGTGCATTTCCACTTTAAAATGTGCACACAGGAAGGTTGCTCCATGAAATAAAACTACCTGCAAGCTTGGGGTTAGTGACTAGATTGGTGCCACTAGTTTCATCGTAGACTTTGAGGGGCCCACGAGGGCGATGGTGGTGGAGTAGGCAGGCTTTGAGTGATTCTCAGTAGTAGCTGGGCTTGCCTGCACTCTTCTCCAGCAGTAATTGCCCTGCCTGGTCAGTCTGAAAGCCACAACAAAGCGAAGACATGTAATGGCTGAGACAGTGCAGAAAAAACAAGGCATCAGGACCTGTGGCAGGTAACCGCTGGGAGCGAGCACAGCAAAGCAGAACTGTGAAGGAAAATTATGTTCATTATCATGCTTTTCATCTGGTGTACATGAAAGCTCAATCTCACGCTGGGGTCGGCACAGGCTGGCCTCAGTCTGTCTGAGTGTTGGATGGCTGCACCTCCAGTGCATCCTGCTGATTGCAGCCTGTGATTAGTCCGAGAGCAGTGACACTGAGAGGGGAGGTGGCGATGGAAGCAGCTCTCACTGCCGACATAATGTTTATGTTCTATCTGGAGTTGTGATGATTTGATCTGTGTGGATGCATATCTTAGGAGTGCCTTACCCTCCATTTGAATGTAGAACTATAAGTTATAAAACACTCATTCACACATTCATGTAGGACCAATAGGTTCCAGAATGGTTCCCCAAAAAACATATGGGTGATGAAATTCATGTCCATATCTTAAACCTAAAATGTAAAAGGCCTGAGGAAAAATCTTGAAATGACACAGATTAGTGTAGGATACAGTGTAAGAGTCAAAACTGAAATTAATGAAGGTTTTGACTTGTTGGCCTTCATGTATTATGTTTTTCTGAATCCAAAAATCCAGTTTGTTCAAAAAGGTTTTACCCATGAAGGGTGCCATCTTTTCTCTGACATAATGATGATGTCATCAGGCAGCGTTCCATTGGGTGAGAAATAGTAATTCAAGAGGCAACACATGAGAGCATTTTCATCGAAGCTGTTGTTTCTTGAACTATTTTACTTTGCGATGCCTCAATGTGCTGATTTTGGTTAGAATTTCCAAACTGAAGCAAACAAAAACTCTTAATAAGTCTTCGTATTTTTCATAGAGAGAGAAGGAGGAGCATTGCATTAGAGAGCTCTTGTCGAGATGCACATACTCTCAACGCTTTTCTGTTAACTAATTTGAGTCATTTTACCAACCACAACTGGTGAAGGTGCTAACAGGGAGTGTTGGGTTTAGTAGAAGGCTAAAATCAAATTCTGTTTGACCTTTTTTCCACACAAACCTTGGAAACAACCCCAGCTAGCTAACAAGAAATGTGCTGATCTGCATCAGAAACAGACAATGTTGTATGCTCTCTTACAGGACTTCAAGAAACCTGCTCTCCACATATCTGAATGTAAGCCTTTACAAAAGAGCCTTAACACAGAGGAACCTTCCAATACTCTGGGAAAATTATCTGCAAATGTCCAGTTTTCATCTACTATAATGGATTAAAACTTAAATTCTTGTGAATTGCTATAAAACATGCAGTGTGTTAGCTAAAAGTTGGTGGCATAACTGCACAAGTGGATTTTTTCGCTTGTCTATTAGAGATTTGGTTCTAATTTAGTAATACAGCTGTTTCCTGGTTAGGGAGGCAGCCCAAAAAACATCTGGATTGAGGCAAACTGCTTAAAAGTTCCTGTTTGCTGCTGTATCTTGCTATGGTTCTTTGTTTAAATTAGGTATCCTGTTGCTAAATGTTAAAGCTAGTTTTATTAGAAATAGTCTGTGTGGAGTTCTAACTGGAACAACTCTCCGTGTGATATAAATGTATGCTTACACTTTGCCAGCTCAAGACACCCACAGAATAGCGAGACAGTCTTTTACTGATGTCACGTGAGGAGGCACCATCCCCTGTGAGGGATGTGCCTTGTTAGGGTTCGGCGTGTAATGGGAGGAGAAGGACGAGGAGGCCGCTGATGAGATAAACACTAGTAAATTCCTTTGTTCTGTTTCTTTTTGCTCCTGGAACTCATGTGGTGGGCAGCCAGGGGTCCAGCGCTGGTATTCTGTAATCATCTCTCTGCCTTCTTTAGAATAAAGTGTTAAAGTCTAACTCTGAGTTTTTGTCATCCTTAGAGGGTGTTTGTTTTAAAGTGAGCATGTCAAGGAAGGAAAGAAGCGGACGTTAGTGTGTTAGAGCACGGTCTGGATATGACCATGAGCAACCTGTTTATACAACCAAATGTAATCAACTTGTTTATGTGATTTGAGGATTATTAACATAAGCCCAAAAAGAATATTATAAACTCCAGTTCAAGGCATATGCCATATCCCTTGAACTGGATTCTTACTGGATTCTTATTCTTAACATTAATGGCTTCTACAGAAACTGCAGAAAATGCTCTTCCTCTGAGATAGAATTGATGTGCAGCGCTTGCACAGCCACCAGATGTTTCCTCCATCTCTCTCCTCTTCATCCACTACATTGTCTTCATTCTCATTTGCTATTTGTGTTCTTACATCGTTCCTTTATATCTCAGTCCACTCAAATTGAAAATGGCTGAATGGAAAGCATTGTGCTAACATAGCTAGAGCTAGATAGAAGCTGTCCAAAGCCAGCTGCTAAGTCACATCATACCCCAGAATGTAGCAAAAGTGGCAAAAATCCTAGTAATTGTTTTTCTCAACATTTATTGAAACTTATTTGTGAACAGTAACTTTTTTTAGACTTTGTTACATCTGGAGTAAATGTTTATAAAATGGGGTCTGTTATTCCTAACAGTCTGTGTTCCTTGGAAAGTTATTTAAACACTTAACATTCATGGTCACAAACAAACAATTATAGGCAAAAAGAGCTATTTCTATTGATTGTATATTGCAAATAAATTTAATCAGTGGGATTTGCTAATTACAAGATGTTTTGGATGTTTAACCTTTTTTAAAAAATCAGAGTGGGTTTGAGAACCCCGTAACAGGTTGCTGTGATAATATAGTACCTACCTGACCCAGCAGGTTTTATTGGACTCATTCATAACTGGACCTCTTCACGATGTTGATCCATTTAGTAGTGAAACAGGCAGAACAGAAAACTACCATAGATTGAAGGCTAATTGTTCTTCGTGTGGCGTAGAGACAAACAACGAAATGAGCAGGTATGCCCACAGTGATCATACAGTGCACACTTTAACTGAGTAATGATGAGCAAAGAGAGATGAGAAGAGCAGTATACGACTGTGGACTCCAGAGATAGAGAGCGTAATTATTAAGTCTTTAAAAATTCAGCAGGCTGTCTGGTGCCGATGCCTCCTACACTTCCTTTCATTACTGGTTGCTGATTTCCCATTATTTTATTACTCATTCCCTGACGAGAGGCTTCCAGTTAGCAAATGACAATCATAAAAGGTGAAAACAGAAACAACTGTTTCACTCAAAAATATTTCTGTAATATCAGGAACCACAAAACCAGAAAATAAGAGAAACAACTCAGTAGAAAATAGGTTAATTCTATACCAGTATTTATATAATAAACAACTTGTGTCATTTCAAGGCATTATACAAAGTCAAATAATATACAGATTGGTCATTGGCGAAACTGTTAAATGAAAGATCGTCTAACGAATGAAGATTATGAACATATTATGCATGGTTTCCGCTCAAGATGTCATCAAAATGCTTGTAAATGCATTGTAATGCATTGTAATGCATTTACATATATGCTTGTAAAAGTATATATGTAAATGTTTTACATATATGCTTTTTATGTAAGGAGAATGTCAGCAAAAGTCAGTGACATAGAATGGGTTCATCTATTTCAACCACCAAAGCTACTGTAGAAAACATAACATTGTCATGTTTTTGCTTCATGATCTTCCCTGAATGAAGATCATGAAAATATTATGCATGCCTCTTGCTAAAAAAACAACTCTAAATGCATTTAAATGCAGATGTTTGCTTTAAATATTGAAATTTCTACACAAAGTACAGGGAATGGTGGCATGTTCTTTTTTTTTTTTGCTGGAGGAAACTTCATAGCCATGTGACTGTACAAAAAAATGTAAATGAATAGGTAAAAAAAACCTAGAACTGAAACATATTGAGGAGCCAGATAGTGACAAACTACGTTTCCTCCCTGTGGACCAATGGCTATTTGGCAATGTGGCTATTACACATTAACAAACTCTGCTGAATGTGGCAGCTGAACTCCAATCTAACAAGGCCTGCAATGAATTTGCAAATGTCTTTACTGAGAAACTACAAGGTATTAGATGGGCAGTTTGTACATCAATGTCAGGTCCAGTACCAATACTGTCTCCAGTTAGAACTAATTCTGCTAAAATATCCCAATTCTGCAAAATAAACTACAAATGTTTATAATAAATTGTTCATCAGCTAAGTTCCTCCTCCTGCTGTCTTGCTATTTTACCCACGGGTTTTCTAAAGATAGTTTTGCTTGTCAGAGCATCTGATTTGATTCAAATAACAAACACATAGTTTTCATCAGGTGTTTTCCCCCAGTCTCTAAAAACAGCAATTATTAAACCTTTGTTGAAAAAGAGCAATTTTTGTCATTGTGTAATGACATTTTTGGTGAGACACTGGCTCAGAACTCGTATATAACACACAAATGTCCTTGATTCACACACAAATCAAGGACATCCATCGAAAAACGAAAATGAGCACTCCTTGACCCTAAATAAAGGAGAACAATTATATGAAAAAATTAAAGTGAAGCTGCACAGCTGAGGAAAAATAATTTAAATGTTTACGTTAACTGAAATATTCAAGTTATTTGAAATGTGCACTTTGCATGAATGTCATGACAAACACTCCGTGAGAAGCTCAAAGTGTGCAAATGGACCTTAGCATGTGAACAATGTAAATCTCAATCGGATCAAGAACCTGTGGAACATCAGTGCCAGCATTCCCAGAAGGACGGCGTTGAAGGCTGAGCTGAACTCCTCAATTAGCATCCTAACTGCAGATGAGTCAAAGCCTTGTGAAGGGCCAACAAGACAGCATCCTCTGTGAGTGATTCTCCCTGTGAGCAAAGTGCAGGCTGTCCAGGATGGCAAGGACGGTTTTGTTGATGTAGTTCGAGGTGCTGCTTGTACCTGTGCTTTGCCTTCTGGGTGAGCTTTTTCAGCTCACTCCTAGCCCTGCTGTAGGCCAGTCTGTTTCCTGATCTGAATGCTGGATCCCGGGCCTTCAGCAGGGAGTGCACGGTGCTGTCTATTCATGGTTTCTGGTTAGGAAACATTCTGAGTGTTAGGATAGCATCATTGCAGACGTGATTATAGGGCAGCAAAAATGATATGTATTCCTCTAGCATCATCCTCTTCTCACACTCCCCAGTCTGTCTTCAAGGCAATCATGTAAGGCTGGGGCTCTTCAATCCAAACCTGGCTTGTTCTGATGATGGGTTTGGTTCTGCAGATCAGAGGTTCATAGGCAGGGATCAGGTCCCCAGAGATGAGATCTGACATTCCAAAGTGAAGGGCTGCTGCAGCCTTATATACTCCTGGAATATGTCTGTAGACCAGGTCTAATGTACTGTGGTCTCTGGTCAGAAACTTTATGAATTTGGGGAATTTATGGAGGACAGCTATGCAGTTTCCAGTGGTTGTTACAGATACTTTATTACCCCATGATGCCGCACTTTGCCGCAGGTCTCTAGAAGTAAGCTATCGACAAGATAATCTTGATTTATCGCCCAACCTTTCCTGTAAACAGTTTAAATTTGGCTCTCATTTCAATTATCTGTGCACTGGTTATTGTTTTGTAAGGTTTGTTGGGAGATCCAGATTCCTGTCCCATTTCTGAGGTATGTGTGTTGCTTCTGATGGTGCCCGTATTGTGAGTGGTTTCTCTGAATTGGGCTCTGTTATGTCAGGAGAAGGTTTGACACTGTGACATTGCTGTCTCATATATTTCATTTTCACAATGAAATATCTGGAGTTTAAAGTTTAAATATCAGGCTGCACCGTGGCAGAGTTTTTAGACCTGTTCTCTAGCAGATAGAAGGTCCTGCGTTCAAATCCCAATGTGGGGTCTTTGCATGAAGCTTGCATATTCCCCCATGCATAGGTGGGTTCTCTCTGGGTATCAGGTTTCTGCTAAAAATTTGACTGTTGAGTGGTTTCTTTAAAATGCGCTTAGGTGTGAGAGTGTGTACATGGTGGTTCATCCTCTGTGTCTCTGTGCTGCCCTGTGAAGGACTGCCAACCAGATTATTTGAATCTTCATCAGTAATAATGTGAGATTAAACATCATGTTTTTAGGTTCTTCCTTTTCACATTGAAATCCCTCAGTTGTGGTCTATGTAAAGTGAAATTGCAATGCTTTGGTCTGACTTCCTAGCCCCACAGGCCTTCTATCACCCCTGTTCTGAGGTGCGTTTGAGAGCAACTTGTTATGGTGCAAAGGAGGCACATCACCCCCCCAACCCCCTTCAGATCGCAGAGCATTCTACTCCACTCTGTTCGGCCATTTTTGTAGTATGCTGGGGGTGTAGCACTAAACAGCTGAACATTTTCCCTTATCCCCCTGTAGTTTCAGCATCCTTGAGTTTGGACTAAAACATAACAGAAAAAAATAAAAATGGCGGATTTGCAAAATGTGTTAGAGCAGAAGTCCATGACCTTGTTTAGGAGCTCCGCACCAAATAATGTGACATTATCTTTCAACATAATAGGGAATACAAAAAACTTAACAGATTGAAAAATTTAACCCAAACAAAATATAAAGACATCTCTGCAGCATCTGGAGAAACTCCAGGTTCAGTGATTTTGTCATGATTTTTCCCCTTTAAGTGATGTTAATATAGGCTCATTGTTGGTGCATTTGAATTGCTCTTGCATCAATCCTGTAGTAACATTGTGATGAAGATGCTCCGTCGCAGCCTGGCATAGCTGGTAATTACATTGAGTACGCTACTTTGTGATGAGCAAAAAGGCAATCCTGAAACCCTAATTTACTTCAAACTGAGCATCTTCCAGTGTCTGTGAAACACAAGATATGTAAGATATGTCCCCTAACCTTTAGAGGCAAAACACATCTACCTTACTTAACAAGCCTAATCTCTTGTCTTTTTAAGAGTCATGTAACACTATAATTACGCCTTAAGAAAACAACCAAAAGAACAATGAAAATTATTAATATATTATTTTTACACAATAAGAGTTATTAGAACCCTAAACATTGCTTACCATAAATATATTTGCAGCATTTTTCAAATGTATACCTTGTTGCTTTAAGGTTGATCACTGAGTCTTTTCTTTTCTGGCAAATTAGCTTATTTCTTAGGGTGTAATTATAGTGTTACACTGATGAACGTTTATTTCAAGATACCCCCCCAAGCACACACACACGCACGCACGCTCTCATGCACACACAGAATAACTACTTAAATGAAAGGTTGGCTTTTTACATTTTTTGTGTGGGCTTGCCCAATAAAATATTCATTTTAATTTATGGCTGTTTACAAATATTTACCAGGGCTGCCAAAATAGGTGTAT
Source organism: Fundulus diaphanus (assembly GCA_037039145.1). Classification (NCBI taxonomy): domain Eukaryota; kingdom Metazoa; phylum Chordata; class Actinopteri; order Cyprinodontiformes; family Fundulidae; genus Fundulus; species Fundulus diaphanus. The sequence continues at coordinate 54,878,332 of CM073121.1, read as the reverse complement.
TGATTGTTCAAGTTTCAGGATATTCTTTATCTGCGGTGCATTATTAATTAGAATTTTTCTGTAGGTCTAAATTTTTGCAGGGATAGAGAAGGAGTTCCGTAGTCATAATCATCGTGCCAGGCTAGTAATGCTAAGACTGTTTCATGAAAACAGGAGCCAACTGTTGCAGCAGGATCTCTTTTCAGAAGTTGTTACATTGTGAACACTGCATGTCCCCTCATTAACAGGCAGCAGGAACCTCACAAAAACAGAACAGAGCATGATATTAAAAAAATAGCTGAATTCACTCACAGGGGAAGAATTAGCCTCGTATTGGAAACTTTTTAATTGGATAACTTGAAGCTGAAATTAGGCAGTTCATTAAAATTCTGCTACTTAAAACCTCGATAGTGACTAAAAACTGTTTGATATTATTCTTCAGTGACTAATGTGTTTTTTTATTCTCTGTATACTGGTTTAGACACATAACACAGACTAGGACTCCCATACTAACATAGAAGCAAAAAAGTCCCACCTTTTCACAGACAGCAGAGGTTTTATACTTTTTCTCAGTTGTCTTGGTACATTTCTTAGATCAGAATTGAAATTCTCAAAACTACTTCTTCAATCTTCACATCATTGTGTCATTTGTGCACATAAAAAAATCTGCTTTTCATTTCTCTGAACAAGTTGCAAATGTACGAATTATTATTTAATTATCTACCGTTTCCCACATTATCAACTGCTATTGTCACGTTGATCAAAATCTAATGTAATAGTCTCAGGTGAATAATCCAAAGAAGGTTAAAAAATAAAACAACTGGACTTTATTCTGAAGCTGAAGATGTTTTGCTTCCCATCCAGGAAGCTTTCTCAATTCAAAATGTCTGGAGCAGTGTGGAGTTCCAAGCTTTATTGACCTGCAAGCCTCGTTAGAGCTTAGATTTACCTGTAGATTCACCTGGAACTGGTCATCCCTCTAAATGGAGAGTCATTAGCTCATCGTTAGCCTAGCTCACAGGAGAAATGTTGATGTCACATGCTTGTGTTGTTTTATTTTTTAACCTTTTTTTGGCTTGACCATGACCTGGATGAATGATAATCTTCACCAACACACCTCAGTTGAATAGTCTCAACATTTGGACATGAATAAATTGCTTAAAGGTGCATAGCCACGTTATTTGACTATACGTCAGTTTTTATAAAAGATTATTACATCCGGCTGGCCTATTACCTGTTATTTTGGTGTTTTATGCTTTGTTTTTGCTCAATTTATTAGTAATTAAAGACATTTTTTATTTATTTGCGATATTGTCAGATGTAGGTAATACGCATGCGAAGCAGCGGATATAACAAGGAAGCGGCTAACAGCTATTAGCATATACCAGTGAAACAACAAAGAAAGGTCCAAGATCCAATGAAGAAAAGCTGCAAAAAATATGATACCAAGAGGGAAAAGACTGGAATGTGGCTGGGAATAAAGTATGACTGCTGGCAGAGTTGATTGACATGAGTAAATGTTCTGATATGAGGCTCTTAAATTATTTTTTTTAGATTGGTTTATATAATTAATAATGGTTGGTCTTCGATCAGCCGAGCCGCCACTTTATTGTGAGGGATGGCTGATGGTTAGGCTCGGTCGGCATTATTTACAATTGATCTATAAATTAAGCAAACTGGCATTATGATAATTCTTTGATACTGTTGCTAGCTGTCGGCGAGTCTGTTTATATTTGTTAATCGCGCCCGAGAGCAATTTTTCAACTCAAAAAGAACCATCAATGTTCGTGTTGGGGAGGGGTTAAATCTACGGGTGGGGTGGGGGGGAGGTTTGGTGGACGTTCTGGTGGGCTTGTGTCCGGCCCCCTGTCCCTGTCCCGGTCCTGGTCCGTGTGGTCCCCCGGTGCGGGTTTCGCCTGGGGGGTGGGGTTTGGGATGGCTCGTGCGGGCTGGCTGGCCAGGGTCCCCCATCTTATTAATTTATTTGTTTATTTATTTATTTATATATATTATTATTATTATTTATTTTATTTTTTTTTGGGGGGGGGGCTAAAGCCAGTAGGCTTGGGGGGTGGGCTTGGGGAGGTAGAGGTGTTGGTCCTGGTGGGTGGTTGGCTGGCGGGCCCTGCGGCCTCTCCCCGGCCCCCGGGCTATGGTGGTGCCGCTGGAGGGGCCCCTTTCTCCGGGTGGAGCTTTCGGGGAGCGGGGGTGCCTATTGGAGTCAGTAGGGGAGCTGGCTCCCTGGGTTGGCTCCCCAGTCATTTGCTCCCCATCCCCGGACTCCTCCCTCTGCCTGCTCCATCACGCCGCCACACATGTAGGTCCTTGGGGAGAGGGCGTTACTGGAGGTTGCCACCTTTTGGTGACATCCCTCTCCCCAATTTTATCATGCATATTAGACACTTTCACTCCAAACATTTTCACAACGCACATTCATGTAGGCCACGATATGGGGGGGTGGGGGGAAGACGTCTGGGGGGGGGGCTTACGTTGTGTGAGCCTCGCCTCGGGCGGCTCCCTTCACCCCCTCTCGCATTTAGACATTGAGGGTTCTGGGTAGTTGCTTGGAGGGGGTGCACTGGCACCAGCTTCCTTCCGGAGGGGGGGTGGGCTGTGCCGTGCATCCCCTTCGGCGCTCCCAGTTTTAAACACACCTGAGATCAACATGCAACAACACAACATCTGAGCGGGCGTAGGGAGGATCGGGGGTCTTTTGCACACCCTCGATCTCCGATCGCGGCACGGAGTCTGGGGCCTGGAGGAGGTGCGGGCCACTGTGTCTGGGGTCTTGGCGGGGGGCTGCTGCGGGTAGCCGGCGGCTTGCCGGGTCTGGGGCTGACGCCTCTGCTCTCCCCGGGAAGGGATCGGGGCAGGGGTGGCTAGGGTAAGTTCGGGGTGGGAGGGGGTTTATTAGGTATATAGTGGGTGAGGGGGGGGCTCTGGTCGGGTGGCCCGTACGGGTCGTGTCGGCCCCCCCTCTTTGGGGGGCCTGGTCCGGGGGGCATCTGGTCCGGGGGCGGGGCCGGGGGTCGGGCACAGGCAGTCGTATTGTTGAATTGTGGTGACCCCCCCCACTTGGGATTTTTGGATGTGAATGCTATGTGGGAATGTGTGTACAGCGTCCTTTTTTTTGTGTCTGTGTGTGGCGAGTGGGGCACAAGGGAGGGATGGTGTGAATGAGTTTTTTTTTTCTTTTTTTTTTTTTCCCAGGTTCGGGTCCGGTCTGCTCCCTCTGCCAAGAACATCTCAAGTCTCCGATAGGTGTGGAGCCCATCCCCCCACGTCCTGCCCTCCTCCGCTGCGTTGGCGGGCGCCTTGGCCCTCTGGCGCGTTGACGGTCCTCGGGTTTGGGGCGGGTTCCCGGGTGGGCGCCAGGGCCCATGGCCGGGACCACTTCAGCGCGGCCGGCTGCCGGCGGAGCCCACGGGCTCGTCCCTGCGGCTCTTGGGGGCGTCGGCATTGCGGTGGCTGGGGGATTTCCTCGGGGTCGTCTCTCCTCTTTCCTCGGGGGGGGGGGTTGCGGATTTCCTGTGAAGGCCCCTCTCGGGCGCATTGCTTTGGGGGCCCCTTTGGGAGTCCGGGGTTACGGGTCCTCTGTCTCCTAACTCTGTGCTCGGGGAAGGTGGGTCTTCGGTTCTCCACAATCACTATCGAACAATTTCCTTCTGGATAATTTTCACCTAAACTAGTGCACTCTCACAAACTCCCACAGGTGCTGGGTTCCAGTTATTAAATGTTCACTTATATACAGAAAGGCTATAATTTATTTATTTATTTTATTTTACTTTCTTTTTTAGGTATCACATTACACATGTCAGCTTAAATAATAATACATATGATTTAGCAATGGTATCAAGGTGTTACACGATTGTATCTGTTGCTTTATGTCTGTTGGTTGTGCTGTTCTTTTTGAGTCTCTTTCCAGGTGATGGAGCAGACAGAGGACGTTTTATCATTCTCTTCCTTTTATCTCTTCTTTCTTTCACCTCTTCTTTCTTTTTTTTTCTCTTGTTTTTCTTTTACTCTCCTACTTTCCCATTTTAGTGTCCATATAATTTGAAATTCTCCCTGCAGGAATCACAATAAAGCTATTTACATGCACAAATCAAGCGGAGCATTATGGCGAAAGCTGTTTGCTCCACTCGTGAAAGTAAAATCTGTCGAGCTCTATTTGGCATTAAGATATCAATTCTTATTGCCACATTGCTAGACAGGACACTGGGAAAAAAAAAAAAAAGAAAAAAAAAAAAAGAACCATCAAAACACTATCGGGATGCAGGCTTGGCGTATATAACCTTATTATTTTGCCAGATTATTCAACAGCCATTATGTGAGTAGATGTCAAGTGTTCTTTGCCTGCCACAGATCAGATCCATTTTGTCCACCTGGATACCGATAAGGTTGCTGGCTTATTTTCTGAAATCTACATCATTCTCTAAAACTTCAGCAGCCACTAACTTTTGTCTCTCCCTTACAGTGGTTCCTGTAATTGCCCCAGCAGTTCCCTGTCACCCACCAGTGAGTTTATTTTAATAAACCTTTTCAAACACTCCTGTCTGACTGGATTTTTGGGTCCTCTGATCTTTATTGACAGTTTTTGTAATGCCAGAGATAGACGACCTTTTCATCCTCTCTCCTTACCTTATTTTGACGTTCTAGCAACTGGAATCAGTCAGCTCAGCTGGAAAAAGGGTGAAAAATGATTTCTCTAAATACAACTTTTAGTATCAAAATCCCTTCTGAAAAATATAATTGCTGGTTATGTCAGAAAAAAAAACCCTAATACATAAATCATTGTGTTATCTGTGTTCAGTTTCTTGAAATCAATTTCCCAAATACACCAACATGCAAATGACAATTATATAATAAATTGTAGGTTGCAAATTCAAATTGCTTAGGCATGTTGTCAATATAACTGTGCATTCTTAAGGGATGCACTGTTAAATTGAAAAGACTAAGCAATTTGAATCTGATCAGAATCGAATCAGCTTTCTTTGCCAGTTATGTGCACATATGAGAGGAATTTGACTCTAGATTGTGCAGTGTGCTTACTTATGCAATAACACAATGATGCAGTAACAAAAATCAAACAGTCTGCTGTATAAAAAACAGATATGAACACAGTATAAACAAGCAGGCAAATTGAGCCAGTGATGCAATGATGCAACGAGCATAGTGCAAAGGATGCAGGAGTAAATACTATTTCAATTGTTGTTATTAGAACGAACATGTTGGAGGTGGAAGAGACACTCTCATCCGTACACAATGATACAAGGACTCGCCATTCTGATGGCACCCACATGTTCATTGACATAGATGTTTACTTTTTTAGGGATGAACTAAAGATTTTGAGAAAGTAACTGACTTTTGCAGGTAATACATAATGTTTTGATATTTCTCTGGTTGGTTTTGAGAAATGTACCAAAGTGAGCGATAAAAACTCTAATCATCCCACACATGTTCTTCAATCTCTCCTAGCCTTTTTCACATTGGTAAACCATTGCTACTAAACAATGAAACAAACCTTTAAAAACTGTCAGTAACATTCAAGAAGTTTGATCCATCACTGGAAGTTTCTCTTGAGAAGAAAATCAATTTGATGAATTTGAAAGGAGAAGAATCAGGTTCTTATTCTCATTGGCCTTGGACACAGCCTTGGTTATATCGTCAGCAGGATTTATTCATCTTAGATACCACAGCTCAACAAGAGTGAGGTTTTTCTTTATAAATGAGTGTATTCAACTCAAGGCTAAAATGAATCAGAGAAAAGTGCTTGGGGAATTAAATGATAAGAGTAACAAAGAGAGATGATGTTGACCTCAGAGTCTAGAAAATGTGAAATATGTGTCTGAAACCCTGACCTCAGCGACACAACAGAGGAGACACAAAGCGTTATTAGTTAAGGGGACAAGAAATGTGGCCAACTTAAAATAACTCTGTGAATGACAAGGAATGGACCTCTGACTGGGCTCAGGGTAAACTAAGGTTTAGGAGTTACAGTTTCTCTAACAGTTTTTTGACATGCTGGGGCTCTACAATATTAGCAGTTTGACAATTACAGGTGGAATTGCAAAATTAAAAAAAAAAAAAAATCAAACAAAATCCACAATGTGGGAATTTAAGAGTCAGACTCATTGGAGGGTAGTCAACCACAACAACATTACATTCATCAGGGAGACGGGGAGCTCTCTTTAGAGTAATTAGTCAGATTTGGTCGTCTCACTTTGGTTTTCTTAGTGGTATTCTCACTAATGACCACAGCTCCTGTTTCTTCCAACCCACGCCTCACTCTTTTACTATCTTCCTCCTGCTTTTTTCACCATCATTTACTTCCCACAGCATCTTTTAATACCACTGCAAAGACACACAGCTGTTGCTAGGTTACCTTGCAGTAATATTGGCATGAAAATTGTAATGACAAAAATGGAGAAACGTGATCAGTAGCCATAGATAAGCTGGTATTAAACATACTTTCCATTCCTGTGCAATTGCTCAGTTATCCATACCTTATCCATCGGTTAGCCATACTTTTCATTAAGCCCTATTTCAGTATGAAGCATGTTGCTTTTTTAATAGTATAAATCCTTGAGGTGGGAAAAAAATCTTAATTAACATAAATAAAGGCTTGAAAACATCATCTGTCTGTGTTAATCTATATAATGTGTTTCCCTTAGTGAATTGTGTTTCTGAAATACACAAACTTTTCAATAATATTATAATTTATTGTATATGTAATTTTTTTTTCTGCCCACAATGGTGGATCTCCACGGGTGAAATGTTCAAGGAAAATGAAAACCGAGGCAGTGATTATATCTGAGCTGCTGACATCAGCTCCCCTGCATTGTTTATTTCTCTACTTTTATTTCCTTATCGTAAAGAAACATAATTGCATTGTGCAGACTGAGGCAAATACTGTTTGAATACATTCAAAACATGAACTTATTTTTTTTAAATTACTTTGTGTGGGTGTACCAAACATACATGTAACATTGCAAACTCCACACGAGCTAAGTGCACCAACGCCATGAAGTGGTAAACCATGCAGGCACTGCTGCAGAAGACTGAGCACAGAGCCCTGAAACACACTCTTCATGTCACTGGGGAGCCAATCAGAGAACAACAATCAGAACACAGCCAGAGCCAATTGTACTTCTTAAACACAACGGGACCAATGTGAGTGTTTATGCCCTGAAGACTACAGGAAACATGATGCTTTGGCCTTGCAGCTTAAAGCTGCAGGTCCAAAACACATTTTGATATAAAGACAAAAAACACAGGAGTTTTGATTAATTTTAGTGTTTTGGGGGATACATTTAAGCTGTTCTTTTCCCAAAGTGAAATGACTAAAAAATAAACAACTTTAGCAATTTTAGTAAACACAAACTCAGTGCATATGAATATATTGTGGATTTTATTTAAATTTGACTTTGTAAAGTGCCTTGAGATGACGTGTTGTGAATTGGCCCTATATAAATAAAATTTAATTGAATTGAATCCAATCATGGTCAAAATGACCAACATAGCAACTTAAAATATATACATACAGCTAGGATGAACTGATTTGAAAATTTTGACTGGTATAAACATCAATATTAATATTGCTGACTTGTATAATTCTGTCTGGATATTCAATCATTCTAATTGGCTTAACCTATTGATAGACCTCTATTATATTTGTTAGTTTCCCAATTCTTTTTAGTGTACAAATTCCCAAAGCCTTCAGGGTTAGGCTGTTTTAAAGCCTGTTTTACTCAGCCTAAAACCAGTTTTGATGTGTGTCTGTGATAATGGTCCTGTTGGAGTACCTAACTGGGTCATAACTGATTCCATCTGATCCAAACTTTCTGAGCCAAACTATTAAGACTCAAACCTCAGATAAACTGGAAGGTGCAGGAGCACCGGTGTCACCATCCACATTGAGGCGAGTTTAACATATATATTAAAGGTGGATGGGGTTGCCAAAAATTGTCCTCAAGAAAGAGGAGCAATACTTCAATATGTTTTTTTCATTGATGTAGAAGAAGAAAGATATATTTAATTAATTATGAAAAAGATTTTTGGCAAAATTGCTAATCCATTACTGAGAAGCTGTTTGGCATTACTATCTGATTTAATTGGTAAAAAAATGTTTTTATCAGACAGACAGCAATATGAAGTTATGTGCAAATTCTAGTATTTTAAAAAACAAGGAGTGCATCTTTTTATGCACTCCTGCTTTATTGCTAATCTCAGTAATGGATTAGCAATTTTGCCAAAAATCTTTTTCATAATTACTTAAATATTTCTTTCTTCTTGTACATCAATGAAAAAAAACATATTGAAGGATGGGGGGGGGGGGGGACTTCTCTTAAAAAAATAAATTCAGGGGAAAAAAAACATCCATTTCCATTTTTTTTACATCATAAAGTTTTGAAAACCAATAATTACACTATGCTATGTATATATATCTTACAACAATACTAATCATTACGTGTCATCTGCTCTCGGGTCACATTTTTCCTCTTGTCTTTTTCACCACAATCATTAAAACAATGGGGATGTAAGACAGCGAAGCAGCTTGAAGCATTGCCTAATATTTAAGAGAAACAGGAGAAGTTGCCTGCTGACAGAAATCTATCTTGGGAGTCAGGGAGTGTAATTCTGAGTTCAAGACGTGACGTGGCTCATGTTGCTTCTGGGTTATCAGTGAATTATCAAATGAAAAGTATGCACAGTGAACTAATAAACTGCCAGAAGGATATAAAAAAGAGAAAAAATATCTAGGTCAGCTGAATTTTAGGTCGACAAGTACACTTACAATACTCAACATTTTTTATGTTAAGAGACACAATTATTTGTTATATTTATAGTTTCTTATTTTTTAATATCTATATGTTTATGTTTAGATCTTTAAAAGCGCTACAACGTTATATCGTAAAGATAATTCCAGTTGATTACAGCAAATAAGAATCAGGCCCAAGTACAAAGTGAAACTGCATTAAAAATGCAAGGCATTATCAAGTTTTTATAGGAATTCAACTCGGCTGATTCATACTTCTGCTGACGGTGAATGAGCCTGAAAATAGGTCCTGTTTATTATTAATGAAGAAGATCGTTTTTTATGGTTAAAGCTTAGAAAATTGGTTTTGAATATCTCTCTTTTTTTCAGATTGTGAGTTAAAGTTAAAAGGCAGGTTAACCTGATGGAGGCTTGTCCAGTTTCTAAAACTCCACTGTCCAGAATAGTATATACACATGTCAATAACAACCAAATAAGTTATTTTAACAGTTTTTTTCGACCGGTAAATCAAGAGCTTTGCCTTTTGACTCAGCTCTCTCTTCACCACAACGGACCGGTAATCTTTATTGATTCTGTGCAATAATAATAATAATAATAATAATACCTACTTGCAGATTTCCGGTTGTTGTTGTTAGCTGTTTATCTGTCATACTTTGATTTTCCGGTCTTAAAACAAATTGTAAAATCAGAAGCAACCTGAATAAGGACAAAAAAAATTGTCAACTATAGCCTTATAACTGGCTGTGCCACCTTTGACAGCTGCCGTCAAGCATTTGCAATAACTTTAAGTCAATGTTTTTGCATCACCACGGGGGGATTTTCTCCATCTATTTTTTGCCTAAATGTTTTAATTCTGCAAAGAAGGAAGGTGATTGACCATGAAGGGCCGTTTTAAGGTAATACCACAATATTTCAATGAGCTTTAGGTCCACTGGCTGCTTAATCCACTCCAAATCTTTCATTTTGTTCTTTTGAGCCAAATAGAGAGGGCCCTCTTGTGCGTTTTGGGTAATTACCTTCCTTCCTCCCTCAAACATCCTTATGCCTAAGGTTACAAATTAATAATTAAACATTCTTCAGGATTTTCTGGTAGAGAGCATTCATGGCTGCATCTATTAGCAGGTTTTGCAGGTCCTAATGCAACAAACCAGCCCCAGACCCTTACATTACCACCACCACGTTTTGACCTTGACTTCCAAAATAAATACTCAAATTACTTTAATGTAAAATAAAAATGCCTTTGGACAGTGTAATCTCTCCTTAGCCCATGTAAAGCCCCTCTGGCTATGCCTGCTGTTCAGCAGTGACTCAATATAAGGAATGTTACAGCTTTAGCCCAGGTCCTGGATATATTTTTGTTTGGTGGCTCTTGAATATTTGACTCCAGCTGGAGTCCAGGAATTGTGAATTTCAAAAATCCCCAATGGAATTCAGCTTTTGTTGTTTCAGGGGAACATTTTTCTTCCTCTAAACTTTCCATTAGCATTCTAGCACTCAGTAAACAGCCAGCTTTTTTAGCAAATACCTTTTGTTGCTTAACCTATTTGTGGAGGGTCTCAGTGACTCTCTCCTAGACATCTGTCAAGTCTGTAGTCTTTTCCATAATCCTAAAGGTCACAACATGACCTATCTATGTTAAGAAACAATTTTATCTGTGGTGTATCATATTAAAATCTTGTGAGAACATGAATTTTGGGTTTTAGTTCACTGTAACCTTCCTGTTTAACAGAAGAAATAATTGAAGGAATCTATATGTCTAAATTTAATTTAAATTGCTCAAATATTTTAACTTGATTAACTTGAAAATCTGAAAAATTAATCTGATATGAAAATCTTGTTCTATCTTCAAATTACTTTTTACTTTAAGGTTTATGTCAAAGCTTGAAATGTGTTGCTCAATGTTTTTCAGTTTTCATACAGTATGAGTTTCATATTTTGCATTGACTTACTGAAATATATGTAACTTATTTTACATTCTAATTAATTGACAAGTACCTGTAGCCTACATCAGTTAAATTGCATAAATGCCTCTACTTACACAACACAACAGGGGACTGGTGCTGCAGAGACAGCTGTGGTGATTAATTAAATGCACCCAGCCACAATGTTGTTGTGCTTCAGTGAGTTCAGTGGCACAACTAAACGAGCCTGCCAACCAAAGGAACTCAAAGACCACTGCAGCAACTTTCTTTCTCTCCCTGTGCCATTTAGTGAAGGTTAGTCTAGTGCTGGGAATTTTATAATGACAATAATAAATTTGATTTGTATGGCGATTTTCTAAAAACTCAAAGACACTTTACAAGAATCAAGTAAAATTACAAAAAGGACAACTAAGTAAATAAAAACATTATAAAAGAAGAAGATAAATACTTAAAATATACTTAAAATACATAGAAATGGACAGCTTAAAAACATAACATTAATCACAGATTAAAAGCTATTCTAAAAAGGTGAGTTATGATGTGATTCAAAGACACCAGCAGGGGATGGGGAGCAAAACGTCTTCAGCTTCAGAATAGAAGTCCAGTTGTTTTATTTTTTATTTTATTTTTTGGATTGGTCATGACGTGGATGACTGAGAATCTTCACCAGCGAGCTGCACATGTGTACATGGCCAGCAGATCTGCTTCACCCAGCCGCAGTAAATTCTTCCATGATGACATCAAAAGCACTCCTTGTTTTTAGATTAATCTTTGTCTTCCAATGAACAAGCCTGGTGTCTGTTTCTATTTCTCTTTACATTTCTGCTCAATTTTGAGCTTTGACAAATATAGATTTAGTATAGACTTCATTAGGATTAACAAAAGGTAAACAGGGGAGAATGTGCTGCAGTGCAAAACTGATCATTTAATCCACTGAGTCCAAAACTCAAAGATTTACATTAGATTCAATTTGATTTATGCACCTAGACTTACCTTGACAAATAAGCTTTGATGCAATCAGCGATGGAGGAAACAATCTATGACTTAGAATCAATTTGCACTGAACTGCAGAAACAAAGACTTGAGACTTGATTTAGGTTCCAGTGCATCCTTCAGGTGCTCTCGTTTTAGTGTTAATCATTCAGTCTATAGATTCTGTTCATTCCTTCTTATTTCTTGTCCTTTATTATTCTGTGTATTGTGTATTTAGTTGGTTTATTCCTTTTTCTGTTAGATGCTGCCTGTCACCCGTGTTCAGTTGGAAGAGTCTGTTTATTCATTGTTTTTTATATTCTTGTAGTGTTCTGTTTTCCTCCTCGTCTATCTCATATCTTTCCTCTCTGTCTCTTCACTGTCATATCATTCACCCCTTGCTAATTACTCTCTCCTGCGTTCCCTTCTGTTTCCTCCCCTACGTATACTACTGGTTTCCTCTCACTCCTTGATTGATCCTTCGTTGTGCTACCCTTCATCTTGTTAAATCCTGTTGGATCTCTGGTTTTTGCTCATTGCCTGTCCTACCTGTAAGTTTGCTGCTTTCATTTATCAAAAGATTCATTATTCACCTGATAATGCGGCATCCCGGCTCTTGTCTGCGTTTCGGTTGGCCATCCATCTCTCACAACATGACATATATATTACTGTAGGCAGAGTGAAATAAGCAGAGTTGACAGCATGCATCGTGCGAGGATGTTTCCTCAGAGATTTGACTGTTTAAAAATGTTTTTAACTTTCTTATGCTGATTCTGGATACTTGAGAAACACTCTTTTATTTCTCTGCAATACGATTGTATGCAGAGCAGATTGAAGATAAAGCTTGATTTATTTGTTTGAACTGTGGTGGCATCAGCCATCTTCTGTGGTGTGGTTTGTTGGAGCAGCAGCTTATCTGTACCTGAGAGAAAGTGGCTGGATAAGCTCATCAGGAGGACCAGCTCTGTCCTGGGACGCCTCCTGGACCCAGTGCAGGTGGTGGGAGACAGAACGACTGAAAGAGAAATAACATCACTGATCACTGAGCCCCCTGCTGTTCACCCTGATGACTCATGACTGTGTCCCCAGGTTCACCACCAATCACATCGTGAAGTTTGCTGACGACACAACGGTGGTGGGCCTGATCAGAGACGACAACGACCAGGACTACAGAGAGGAGGTGGAGCAGCTGGTGGGCTAGTGCAGAGAAAACAGCCTGATCCTGAACGTGGAGAAGACAAAGGAGATCATCGTCGACTTCAGGAAGAACCGGCCCCACCATGCTCCACTGCTCATCAACAGCTCAGCTGTGGAGGTGGTCAGCAGCACCAAGTTCCTGGGGGTGCACATCACGGACAACCTCAGCTGGTCTGTGAACACCACGTCACTGGTGAAGAGAGCACAGAAGTGACTGTACTTCCTGCGGAGGATGAGGAGAGCCCACCTGCCACCGCCCATCCTCACGACCTTCTACAGAAGCACCATAGAGAGCATTCTGACCAGCTGTCTCTCTGTGTGGTGTGGAGACTGCAATGCCATCGACTGGAAGAACGTGAGGAGAGTGATGAGGACAGCAGAAGGGATCATCCGGGCTCCTCTTCCCTCCATCGAGGACATTTCATCTCAGCGCTGCGTGTCCCAAGCCCGTAACATCATCAGGGACCCCTCACACCCCCACCATGGACTGTTCTCCCTGCTGCCTTCTGGGAAGAGGTTCCGCAGCATCCGCTGCAGGTCCACCAGGTTCTGCAAAAGCTTTTTCCCTTTTGCCATCAGACTGTTGAACTGCTGGACTATAAACTATAAACTCTGCACAACATTCGCATATTTGCACATTTGCATCACTGCATCTCTATCTAGCATTACAAATGCTGCCGAACTCTCAGTTTCTAAATGCATTCTTGCACAAATGCCCTTTGCACAATCAATTCTGCACATACAAATAGTTTTAAAAATACTCACCTGTACACTGTGATTTTTCTCCTGCATTGTTTACATTTCAATTGTTTACTTTTAAAATCACTGCTGCACCTTATACTGTAATTTAATTTACTGCAATTTACAAGCTGTATGCAACGAAATTTCGTTCTGTACGCACTCTGTGCATACAAAATGACAAATAAAGTTGTCTAAGTCTAAGTCTAAGTCTGATGGACAATGTTTCCCTCACCATGCATGGAGCTGTTGCAGACCTGGAGAGCTCTTTTAGTGACAGACCGCTGCATCCCATACGCTCAAAGAAGAGCTTCTGAGGTCCTTCATCCCAGCTGCTTATTGACTTTATAATCTCTGCTTCACACAACAAACTCAATAAGTGTTCACAACACACTAATGGCGACACAGGTTCTGATCTGATCAACAATTATTCCAGTCCCTCAAATCCTGATCTCTATTTGGACACTTTTAGTTTCTCAGGGAGTGCTTCTTTGTACATTTATGCAAATTTCAGGTTATTACATTGTTCTATAATTAACTGCTGTTTTACAGATAAACATTTCATATTTATCTGAATTATGCCTTATCTATTGACAATTGCAGTATGTGTCCCCTTCAGAAAAGTCTTTCTCTGCTGTTGTACAGCTTAACTTTAAACTTTGCTTTTTTCATATTGACTAATGTTGTGTGTACCAAGTCCTGTCTACTTGTTTTTTTTTCCCACTGTCACACCCAAATTTCCCCCACTGTGGGACAATAAAGATATTTCTGTTCTATTCTGTTCTATTCTATTTGATTGGACTGGAACTGACTTGAACTTCAGAACATCTGAATCAGAAATTGAGATAGTTATTCACATCCCCAAGCTATAAGATCACACCTATACAGGAAATGCAGGTGATATTACATATGGTAACCTACAGAAACAATGTGAAAAAGTAATCCTAAAATACTGTTTAAACAGATGCCATTTGTTTCATGCAGTAGGATTCCTCTTACAGTGTTGTACAGACACAAAGCTGTTAGTAAAACTCTTAAACACAATTGCCAGTGAGCTGCTGTAACAGGAGAGAAGAGCTGACATGATCTTGAGTCTTGAGAAGAGACACCCCCACCCCGCCACCACCATCAAAAACTAAAATAGTGCTGTTATGTTTAAATGTCACATCTTTAACCCAGCCAGCCCTGAGGTTGTCAAAACGCAGCATTTTCAACAGCGTGACAGCAACCCCTTACTTTCTGCTTTGAAACATCACTCCCACAGAATTTATTGCTAGAGAACGGATTTAAATCAGACACTAAATTGTAAGTTTTTGTGGCAGTTAAGTGGGAAACAAGTAGAGCATCTAACTATCATTTTTGGCAAGGCCGTGCTACAATACAGAATGCTGACCTAAAGACACAAAGTGCCTGCTCACCCGCCAGTTGTGTGGAGGAAACGTTTTAATTTTTCAGTGTCATTTGGTTTTGTTTTTCTTCTAGTGATGTGCATACCTGCTATCGCACTAAAAGTAAATCCTTTGGGATGTTCATCATTTAAATAAGCCTGCTTGTTTTAAAATGAACTTTAAAATCCCCAGTGGAGCCTTCAGTGCATCTGAGACAACGCTACTAACAAAAGGAGGAAATGCTCAAAGCAGGTTGTTTGTTAAAAATACTAAATGCAACAAAATGAATGTTGTTTTCTTAAATTAAAAAGTAAACAAAGAAGTTCTTCATCTGGCTTTCCCCTTTCAGGAATCGCAGCAGCATGTTATCTGTCTCCATTTTTTGGATCTTCTTCACACCAACTGCCTTCATGTCCTTTTTAAGTCCATCCATAAATCTCCTATTTTACCTTCCTCTAGACCTGCTGCCTGACAGTTTCAGTCTCAATATCCTTCTACTGATGTACATGTTGAAACCATGTCAGTCTGGCTTCTCTGGCTTTATCTCCAATAACATCTAACTTGAGATGTACCTCTGATGAACCCATTCCTGAACCCCAATACCTTCATGTCTGCAGCCTCCATATTAATCATTCTGCATGTCCAAGTGAGTGAATTATTATCATTGCAGACAGATTATCTGCATAGGGCAGCATAAGATTGTAAATTTTTTACTGGCTTCTTTGAGCAGAATTTGCTTAAAATCTATAGTAGCGGTGTATTATACATATACTAGGTCTCTAACTCATGACGTTCATTTTTCAACATGTGAAATTAGCCAGGAGAGACAAAATCAGACTGTTTCTGAAATGTGAGAAGCTGCAGACTCCCTCTCTTAAGGAGCTGGCCCATCACAGCGGGGTGCCAACACTGCTATGCACAAAGCTTCCACAAGCTTCTCTTTCTCTTTTTGCCCGCTGCTTTAATCAGCATAGGGGAGCCTGTCCTCTTCCTCTGCAGAGGACTCGACTGGAGTACGGACACCCACTGAAATTTGCTAATTTTTACAGGCTAAGTAAAGTCTGTTTTCTATGAAACCAACTTCAGAACTTAAACAACCGACTGCCATGGAAGCAGCCTGCTTGTAACTTTCCCTCAGCTTTTGCGGGAGAAAAGCTGATCTGAAAATCGCCCCTTCAAGCTGTGCAGAAAGCCTAAGCACACAGCCACGCTAGGAAGGCCGTTCAGAGATCCCCACCCTCCACAGACCGAATGCAGACCCCCCCAAAGGCTCATGTCAAGCTTGCCCCGACCTGGTTTCCCAAACAACGTCTGTTTTACTCTGAGCCAACCGCGTCCTCACCCCCTGGACGAAGAACCAGTTTCACTCTGGAATGTGTTTTTATGGTTATAACAAACTTTATATCCATGAATGTTTTATACAATAATTACAATTAACAATTACCACCAAATATGGCTTTTAAGTCTTTTAAAGGGAGTCCGGAATTTCGTTAGCGTTAGCCGCTAATTAGCATCTCTAATAACTTGCTAATACCCTAGTAAAACACAACTATTGGTTGTTTTAAACATAATGTTTGTTCTTGCTAGCTCCGGAATCATTTCGATAGTGGTATGAACATTATTTCACCATTAATAGGGAACATCAGTTTTTGTTTTAATGGTGTTTTGATTAACTTTAAAGTAAACTCAAGCTAATTAAAATAATGGCCACAGGAAGTACCCAGACACGTCATTTCTGGTCGATTGGACACTACAGTGCTCTCTAGTTTCCTAAGTTACCAATTTGAGTCTTAATCATTTCCTGGAGAAATAATTACATTAATAGAAATCAAGTGGCCTAAAAGTTATTGATTTCTACCTAGCAAATCATTCTTTAAAATGTTATATCCCAACCTTAAATAATGTTTTATCTCACTCAGATTTGCATTGTGAATGGGTTGAACACACACCAAAGGTTGTTCTAACTTAGTTAAGCTAATTTGATCTCATTCCATATAATTTAAGATGAACTTTAGTTCTTTAACTTGGAACCAAGATTCACTGAATCATTCTGATGATGGTTTTCAACTATTTTTATTTTGTCCTTTTTATTTCTTTTGTGTTAACATAGTTCCCAAGCTTTAGCTTAATTTTGCTTTTTGCTTTTGTAATTTAGGTAAGTTTTACTAGCCTTGTACAGAGGATTTTTTGATTGAAATATATAGTTAATTCAAGTAAACAACATTCTATAATGGTGTTCTCTGGATGTTCATTTTATTTCTGTTAATAACTTCTTGAACTTGAAGAGAAATTGTCACTGATTTATTCTATATGTGTGCAAAGTTTGCTGTTGAAAGAACGCCAGTGGTCGAATCATCTGTCTGGGCTTATATACACCGGACAATACCTAACAGACAGAGTTATTTATTAAACATTAAATAACTCAAAAACATGCATAATGGCACAACAAAGATGTCCAAATTGTCCTATGATATATTTTTCACTCACCAATTTACAAAGACATATGCAGCTTTACAAACGGCATGAAATACCTTTGCTTGTCATCTTAGTGATTTGGACTCTTTGTTGCACTTTAGCTCATGGAATGGTTAAGGAATAAAGCCCTTATCTTCAAATTAGAGGAGCATAGCGCAAGTTCCAGCGTTTTTGACGAAGTTTGCCCCCTCTGGTGACGAGTTAAAATGACATCAGTGTTGGTCATGGGAGAAGAAGAAAAGCATCTGCCGCTTTGACTGTACAGGTCTTTTGTTTAGAGGCATAATTTCATAACATAACACAATAACATAATTTATGAGTTAAGAAAGTTACAAACATTGAAGTAAGCCCATGTTCTCTCACTAATATGTCAATACCAGCAGTCACTCAACAAAGTGGGCAGGTGAACGAGAGTGCCCAGCTCATCACACCCATGCCCAAAGGATTCGGTCCAGATCAGTCTCTCATGAACTGACTAATCCAGCCTATGCAACTGGAGTAAATAGAGGAACTCTCATTTTACACGTGGGCAACTGTAAGGACATGTATTGAAAAGAAAAGAAAAAAACTTTAAACTAGCACAGTGCTCCTTTAAGTAAAATCTATTTACACAGATTTCTTCACAGATAAAAATCTAAACGTGCTGTACAGAAAATGAGGACAATAAATGAACATGTAAATGAATTCATAAAATAACATGAGTTGACATACATCAGTCTAAACAACAAAGTTTGTAATTGCTTTTTAAGAGTTTTCTTGGAGTCAACCACTCAGAGGGAAAGTGGCGGGTCATTCCACAGTATGGGGGCTACAGTCTGAAATGACAAGTCTCCTTGGTTTCTATAACAAGCCTTTAGGATCTTTAATAGATTTTGGCCTGAAGACGGAAGGGTGTGCCAAGAAAAACAGGCACACAAGTCAGTGATGTACTGAGGGGCCTGACAGCGCAGTACTCAGAAAGTTAGAACCAGAATTTAAATATACAGACTTTGACCGGAAGCCAATGAAGAAGTAGCCAAGACTGTAGTAATGTGAGCCATTTTAGATGAACCAGCCAAAAGTCTGGCAGAAGCCTTTTGTACCCTCTGAAGTTTGTTTAAAGGTGACTTGTTGAAACAAGTGAAAACAGAATTGCAATAAACAATGTGAGTTGAGATAGAAGAATGGATGATTGTTTCAAGATCTGATATTGGTTTCTTCTCCCTCCTTGTCAGATCCTCCATTATGCTCCCCTTGTTTGTGGTTTTTGTCATCACTGATCTTGCCAATAAGTTTTAATTCCTTTCAATGAATTGTCATTATCTATGCCCCCAAGTTATTGTCTGCCCTTTGGTCAAACAGTATGACAGTTGGCTGCAATAAGCAACATTTGTCCATGCACATTCTCCCAGTCACGGAGAACACAGCTGCACGGCTTCATTTTATTTCTGATGGCAATGTCCCAGCCACATTGCCAAAAAATGTAGTTCACGCTAATCACTTCACAAAGGAATCTTTTGAAAACTAACAAAGTCCATGGCAGGCTTTACAAAAATAACTAGGATCCGTCCGAATACCCTTAATTACAGCTTGTTGCTCCTAGCTCCTGTTCCTTGACCTTTCATGGGGTCAACACTATCATAGGGAGGAAAGAAGTTCAGACTGCTGTGCAGATTTCAGACAGCCTTTAACTCTGACACCATTACGTGAACAAAACACATATAGATGATGTAAGTGAAATCTGGATATACAGTCTTCTGAAAATGAACTACAAAGTGTGTGCTCTCATCTCTCCCGCCATTTTTGTTCATTTCCGTGAGGTCGGCTGTGCTTATACGTCATGTCAAGCAAAGGATTGTGGGATTCCTTATAGCTTCTTAACGCCGTTAAGGGACGTTGCAAGGTTCCTATGCTAAATTAGGTGGGAGAGGAAGCATACAGGCTCCTTTTCCTACTTCCTTCCTAACTGACTGCACTATTCGGACAACACTTATCATGGCGACTTCTGAAGCACTTCCGCTTTTGGCGAAAGAGTCCTTACCCAATAGAGGTTTTCGGATGGTGCCATAAACTGAAGGAAAGTTCTGTCTGTAGAGTTTGTTGCAATTCTGCAGACGACAGAGATGTAAGTATTTAATGATGTGTCTTGTGTGTTTTCTATTGCTGTTCGGCATGAAAATTATGTAACATTTAGTACAAGGTATTGCTAACAACAGGTTACTGATAGCCTTGTGTCTAGCTTTACATCATTACCCACAAAAATGTACATTTAAAGACATGTTAAAATGTTGTCTAGGCTGAAAACATATGTTACAATGCTGTACAATCCTGTTGTCAGGTTATTCTAATCTTTTCATAACAAGTGGAGCATAATGATAGCAGTTTTACTACCGATTATATTAAAAGATATGTATATGGGTCCAGCTTGGGGTCAAAGATGTATGGTTGTACCAGTGTACATCTACTTGCAGCCATTTTCACGTATAAAGTTTGTGTGTAAACACTTAGTTCGGAGGAGTGGCCACCTGCAGTTTATTTGCATAAAAGTAACAGAGCCTTAAAAAAGCTCATTCTAAAAGGATCTCAAAATAGGTGTTACTAAGGAGGTAGAATTTCATTATATGAGCCTGATTTTCAGGGGCGGCGCAGTGGCTAGCACTGTTGCCTTGCAGCAAGAAGGTGCAGGGTTCAAGTCCTACCCTGGGTCTTTCTGCATGGAGTTTGCATGTTCTCCCTGTGCATGCGTGGGTTCTCTCCGGGCACTCTGGCTTCCTACCACAGTCCAAAAACATGACTGTTAGGTTAATTGGCATCTCTAAATTGTCCTTAGGTGTGAGTCTGTGCGTGAATGGTTGTTTGTCCTGTCTGTCTATGTGTTGCCCTGCGACAGACTGGCGACCTGTCCAGGGTGTACCCCGCCTCTTGCCCAGTGAACACTGCAACCCCATGAGGGATTAAGCGGGTCAGAAAATGGATGGATGGAGCCTGATTTCCTGCTAAATAAATTATGAAAATGTTTTTATAGACCTTTCCTAACTTCTTTCAAAGGAATAATAATAGGTCCCCTTTAAGTCTTATGCATGGTGGATATATTCATCTTTTCATTCATCAGTGAATGAATTAAACATTGCATATTTTAGTAATAGGATTTTATGCATTATTTTATGTCTTACTTGTGTTTGAAATGACCATTTAAACTCTTTGTGTGAAACGTTTCAACAACCTCTGTAAAGGACCCACCGTGGTTTTGTTATGACACACAAATGCTAATTGGAAAAAAAAGACTCATAGTGAACTCATTTACTGGGGTGTCGACATGTCTTTCTCTGGAGTGAATGAAAAGAGTAATAAACATAATACATCTCTGCCTTTCGCTGTCCCATATTGCTCTCACATTTCTATATTGATTACAGCCTTGGGTCACCCAAACTGCAGCTGCGGTGCTTTAAAGGGGAAGTCCGGTCAACAAGGAAAAATCAGGGTATCATTAGCTATAACTAAAACTAATACATTTGTGGTTATTTAATGAACTTATCTTTAATCAATAAGAAAATAAAAACATAAATTGTTGTCTGAATCACTGTGTATGGGGGCTGACATGACTGCCCAAATATGGGCAGTAAGGGGCGTTTGACATCACATCCTGCGACGTAGAAAAGCGGAAGCGGCGACAGTATTTCTCTCCGCTTTCCATGCAAAGTCATTAGGAGCCGTTCTACACAGCTGCGATCATCAATAATTATTTCGGATTTCCAGAGGACTTCACCGCTGACATTCCCAAGAGCTATTGCTGAAGCAACAATGCCCACGTGCATGGCCATCGGATGTTCCAACACAACTGGTAAAAGAGGAAAAAACATTGCTTATTTCAACACAGTCACTTCAGCGATCTCTCCTCCGCTGTGTGTGTGTGTGTGCGCGCGCTCAGCTGCAGCGCCGGTGCAAAGCCGTGCTCAGCCCAGCATGTGCTGGAATGCTCTTATATTTTAATACTTATACTATAATAATCAGCTAACTTAAGTCACTTCAGCGATCTCTCCTCCGCTGTGTGTGTGTGTGTGTGTGTGTGTGTGTGTGCACGTGCTCTGCTGCAGCGCCGGCAAAGCCGTGCTGCGCGGAGCGCGCACACACACACACACACACACACACACACGCGTGTATAGATATATACTGTAGGACCCGACTGAGTTTGATCTTGGAAAATAGTGCGCCGTGACAAACAGAGCGTTGAAACTTGCTCAACAGCGGGTCCGCCGAGTGACGTCAAAAAATGGGAGGTGACAGTACTATTCTTGACCAAGATGGATTCCTCCACATAAACATGATTAAATGAGAATTATTATTAATTAAAAAAACTTATAATTTTTTGCACAGTATGTAGTAGTTTTATATTTAAAGTACTTTCAGCAGTTTGAATTCTGATTTTGACCGGACTTCTCCTTTAACACTATTGACATATGTCTAAGCGACACAACATTGGGCACATTTGGTGAGTCTTCATCTGTCTCCTTTGTCTTAATATCTGTGGTGCCTTTGTTTTTGTCTTCTTGTTTTGTTTTGGCGCCCTTATCTTTCAAGATTTTATGTTGTTTTTGAATCATTGTGTCTTTAACTCGTGTGTGTGTGTGTGTGTGTGTGTGTGTGTGTGTGTGTGTTTTACTCAATAACTTGCACATTACTGTTTATTTAGTGATTTTTAACATACCATGGAACATGTGTGTTCTAAATTGCAATTGAAAGTTTTAAATGTAGGTTTAGGACATGGTTTCCAAATAATATTTCCTAATAATTATGCAAATAATCTAATGCAATGAGTGAACAATTTCAACAAAGGAGGTGAATAGCATTTGCTATCTACATCATTACAAAGCCATGTTCCTTAAAATAATATTTACATCATGAGGTGCCAGCCTATTAATATTTTTTCTCATATAAATGCAAAATTAATATCTAATAAGGCAAACAAAACAAACCATTAATATAGAAAGTAGTTCAAAACACTTTATAACAGTTTCTTTATTTAAAGGAAGAAGAATGGTTGTAGTTCTTGTCTTAAATGAAGTGTAAAACATTTCATTATGTAGCATTTGTTGTTATTAAATATGATAAGTCATCAATACTCTTGGCTATGTATCACCGCACTAAATGAAGCCTATCGGGAAAATTGTAGTTTATTATGATGATGAGATTGTTTTTCTCCTCATTTAAAACGCTCTCTTCCTTTCATCCTTCCCCCTGCAGTCTCCTGCAAGGTGCCGTGAGCAAATAAGTGAGTGGCCATATCTTCCCAGCCAGGGAGCACTCAGTACTCAGCGACAGGGATGGGCAGATATATCACAACACTATAGAGGGCAACATGGTAAAAGACGGAGCACAAATCCCTACTGATGCCAGTCCAGATAGTTTTGCAGTTGTTTTTTTCTGGGCCTTCTGTTTACATTACATTTTATCCATGTCCAAAGTTTTTTCATCCAGCTATGTCATATTCTCTGTGTGTTCAATAAATAAAGAAATCGGTTCAGACAACAAAATGGTATTCTTTTCATTATTCTTGCTTCCATCAGTTAGACTTCTGGGTTTTGTACTTCTCTCTTTTGCTCTTGTCAGATCTATTTATCATTGCTTTGTAGCTGTATGGTAACTCACAGTACCGTGCAAATCTCAACATCACCATCCTTCACTGTCCAATCACTCAATAACAAAACAGGGTTGACAAATGCATTTTATAACTTTTTCTTTTCTGTATTCTGGCATTGACCACAGTGAGTTATCAGTCTCCATAAAGCCCTTCATCTTCTGCATCTTCTTCTCTCACATCAACTACCTTCATGTCCCCTTTCACTCCATCCATAAATCTCCTCTTTTGTCTTCCTCTAGGCCTCCTGCCTGGCTGTTACAGCCTCAGATTCCTTCTAAAATGTACTCATTATCTTGTCACTCCCAAAGAGAACCTCAACATCTTCATCTCTGCTACCTCCAGTTATGCCCCCTGTCTCTTCCTCAGAGCCACTGTCACTACACCAGACAGCATCACTGGTCTCACCACCGTCTTCTACACCTTTCCTTTCATTCTTGCTGATGCTTTTTTATCACGCAACACGCCTGACACTTTTCTCCACCCAATCCAACCTGCTCGAACCGTTTCTTCACCTCTTTTCCACACTCAGTTTTGCTCTGAACCATTGACCCTAAGTACTTAAAATCATTCATTCTTTATGTCATGGCAATGAAAGAGAACCCAAAAATATAAAAGGTTTGTCAAGACAAATTCTATTGTGGGAAACAGGAAACTGCCAGGAACATTCAAAGGAACAACTGTAAAGGAAAGAGACTGGTTAGGGGCTGGGGGGAAATCAGTGAAAACTAAAAAACTCAGAAATGAAGCCACTAACCTTCTCAGTCTGGGAGTCTGGGAAGGAGCACTAGTTTAGATAAGCTGTTTCAGGGGCTCCAAAGAGTGAGAGTTGAATTGTGCATCTTAGGGCAGGTTGCTTCAGTATGTGTCGCATTGTTAGGCCTTCCCACTAGTAACGGTTCCATAGAACATCTCCAGTGCCTCCTTCTCTGGGGTTCCAACCACAGCAAGTTGACTTGGAGGCGTCTCTTCAGAAGGCCGTCTAATGGAGCTCCGTACTGATGGCCGCCGAGGGCAACCAGGATCAGCACAACAATGCCGCCGGGTGAAGATGAAGAGAATGAAAAGTAAATACCAGTCCATTAAGGACTGCAATGGTCGGTGCAACACAACCCAGAAAATGGAGAGACAGCAGGCTCAATTTGTGGCAGTGGCAGCATGGACTCAATATAGGGGAGCTGACCGATGATCGATGGGAGGGAGACCAGACTGGCCACCGACGGGATTCCTGAATGAGGTGTTGTGAAATCAGCCAACAGGAAAATTAATGTAAGATCAGACTCTAAGGCTTATATAAGGGCTCAATAAATGTAAGGGACTGTTACGGTCACCCCTCCCAAGTGAATGTTCTCAGAGCATGGGGGAACTGTATAATGCCCCCTGGCCATGCTACAATGACTCTTTTTTGCCCGTTGTTAGCCAGGACTAGTGGCTGGTACCTGGAGTAAACATTGGGCTCACACTAGCTTCTGTTGTTACTAAGATCAAATCTTATGTAGAGTAGCATTGGTGGCAAAATTGTCCATAATGCATTTGCATCCATAATTGAAAAAAGTGAAAAGAAAAACGGGAACATACACACACAACTAGATTAACAGAAAAAGATTAAAGTAAAAAACTTCCAATAAATACTGAGTCACTGACACGAGCTGCTAGCTCACGCGGCGCTCAGGGAAAGCTACATGTTTCTGGATTTGCTGAAAGTGGTTATTGGGAGAATAATAGATAATTCATTGGCATTGTGGACATTAAAGTGTATCAAACATAGATATGGACAATGGACTGAAACAAACAGACAGTTATCTCAGGACAGCCAGTAATTCTTGGATAATCTTGGACTCCATGCTATCCCACAGATTATCTGATAGATAATTTCCAGTGGTGACACGTTTTCTACTAGTATGCGAGGGGTGTAATTTGAAATTCAATTTATTAGTTTGAAAATGATTGTCACTAAATTGAAAATGAATTAAATATTTTTGGAAACTGAATTTTTGGAAACCAAATTTGTTCAATTGGATTTCAAATTACAGTAATTCAGATTCAGTTTTTAAAATAATTTATTCAAGTTGAGCAATTTAAATTCAAAGAGAACTAATTCAAATTCAGTTTCTGATGGCACGAGTTTCTGGTCGTAGATACTAGAAGAAAAAAACAACAACACAAATGCACTTCTGGTGATGAAAGGAGAGAAATTAGACTGGATTACAAAATGTGTGTCATGATGATGAAAACCAGCAAAATGTATTAATTGTCACACAGCACCAAATAAACATACACGAGTATCACTTGTGATTTTAACATGTGAATGACCAAATGTGATCTTGATTAAGAACTTAAAATACTTCTGTTAGTTTATAAATCACCGAACAGCTTAGCACCAGAATATGTAAAAGACCTGTTGTTGCTGAATCAACCCTTCAGACCACTTAGGTCTTCTGGTTCTGGTCTACTCTGCAACCAGAACCAGAACCAAACATGGAGAAGCAGCATTTAGTTCCTATGCTCCATAAATCTGGAACAAACAGCCAGAAAACTGGAAATCAGCCGAAACACAGAGTTCCTTTAAATATAGACTGAAAACCCGCCTGTTTAGAGCTGCTTTCAGCCATAATAATAGGAACACTGACGAACATATTTGATGTGTATTGATGTTTTCACCTGATACTATTTAAAGTTTGTTACTGGTCTCACAACCAGTGACCGTTTCGATGTGTTTATGATGTTTTTATGTTTTCATGATGTAAAGCACTCTGAACTGCCTTGCTGCTGAAATGTGCTACAAATAAAGTTGACTTGACCTCTTCTCTAGAGAACTCTTAACAAAAAATAGTTTCTAAAGTAAACAGCATTACATTATCACAGAGGGCTTTTGTCTGCAAAAATAAAATTCTTACCGTGAATAAAAAGCTGCAGGAGCTGATAGTGGAAAAGAGTTTCTGCTCCTTCCACATGATGGGAAAATGAAACCTTTGTACAGTTTAGAAGTTAAACAGTTTATACCTTAGCCAAATATGGTTATTTAAAGTAGAAATAGCAAAGTAATATAGGCTAAATATAAATGCATAAAACGCCTTTCAGATTTTCATTTGACAAAAAATAAAAATAAATAAAAACAAAATACTTGCAACATTCTGAATGTTAATGTGACAAAAAAGTGGAAAGCTTATAAATATTTTTTCCAAGTCTATGTATAAACAGTTTTTTTTTCCAGTGTTGACACTAAAAGATTGGTGCTAAGTCACAGGATATCATTAGGTTCTGTGTGTGAAAATATCACAATATTCATGTCTGCATGTGCTTTTAACATTGAAATTGTGTGATGTATTTTTAGTCAGAAAGAAACAACTGTACTCGCTCTGTTTTGTCCTCTTGGGAAGCACCATGGAACTTTTTTTTCCAAAACTTCACACTTCTGAAACATCTGATTGCAGCCTGAAGGGTGTTGATGGGGACAATGAGATGCCTCAAATGGAATTCTCTAATCAGGACATGTGACCACTCCAACTGTGTTACAATTAGGAAATGAGAGAATACATTATTAATAGCTCTTCATTATCCTCTAGTGCACCACAGGTCTCCAAAGTTTTCCAGGTACCATATGTTAGGCTTCTCTGTTTTTCATTCTCTTTTTTTTTGTGCACCCACTGAAGTTGTTATTAAACTGTATTGGTCACCCACCTTCTAATCTCCACACAGGAAGATCTATGACTTTCACATTTTAAACAGGCATTTTCCTTAATTGTCCTTCACAAAATCAGATTAGCACCTCCTTGGGGACATGCGAATGCACACACCTGAAGGACATTCATGTTTTGATGAAAGGGCCATATTGATGTTTTGCATAATCCTGACTCATTGGTGGCACGTTGCCACTGGAAATAGGATATTACAGCAGGTGGTAAGATTAAATTGGTGCTTTTTTCTGGTTTTCAGAAGCACAGAAAGAACCAAGACAAGCTGGTGCTTAAGGAAAATGGATTTCCTATTTTAGAGATGTAAAAAAACAGTTTTTTTTCTCTTCCACCCCCTCCCTCCTCTTTTTTCACAGACTTTCTCTCTTCTCTCATTTGCTCCCTGCTTTCAGAGATGGGAGGGCAATGATGAGCCACTCATTGGAATAATTAGTCTCACAATGAACGTGTGACCTCTTCCCTCTCCAGAGCAAAAGAAAACAACTAAAACAAAGAACAGTTTTTAAGCTTTTAATGAAGACAGAATTAGCGTACTGTGCCTTTTTCATACTCAATTATTTAAAAAAAAATGTTTACGTTAAAACCACACATTTCTGACCTCTTTTAGCAGGACTTTATGTGATAGACCAACACAATGTAAAGCATATTTATAAAGTGGAAGGAAAATCATACATGGTGTTCATGATGTTTGACAAATAGAAAGGAAAGAGTGTTGTGAGCTTTTTGTAATTTCTGCACAATCCACTTTGTAAAACAGCTCATAGTCAGTTAGACTGGATGCTGAGCCTTTGTGAAATTCTGTTTTTAATGCTTGCTACAGGTTCTGAGCTGCATTTAGGTCTCATCTTAGAACTGAAGGATTTTCTTGCAGTCCTGGCTACATTTTTAGGGCTGTTTTCCTCCTGAAAAAGGAACCTCTCAAGTCCCCTCTGACATGCCTGCTGTGTTCCTTGGTCTTCATGAAAGTGGTTGTTCAATAATATTCTCAATCAAATCTCTAAGATCTTAAAACAACAGACTGATTGCTCACAGTTGGACTCTATTTGACTTAGTGGGTGACTATTGAAGGCTGTTGTTCCACCGTGTGTCATAATTAGATCCTCTTTATACTCAGTTTTTCTCCTAGCCACCTGCTCTGCTGTAATCAGCCTCATGCCATGCACCTGTTATCTGATCTATTTAAATACTCTTTTGCCAACTGATCTTTTCCAGATTATCAAATGCTCCTGCTAGCAGATGTTCAGCATGGTTTCATGTCAGATTCCTCATTTTAATCTTGTTGTTCCTATCTCCTGGATTTTCCAGCCTTAACTGGCTTCATTGTGTTCCTGATTTCTGGACCAAGATCTCGATTCTGTGCCCAAATCTACAAGCCTTGTCTCACATCGGAATTTGTTTGCTTACTCCTGCTTCAGTCTTTTATGACCCTTCCCTGTCCCTGAATGCAGGGTTGTTCTTTGCCAACTCCCTAAAACCGCTGCATTTCTTCCATCAAAACCTCTCGTTTAAATAAACTTTTTTGACACACTCAGTAGCTATGTTTACATGTGCCAGATTCCATGATCATATTAAAATGGGTTTGGATTGAAAAAGAAATAAATATCTGAATACATTGTCTATATGTGCACAAATCTATTAATCCAGTTATGACATGCATTAACATGCATCCTGGATTATGTACCTCTCCTCTCTTCCTCCAGACTGTGGGACCTTTATTTCCAAATGAAATGCAGAATGTACTATGATCTGAAAACTGGACTTTGGACCACTGAGCAACAGTTCTGGGGTCTCATCTATAAAACTTTGCATAGAATTCACACTAAACGTGTGCGTACCCCAAACAAAATCGAATTTATAAAACCATGCACACACACACCAACACGGAATTTCTCTTCATAGATGACAGATGAATCAGAACATTTGTATACCAGGTTCTGCTCACTACACGCCCAGTTTTAACCATAAATGGTCATGCAAAGCACCTCATGAAGGATAATCTGTGTTTAAAATGGGTCAACTGATCATATTTTTTTTCATCATGTGAACATGGAGTAAAAAGCAAAGAAACTTTGGGAAAAATTCACAGAAAAGCATTTATTAAATTTGTAAATCAGATGTAAAAGCACATATATGTGTGTATATGCATGTGTTTAAAAGATGGATACCTGTGAAATATACATTTTAAACCCTGTTTGTAGTTATAGTTCATGTTTTTGACAAAGGGTGGTGCCGTTCCCCTGTATAGAGACTGAAGGTTTCAGAAAGTTAAAGAAAACCTTGTTTATGTGTTCTTAGGGATGCATCCTTCGAAGGCCGCTTTTGTTGGCCGATTACGTCATAGCACGGTGACGAGGCCTGTCTGAATTTGAAGGTTCCTCCCGATGTGGGCCGCAAATACGCTGCCCTTGATTTCACCAGATTTGAAGGATGGTTCCTGTGGATCCTTCGTTGCTAATCCTATTCCATCATTCATTGCAGGTTAAAAAGAATTGTGCAAACGGAAAATGTTTGACATCCATACTAGCAAATATACACCCATACAGGACACCAGCACAAACAACTCCATACAGGGATGGCTACCTTTCACATTTGAACTGATACAGTACTGATACCCGGTACCTGGTAATAAAATCTCTACATTTTTCAATTTAACATATTTATCTTTCAATATATAAACTTGTTTGGATCTGGAAATGAACTTTTAAAATCATTTTTACATTTTAATATATTGCCTGAATCCACAGCAAATAAAACAGAGAAGAAAAAAAAGAGAGAAGAAAAAAAAACTATCCAAAAAAACATTCATCCCATTATGTAAATCAGGGTGGGGTATATCTGCAATGAGGAAACAGAGGCTCTTCTCTTTGTACTCTTTGCTCTGTCTACAGGCGAGTTTCAGGACGAGGCAGCAGTTGTTGTCTGTGAGACATCGCTTGGAGAAGTGTGAAGAGGCTCACAGCAGCATTCGCCACTCCCCCAAGATAATAACTGCAGAACGAGTAGTGCTTCACATGAAGTCACCAATAACAGAAGAAGGTGGCTAGATTTTTCACTAGTCGCTTTTTTTGAAAAAAAGGTTGCAAGATGGGTCCGAAAAGTTGCTAAATATAGCAAGAAATTCGCTAAATTGGCAGCAGTGGCCAGGTGTTCCTCAGATTAGAAGTATTCCTGACACTGTTCTTGCACTTTATGTCACAAATATTGCAGCCAGAGGAACCTGCAGTGCATTTGAGAAGCACAGCCATAATTTTGACTGTTTTCTATCAGCCTAGCTTTCTTTCTTTCCTGGACAAGCGGCTACTGACGTCATCACATTCTTGTGCTTGCAATGCTGTGTTCATGGAAAATTGTCCACTCTTCCACTCCCTCAGTGTCACAGTGGTGCGTTTAGGTACTGAACCATGTTAGCGTTTGACTTTATGTGAAACGGTACCCGGTAGTACCAACGGGATTTGGTCGGTGCCTACAAAGTACCGAATTTGGTACCCATCCCTAACTCCATACCAACAGTTTGCATGTCAAAGATGTATGAAAAATAAATAGAAATTGAAACTTGAAACATGGTGTTAGTGCTCTCATTATTTACAACTGGTAATCACACATTTGTCGGTAAATTAAAGTTTGCTAGAGAGTGATGTGGGGCAGTCTATCTCACAGCTGAGGCTCTGCCTAAGTAGGATGGGTTTAAAGAACAATGTTGCCACACAAAACAGCGACTTGTTGAGTAGAAGAAAAGGCTGGAGAGCTGAGGAAGAAACAAATTAAGCTGTTACAACTGTCCAGGTCAAGGTCAAGACACCAACTTGATTGAAATGCTTTGGTAGACCTTAAGTGAGCTGTGGTAGAGAAAATAAAATGCCCCATAGCCTGTAGGAACTGAAGCAACACTGTGAAGAAAATGTTTTTGGATTAAAACAGAAACATTTTGTTGCCTTCCCTGTTCTTGTAACTTAGCCGTGTGTTTTGGCTAAGTTACTTTGAGAAAAGGGTCACGCAAGAATTCAACTGCCTCCAACGTAGCGTGTGATGGCGACAGATGAGAAATGGTTTTCTGAGTGACTGACATTCTTTCCTGGCTCATTTTTGACAGAGATGTCATTACCTATATTGCATAAGCACATGTTATATCGTTGAATACACTATTCCTGTTTAATTTTTGGAATACAGGTCTTGTATCATTTTCAGAGGATTATTTTCTCAGATGGAATATGTTTCCAATCTACAAGACAAATATTTCAACCTGTCACAGTGGGCTAGATGGAATAATGGAGGGAGATCAATTCTGTTTAAATCTACTATTTCATAAAAAGGTGCCACTCTCTCCACCTAAGCTTCTTCCTATGCTCTAAAAAAACGCTTTCTTCTGTAGAAATGTATTTTTATTCCATGTCATTCTCTCCACTCTGAATATTTTCCACCAGAAAGCGTTAAAAAGCTTTTTTCTAGGAACCACCTTCAGTAGATTCCCCACGCATTGTGGAAAAAACGGAAAGCGTGGGAATTGATTAAAGTGTTTTCCAGGTCTGGACCAGTGTGGAAATTGTGTTTCCAGAGCATTTTCGCTGTAATATTCTGTACTTGTTTTATTCCTTCATCCATCAATCAACCCTCCATCTTTTATTGATGCAATGTGTTTTTTCTTCCACCCTTCATCTTGTGTTTTTTTGCAAGTTTTACATCAAGAGTCTTACATCATTTGATATAGCTGCAGTAAATTCACAATCAAATGTTTTTTTGTTTATTTAATGCAATGAAAAAGAATGCAAATGAATGAATTTAATGCAAAAACGCTGGAATTTGGTAATAAAAAAGCTGTAGGAACCCTGCTTCAGGGTTCTCCCTCCCTTAGGGGTTCACTTCTTTGGTTTCCCTTGAGGAAATAAAGGGAAATCTGTCACCAATTTCTATGTTCCTATAAATCCTGGGACTCACTTGACATCTTTACTCGATTTTATTTACATTTTTTGTGAGATATTGTGACAGCTCCTTCCTTAGCAAATTTGGCCTTCCGCTCAAGCCTTTTTGAGCAAATGGCCCTCCCTTCATTAAGGTGCACAGATAAACATTTTCTTTTTAAAAAACAGAAGACTGAGGCACATATGGATCACTGAGAAAGAATGTTTTATGCCGTGAACTAAGCTTTGAGCTTCATCATTGGTGAGTGAGTCTCCGTACGCTCAGCCACTTGGCACCCAGACATGACTAAGTGCCAGCCAATTACAGGTGCTATACTTTCATTCAAGTTTCAGATTAAATCACAAAGGAGGCATTCGTAATATTATACACTCTCATTTGCAAAATAGAGAACAGAAGTTGAACACATTTCTGGTGCCGTCAGCCATCAGTCAGTTAATTTCTGCAAAATCCTCTCGAGTTAAAACAACCACAATTTGAAGTTTCAGGTAAGTTGGAAAGTTATTTGTGAGATTTACTGAGAAAGAACAGTTATAAATTACTTTTCCATTGATCTAATTAAAAATGCTGCGGTGGCAAGCATTCTCCTCTTATATTTAAAAAGATGACTGTTAAAGATATTGTTACCTAAACATTTACAAGGAAAAAAGAGTCAAATCTACTTATGGTTTCCTCCATATTTACAACACTGTCAGGAGATCTGAATTTAGCCAGAAAAGTTTCTTTCTGCAGTTTCTATATAAAAAGTCAATTAGTATGTAAGACTCTAGGTATACTTTGCATCATAGTTAATGTATGTTGCAGGTTTAAACTATGTTACCAGTTTGCATTTCAAATAAAATAAAATACTGTTATTTTAATAGGAACTTGAACACGTTTAGGTGGGTGGGAGCTCCTTCCTACATCACAATTCTAGCTACTGAGGGAAGGCCAAACAGCATAAGAGCCTTCAAACTGCAAGAAAGGAAAATTAAAATTTGAAAGATGTGGAGTGAAAAGGTGTGGTTTGGTAATTCCGATGTGTCTAATCATGAGCTGGCACGATATTAAATAATAGATAATTGCACAATATTTGACCCTTAACTAGTGGTGGAAGCACGATTAAAATCCGTTGCTTTTCTTGATTGGTTTATGCTTGATTAAAAAATTAAATGTTTTGTATTTTCCTAATTAAATAACTTCATCAAAACAGAATCATCCCACTTTTTGCATTCTGTGAACACATCAACCTGTATTTTAATTAATCCTCTTTTCATTTAACTTTTTGTTTTTTCAGATTATGTGATTTGATGCATAAACATGAATAATCGTGTATTCCTTTTCTTTCCTATTGGTTTGATATCTACACCCTTTAAACAAACCCACAGCAGATTTTGTTTATTATCCTCAACACTTGCATCATTTAATTTTCAAATTGAAGCACAGTTAGTGCTGATAAAATGGTTAATGAACAATAATAACCTGACTGGGTCATCTCTAGCCAGGTCATTTAGAAAAACATTCATTATTTGGTATACCTGTATCATCTACACAGTCTAGTATCAAGGTGTAAAAGCGTGAAATATGAATTATATCCTTTTTTTTAGGAAGATAGCTCTGCTGAAGTAGAACCACCTACATCATTAAATGACGGTAAAAATCCAGAGCATTTAGTAGTCAAAGTCACTATTAAATAAAAATGAGATTCTAAATGACTGAAACTCCTCTGGCATGCCTCTGCAAGGATCAGGGGCCACTGGGCTCATTACCAGAAAGCACCTGTGCTCCTCCCACCTGCAGCAGACGGCTAGGAGTTTAACATTTAGGAGAAGGACAAGAGAAAATCTGAAGCCGATTTTAAGAGCAAGTTATAATCTGATAGAACTATAAACATCTGGTTGGTAACTGATCACCATATCTGTTGATTTACTTATTTATTGCATAGCTACAATCTGAACGTGTTCCACTTTAAATGTGAAAATTAGAGCAGGAAGCTGTTGAACTGCCAAAATGTTCCTCAGGAAATGTTCTGTTTTCAAGTGCAATAGAAAAACCTAAAAATAATTTATTTGTGATGATGGAAGCAGAAATGATCAGGCACTCAAGGCCATTTTCTTTAAATTATCCCAAAAGTCCGAGCAATTCAGAAATTATGTGTTTGTTTGGCACTGATCATTAAAGATTGAGATTCGCTTTTGTGGGCACCAAGTTTTCTCATTAAAATAAAACCAGAGTTTACCTAAGTGTGGTGTTTTCTCCTGATCAATCTCCTAAATGCAGTAATTGATTAAATGTTGTGCCTAATTAATCCCAGGGAAATTGTGCTGCTGCTCATTAGAAAATAGAAACTAAGGAATCAGAGTTTGCTCTCGATGTTAATAGCAACATTGTTAGGTATTCTGAAGGTATCACAGGATAGGTTTGACTCACATTTTAAAGAAAGATGGAACTTGCGAGTAGCTGCATGTCGTCACAGTTGGTAGCATTGTTGCCTTGCAGCAAAAGGATCCTCACTTTAATCCTGGTCTAGAGTCTTTCAGCATGGAGTTTGTCGGTACTTCCTGTGGAAACGTGGGTTCTCTCCTGGTACCCAGCCTCCTCTCACAGTCCAAAAACATGAGCCTACCTAAGCTCATCAGGAAACAGGATAAAGGAGGGGCTGAATAAGAGTTCTCCAATACAATGCAGTAATCAGTCTCTGAGCACTGGTCTTTGTTCCAAGCTACTAAGATGTGGTTCTCTCTGCTTCCTAGATCCTCTTGACCTCACTTCCTTGTTCCCTTCTGCTTCTCCAACTCATTCCTAGAATAATGCTCACCTGGGCGCCCTTCCTTCATGGAAACCACTCACCTGCTAATTACCCCAACATACAGAGAAGACCGGAAAGATACACCAAGTAGCCTCACAGCTCCGATCCCAATCTTACAACCGGAGCCTTTCCAGTCCCTGTTAGCTCCTCCTGTGGTAGAAGTCAAATAATTTATGTTCAACATGAAACACCTTCAACCGCTTTTTCAGTCTCTGATTGTTTCTGCCCTAGACTTGATGGATGTGAGTTCTCTTAAATGTTCCAGTTAACCGACAATACAGATTCATAGCGAGATAAACATTTTGACCTTAATGGGACTGAACGTCAAAATGCATTCTTTATGATTTTTATGTCTGTCATTAAGAATATGTGGATAAGTTTGGCCTCAGCGAGTTATTAAACCTCTCCCTCCAAGGCTTCAGTTTCTTACTGTGCAAAAAAAGAAAAAAAAAAAACTGCTGTCATCCGCCTGCATAACTATTTATGTAGCATTTGCTCTGATCACTATAATCATGCACTGCTTTGACAAGATAATTTGTGTCTACAAAGGATGTTATTACTATAGCCTGTCAATAAGCACCACTTCACCAAACACCGTGCTGCTTGTGGATTCAATAGATGTCTTCAGTACTATAATCCACCACCAAACACTAAATCCCAAAACCTTTTTTATAGATTATGAGTTTCCTCCCACAGATCAACGAATGTCAGAACCAGACGTTTGGCATGATCAGTCACAATTCTGGATAAAGGGCTGGGGTGGCAACCCTGCACCTTTTACCCTAATCAGCCAGCTCTTTGTCTTTACCCACAAACCGAAGGCAGCTGCTTCTGCTGCTTGCACAGATGTGCACAGAGCACAGACACCTTTTACTAAACCAAGAAATATATTGATCAGCAGAATGTGCTGCAGATAAAAAGATGCTAAGGATGGTGCATAACCCCTGTACATGCATTTAATGCACTGAACGCATTTTAATGTCCTGCATAATGCGGAGTTCAGCCTGGTGGCAGTTTCTCCTCAGGGGATTTCCTTCAAAGCCTTGGTCACAGTGGTCTGTAATGTCATCTGAGGGGCTCAAATCAAAGGAAAGTTGATATCTGTCCACAAAAACCGAGACAGAGAAGATGCTGGCGGGGTGTCAATAACTGGAGGCTTCGACATAAGCTTAAAGACATATTGTGACGTCAAAAAAATAATAATTTGGAAGGATAGGTTGAGACTGCATGAGGGAAACAAGAATAGGTTTTCTCATCACAAATTGCTGTTATAAACTGCCGCAGTCATTTTGATCCTTTCTTTATTTTCTTTTTATAGTTTAGTTTTTCTACCACATCAAATGAGTTAATACTTACTTGTGGTGAACATTTCTCAAATTCACTAGCTTTGGTAAGTGTTTCCAGCTGCAGACGTCTCTATCAGAATCAGAAAGCTTTTGTTATTACACAAGAGCTCCTGGAGTGCTTGGACAGTCTCTGCATGTATGAAAAATCAAAAAGATAATAAAGAGAGAACAACTACTAGCTTGATTTTGTGACTCATGTAGAATGTAATTGAGGCAAGAGAGGAAAACCCATTCTCTGTAAAACTTAAGCGCTGACACATCACACCTTTTTCTGCATTTGGTAATTGCCTATATAAACTCTAATGAGGCTTAAAATAATCAACAGGAAAAAAAAACGGACACTGGCGGCTGACTAAGTATTGGGATTAATTTGGGATGTACTTGCAATTATTCCTGCAATTAACTCTCTGTTCTCTTTTTTATTTTTGTAGAAAGTTCAACCTCAAATGTTTTCTTTCCTCAACAGCGATAAACCTACATATGATGAAAACAGAAAAGTATTTGCAATTCTTACTTGGAAGTTTCTTTCTGTCTAGTTTAGACACAGAGGCACTGAGGAAGAGACAGGAGGCTGGAGGTGGCAGAGATGAAGACATAGAGGTTCTCTTTGAGAGTGACGAGGATGGATGGGATCAGGAATGAGTTAAAGGAGCTATAAGTAAGATATTTACTGTAAAATCAACCTAAAGCATTCTACGTTTTCACCTGGGATGGAGTGGAGCACTCTGGAGAAAGCAGTAATGCTCCACTTGTGAAAGTTAATCTGTTTGGCTCTCTTTGGCATTAAGACAGCAACTGTTGAGACTACACTGCCAGACAAGACACATTTAAAAAGAAAAAGAAAAAATAATTTGCATTGAAATTGATTGTGTGTTCTATTCAAAGCTGATTATGTGGTTAAAATGTAAAAGGTTGCAACAGACTGCTGACATTTTATGGGTTTTCATTCAGCGGATAAGCAGATATGGATATTGGTTGGACGGCCGTTGAGAAAGATGATTGATTTGAACAAAATGGGACTGGGTTAGATTTTATACAGTTTATTTGTCTTATGAAGTGCCTTGAGCTTCCATTTGTTATCAATTGCTGCTATGTACAGAACTGAACTGATCCAAAAATGCACAGTATCTGCTTATGTTATGTTTTGGGGATCAGATTGTGGATTTGGTGCCCTGGAAAAACTTGATGTAAAATAATTCTCTACACAGAAGCCAAATCTTAACTGACGTCACTGATGTGAGCGTAGTTCCTCCTTTCAGGTTGTGGACCAACATGTCGCTGGTGACTGAGAACAGGAGATGGAAAAGAAGCAGTGTGTGAGAAATAAGCAGCTGAGAGAGATGAGACAGGCGTTATAGTTGCTTACCTTAGCGGTATCTAGTCAAAAGTGTGATCAGAGAGATGAAGTGTCAGAATACAAGCCTGGCGAGGTCCCTGTCATTTCACTTGTCAGGCTCAGTGGGAGAACGTTGCACAGTTTGATCTGATGCTGGAAACATCACATCAGCTCCACCCCGTCACAAATCCAACTGGGTTAAACTCTGAAGGTGACACTTAAAATGTCAAGGGAGGAGAATTTATCTCTTTATATAGCTAATACAAATCTGTTTTTTTTTATCCAGTAAACAGATTCTTAAAACATATTCTGTGCCCCTAATGTTTCTGGAAAAATAGATATAGCAAATCTTTGGGCAAGCATACAAGGAGATGATTAGGTATGACGCCGCTGTGAGACACCATGTTCAGTATAAGCTGTTTAAAGAACAGTTGATTTAAAAAGAAGAACAATCTTAGAAAATATATGTCTACTAATCATGATGTTAATGGAAATTTGTGCTGGAATAACACAAAGAATAGATGCGTTACAAACCCAACAATCGCTCTGAAAGGTAATTTAGAATATTGTCAAATGAATACATTTATTCTGGTAATTCAGTTTAAATGTAAAGCTCATTCCAGAGGTTAATCACAAACATGGTTTCATGGATCGTCTTTGGGACTTAGGTCAAGTCAGATTGCTGTTTGTTGAAGTGAAGTGATGCTGTGGTCACTAAAGGAGGTGTTGAAACTTTTGGTAATGTGGGCAGCTGCCTGACCTTTCCTGCAAGCTGAATTCTCACGGTATTTGTACATTCACACGACAATCTATCTTGTAACGCTACTGCTTCAACCGTTTGTGACCAAACCAAAAAAGGTTTGGGCCAATCACATTGCAGTATTGTGGTTTAAGGCGGGACCTACAGCTGTTAAGAAAACAAGAGCAGCTGAGCCCACAGTGGACCCAACATAAGCCTGGCAGTGCAGGAGGATCCAGAGCTGTTGTTGTCACATCTGTTCTGTAAGAATCCACAATTTCATCTTTGAAAGAAGAACAGCAAGAAGTGCCAGGACCAGGGTAACCTGTTGTGGTTTCTCACTGATACACTGATTAAAACCAACCTTTGGTAGGCGGGCACTAGGAGTTGCTTCTTCCAATCAGCTCGGAGAGTTCTGCTGCATGTCCCTCCTTTCCCCAAAACAGATTTGATGGGAGAAGTCCCAGATCGATAATGTGCAGAAGGGAGAGAGCCACACATTATCGATCTGGCTGCCCAGGTTAGCAGCTGCCAAGACCTGCTGGAAATGAAATCAGTGTCTCGTTAAAACTTGTCAGTAGAGGGGAGCCAGAAGTGAGCTGACGATTCATGATAGATGAATGCTCAGACTTTGATAAAACACTATGGACCAACATTAGTGGCTTTTTATTTTATCAGTGACTGTGGAAACATCCCACTGGACCTCAAGCTACCTCTATTCTGTGCCTCTCTTTCTTCAGACTCTGGGACCTTGATTGATTTCTAAATGAAGAGTAAAATTCACTTTTACCTGAAAAGAAGACTGTAGCATCCTTTTTGTTGCTCAGTGAGATGCTGCTGATATTCTCTTGGTTGAGGAGTGGCTTAAAACAGGTAAATTGGGAGTTGTAGTCATCATCCTGGGTATGTCTGCATGTAGCTGCTCTTGAAGCACTGACTCCATCTGCAGTCCATGTCTTGCTAATCTCACCCAAACTGGAATGGGCCTTGTCTCACCACTATTGCTTGTGCACCTATTTCTATTAAATTCCATCCTTCTGGGGGTGGAATGGGGGTGGCTAGGGTATGGGGGTGTGCTAGTTATTTAGGGGGGGAGGGGGGCTCTGGTTTGGTGGCCCGTACGGGTCATGTTGGCCCCATCCCCGGGGGGCACCGGCCCCCATTCCGTACCCGGGGTCCGGGTACGGGATGGGGGGTCAGGACCGAAGCAGGTGGGTCAGATTAATACTCTTAGATTGCTTAGATGACTGTGTTAGCCCTAATATCACCATAACATAATTTTTCTGTATTAGAAATCCTTCTTTGACTGGTGAGCTAAAAGCCATATTAATCAAAATTAAATGAAATAATTCTTAGCATTTAACACTCTTTCTGTAATAAATATGTTTTTTTAGATTTGACTAGTGAAATAAATGTATTTTCAATGATAAGAACGCTCTTTTATTTTCTAATACAAAAGATTTAGAAAAGAAAGGTTATCTCAGACTAGAGATGGGGAAAAATGAAGCCTGAAACCATATGTAAATTAGGATTGCTTATATAAGTATTGATATTTTTTTCTTCCTTAAAAGCTAGGTTGTAAGATTTCTTCCCATCTGGCACAGAGCTGGAAGGTTTCCAGAGATTTCATTTTTGATAGAAGCTCAGATAGAAATGATTCCTCCAATGACTGGCTGTACAGAATATTTAACACTACCTTTGTGTTACAGAAATAAAGATTTTCTCCCTTTTCCATCATGAATAAAACTCTATAGAGACAATCTGAACCTGTTGTGTCCCTACAGCAAAACACCAATTTCTCATAATACCAAAACTTTCACTTTTCCACTTAGTTCAGACTGAAAGTATCTCTTTTGTTGATGTGTTACAGATGTTCACAAGTTATATTTAAGTCCAACTCAAGTCTTATGTCTTTTAGGAGCAACAACAACTCAATTCTCAAGTCTCTCTGAAACAAATCCAAGTCAAATATCGTTTTCTTTCCTGTCAAGTCTCAAGTTTTTTAGATGCAAGTTTAAGTCAAGTCTCAAATAATTTCGGACCACTTTCTAGTAAGTCAACAGTCTGTAGCTATTAAAAAAAGATGAAATGGATAGAATATTATATTAAAGAATGCAACTTTATTGTTGTTGCACGTCACAAGTACAAGCAACAAAATGCAGTTTATGTCCATCCAGAAGTGCTTCAGTAGTGCACAATAATATTGTTATAATTGTGTTATAATTGTAAATAAAAATGAGTATAAGCGTAGTATTCTATGACTGTAAGTATAAATATATACAGGCTACGAACAGGTTATGAATTTGAAAGATTATAAACAGACTATAGAGAATAATAAGTACATGAAGAGTATTTACAAACAGGGGTAGCTTACCAACACAGAGCAGATTATCTATCCAGTATTTACGGTAGTAGTGAGCTAACAGGTAGAAGTACAGGCAGGTAGTTGTAAGTGATGATTGAACCCATGTGTTATTGTTCTGTATGAGAATACAGTCCGTCGTTGTTTGCTCAGATGTCAGGGGGCAGAGTTCAGGAGTGTGATAGCTTTAGGGACCTGGTTGTCTTGGTCTGAAGGCTCCTGTAGCGCCTCCCAGAGGGCAGGAGAGTGAATGGTCTGTGTTCTTCTGGGTGACTGGAGTCTAAAAAAGGGCTGATTTCCCAGCTCTTTTCAGACAACTCTTCCTGTAGAGGTCCACTGTGGCAGGAAGTGCTGCTCCGGTGATGCGTTTGGCGGCTTTCACCATCCTCTACAACAGCTTCTGGTCTGATGCAGTCTGTGATGCAGTTGGTCAGGATGCTCTGGATGGTGCAGTGGTGGAGGTTCACCAGGATGTCTGAGGACAGGCGGTTTTTCCACAGAGTCCTCTGGTGAGCCTTCTTGACCAGCTTGGAGCAGCCGGTGGTTGAGGTGAGGTCCTCAGAGATGTGGGCTCTCAGGAACTTGAAGCTCTTCTCACGCTCCACCGCCATTGCTTTGATGTAGATGTGTGGGTATGGGTCAGATGCCTCCTGTTCTGCATATAACACTGCATTGCTTTAGGCTAGAGAACATAATATTTAACAAGTACATTTCATCCATTTAACATTTAATTTAACAACAAAAAATTTACTCAACATAAAAAAATAAGCTGCAATATATTTACTGCATTGAAATATAAATTAATATAATAAATACAATTTTAAATGAATAAAAGTGATTGACGCCTGGTGATGTTTAAGTTCTGAATGAATAAAATAAAATGCTTTTTATGTTTTATGTGTAATGATTTAGTACCTGTTAATCAATTCATATCACATATTGCACTATCACTCTCCTCCATCAGAAGATTTTAGGGATTATTAGAAAAACATTTTACAAACTTATGCTTAAAACTGTTTTTTTTAAGTCTAACCAGAAAAAATGTTTAAATTACGACACAGTTTGTCAAGAATGTAGAATTTTGAACAAAAAGACCAGGGCGTATTTTTTATTTTTTTTTATGTCGATATAGTCATGTTAATGACACTAAAGCTAACTTGAACAGCCCATTTTATATAATACAGGCAAATAAATCAACCATACAGTAAAATATGTACATGCCAACTAGAGTGGCGCAAGTGGTGGTAGTTTACCTTGTGGCTTGCTTTTACTCCAAAGAAATGACACAAGATTGGTTTATAGGCATGGACGACAAGTCTAAAGGCTACTACATACTCCAAAGAACCGAGACAATTTGTCTCCCTCCCACAGTGAATCGGGTCATTTTGACCTCTCAGAGCCTCCTTGCTGGTTGTCGACACGTCTGGGTTGAAAGTTTTTTTTCATGGGGTGTCCGATTACTGTATTGTGATTGGACAGGATTTAGATTGACGTGTTCAGGTTGGAAAAGCAGAAATGTCTCACACATATGTGGAACTGCAGTCCCACAGTTCAATTCAATTCAATTTTATTTATATAGCGCCAATTCATGAAACATGTCATCTCAAGGCACTTTACAAGTTAGGTTCAATCATATTATACAGATTGGGTCAGATTATACAGATTGGTCAAAAAATGTTCCTATATAAGAAAACCAGTTGATTGCTTCAAAGTCCCGACAAGCAGCATTCACTCCTGGAGAAGCGTAGAGCCACAGGGAGAGTCGTCTGCATTGTCCATGGCTTTGCTGCAATCCCTCATACTGAGCAAGCATGAAGCGACAGTGGAAAGAAAAAACACCCGTTAGCGGGAAGGAAAAACCTCTAGCAGAACCGGGCTCAGTATAAACGGTCATCTGCCTCGACCGACTGGGGTTACAGAAGACAGAGCAGAGACACAACAAGACAGACAAAAAGCACAGAAGCACACATTGATCCAGTAATCTGTTCTACATTAGATGGTAATAGTCGGTGATCTGTCCTCCCTGGATGATTTCACAGTCAACAGAACGTCAGACCAGGTGTACCTACTATGAAGAAAAAAGAGAGAGAACAAAAAGTTAAAAGCTGAAATGACAACAGTCATTTCAATGTAATGCAATGCAAAACTGGAGAACAGTAGACTGGAGAACAGTAGAAATCAGTAGAGTGAGAAAAATAGGCCGTGGTGTCCTCCAGTAGCCTAAGCCTATAGCAGCAAAACTATAAAGGTAGCTCAGAGTAACATGAGCCACTGTAGTTATAAGCTTTGTCAAAAAGGAAGGTTTTAAGATTAGTCTTAAAAGTAGACGGGGTGTCTGCTTCACGGACCAAAACTGGGAGTTGGTTCCACAGGAGAGGAGCCTGATAGCTAAAGGATCTGCCTCCCATTCTACTTTTAGAGACTCTAGGAACCACCAGCAGACCTGCAGTCTGAGAGCGAAGTGCTCTGTTAGGAACATACGGGGTAATCAGAGCTCTGATATATGATGGAGCTTGATTATTAAGGGCTTTATACGTTAGAAGAAGAATTTTAAATTCTATTCTTGATTTAACAGGAAGCCAATGAAGGGAAGCTAAAATTGGAGAAATATGATCCCTCTTGTTGATTTTCATCAGAACTCTTGCTGCAGCATTTTGGATAAGCTGAAGACTTTGAATTGCATTTTGTGGACTTCCTGATAGTAAAGAATTACAATAGTCCAGCCTTGAAGTAACAAATGCATGGACTAGTTTTTCAGCATCACTCCTGGACAGAATGTTTCTAATTTTGGCGATATTCCGGAGGTGAAAAAAGGAAACTCTGGAAACCTGTTTAATATGGGATTTAAATGACATGTCTTGGTCAAAAATAACACCAAGGTTTTTTACTTTATTACCAGAGGCCAAGTTAATGTCATCCAGATTCAGTGAATGATTAAGAAGTTTATTTTTTAAGGACTCTGGCCCAAAGATTACAACTTCGGTCTTGTCAGAATTTAGATGCAGGAAATTTAAAGTCATCCAGCTTTTGATGTCATCAAGACATGACTGCAGTCGAAGTAATTGATTGGATTCATCAGGATTTATGGACAAATATAGCTGAGTGTCATCAGCATAACAGTGGAAATTAATCCCATGCTGTCTGATAATTTTGCCGATCGGAAGCATATATTTAGTAAAGAGAATTGGTCCAAGGACTGAACCCTGTGGTACTCCACAGGTGACCCTAGAGTTTGAGGA
The DNA here is from genome assembly GCA_037039145.1 of Fundulus diaphanus. Taxonomy (NCBI): domain Eukaryota; kingdom Metazoa; phylum Chordata; class Actinopteri; order Cyprinodontiformes; family Fundulidae; genus Fundulus; species Fundulus diaphanus. The sequence goes on along the minus strand of CM073121.1, from coordinate 54,834,849 downwards.
AGATTTATTATTAACATGAACAAACTGGAATCTGTCCGACAGATAAGATTTAAACCAGCCTAATGCTTTCCCCTTAATCCCTACAGTATGTTCAAGTCTTTGTAGGAGTATATTGTGATCAACTGTATCAAATGCAGCACTAAGATCTAACAGGACAAGTACAGACACAAGTCTATTATCTGAGGCCTTGAGAATATCATAAGTGACCTTCACCAGTTCACTTTAACTCTGGTGATTTAAGTGGTAGAACATGGCGATTCCTCTATAAATTATCCTAGCACTGCAGTCCCAACCCCATAGCTCCGCACGACCCTGGTATTTGCAGTTTTTCTACCTGCTCCGTGCTCGGCTCTCTGTCGCCCCCCTCCCCCCTCTCTTCAGTAACGTGTATTTATTATGCCTGACTTCTGCTGCTGAGCATCTCCTGAAGCATGAATAGACAGAGCTGGAACAAACTATTGTCGTATTCTTCCCACCCCGACTCTTTCTTCTCATGGAGGATGTAACAAGTTTAAGTCAAGTCTCAAGTTTTGTGACTTCAGTGCAATTCAAGCCAAAACTGGAATTCAAGTCACTATTCCTGAAATATGCGCAACTGAAAACTAAACATCACATTCTGGAGAGAAGAGAACCACAGCTCCACATATCAAGTTCTCATCCATTGGTTGCTCTGGATGTATTGAGCAGATTGTAAAATGCTAGTAAACCAGGTGAGGGCACATTTGCCAAGTCATGCAAGAACACCTGCTGCAGTATCAGCTTCATTACTGAGATCAGGGTGGTATCAAATGGAATCAGGAACAGCAGCAGTCTACAGTGTGTGTGTGTGTGTGTGTGTGTGTGTGTGTGTTACCTCAATTAAACCCTAGAGACCAGCAAAAACAATCTGCTGCTGCCATAAAAGTGAATAGTTATGATTTGCTGTAAAAATGTGTTTTGTAAAAGAAGAGACCTGGTTGCAAAAAAAGGGTAACGGAGGAAGAAATGTGAACTTTCCACTATAATGTGAATTACAAGAAAACTACATTATCCAAATAACACTGACTCATTTTGACCTCACAGTATTCAATTTGTAATTTTATTTTATCTTTTAGTTTGTTTATTAGTCATTCTCACAAAGACTAATTTTCAAGAAATGGTCTTGAACATGTTTCTAAAATAAGAAATTGTTGAAAAGAAAGAAAATCAGTACAATGCCAACATACATTTAACTAAAAATATCACATTACTCTGAAGAAAACTACAAACAATCACCCAGTGAGGCTTTCTCCATTGTCCTTAGAATTTATTCAAAAAGGCCAATGTTTTATTAAGATACAGGTTCCAGATCTATTCTACCTTGTTTCGAGTGGAAGGGGCATTGTGGGAAAATGCCTTTTTCCAGTGTCGTTACATCTTAAAGTGACACACAGGAAGCTATAGACACTGATAGTAAACTGAAAATTGATTGGCGAGTTAACAATATACAACAGCCTGCATGTAAAGGCCAGAGAAGGGAAATTAAGGAAAATTGTGTCTATATCCTGTGATGAATCTTGGTGCTGAATGATCAGAAGTGCCCATAATCTGAAGATCTGACAGGAGTTTTCATATTTCAAAATTTTTTTAAAGGAAAAATTGTTATCCAATATTTTCATTTTTATACTTAAAATGATTATAGGACTTGAAAGTACTAAGACGTTTATCACTAGTTTAATACCAAGTCCAGTACCAGCGGGACACGGAACAGATCTGACTGAATAATGTAACCTGCAGATGTTCCAACACCAGAGAAGCCGTGTTTGCATGAACAAACAATTGTGTCATCAGCACAAACATACTGTAGAATAATGCACCAGGAGCATCCTGAGCCACATGAAATAAATCCATAAAATCACCTAGAAAAAAATTCCCAGGAAAAAGTCTTGATGAGGCCTGAGGCCTGGTGCATTTCTTGGACCAGAATCATGGGTTCTGTGGCTAAATTAGGCCGTTTTCATCAAGTTTGATGAAGAGCTTAAACTAACACTCGCTGTGTGTGTGTGTGTGTGTGTGTGTGTGTGTGTGTGTGTGTGTGTATTTTGGGCCCTTGAAAATCACCAAACAGGTTACCCGATAGAGATAAGAGTTTTACTGCAAAGCTCTCTTTAGTCACTCGAACTAAATGTTGCCAAGAAACCCAACATTTGTTTCTAGGAGCAGAACATATTAAATAATACTTGGTGAAATTCAAATAGCAAGGCAAAGACACACAATAGATGAGGTGCTAGGTGGAGTGAGTAGTTAATGCTGTGATAAAGGAGACAGAGCTGTGCTTTGGGCTCAGTCCTAAGGTCTGGAGTTACCTGAACATTTCAATCAAGTATCATCCACCCAAATCCCAGATGTGATTATTGCAATATTAACAAACCCGCTCACAGGAAGCAGGACCAAAGGCACATTTTAATAATGCATCTAGTGACTGTTTAACCATTTTATTATGCAAGAGGACCTCCAGCGATTTAACGTGCACTGAAAACGTTATCAGCCTGTTCCTGTTTTTGATTCAGAACACTCCTCGATGTCAACTTTTCCAGGTCAATGCCTCATTTTCTGAGATATGATGAGGTCTTGCTGCAACTGATCCAAAGTCACACACTAATAAACACAAAGGACCTTCGGTTCTTTTTGGTTCGAGATGACCTTCTCCCCTGGAAAAATCAATTGCCATCTCACCCGCATGCACCCAGGCACACAAGCAATACCTGCAGGCTTCCTGAGGACCACATGCTGATCACACAAACAAGCTCTGGTTGTTCCAGTGGGCCTTCAGAATGTGTACGACCATCGAGTTAAAAACATGCTGTGGCCGTAAGAGGCAGCATGTCTCACTACGGATGTGGTTCATACATCAGAGAGATCCTGTGAAAATGGTTCTAAAACGTGTAGGTTGAGGTGTTTTTATTTATCTGCATGTCTGAAGGTGTGAAGGAGGCGATGTATCTTTGAGGTATGATTAATTTATGCAGTCTCAGTCAGGGGAGTAAACATAGCCTATTTTTCAGCCTGAGAACTAAGCTGAAGGTTTAATGTGTCGGGTAAAGCTCAGCAGTGCTGAGAGGCCTTCAGGGTTGTACAGAAAAAAAAGCATGAATATGTGCGGACAAACATGAACACTATAACAAATTACATATTTGCATAAGGTCTTTTGTGTTTGCTTTTCGTCTATGCCTTTTTGCTTTTATTCGATGAAGACTGAAGTGCTCCTTTGACATATTCAGCCAGATTTATCAGTCTCAGAAGGCGTGTGTTGCAGATTTGGGGAGTGTTGGCCTAGTGGTTAGAGCAGTGTGCTTGTGCTCTGAGAAAGTTGCAAGTACCCGGTTCGATCCCCACAGCCTGCACTCTGGGTCCCTGAGCAAGACCCTTAACCCCAGATTGCTCCCCAGGCGCCGCACAGTGGCAGGCCACTGCTCCCCAAGGGGATGGGTTAAAAGCAGAAGTGAATTTCTCCATTGTGAGATCAATAAAGTTCAATTATTATTATTTATCAGAGTGCTTTAAATCCTTTTTAAGACTTAAAGGACCAATAAGTAATACTGACACCTAGCGCTGCAAATCGGAACAACACACACACACACACACACACACACAACACCTTCACGGAGAACAGCCATTTCTCAACGGTGTGAAGCCCAACTGCATTTTTACTTCCACCGGACAGGTACTGTATATGATATTAAGGTATTGTACTCTGTTCTATCTCTGGTTCGCTTCCCGTACCCCACACAGACTATGGTGCGGGTTATGGTCCTGATCCAGTTGTGGTTTGCCGCAAACCCCGACTCACACTACTCCTAGGGAAACAGCGGCCAGCAGCGAAAATGGCACAGGTGAAAACAGAAGTCCATGTGGTCCTTTCTGTTGCAATCCCTCATAAATGATTCAAATCAGCCATGGTTTATTTTTTTTAGGACAAAACTTCTCCTAAATATTTAAGCGTGTGCTTAAATTTCCTATTTCATCCTACAAAGGCCTCCCTGTTTCCTCCTGTTTCTTCGTTGATGTTTTGTTTACATTAGAAAAGCTAGCCTAAGTTGGTGTGGTGATTTTATTATGAAATTCACCGTAACTTTATCCTGTCTAGCGCCTGACATTTCCTGTTGGGCTCATGAAATTCAGGAGCTTAATTCGGGGACTTCAGAGGTGTCCGGTCAAACTTCCTTCTTGCTGAATGCCACAACCTCACGTGGCTGATGTGAGCGGACACATTCATTTTTAATTTTGTTGGGTTCCTTGCAGTGCTACAACCATATCTGCATCATACTCAGTGTGAGACCGCTCCTTTATGCATCTAGGACACAGCAGTCAAGTAGGTGGCTGGAGTAGCTCTGTGTGAGAGTGCGTGCTTTCTGGATTTAATTATCCCTTTATTTTTGCAGGCTGCTGGTCTTTTGCTACGGTAAAATACCAAATGCTGTGCTCTGTTTTGGGAACTCTGGGAACTCTCATATCAATGGTTGAGGAACCAGGAAGTAAACACGGGCTACACTGAACCGAAGTAGTTCTGAACCGTACCTCTAGGCATGAAAGGAGAAAAACTTGACTAAGACGTTGTTGATGGAGAGGACCGCTTGTTTGTAGGCAATGTTACTTCAATCCTGGGTGACAAGTGAGAATTCCTTTGAATAATTTTGGAGTAAATTTCTTACTTATTGTTCCTTTAAAAAATAGATTTAATAACATTTTATTTTCTTCCAAAAACACTCAAATTGAAATTGATGCTGCCGAGTTTTTTATTTCACAATATGACGTCTAATTTAACTTTTTTTTTTTTCCTATTTCAGTTTAAACCCTCCAGCAGAAGTGATTGGATCATCTGCTCAGCTGTTGGCTCGACCAAGAAGTCTCCTTATTTAAATACTGACTTCCTGAATGAAAAGGCATGGCTGTGTCTCGTTGTCAAGTCATGGGAGGCTTTATAGAAATAAATGAAAACTTTAAACAAGAACTCATGTTCTAGACCATCTGCTGATTTGCTAAAGGTAACATTCCTAATTATTTAAAAGGTGAAAAAGAGGTAAACTGTGTCTTTAAGAATAAACCTTCTGCGGCATGTAGCAAAGATTGTAATACTCATTTATATTGACTGTGGAAACTTATTTTTTCATATAAATCATTTTTATCCCAGCTTGACTCTGATAACACGGAAACAAAAATGGTTAAGACTTGAGTCCTAGACCTCAAGTCTGAGTTGAGTCTGGACTCTATAAAGCATGAGTAAAAGTTTGAGTGCCAAGTTGTTGATGTTTGAAAGCTAAGTGTGAATCGGGTCTAAGCCCCAGACCCAATTTACCATCTCTGTTTATTTGTAAACAAGCTTCTAAAATATCGTTTACAAATAAAGCTTAAAATACATAAACATGACCAAAATGACACAACCTACCGACTATTTTAGCAGTGCTAATTTCATTGGGTGACTCATCTCAATCCCTCATTGTACTTGCTGCTAGGAAAAAAGAACATTTCACAATTTAATTTGCACATTTTTTTAACAATTGATGGTGATAAGAGCCATTAGTCTCACTCCATTCAAATAGCTGTTGAATAATCTCTAGTGTTTTAGCATGTGCATTAGAGCATGTTTATGACACATTTCCCAAAGTGAAACTTTTCTAAAGTGTGGATTCACTGGTGACCGTTCAAAGCCACTGACTGCCTGCAACACTTCCCTCATAAGGTCACAGACGTAAGGCTTTTCTCCAGCGTGGATGCGTTGATGACATTTCAAGAGCCCTGAAAGCTTGAAGCTCCACTCAAACTGGTCACAGTTGTGAAGCTTTTCACTGGGGTGGAAATGGTGATAACATTTTAAATCCCCAGAAATAAATCTCGACACTCTGGATTTATGGCCACAGGTGTAAAGCCTTTGTAGATACGCTGATGACATTTCAAATGTCCCAAAAGACTTGGGACATTTCTCAGAATGGGTACAAGGTTTGTTCAGCGTGTAAGATTTTGATTCTCAAAATGCTCCCAAACTCCTCACAGCAGTGTGGTGATAACAGTAAATACAGCAGCATAAAAAGGAAGAACAATGAGAAATGAGCCAGCAGACCGTCCTGCAATACTGTGCAGGATAATGAATTTCCAGGATATGACTGTCTTTGTTTTGCCTCACGGCAAGGCTGCGGTCAGGTATTAGTGAGAGGCAAGAACGAAGGCCGTCAGAATCAGGGCAGACGAAGGCTGCACGGGACCGTTGGGTGTGATTACTTCCATCTATGTAATCTCTGCTCTGTTTCTCAATAAAGTGCTGGAACTTGACCACTTCACCGTTTCCTTATTCAATAAGTCTGGGAAGTCAGTTATTGTTTCATTTTCCTACCACACCGCTCATCTTCATCCAAGACCAACATGATCTACAGGGTTCGGGTTACTTATCCTTTCTTTTCACACCTCTGCTGGGCATGACTGACTCGCTTGGCTCCGTTGCTTCTCTGTTCACTCAATTGACCCGCATGTGTAATATTGTACCTTTGAAGTACTTTCTGTATGTTGATTTTAACTGATGGATGTGGTAAAGATAAAAGTTAAACTATGTAAAGTATAGTTTGTGAAATGTTGCATCCATTTCTTATAGTTGATCTTAATGGGAAAAACCTTGAAATTTTAAAGGGGTAATAAGGCAAGGGAAATTTATTTATATATCGCATTTCAGTACAAGGACAACGCAAAGTGCTTTACATGACTAAAACATGGGAAAATAAAAACAGAATAAAAGCAAGTTTGGAATAAAATGTAGAAAAAATGAAACAAAATAAAACAGGAAAATAGAAACTAAAAGCAAATATTAAAAACAGTTGGACTACAAAGTTAACTTAAACTCATGATGTTTCAGTAAAACAGTATAACTAGAACAGTCGAGGGCAACTCTAAACAAATGTGTTTTTAATCTTAAATTAAAGGAATTCAGGCTTTCAGCACTTTTACAGTTTTCTGAGAGTTTGTTCCAGATAAGTGGAGCAGAGGAACTAAATGCTGCTTCTCCATGTCTGGTTCTGGTTCTGGTTCTGCAGAGCAGGCTGGAGCCAGAAGACCTGAGTGGTCTGGAGGGTTGATGCCCTGATAACAAGTCTGTGATGTATTTAGATGTGTTGTGCCATTATGCTCTGTTTTAAGTTATTTAATGTTTAATAAATAACTATCTGTCTGTTAGGTATTGTCTGGCAAATATCAGCCCAAACAGCTGATATTAGGACTATAGTTGAAAGGAATGATTTGAGCAATGGCGATATTTTGAGAGCAAACTCTGCACGCATATAGAATAAATTAGTGCCAACTTATCTTCAATAATTTATTAACAGAAATAAAGAAATCCAGAGAACATCACTACAGAAAGCTGTTTGACTGAATTAACACTATATTTCAATCAACAAATCCTCTCTACTTGTTCATTTTACTGAGATTCACAGTATTTAGTTTAGTCCTAATATTCCCTAATATACACCTCCAAACAATATGTTGTTTGGAGGTGCTTAAAGTTTTTTTTACCTGCGATGGGCCAACTGTAAAACAAATAATTTTGCTGACACTAATAAAAAAATGTAACAAAAAGAAGATATCCATTTGGTCTCTAAATGGAATCCAGTTGTAGAATATAGATGCATTCATCCTTTTCAAGTGAGGAAGCTGCAGATATAAAGAAGGGACTTGACAGTACTGCCAGCTATGTGGTCTTGTTATGTTAAGTATACACAGAAGCACCTTTACTAAAAAATAGAACAAAAACAACCTACAGGGCATGATAATTTAATTGGAAATTCTGTGTATGCAACCAGAGTGAGCTACTGCTGTAGAAATTCATACAGTCATAGTTTGTGAATAGTTCCATTTAATAAATAGGTGGTCAATGCAAAAAGATAGTTTTGTGGACAGAACCACATATTGCTGTATGTTTTATAGTGAAATGTGCACATTACATTTTCAGCAGTGCAAAATAAAAAGAGATGTTAGTGTGCTATATTCATCCAGAGAAATTAAATCTGTAGAGTTTTCTGTAGAGATCCATCTGCCCTCTGAACTGGAGGATTTTGCTGTTGCAAAAAGGCAGCTGTCTAATTTAGGCAATGTTTGATAAATTATTTGTTTTTAACACTACAATGTTATTGGTAAGACAGATACATTTTTAGTTTGTGCACAAAGTAGAATTCTGTAGTTATTGATGATTCTTAAAGAGAAATTGGAATCAGGAAGTCGGATCTTTACAGAATCCTTGATTGGAAAACAGGCTGACAAAGATGTTCATGCTTGTTGATGCAGGTAATTTCACCTGAGAGTTTGCAGCAATGCTGCTGAGTTCCATTTATTCAAATTCAATTCAAATTCAAATGACTGATCCCAAAGGGAAGTTTTATAATGTGAATGAGACAATAAGTTTGGTTTGTGGTTGACCTGCATGAGACAGATGGACTCTTGTCTTGGTGCTAAATTGTAGAACGATTTCCATTTATTCCCTTTGGCCGGACTTCCTCTGCTTAAAAAGCTGCCAGCAAACAAGATCTCTATGTCCTCGTGGTCTGGGCAGCACTGGCAGATTTAATTTTCGCTTTAAGCCATGGCTGGGGTGAAACATTTTTTCCAAACAGTCAAAAGGCGATAAGTACAGCTCAAAATTGGGCAAAATCAGGAAAGTTTTAACTGCACATTATGTGTAAAATAACAGAAGAAATTGATTTTCCGAACTTTCATCTCTGCAAAAACCTAAAAGAGTTGAGAATGTAATTCAGTTGAGATTTTTTAAAGATTATAAAAATGACTAACGGTTCAGAAACTCTTGCCAGAGTCTTTCTTCTTATGAAATTCTACAGTTGTGTATGATTTAGACCCACATGCACAGTGTTGTGTTTTAGTAACAATATGTAGGGAAAATGATGACAGAGCAGACAGGAGGCAGACGTTCAAGAAAATCAATTGGACCTCCTGCTGTGTAGATGACAAAAGAGAGAAGCCTCACCAGCATAGAAGGTTTTTTTCCTAGTGATAGACACAAGATGTACATTACATTCCTATTTTTCAAGACAGACACCCAACATGTTCCTGGATTCTGCGTTTGTATCCCCTTTTAACACAGACAGGAGACGATAAGCAATGCATCAGGATTACTTCCTGTACTTCCCAAGTCACAGAAAATTGACCACCATTTTAAAACTGTGCCATAGTTAAACCTTCTGGTAGGAAATAAAGACCTAAAAGAAACTTTATCCTTTATATAGTTGCTTTTATTTTTTAGTTCCAGATGGAACACCTTGTGAGTGTATTAATGCTCTAATGAATGAGTTTCAGAGCAGTCGGTCTATGGATCATTAAAGATGGCTGGCCTAATGCTTCTGTGTTTAACTGTGTCTCGTTTCTGGATGAGGGTTGTTGTTGTTGTTGCTCTCTTTTTCTTTCCCACAGGAACGCCCAGAGCGTCTGTGCTCTCCCTTGAACCCCCAGCCTGTCACACCAGATACCTGCTTATATTAAGAAAGGGTCTGCTGGAGGTTTATTCCTTTTGACGAGAGAGTGTTTGTTTATTTTTACCGTGACAACATGTTTGCTCAGGATGAGGAATTTCAGCAAAGGTAATGACTACTATAGATATTTTTTCTTGACATAGATTACTTTATTCTTGTGGAGAGTGTGATCTCTTCTGCCATCATATCCAGGGGTAGAAGCTCAAAAAAAAGCTCAGAAGCTACTAAAGAAGGCTAGCTCTGGTCTGAGGACCACTCTGAAACCTCTAAGACCGGAGATAATCGTGCAAATAAGGATTCTTCATAAGATAAAGAACATGACAGACAACTCTGATCATTTTCTTCATAAGGTTATCGTACAACAGCAGTGTCTCCACTCAGAAGCTTCATTAGCGCTCTGTAAAACAGACCACTACAGGAGGTTCTTCCTCCCTACAGCTATCAGCATCTACAACGCTTTGAAGAAACCTACATAATGAGTTACAACAACAATTTGTTTCTCTTTGGGATTATTACAAAATTTCTAACTGGATTTTTACCAACTGCTATTAAGTATTTGTATGAAAAGTTGACAACATAACATTTAGACTGAACTGGACTGAATGATTTTGGATTAGACAATATGATTGTATTGTACTGTAAATTCCATTGATTTGAACTGAATTTTGACTGAACTGGATCATCTGTAACATGATTTGAATTCTACGCCTCGCAAACTAATCTGAACTCTAATTGAAACTGAATCGTTGTGGTTTGTACGTGTTGACTTGTGTCAGCGATAGCAAAAGCATGTAAGCAATTTTATCCTTTGAATAAAATGAATGCAAATCTGAAGGGAAAATGCAGAGAGAGAATCATGAGAGTGGAATGAACTCATTTGTCAGAAAAGATGGGTCGAGCACATGAGATCCAGTCCAGAGATGATTAGACTGGGAATAACGGAGTCCTGTTTTGTGCACTGGAGAGAAACTTTCAGGCACACATTAAAGCAAAAACTGAAAGGGAACTCTAAAGCCCTAATAACTCACACACCTTCAATAAAATGTATAGCAAAACCTTAATGCACTCTCTGATACATGCATGCAGACACATGAAACACTGGGTCCCTATTTTCTCTGAATCGATGATGGGGATGTGTGCAGTCGTACCTCACCTGCTGCAGAGAGAAATATCTTGGATTGTCTTTTTGCCTTCGACTCACAGGAGCTCCAAAAAATAATACAGCAGAGAAAATAGGCAACAAACCTGATCTGAAAATAATGAGGAGGGCATTTATCAAAAATTATTTTGTTTTTGTAATACGTATCTGTTACTACAACCAAATGAAAAGGGCGTGATGAATGAAAATTGCTTTTGCAGATGAATGTAATCTTCTTTTCCAATAAATTACTGACCCACTGGGCCAAAGCAACATGCTCCCAGGGTGATGCATGTACTTACTACACACAGTGATTAGAAGGTGCTTGATAAAAAGCCAATGTGTTTCAGAAAATAAATAAACAGGCAGGTGATAAGTAATTTCCGGGACACAGTAAAGACAATGCGTTATGAAAACCAAGTAAAAACAGCTTCACTGGATTCCATTCACAAATATGAAGCCATCTTAGAGTAACCAGGCATTTTTTATGTGTTTCTTTTCTATCTTTCTATCTTTTAACAAGTGGAGGAGTTTAAGTATCTCGGGGTCTTGTTCATGAATGAGGGGAAGATGGAGCGGGAGATCCACAGCATGTTTTGACTTCGTAGGTCTTACCCGACAAAGATCCAATTTAATGGAAAAAATTTTAAGAAATACTGTGAAGATCAAAAATCCATTTGGCCACATCATGTTTAGAAGAGCCAGAAAAGGGTAGAGTGCCTTCTCCGTATCGAGGGGGATGTCCTGTTCCAAGTGAAGGAGTTTAAGTATCTTGAGTCTTGTTCGTGAACGAGGAAAAGACGGAGCGGGAGATCGACAGGCGGATTGGTGCAGCATCTGCTGTGAAGCGGGCGCTGTACCGATCCGTTGTGGTGAAGAGAGAGCTGAGCCAAAAGGCCAAGCTCTCGATTTACCGGTCGATCTACGTTCCTACCCTCATCTATGGTCATGAGCTTTGGGTCGTGACCGAAAGAACGAGATCCCGGATACAAGCGGCCGAAATGAGTTTTCTCCGTAGTGTCTGGGCTCTCCCTTAGAGATAGGGTGAGGAGCTCACTCATCCGGGGAGGACTCAGAGTAGAGCCGCTGCTTCTCCACGTTCAGAGGAGCCAGTTGAGGTGGCTCGGGCATCTGGTCAGGATGCCTCCTGGAAGCCTCCCTGGTGAGGTGTTCCAGGCACGTCCCACCGGGAGGAGACCCAGAGGGAGACCCAGGACACGCTGGGAACGCCTTGGGATTCCCCCGGAGGAGCTGGCCAGGTGGCTGGGGAGAGGGACGTTTCCAGACTCAGTTCCAGACTCAGTTCACTGATAAGCGGTAGAAGATGGATGGATCATTTTATCTTTTGCAGACTCTAATGTGGAAAAAAAGCTGTACACATGTTTATTGTCTGTTGTTTGTTGTGTGTACTCTAAGCCGGAGTATATCCTGAAAGGAATTTCACCACAGTAGCCGGTAGTGACAATAAAGAATCTTGAATCTTGAATGGTTGTCAGTATCAAAGTTTTGAAAATTATGTGGTAATAAACCCACTTAGATTGTCTCTCATACTGTGCCTTTGGTTTTAGAATATTTGAATGGGTTGCCAGAGAAAGTCACCAGAATTGTATCCAGGTATGAAGAGCATGGCTGCCCTTCCCCTACCTGTTGCTGCTCACTGCTAGTAGGCTGGCTGAAAGAAAGCTCCTACCCTTTTCTCCAGCTTACAGAAATACACATTAAGCTGTTTGCCGATGTTTCCATTCATTAAACCAAAGGAGCCCAGTATCAACTCATCATCCTAAGGTGCTGAAATGTCAAAAGGAACTTTAATGCATACATTTCTTCCAATGAGTTATGGGTCCTCCCCCAGAGCGACATGCCCAGGATGCATCATGATCAGATTCTGAACAACAAATGATTAATTTCACTGCAGAGGAACACCAGCTCTACTCTGCCATTTCTCTTCCCCTATTTCTAAGTTTAAGTTCAGAAACCATAAGAAGCAACTTATATTCAACTGCTTGTATCTGGCACCTTGTTTTTGTTTGGTCCTGGTCCTTATCAAGAAGTAAATGAAGGCTCATCTTTTTTCACTACAAGAAAATGTTACTACAGTAGATGAAGCAACCATCCATCTATCCAGCTCCTTCTTCATCCTACCTTCGCTTGTGAACAAGACAGGAAGGTAGTTCAACTTCTTATCTTCAGGCAAACAGCTGGACCTTTTTAGTGATTGAGAATTGCGACCTAAAACTGAGTGGAGTTGACTTTAACACACAAACCAATGGGACCACAACATCTGCCAAGGTTTCCAAAACAGACACACCCATCCTATGATAATAACTTGACATCCTGTCTATGAACACCACAAGCAGGACTGCAGATGGGGGCAGTACTGGTAAGCTCCAAACTGATTTGGGACTAAGTTAAATGTACCAACAACATGGACCCAGCTATGCAAGGTGGACCGTCTTAGAAGCATCCCCTCATCCTGTACTACTACTACAGAATAGACCACTGGACACTATTGTAAGCCTTCTCCAGCTCCACAAATCCAATGTGGACTGGACAACCAAACTCCCATGACCTCCTCAACATCTCAGTTTGGGTTTCTATCTGGTTCATATCTCAATGGCTAGGACAGAAGCCAAGACCAACAGACAGACTTGTATAGTCATTCAGACATACACAATGATAGTCAACAAATGAAATGTAGGCACATTAGAGATACAATATTAATGAATCTATGACTACAGCCAGGAGTAACTCTAATTGTACGGAACAAATTAACCAAAAAACAAACATAAAAACTGAAATATAACAGCACTCGAGTATAAATGTATAAAGGGGAGTGGTGGCCTAGTGGTTAGAGCATTGGAGTTTCTAAGTTCAACTCCCACAGACTGCCACTCTGGGTCCCTGAGCAAGACCCTTAACCCCAGACTGCTCCCCAGGCACCGCACAGTGGCAGCTCACTGCTCCTCAAGGGGATGGGTAAAATGCAGAAGTATCTCTCCATTGTGAGATCATCCATCCATTTTGTAACCCGCATAGTCCCTCATGGGGTCGCGGGGGTTGCTGGTGCCTATCTCCAGCGTTCCATTGTGAGATCAACAAAGTTCAATTATATATGAGAAAATGTTACTCCACGGTGTATGTAAAACATAAATAATTATTACACGTTTGTGTATTGAACAGACTAACAGAAAACACAGCATATGAGTATGTGTTTGTGTTCAGTCGACCAGAGGTTTTCATAAGGAGGGCAGCTATTGACAGATCAAAAGTCTGGGGGAAGAAACTGTTGCAGAGCATGGTGGTTCCCCACTGGGTGCTGCGTAACCCCCGCCCAGAGCCCAGCAGACTGAACCGTTAAAGGTGAAGGTGGGTTTGATCCATGCTAATCCTCTGGGCCCGTGTCACACATTGTTTTAATGCAGCATGCTGGACAGATGGAGAAGAAATCCCAGTTATTTTTCAACCATCCTCACCACTCTTTGCAGAGCCTTCCAGTCTGCAACATTTCAGCCAGTGAACCACATGGAGATGCAGCTGGTCAGCACACTCTCAGTGGTTCCTCTGAAGAACATGGTGAGGGTAATCAGTCCCTTCATTACTCCTGAATCCAAGTCTGGACAATCAGTCAGAGCCTCCTTTTGATTGCCCTAGAGCAAATTTGTCAAGGGACGCTAAGAAGTGCGGTCCCTATAGCTGGAATGTCCCATTTCTGGGGGATAATTAAAATATGTTTGAAGTAAACATACCAATAAATTTGCAATTCAAATAATGAGAAGCTAAACATACCTAACAGATAGTCTTAGATTTTGCCTCCTTGGATTGGTAGCAGCTCAATCAGTGTGTCCCTTCATCCCTCAGAGCACAACTCTTCTAACACTGAGTGCAACGTTTTCTGTTTCCTGAGAAGATAAAGCTGCTTCATGGCTGTAATATCTTAATGATGTAAATTTCATCGCAGTCAGAGCACAAGTGTTCGACAGGTTCCTGGACACTTTGTTTTGGCTCTGACAACAGGATAAATACAACAATTCTGGTCATAAGAACACAAAATGAGGATAAAAAAACAATGGAATCTAATAATGAGCTGATACGAGAAACTGAAGAAAATTAAATGAAAGGAAGATAAGGGAAGATAAAGATCCAATAAAACCCAATGGCCAGGAACACTAGGTCAGAGATAAATGAGGCAGTGGAAGGCTAAAAGCCTAGTGAAGCGCTCAGTTCAGTGAAAGTGTTGGCTGAACAGATAATACTTGGGAACCAGCACAGGAGTAAGACAGTTTTGTGAGGAGAACACAACCAGCATGAAGATTATGTGAGGAAGTGCATTGCCATTTCTGTACCTGCTGAATCCTCTGAGCAGATGTAGAGTGACACACCTGCAGTGTGATGCAGCTGTTCTCATGGAGACTGGAGACAGCATCTGGCTGAGCGTATCCACCTAGACATGGGAGTCCAGATAAGATGTGGGTAAATACGGCTTCAGAAAGTAAAAACCCAGCCTAGTTCTACTTCATGCTCACTTAACCAGGTGATAAGTACGCTTAAATACATAAGATTTAAACCATTCCAGAGCTGTACAGCTAATGTCCTCTTAATAGTCGAGGTGGAATAGCTTCATTTAGAGAACCTGTAGGCTTTGAATTAATAAACACCTCCTGTAGAGATGACAGAGTCACAGGTTTAAATCTTCAAAAACAGCAGAGCAGACTAAGGGGGTCATGAGCAGAAGATGAGATCTGTGTAGCCTGGCCAGACAGACCAACTTTTGCCTCTCTTCGATACGGCTGAAGTTAGTCTGGATCTGCTCACATAGAGGACTTTTTCTGGGGTGGGGTTAACAGGCGCAAAGTAAACCACAGTGGACATGGTGTAAAAAAAGGCACAGTCAGACTTCCGCTGTCAACATTTAACTATATAACTCAACATGGCGAGTCGCAGTCGAGAGGAGACTACGGTAAATGATTCTTGTCATTTTTTTGCCACAAAAACTTAAGGATACACGGTGGTATTTCCGACTTGGTGCCATCTTTTTTGTTTTGACTGAGGGATTCTCGGGCTCTGCACATCTCTCAACATATAAAGTCTGCCAACGCCTGTGATTGGTCGGTATCAGGAAAGAGGGCTTTATGGGAGCAGTTCCAGACTCAGTTCGCTGTTTAGCAAAGTGAAAGCGAAACTGAGTCTGGCTGGCCAGGGTTCAATAAAGTCTGTGTGTGTGGTATTCGGAACAAATTAAATGTTCCAAATAAAACAGCAGGATTGTGGCTGTTGGAGACAATTCGATTAGACGGGTGTTTTCTTTGGGCGTCTTTCACAGTTCTTTGGTAGTTGCACCAGCAATCCTTTAATATTTGAAACAACACCTGTAATTTGTCTGTTTTCTATGTTATGCCAGAAGCTGTGTGAATATGCTTATTATTATTATTAATTATAATTTGGTATTATAATTTAAATAATAAATCATTCAACTCAAAATTCCTTTATAACAAAATATAGTTCAAATGGAGGTGATGTTAGCTAAAAGCTTGTAATGATTTATACCACTAATGCATTAATTACTAGCTGTTATGAACTCATTTATGCTGGGATAAATGATCAGGTCGGATTTTAACCGACGAGGTTTATCCGGCAGACTGTGAGAACCCCAATATAAAACTGCAATTAGAGTTTAAATCCTTATTCCTTTTCACCATCCAATGATATGTCTCTGTATTAATATCAGATGTTAACTCCAAAGGAGGTTAGCTCTGAATTCCGAATAGCTGTACACAAAACAATTTCTATTCCGCAGTGTTGTTTTAGTAAACCAAAAGCAATTCCCTGTTACAGTAATTCTCTGATTCAACGACTTTGGAAATCTTACTCACTACTAACTAAACATGCAAAATATATGTGGAAACAAAACAACAGAAACAAAAAAAACAAAAGAAAACAAATGGATTAAAATGAGAGGTAGCAAATCTTAGTTCAGATCACGGTTGTTTAAACCACACTCAGAGACGTCGGCATTTGACGTCGCAGCATTGAGGGACAGACAGCTTTGAGAGTCCCACCGGACGCTTTGATGTCTTACAAAGCTATCAGCTAAGCTACCTACAGTTCAGGTACACGTCACCCTCCCAAGATGGCGACTATGATGACGTATGATCTACTAATTTGCGTGATGCGTGGGGAAGGTCCTAATGACGTAACCACGCTTACGCTGATGGGGTAATACCTCGCTTCGAAAGGGCGTGGCTAACTGGGGAGTTTAAACGGAGACCGCAAAATGAGCTCGGACAAAAAGATTGCACCAGCTTATAAGCAAAGCAAAGATGGAACAAAGAGAGGGAAAAAGGATGGAAAAGTTGAATAATCGACTCACGGCGGAGTCTCCACGAACCACAAAATCAAACAACAGCCAAGTCACTTTCACGAATGCATGCACATACAAAGAAAATATTCAGCAAAATAATTCCAACTTCGTCGTGGAATAAAAGCATTAACCTACACCTACAAAGTCCCTAACCTCTGCCCAGGCACTTCTAAACACCCTGTTGGTGAGACAGAAATAAAAGGGGAGAACCCCGTTACATGTGGATCAGGGCTGTCCCGGCGGGGTCCGTGAACGCTCCGAATGCCGCGGCGTCCTGAATGCTTCTTGACGAATGCAGGTGTCCGCAGGCTGTAGCGGGACTGAGAGAGTTCCTTCGTCTTCCTCTCTCTCTCTGGGCTCCCAGACGCTTGTTCGGCCAAACAACGCGTCGTCCTCTTTCGACCACCGGGAGATGACGGCTCCCCACTCTCTTGAGGAAATTAAAAGTACTTTTTTAAGTCGACCTCCTGTGTCCGCACAGGGAATAGTTTTGCTCCGGTAATCTTCGAACCAGCAAAGAGTTATCGAGCACGTGGCGTGGGGGTTACCCCAACGAAGTGAAACAGCTGTGTGTCTTCTCAGCTTGGCAGCGCGCCAGGGAAGAAGGCAGAGTGCCGTCTTCGGCTGTGTTTTATAGCTGTCACCATAGCAACCTCATCTCGGTCGGCGGCCATTTTGGGGCTGTGTTGCATGATGGGAGTTGGTGGCCATTTTTGACCACCTTGCATCATGGGAAATGCAGTCCGTCATGTCCCGAACTAATGCAAGTTTGTCACGTCCTGACATGGCACAACATCTATCTGCGCTCAGCTGTCCAACAGTCTCGTCTTGCAGTCCGAGCGTTATCGTTTAACCAGGGCTTAGATTTGGTTCTAGGATGCCTGAACTTTAGTGGAGCCACAGAATCCAAAGTGGCTTTGCTGGTGGAGTGAAACCATTTGCTGAGATCCTCAGTTTTATTGCCCACAGTCTCTGTGATGGTACAGGTCTGGTGAAAAGCGAATGATGACCAGCAGTGGAAAAACACGGTCTAGCTGCAGCGTGGGGCATAGCTTTGGCAAAAAAAGCTGGATTGCTGAGTAAGTTTTTTGGTAAACCGTATGCAAGTCAAATGAAACATTTAAAGCATCCCAAGCACTAACATTGGAATAAAGACACATCTGAAAGCTGAATCTGGGAGGATTGATTTATTACTTAATTTATCATATTCACATTTATTACCTATTACAAGTATAAATCAGTTTTTTGATCATAGAAAAACAAAAACACAAAAAATAAAAAAAATTGTAAAAAAAAAAGGAGATCCAACATTATCTGGATAAGACGACGCATTTATACAGAAACCACCTGGACCATCCATGTTTAGAAATGTACCAATATTAGTTTGAAAACTTTAGGCTTATCATATTTTTAAATAAGATACAAAAGTAAATGTGAAAACACGAGTTCTAACTAAGTGTGTCAAGCCACAGCAATAATCATTCCTTCACATAGAAACAGCAGAGTTAGCAGAGAAAGCAGACTGAAGGGAGCGGCACTAACTGACTTTCTTCGTTATTGGCTTTACAGCTGTGACGAATCCTCCATGTAATAACATCCCAACGTTCCTCAATATCCAATTAAAACATCCAGACTTCAGAGGATGAGGACTGGTGCTCAAAGGTCAACTGTCACTAACAGAGACCACAGACGACAACCACAAGTCAAACAATATCTAAGCTGCTAATTTGAAGTACAGAGCCCTGCTCCGCAGCTTTTACACCTTTACAAGACGTTTACATGTAACTAGGAGGAAACAGCAGAGAACCTAATCCTTCAAGCCTGGACAGAACTAGCTTCTGGGAAAAAAAATTCAAAATGATTGTGTTAAAGCTACCACTGGAAAATAATGAAAACTACAATTTTAGCAAAGAGAAAGTTGGCGACGGAGAAAACCCAACAGAGGACATCAGTCCAGTCTAATTCTGCCTGGCATGGACCCTTTGGTCAAAGCTCTCAGCAGTAGATTATGCATTTGCTCACCTGAATGAAGGCCACCCTAAACGCTCAGCATCTACCCGCCCCTCTCTCTGGCTGGGCTCCAGCTACAGGGTTGCAACGTCTCTGGGATAAAGCAGCAGCAAGAGTAAGAAGAGCAGACAGTGGTTCAGCATCACTGCCTCTGCGTCACACAGCAACAAGACAAAGAGGTTTATTTCTGAGACAAATTATGATTGAAACTGACAGATGTTTCCGTCTATGCACTGAAACTTTGTGCCTTGTGAAAGCATTTATATGGTGTTAACCTTTTGACACGTTTTGCCACGTTGCAACAGTGAGTTTATGTGTATTATTGAGATTTTATGTCATCTATGGGAGTGGTGGAGCCAGGCCCCAAAGGTTGCTGGTTCCACAGATAGATTGAGACCACAGATTGTTCCCCAGGCGCCACTCAGTGTGGCAGCTCACTGCTCCCTAAGGGATGGGTTAAATGCCGAGAGTAATTTCCCATCTGTGGGACTATAAAGGCAAAATATTTTTTTATTGAAATGAACATAAAGTGGTGCATGATTGTGAAGCAGATGGATTGATTCAAAGTTCTCTTTTTTTAATAGAAAGCCATGAAAAATCTGGCATGTATTTCTGCTCCGCTACCATAAGTCAGACCAATTTTTATCTGCATGGTAGGGATACTGAATATTATTGTAACAAGTACTACAAAGAGTATGACACAACCCTTTCCAAAGCAGATATAAAAATTATAAAATAAACAGCGAAGAAAAAGAAAATAAACTAGCTTTACAAAAGCACAAGAAGAGTAAATCCATTCATCCGTTTATCAGTGCAGGGTCGTGGGGTTCTGAAGTTTATCTCCAGGGGTCAAAGGGCAGGAGGCGGGGTTTTTTAACACATGAACCTGCTTTGATCTAAACCATTCTGTTGTGGATCTTTTATGATGTTGTCCTGCTGGAAGATGAACCTCCACTCAAGTTTCAAAACTGCTGCAGCCTCTAACAGATTTTTATCCAGGGTGTTCCTGTATTAAACTCCATCCATCTGCCCATCACCACTAATCAGCATGTTGAAAAATGGCATGCCACCAGGATGATGCTGCCACTCTCACCAAGGCACATTAGGTTTTCTGCCTTTTGTATGAATCCTGGCGTAGATCCTCATCATCTTGGCCACAGCAATCTAGTAGAAGGCAACTGGACTTGTTTTTTCAGGACAATCAACCTGCTGGGGTCATTAAGGTCCCTGATTCACATTATGTTGTATTGCAGTGAAACTCAATGTTTATAAAAATATTTAAAGATTTACATCAATCTGTTTCTAAGTTGTTTTTTTATTTTTAACACAAATGTAACTCAGTTTCCTTTCTTAGATATGCTTCAGATTTATTATGTTCCCCCCGTGGCAACAGCAGCGAAACAAAAATAGTGTCGTCATCTTAGGGATGCATGGACAAATAAGACAAAGCTTAAAAGCAAAGTGTGTTAAATATTGGATGGCTGATGAACTGAGATAATGTTAGAAATGTTGCACCAGATTCTAGGACTTTTCATGCTTTCAGCTGACCTGTTGTTTGATGCAATGTCTTTTAAGCTTGTTTAAAATATTAAGTAGCAACATTCACTGTTGCAGCATCCACATTTCTCCATTAAAAACAACAAAGAAAGCCACAACCCTGAAGTGTTTGACATAGCAAGACTAATAATAGGTTGTTTTCAGCAAATCTATTGGTATATCTGCGACCATAACTCTGTTGAAGCCTCATTTGTCCTGGTCACGCTAAAATCAAATAGAGAAGTGAACTTTATAACAATACAGATCTGTGCCTCTTGGGGAGGGAAGGATAGATAAAAATGGACTGAACCCTTAACAGTTAACCACTGTTATCTGCTTACTGGGGTTTACCAAGATAACAGCGAAATAATCTGAACCAGAGGAAGAAAAGCATCAAAAAGTAACACTAAAAAAGATTGTGTTTCTCTCTAAAGCATAAATTCTGCTAAAACAAATTGTTGCTGCCTGTGATTTTTAGATCTAGAGAATTGGAGGCTTGAGTAAAATACCCTAAAAGTAACTTGATTCTTTTCTTAAAATTTGAAAAAGTATATATATTTACAATGTCGCTTGGAGAATAGTCTACAGAGAAGCCGTGTAAAACTGAATTAATCTTTTATTGCGGTATTATATTCTTACAATGAAAAAGTGAAATTTGAGTTGTTAGAAAAATATGTTTTTAAAAGGTCTGTTTTTTTGTGAATCTGTGAGCTAATATTATCGTCATCCCTGCTCTTAATAAGCTGCACGTCTCTGTTTTTGCTGTTAATTGATGTCAGTATTTGGTCCTCTCCTATGGCTTTTCACAAGGTTGGACCGTGAAGACAAATCATTCCTCTCCACACAGTCTCTTTAGATCTTTGGAAAAACCCAGAGAAGACCTGTTTTCAGTCCACCAGATTTTTCAATCAAAATGTTATGGTATTTAAACTTCTGCTCTTAAAGTTTGTGATACCATTAACTCTAAATCCGCATAGCAACTGTTACGACAGAATTCAGTCATGAAGAACCTTTGGCTTTAATGAGTTTGCTTGAGGCACTGAGGCCTAATTTAAGATGGCTCCACAGATGAAACCTATTGAAAAACTGGTTGCAGAAGAGTGTTTGCTAATACTACTTTACACAGTTTTACTGTAAGTGTTACTTTAGAATTGTTTTTAATGAGTCTGTCAAACTAAAAGCTTCCTTTGGATTGTAAGCGAATCTGCTCTCAGACTCTAGCTTGCTGCTCTCGCTGTTTGGGGGAGCCCCACGCACCCTCCGCCCTGCGCATGGGCCGCTAAAAAAGAGGGACGTAAAAGACCAGGCCCCACAAACAGTGCATGCATCTCTGTCGCAAGACGCCTTTGGAGAGGACAGAACTGGCAAGTAAACACCAGGGATAACAAGGTTCTCAGAGCTTCCAGAAGACAGATAACTCCTCTGTACTTAACAGTGGCCATGATGGATGATAATCCTTTTTGACCCGGAGCACATGCCTTTTAACAAACTTAGCCTCGGTAGCCTCGAGACGCCTCTCTCTGCTGCAGCTCTCTAAAAGTAGCCTTGGAGCTTTAGTTTCTTTAGGTTTTTCTCCCTTGCTATCATCTTCACTGCTTACTTGTAACAGTTTAGTTGTCTGTGAGTAAGAGAAAAAGATTTTGGTCTCATATTTGCAGTTCAAGGAAAATTAAATATTGATTTTTGAGTTAAAGTTTCTGGACAATCTTTTCAAATTAAAAAGTAATAATATTTAAAAAAAATAATATTTATTTTATTGGAATTTGTAACGGTGGCTTTAAGAGTTATTTGTTTTTTTAGAATAACAAAATCTTTGATGCTGTGGGATTTGTCCAGCCATTGAATAAATCTACTCAAATTAAATGCTGCATCATTCAAAATGTTTACTGTGAGATTACGTTGCCACAATATATTATATTTCCCTTTGTAGTCCCACAGAAGGGAAACTTTGTCTCTGCATTTAATCCGTCCTTTAGGGAGCAGTGGGCTGCCACCGGTAACAGCAGGGGGAGCAATCTGTGGTCAGGGGTCTTGCTTAGAGACCCAGAGTGCCAGACTGAGATTTGAACTGCCGACCTTTGCAGCCTCTCCAAGATGCAAACACCCGGCTCCTGTTTTTTAAAATAATATTGTACACAGACAGGATCGTTTTAACAAAAAGTTTTCATCCACACAAACCCACTTAAATTCACTACTGACCGTTGTTTTAAATATGCCAGACACATTGGGGACAGTGTACCGCTAAGCTAAAATCTATGTCAGCCAGTGACAGCCCTTCAAAATAAAGTTAATGTTGAACAGCATTGTGTCTGTGTACAACATCTGACCTTCAGCTGCTCAACATATTGGTGCAGCTGGACCTGTGAAAAGAAAAAACAAAAAGCATCTGAACCAACTGCAATGTTTATAATGTTCAAGGTATGCTTTTACTTTGACGTCTCGATACCGAGGTGAAGACAGGAAATGCTGTGTGGTGCAAAGTAAGTCAGTTAGAAATAAACGACCAGAAATGCCATAGGTTAGTGAATTTGTCCAGTTTAACATTGATTAGACTCATATTGTAAACCATCAATCACAACACAACGTAGAAAGCATTCATTTTTCACTCCACTTCATGGCCAAGCTTATACCAATGGCCTATAACAATCTGCATCTTGTCACATACAAATGGAGGCTAACAAACATAGTTTTTAGTAATCTCCACTTTGGCCAGAGTTTTCAGAATCATTAATTTGTAGGGATGTAAAACACTGTTTATATGTTGATAAAAGGCCTAACTGCATAAAAATTTATCCGTTTCCCCAGATGTCCGGCTATGTTTGGATTCGGTTTGTTAATAAGGAGATTTTGGGCACTGTCCCCATCAAAATTGCAGGAATAAAATGTGTCTGAGTTTTGATTATAAAAATTTTAATATTTCAGTGTCAAGGAATGCTGGACAATGTTATCTTATTCCAATTGCAAACTCATTACACTGTCGTAAGCTGTATGTAACGACATTTCGTTTTGTATACACTCTGTGCATACAAAATGAGAATAAAGTTTGTCTAAGTCTAAGACAAAGGAGTGTGGCTGTACCTTCTACCACTTTTAGCTTCCACATGACTTCATTCTGCTCTCTAATTGGTTACTTCAAGATTCTCCTTGGGGCGCAGCTCTGTGCAGCCGTAACCAATCAGTGCTTTCATTCATCATCTAATCCAATTAATTCATGATACCTGTCAATCAAACTCACTTCGTGAAAATAATAATTTCACAAAGTTTTTGCAGAAGGAAAAACAGTGTAAAAAACAAACTTTGAGACTTAAAAATCCAGCAGCAAGCAAGTCACCATGGACAGATTTATGTACAATAAATTGGACCTCCTGTGCCTCCCCCAAAGAATTTACCACCAGCTGCCATTGGTTTTAACACAGCTTTACGAAGAAGGCCAATAAGGGACACAAACGTAGATCATCCAATTGTGAAGCTTTGTTCATATGATGGAATAACCAACAAATGGCAGTGACAGACTCTAACAGTACTGTGCCACTAAATGGGATGAATGGAGGGAAGCTTAAATAAAGGTAAGAAAGGAGTAAAATACTTTAGCAACTCTGAGATGGAGTGAAGGGAAAGGAGTAAATGTGCTACACAGAGACTGAATGAGGCTGGACAAAAGAGGAAGGAGAGACACTAAAGGCATGTGAGATTAATGGAATGGTACAGCATCTAGCCGGGTTGGTGGACAGGGACATTTAAGCATTGCTGCTAAAAATAAGCTTATCAACTGCTTAGACAGAGAGCCAAAAGCGCCTCAAACAAATCTTTGTTTTAGCTTTTTGTGAAGCTCGGCTCTCACCGATGTTTTATTTTCCTAAGCTCTTAGCCGAGAATCTAAATGAGCCAAGGTGACATATACAATTATGTGGAAAAGACTGCAGATCACTGACTGGTCAGAGAGAATCATCATTTCCAGCTACAGCCTACATCCGCAGGGTGGCAAGTCATTAATCAGAAGGAAAGTTAGCACATTTGTATTGTAACTGAATGGGCCAACAACAGCACAACTAAAATAATGATCTATTGTGCACCTTAATCATAGATCATTGCTGGGACATAGGACATTTAAAAACATCTAGATTGACTTTAAGCAGTGTTCTTCTTGTCTAGTTGTGAAAAAGCATGTTTGAAATGCGCATGAGGCTGAAGGAGTTTTCTAAGGCTGATATATGAGCAAGACAGGTCATTGGAAAAGGGGGTAAAAGAATCTTTTCATTGATTGCACATAATAAATGACTCTGTACTTTTGTTCCCAGCTTTGCAAACTTACTGCTAGAGTTTCCCACTCTGAGACATCATTAGCATGAGGAGAAAAAAAGACTAGTGACAAATCAGCCGTTTAGAGGAACGGCTCTAGCTGCTTTTTAGCAAAGTTATTGATTCACCAGTTCAGTTTGTGTTTCACTGTCAACTATAGAGGTCTACAAACCCATCATATCACCTAGCTTTCCACGTAAAGCTCCATGAATCCATTGCTGAAACGTTCCATACAAATAAGCTCTCCTTGACTATTTCAAGATGCACGCAGTCATAAAGAATATCAAGAGGAGGGTGGACACTGTGTGTGTTGTTTTCTTTTATTGCTTTTCCTTAAATGTCACGACAGAAAATTAGAAGATTAAGCTCTGCTCATCAGATTAATGGCGCTGCAGTAATATATCCCGCCCATGAGGCGAGACAAAGCACAATATTGGGTTCATGGAAAAAGATGAGACGAGATTATAGCAACATTCTGAGGGAATCTGAAAATGCCTGAAATTAGTTTTCACACAAAGAATTGGCAACTACTGTATGTTTTTAACGCAAAGAATCCATAATCAGTGTCAAATAATCCTATCAAGGTTTTTCTACTTCATATATTGAGTTCAGTTTGTAGTTTTCTAATTCTAAGGAGGTTCTACCACCCAATAAACTTTGGAATCAACATTTTCATGTTTTCACAAAATGAGCAAAGCTTTCATACATTTCACTGTTTAAAGAGTTTGTTCAGTGTAGAGATATCCTGACATTTTAAGCTAAACTGATATACTGCAGCTTAGACGTGGTGAAAAACTGAAAGAACCCTGTAATTTATCACTTTATAGGAAGCTCCAAAGGATGAATTAATATTAGCGTATTGTCGTATTCTCAGTTCCTTAAATGTTGCTTGATAAATGGACAAACGTTTGGATACCAGCTTTTGATGGAGTAGAAAAACTGACACATGAATTTTGGCCGTCAGCAGGTACCAAACGTTGTTCTTGGCACCAGTAAGAGCAGGCACAGCGACACGAGGGCTGGCAGTTTTCACGTAGGCAAATGAAGCTGAACAGTTTGTAAGTTGGATTGAAATGTCATGGATCTGGGCTGTTTGTTCTCTGTGTGGATTCCTGATTTTTCCAGAAGCTGCAGATCTCCTGGCGGGTGGAGATGAGCAGCATACAGCACCCCTGCTGCCAGTCCATCTCAGTGGTTGGAGCTTCTCCAGATCATTCTTCTTCTTCTGTTTATGGCTCTTGCTTATGCCTAAATGTCCTTCAATGTTCCTCCGTGAGCTCACTTCAGAATCCAAGCTTACTGGATAACCCTGAGACCCACTTTACTTTCTATAACCACCTTGATTCTTCTGCCAATGATCCACCAAGCCCCTTAGACCATCGGTGCCTCCACACTGACCAGTCGACCCTCCAATTTTCCCCGGCAGCCTCCGCTTCCCTCTGCGTGCTACGCAGCCTTTTTTCCCCGGCCTCTCCCTACTGGTCCCTGGAGATCCCACCCAGTAGGACCACTTTTCTTCCCATGATTCCAATATTGTTCTGGTTAGCTGCTCAGCCCACATTTTCTCTTTTCTTCATTTCCAGTTATTGCTGCCTGCTTCTTGCAAACCCTCCAGACGAGCCACCAAGGCTCATTTCAACAAACCATTCTAACTTGGATCTTCGCCTCCTGTGATTAAGTTTGGATTTGGGTCAGAAACCTGCCAAAAAATATGACAAGAAAAAAAGCCCAAAGAACTGCGCTTCACAGCACGTTTTGACTTCGTAAGTTTTACCCTACAAAGATCCAATTTAATGGAAAATGTGTTAATAAATACTGTGAAGATCCAAAATCCATTTGGCCACATCATGTTTAGAAGAGCCAGAAAAGGGTAGAGTGCCTTCTCCGGGTCGGGGAGGATGTTCTGCTCCAAGTGGAGGAGTTTAAGTATCTCGAGGTCTTGTTCGTGTGTGAGGAAAAGATGGAACGGGAGATCGATAGACGGATTGGTGGTGTGTCTGCAGAGAAGCAGGCGCTGTACCGGTCCGCTGAGTACAAGTTGCAGATACAAGCGGCCAAAATGAGTTTTCTCCGTAGTGTGTCTGGGCTCTCCCTTAGAGATAGGGTGAGGAGCTCAGTCATCCGGGGAGGACTCAGAGTAGAGCCGCTGCTCCTCCACGTCGAGAGGAGCCAGTTGAGGTGGCTCAAGCATCTGGTCAGGATGCCTCCTGGACGCATCCCTGGTGAGGTGTTCCGGGCACGTCCCACCAGGAGGAGGCCCAGGGGAAGATGGAAGGATGTTTAGAAGGAAAGCGAACAGAGCTGGTTTGGAGAGACAAATTAATAACATCAGCTATGCAGCGCCAATGAGATCATAACCTCTGAAAAACCAAGAGGTTGAGAAAGAGTAATCAGATTAGACTTGTAAAGAAGATAACTGAATAAACCAGTTCTACGAAAAATGTGGACCTTTTTATCAAGCACATCCCTGTGTCCATTCCATATATCAATATTGCTTAGACGATCTATAGCTAAAAGGTGATTATGAGACTAATCCTGATTCCATATACAACCATAAGTGACACAGAAATGTCCAAGGAGGACAAAAAATGAATGAGGAGTGAATTGCACTCAGAAAACTAGAAATCAACAGTTTTATTGGCAGAGCTGCCGGGGTGACACCTCACCCCTGAGGTACACTGGAAAATATTGAGTCCACGCTTCATGAGAAGTGACCTGTGCTGCTGACCACATCCCACACGATGATGCTTCCCTGAGGCGAGCAACAGAAGGTGTGGTAGCCGTTTTCCCGTGACCGTTTCACCCTCTAGTACAAAACCCAAAACGACTTTCACAAATTCAGTAAATGAGTCACATTTATTAGGAGGTTGGTGTGGGAAAACAATATTGAGAGCTGAAAAGTATGATCAAAAACCAACAACATAGCAACTTCTATTTCTCAAGAAGGCACATTCTAGTTTATATAATTTCATGTTTAAATAATAGATTTAATTTTAACTTGACTTGTTCTTTATTAGGCTACTGCCTTTTTCTCATCAAGCTTTTGAACTTGCTGGGTGGTAAGGAATGTCCTGCTGTTGCAGCTGCCGGCAGCGCTTTATAACATTATGCGCTCTGGAAGCTTCAGTGTGAGGAATGGATGCCTCATACGGAGCCCAGGCAGTGATAATCACAGTAGAATATACTGCCCGTTGTTCACCTGTCCACAAACACTCAAAGACAGGCACAAAACAGGCCACTCCATCAGAAGCAGCCTTTATCCTAGTTGATAGGGTGGGCTTACAAACCCAACAGAAATGAACCTGTGTCAGAATAAAGCAGAACTCAAACCTCAGGTTTTGAACTCTTAAATCAGTTAATATCTCTCACTCAGTAGACCTCAGATGACCTGAAAGCAGAAATAAAGCTGAGTTTTGTGATGAAAGGACATATGCAGGACACATACTTTGCAAAATAATTCAGATTTTCCACATTTTGTAAAATTGTAACCACAAATTTAAATGTATTTTATCAGTTTTTTTTTGTTTTTATACACAAATTAGGCCGCACAAATTGCTGAGCATTTAAATGCATAGTTTTTAAATTTGAATTACATTTAGACATATTTTAACAAATGTGCTGCGCATTTGTATTTGGCCAACCCTAGTTAAAAGTTTGGACGATCAACATTTGTAAGCTTTATTATATATATTTTGTCATATTTTTACCAGCTTGGTGAATTTTAACACCAAACTGTCTTTCTTATTATTCTTTACAAAATAGATCAAGCTAGATCAAGCTATTACGAGAACTTGCTTTGATGTTAACCATTCAAGTCGTAGCTCTGCCTGCATGTTTAAAGTCGATGTCCAGGAAGGTAAACCTCCAGTCACTAAATGTCTTGCATTTAGACCCAAGCCATCTATTCTGACCAGCTTTTCTGTCTCTGCTGAGGAGTCACCACAGCATGATACTCCTACCATCGTGTTTCACCATGGGTAAAGTATACCCAGGGTGAGGTGCAGTGTTAGTTTTCCTCAACACATTACCATTTGCATGAATGCAAAACACACTTTTATGTAACAGGGTTCTTGCACCATTTTAAAAGTAAAATTTAATGCTTTTTAAGACCTTTTTCATACCTCAACAAATATAATTTAAGACCCAAAAATGTCATAATTTCTTTGGAATAGGCTACTCA
Organism: Fundulus diaphanus; assembly: GCA_037039145.1. NCBI lineage: Eukaryota > Metazoa > Chordata > Actinopteri > Cyprinodontiformes > Fundulidae > Fundulus > Fundulus diaphanus. Next base: position 54,805,852 of record CM073121.1, on the reverse strand, counting down.
ATTTATTTCCTCCTGCAATGGAAATCTAAACTTTTCCATTTGGTATCAATTGTGTGCAATGTGTAAACTCGGTAAGTAAAAAAAGTAAAAATACTTTTCTTTGAGACCTTTTTATTTTATTTTATTTGGGTCCTTTGTGATGTAGAACAGAGCCAACGTAACATAAATTAGATTACACTAAACAACACAATGCTTTGTATGAAGGAACCATATAGAATACTGAAAATAAGCTCACTCACTAATGTCCTCAAAACCGCCTTTCACAAGCCAAAATGTTGACAAATAATCTACATAACTGTTAGAAAACACAAATGTTATTACATGACTTTTAATGAGAAACCCTGTTTCGTAACATCCCAAATTCACCTCAAGACATGTGGCGCAGCTCTGCTGCTCTCTTCTCAATTTCATGGTCTAGGTCCACCAACTCCTGCCTACAATTTATTTTTTTATTTTCTTTTTCCGAATCGGACCCTGTGAAATGCGGAGCACTGTTTCACATTCCGACCTTTCTTCTTGAAAAAAAAAAAACGCGTCATGCTAAATTAGCTGAGCTAGCGCGTTACTTTTCTTTGAATTTTCAACAAAACATAACAGCGAATCATGAGGAAATCCCTGGTTAGTCGCTGCATTTATCAGCTAAATTACTGGAAGCGAGGGAATAAACGCTGACAGGTGACGTGGCCACAGGTGAAAGCAACTCATTAATTAACTGCACGCTTACCGAGGGAAGTTGTTGTCAGATGTTCATTCCACTGAACTTTCTGAGTTGATAGTTCATAAATCCAAAGAAAACCTTCAACCAGCGCTACTTTCATTCAAGCATCTGTGGCCATTTTGGTACGCTCTTCTAAAAAATGAAAATGATTGAACACCGATAAACCTCAGTGGCAGATCTCCGCTTTGCAAAGACCCGCCCTACTCTCTTTCTGATTGGTTAATGTCCCGGCTCTGCCAGATTTCATTGGCTTAGAGGTCCACACGGACCCTTAGAGCAGTTTCTTTTTGAAAAAGTCTAGGCGGAACTTTTTGCTCTAATTTTCCAAATGACGGAAATCCGTCGCAGCGACGGAGAACTTTAACCCCGGCATTAAGCAGACCGGCTGAAAATGTAATACCTACAGCAACTTTACGGTAAATTTAAGACAATTTAAGACCTTAATTTCCCGGATTTTAATTTAAGACTTTTTAAGACTTTTTAAGGACCTGCGGGAACCCTGTGTAATTTTAGTCTCACCTGAACAGATAACAGTGATTTATTCTTTTTGATGTTTTTCCTACATGGCTTGTTGCAAATTTCAATTATAGTTTTATTTTTGAAATGCTGTTCTAGATGCTCTGCCACAAAGCCCAGATTTGTGGATTATATGACCTTGACCTTTCTATAGGGCTTGAAAGGGTGACGTCACAATCGCACTGCATCAGGGAAACCTGGGCATCAGTTACATGTGTTCACGCGGTGGCTTCAGGAAAAACAATGATGGATTGAGATTTGAGGTTAACTGCATAGAATCAAAGCCAAGGAGCTCGGATCTCTGAGCTAAAAGATAGATCCAGAATGGACTCTGGACTGCAGGCGTGAGATGACCAAACCTCACTTACAACGCCATATTCCGATGCATGTATGTGTTCAAGGCATTAGACTGGTAAGTTTGAATCAAAGCTTGTCGTGCTGTTTAATACAGAGCTTTTTGCAGCATGCTAGTGTTAGCCTAGCTAGCTGAGGCTACAGAAAAAAGTAAAGGAGATCCTCCACAGCATAAGAGAATAATTTAGACATTACATCATAAATTGTTCTCACTTCTTGGAGGTTATATGTGATATCTTATTATAACTGAAGTCATTTAAAAGTAATAAGGGGCATGTGTGTATATCAAAGATTGTTATGCTGTTTCACATGGAGCCTTTAGCAGGTTATGCTAAAGGCAGTTAGCGCTAGCCTAGCCCTCTAAGGATAATAAAAAATGTGAAAGTAAAGGAGTATCTTTGTGAATATTCTCTGTTTAATTAATAAATTAACTAATGACCCCCTAAATATTTTCAACATAAATGCAGAGTGGATGCCAGGCTTAAACTAATATTAAAGACTGTCCGGCAGTTCACGTACCTCTGAAATGACAAGTTTTCTTTTTAAGAAAAATTCTGGACCCACCCAAAGCTGCTTTGTCCATTAACAGTTCTAAATTATTTGCTGGTACGAAAACTAACTCTAATGACGTGACATGTAAATTCTCTGTCCATTCATCATGCTTTTACGGATCAATCCCACGAATACTAGAGATTATTTTATGATAGCAAACCTGTGGAATATGGTCTAGCTTGTCTCAGTACAGTCCATCGCTTATCTCTTTACTACGGTCCATTTTTTTAACCACTTTGCGACTATCTTTAACGGCATAGCATCCAAATCAGCAATTTAAACAAAAGCCAAGTTGCCCTGGAAAATGACGACCGCATCCCACAATGCATTGCAAAATCCTGTGCCCTTTCGAGCCCCATTAGTTTAGGTAAACTAACAGATCCATCACGTGGAAATGGTAAGTTTGCAGCTGTGGCACACACTTTTTTTCAGACAGTGGATGGAACAGAGCTCTGTGAGATGTTAAAAGTTGGACATTGTTTCATAGCATAACACGGTTTTAAACTTTTCCACAACTTCCTCCCTGACCTGTCTGCTATGATCATTGGTCTTCATGACTCTTTGGTTGTCTTCATGTGCTGTTATGGACTTATTCCGGCATACTAAAGGCACAAGTCCTGGGCCTGAGAATCACTTGCTCCTGTCTTTTTTCCATATATTTAAGCTTTCTGTAATTCAACTGAAAGTTCTGGAAGCAGCGGGTAGTAGTTCCAGTTCCCAAACACTACCACCCCAAATGATTTTAATGATTTAAGACCCGTGGCCCTGATCTCTCTTTAGTTATGAAATGTTTTGAGAAACTGTTAAAAAAAAGTGCTGTCAGAGAAAACAGAAAATCTTATGGATCTCTTTCAGTTTGCCTACAGGGCAAAATGAGAGGTGGAAGACGCCACAGCTACCCTGTTTAATCTTCTCTTGAGGGCAGCAACACACATGCTAGGATTTTATGCTATTATAAGCCTTCTGCAGAGTGATTAAAACAATCATGGTCCTCGTTTAAATGATTATATATCTTGGTATCATCTGTCTTTTCTTTTTACAGCTGAATGTGTCGAAGACTAAGGACATAATTATAGATTTTAGACACCACCCCACGGCTCCTAAGACATCATCTATCATGGGGCAGGAGGTCTAGATTGTTGAAACTTACAACTATCTGAGCACTGTGACGGCCACAAGCTGAAGTCTGACGCAAACACAGAAATACTTTGCAACAAACGTCTTTTGTGTCTGTAAAAAATGATGAAATTTAACATAGACAGGACTCTGATGTGTTTATGTTAGAAGTCTTATATTGAATCCAAGCTGACTTTTTCTTTGATTTGCAGGTATGGAAACCTCAGTAAAAAAAAATTGTGAATGTCTGCAGCAAAATCCTGGGTTCTCAGCAAAACAGCCTGAATGACCTATACAACCACTGTACTCTGAAAAACGCTAACTCAATTCAAGAGATCAGCCTCTTACCCTCCGGATCAAGAATCAAGAATTTTCATTATGTTACCATAAAAACATTTTGGTGAGATGCTGACTGAATTCACACAGATTCACAGATAACACACAGACACAAGACATTTTGCACCAACAACAGTTCCTGAGAAGCTAAAAGCATGAAAACAGTCCTTAGCATCTGATGTGATTTAAATGTTTGAGCCAGAAAAACCCTCCCTGAGATGATAAAATGTGGGCAAATAGTCATTAGTTTACAGGATGATGTAAAATACTGTGTAATCAGTGTTTTAGACAAACATTCCCAGAGAACTTAAGTGCACAAATACACATTAGCAAAGGCGAGATAATGTAAATAAGTGCAAAACCACGTATTATTTTTCTTCAACTTTAAAATTCTGTACTAATTTGAGTTGATCTGTCACATAATATCCGAATTATATACATTAAAGTTCAAACATGCAGCAGATTAAAAATGCAGCAGGTAAAATTGAAGTTAAATATTTAAATACCCAGTAAGGTCAGATAATGAATAAGTAAAATAAAGGTTTCTCTTTTTACATCAATCAAACTGAACCAAAGATTTATTGTTCGAGCCAACATTAAAGGCTTTACATTAGCCTGTCAGCTACTGCCTTCTGCAGTTTGGGTTTTGGCCAACAGCTCAATATACTGATGGATAATAAATTACATTTGTAGTCTGAGCGGGAGAGATGAGACTTCTACTTGTCCAATCAATTCAAACAAAGACAAATTTGGTGAATGATTACTTGTTCTACTCAGTCACAAAGAGCGTGTAATTGTTAAAAATGTTCTTTTCAATTCTTAATCATTCATTGTCACAAAAAGAGCTTTGGATGGGTGGATATGTCTGGGAAACTGACACAAAATAAACATGTGCAAAAAGCCTTAAAATAATGAATAATGGATCTTTTATTGTTGCTGTGAGTTCTCAAAATGAAGTTCACCGCTGGCACAGTGATTGCTATGTACAACCCCGTTTTACCATCAGGACAGTTCTTGGTCTTCTCTTACCGTTTATCATAGTTGGAGCTTCTTTCACCATTTCTCTCTGCGCTTTTTTATAGATCATCCAGAGTATAGAGCAGTGGCAGCTTGTCAATAGGAGGCGCTAGGGCGCCACACCCATACAGATTGCAGTAAAAAAGTATAGTGACAGTAAACATGAATTATGAAATAAAAAGTCTTTATCATATCTGTTTACTCGTAACGTGTCACACTTTTGAATCTTCAGCATTTCCATTGCGTTTCGAGTTCATTTTGGTTATCTTTGTGTGTAGGGAGGGTAAGGTCAGATGAGACGAGGATTCAGCAATTTGGCCACAATGACATGAAGTATGATTGGTGGAGTCTTTGTAGGGCATCCATACCTATGCAGGTTGTTGAGCATCATGGTGTAGAGCTGTTTTGCTGCAAGTTGTGCTGGTTGATTGCGCAGATCGTATGAAATAATACCAGTAGGCTGTCTTCAAATTTTCCAGCTTCACCTCAATTCAAAAGTTGGACCATACATTTGGCCACAATTGTTAATTGTTAAGCCTTAGCCCCTATAGAAGACTATTCTTGAAACCCTGGTTTCTTCCGAGGAACCAACCAATTTAAATTAACCGTTTTTTTTTTTCTTTTTCATGCAGGGTGGTACCTTATCTTATTTCTAGTGTTCCAGAGCAGGGATTGACCCTGAAAAGCTCATATCTGAACTGTGTGACCAAGTTTGACTTTGTGGACGAGAGAAAATCCACATTCATTTGGAAGTTGTGCACCCCATTCCTAGTTTAAAGATATCTTAAGATGTTTGTTGTAATGTGTTTTTATTCCAACATGGAAAATAGCAGCTTAAATAAACAATTCAAAGCCCAGAATCGATATGACTTTCACGCCGACAATTATATACTTTGAAAGAACTTATATGAGAGCATCGAATGTCCCATTTTACCTGAATTCATCCAACTGCATGTCTAAATTTCTTCTTAAGCTTAAATATCTTCTTCTACCTAAACAGTAAAACTTGTTTGCATCAAATTTCCATGTTTTCTATTTTCATAACAACATATTTTAACAGGAATGCAGCAACTCTGTGCATCATGCACCCAAAAAAGTATAACTTGATTGAAGACCTAAGGACAAAGTATTACACTTAAGCAATTATTATGCTAAGAAACCTCCCAGGGAAGATGTCTAGATTAGGTTAATCTATCTCCATCTGGCCTTGTGATTAATCTTTCTAAAATATGATTCCAAGAGCATTTTTTGTGACTGCGAATCAAAATTCTTTACAGAAAACGAGAATGTGCAGACATCCTTATTTAAGTAGAATAAAAGACCTGCACATCGAAAACAACTGGGAAAAATACGAAGGAAGGTAACAGGATAAATAATCAAACAAAGGCTTCAAGCTAAATAAAGACAGAGTGCTATAATTACATTAGAAAGAGAGAAGATGATTGAATCAGAGAATTCAATTAAACATTAGACATTTAAAAAGTTCTGTTTTTAAACTCAGAGGCTGCATGTGTCTCTCTCCCTAACAGGGAGCTGGTTCTGTACGCTGACAGCTCTGCCTCCCGTTTTAGTTCCCATAATATGGGAAAGAGCAATTTGTGCCTGGCGACAGGGGACGATGAGGTCCTTCAGAGAAGATGAAGCTTGGTCATTAAAGACTTTTTCTCTTGATGAGAACAATTTTAAAACCCATTCCTGCTTTCCCAGGATTCCAGTGTGGGGAGGCGAACAGAGAAGGGGACACGATCCCCTCCGGCGGTACCCGTCAGTGCTCGGCCCGTAGCATTCTGGATCAACTTGAAAGGTTCTCAGAAAATTATCGGGACATCCAGTTAGAATGCCTCTGCAGGGGTGCAGCTTAGATGGGATTTATTCATGAAGCAATCTTTCTCACCTTTGCCTCGGGGAGGGATGCCTCTGATCTTGGTGTTATTACGCTGGTGGAAGAAGGGCACTGAAAACTCCTGTTTATGGGAATTAAAGCGCAAATCTGGGTCAGAAAATGACATGAAGGTCCCTGGTAGTTTTACTGGAAACTGTGGGAAGCTGAGGAAGGTCCCAGTATGATTTGGTTAGGTGGTGACCATTGCTTTAGCAGGTTTGACTTAAAAAAAAAAAAAAAAATCTAGGCCAATAGGTCCTTTTAATGTGAACAAAAAATATTTACACTGCCAGTGGAGCAGGGTTCTGATCCAGAGAAGGACAAGACCCACTAAATATTGGGCCAGCTTAACGATGCTGGCTGCTAGGAGTGCAGAGCACAGATGTTCACAAGTCAGGTCATGGCTTGGCTCTCTAGGAATTGAAATAAATGTTCTCCTTAATCAGATGAATGTCATCTGTGCCTATAAAACTGCTTTGCTGTGGGTTAGGAATGCTAATCATGTACCGTTTTGTCCCTCAGCCTAATCTCAAACATGAACGTCCTACAATGATCCTGATTGGAACATTTATGTCCTGTAAATTATATTCAAGGTTGATTACAATTACAAATCTAGTTATGCACTGATGTTCAAGGAAGAATCGCAGAAATGGGTTAAACCTCTCTAATATAAAACATCTGAATACATCAAGCAGGATATTTAATAAGCATTATTCTGATTGCACTGATTTAGTTAATGCTCATAAATCCCTTTGTTCTCATACTCCACTCCTTCAATGTAAAGTGATCCAGATTAGTTTTAGAGGCTTTTCCTCTCCTCCAAGTCGGAGGATTTGCAAAATCATCAGAAGACCATGCTCTGAATCTGCTTTTAAAATGGCTGTTGACAAGTCTAAACCAAGAGTTATGCAAATGGTTGTTCTAAATTACAAAATGGAGAACAACGTCGGAGTAGCAGGAGAACGAGGATGCTTTTAAAATCCAGAAGCGTCCTGGTAGACGATGGCACAAGCTGAACAGTGAAGACTAACATCTCAGAGATCAAAGTATTCAAAACATTCATTCAGTTTAAGAGATGCGGTCATTTTTTATGACAGCATAAAGCATTAATAGTCTGTGAACCACAAACGCACCAGGGCCACAAATCAAACACACCTTTTCACAGGAAGTAGAAAGCCAAGCAATGAACACTTCACCTGTCACACTGTAGCTGTGGTCTGTGGCTTCCCTGTCAGTGAGATCTTCCTCTTTATGACACGAGATTAAAGATGATTCAGGCGACTTGAGTCCACAAAACCACAAGTCTCAGCCAAGACCTATTTGAGTCAAGTCTGAGTTGTGTTGCTTTTGCTACTTAAGTGTAAAGCTGGAGTCGCCATCTGTGGTCCAAAGTAAGTCCTAAGCTTTTCTGTGAGCAGTTTGGAGCACCTATTTACTGTCATAAATTGCCTACTGAGCTGCGTCTTGGTGTATGAATGTGTGTGCGTTAGTGAGAGCGACTGGGTGAATGTGGCTCTAGTGTACAGCGCTTTGGGTGGTCAGCATGACTGGAAAAGCGCTATATAAGTTCAGACCATTTACCATTTACCATAATAAGGATGTTAAAAAAAACAGTCCAGTGAATGATTAGGAAGCCCTGAAAAGTAGGTAACTGTTTCTACCCGTAAAGCTTTATTGTAGGGCTACAATACCGCAAAATTGTAGCCCTAGAAGTACAATTTTGCTTTTGTTGAGAGGTTAAAAAAAGATCTAGACTTTTTTATGTAATGTTCCTTGAAGAATTGTTCATTTATTTACTCATTCATTAACTTTTTTTCTGCACTGAAAGGAAATAATTACCTCTATTGACAGAACAAAAAGTAGTTTTCCATTGTCCTTGCTGGTCTCTCAGGGCTACTGTGAGGAAACACATGATCTAGACAAATAGTAATATAAGGCCCTCTGTTTGCACCCTAACCTGAACCATGACCTATGTTTTAATTTAGACCAGGCGTGCCCAAGTCCAGTCATGGAAAACTACGATCCTGCAAAATTTCAAACACTTGTGAATCAAAAGAATGTCTCATTATCAGGCCTTTGCTGATGGGGAAATTTAACCATTTGATTCAGGGATGTTGGAGAAGCAATGAATCCAGGATTTGATGGACAGAAGCTCTCGAGGGCTGGTGATAGAGCCCCTGCTTTACTTTAGATCCTTTAGACCAGTGGATCTTAAATGTTTCTGTCACACCCCACTATGAAGAATAAAAAAATGTAACACCCCCCCCCCCATCCCAACAAAATGGGTCCAAACAAAGCTTTTATTGTGTTCGATCTTAATGCATTGAAGCTGTCGCTCTTGAAACAAGGACATTCTACAGCAGTTTCTAACAACTAGAATTTTTCCAGCATTTCCCCGTTTTATAAACTGTATCATATTAACAACATTATAAAAGGTTTTAGCCTGACGCATCCCTGCAGTCAAAACAAAAGATGACACCAAACACGGCACGTTCTCTCCCAGGAGAGACGGTCCATTTTGCTTTTAGCTAGCCATCAACCTCATCAATAAAGTACAGATCTAAAGCACACGAGCTGAAAATATGGTGAAAATAACCTCATGCCAATTAATAATGAAGACAAACTACATCACATGTAATAGTCTTTCAGGAGTTTATTAATAACCGTTGTCCACATCCACAGCTACGGTACCTCAGCACAGTAAAGCCGTTGCTCTCAGGTTCCCAGAGAATTCCCTCCTACTCAGTTAAAGAAAAACTAAACAAAAAGGTTTGGTTTCAGAACCTCGGTGTGATCCAGTTATGACTGGTGCACAAGCAACCAGAGGCTGTGGATTGTACACAGGTGTTGTGGTAGAGCGCTACCCCGTTGTTATGTCTTTTTAATATGGCAGCACAGCGTAAAAAGGAACAGTATGTCCCACTCTGCCTTTGTGAAATATGTATAGAAGAAAAGGTTTAAAAGTAGAGCTCCATCGCTTCCTTTGTGCATTGAGCCTCACGCCTCTTGACTAAGAGTATGCAACTTTAGTTGGTCATGAAACTAGTCATCTGTATTATACTTCTTCCAAATGTATTTCACTACATTTCTGCATGCAAATTATTTTTATAGGTCTTCTGTAACTGTTTTCTCCATTAGCAGTAAACCGTAATAATCAAGACCAACAGAAATACGTATTTCCATTACATCAGTCCGTGTAGAATGAATATATACATGTGTTCCTGAATTACTGGAATAAATTAACTTTTAGATGATAATCAGATTATTCCGACTTCCAGCCGCTGTGCAAATTGTTTATGTGCAGAGGGGATTTTAACCGTCCAGGTCATGTTTATAAAGGAGAATTAATTCCTGAACCGTCTGACAATGGCAGAAAAAATAAAGCACACAGAGCTGGAGGATGCAACCTGTGGGGAGATGGGTATTATTTTAGAGGCATCATCCTGTGAATTGATATCTGGTGGTGTTGTTGTTTTTTTTTATAGAAATGGGTTCCAAAATGATAAACTCACTGTAATCAGCCAAAGCCCTTTTGGATCCACTGTCACGAACTGCAAGCGTTAGCAGGTGTTATAATGGTCTAATTCTTGCTTTAGGACTGAATTTATAGCTAGCTGATGGTCAGACTAACACCTGGTGATTTTTATTTCCAGCTCTTTTAAAGTTGATTGCTACTCCTCTGGGCAATGCTTTTGATTTCATTGGATGTGTTGTGGTGTTCCTCCCATGAGTGGATTTGGCACTCCACATCACAAAAGCTTGCACCTGTTCTATATCCATGGAAGAGCATCAGATTGCCCACACCGCAGATGAGCTGGGCTCCACAGAGAGGCAGCCCATTTTTTACTATTAAAAAGGGGAAAAGGGACAATAAAACAATGGAACTCTGCAGATGCTTTATCAAATAACTAATCTATATAAAGCTGTCAAAATAAGCCCAGAAAGCAACTGAAAAAAGGGAGTCTCAGCAGTGCTGTGGTACCTATTTTATTCTGAAACACTCGTATCCAAGGAGTCATAAAAGAGTCATAATTATACTGCTTGTATGTAATTATGAGAAAACATTTTACATCCCTTTTATCTCAATTGTACAGAAACTAAAAGTTTGAGTTAATTGATTGCTTATCAGACAGTTGGAAAGTTCAGTGAAAAGAGAAAAGTGCCATTCCTGATCACGGGAACCTGATGCAGATGACTTTCCTGATCTTTTCCAGCCTGCTTCGTGACTGCTCATCATGAAGCTCAATCCACTTAATGAAGTTTCCTACAAATTTAAGAATTGCAATGAGTGGTTTATTGGATAAGGGCGTTAAGATGCTGATCTGGTGAGTAACTGGTTGGGGAATACCCAGGAGGGGTGAGAATGATTGAAAGGCTCAGGGAGGTTCCTGCTTGATGCACTGGTAACTATAAGAGGCATACTTGAGCTGAGAGTTTTCCCATAAACACAAAATCGCTGTTTGCTAAAGATCCTGAACTGACTAAATCAGAAGGATGAAAGACTTCCAGTAGGTGTTTGTAGGTGAGGGCAGACCGACAGCTGAATGAAGCTATGCTGACCTGCTAAGTTGGACCAATAGTGAACTTCTGTGGTTGGAGCCAGGTTTTCCAGGTGAGTATTGTGGGCGTGGTCAGAAACAGGAATGCCAGGTTTTACTTTTAGGTGAATTAGGGTTCTGGGGTTGAGACTTTTTTTTTTTTATCTAGTGTGTGAGAATGTATTTTGAAGCAGTACTAATTTACCCAAGAGTACAAACAAAGTAACCCAGAATAAGGTGTATTTGTATTCCTCTGTTTTTGAACTGTTTGTACTTGTCTATTAAGGGAATACCTGGAGTAACGCAGCATGTTTAGTGGAGTTTCTGTAAAAAAAAGTGTGTCTGTCAGGAAGTGTAAATTGTATTCTGACCACACACAGCGCAATATACTGTACACTTCGCAATATTCTCTCCCTGGTCTATTATTTCTTGAGCAGAAAATATCACATCTCAGCCCTTTAACTGCACATGTCAGTCAACCGGTCTCTCATTTACCTCAATTCTGCTCTCAGTCATAGTGAAAAGCCAGCATTAGTCACCCAGCTCTCTGAAGACAGACAGGCACTATTTGACCGAGTGAAAGGTCATTAATCAATCATTTAGTTCTTTCTCTTTTTCGCCTGTAGGCTTTCAACAAGCCGTGCTTTTTTTTTTCAGTCTTGTGGTCTGGGCACTCAAGTGTGGAAAGAGTTCAGTAATGAATATCGAGACCAGAGATAATCACACTTTGGGTCACACCAAAATCACATCAGAGCTTGCAGTGCTTGACGTGTCCAGCTGCGTTAAATGTCCCAATTATTTCAGTTAATCGTCTCTATGCCTGTTTATCCAGCCGACGGTTATAAAGGTGGTGAAATGTATGAAGTATATTAAAAACCCAGTAAAAATTTTATGACACTGATACCTGCATAAAGCAGGTTGGAGATTATTTGGCCAACGATGGGATTTCAAATCGAGGAGGAGGATATTTGTAAATTGTGAAGGAAAGACTATCATCCTGAACACTTCCTGAGCTCAAATTCAGCAGATCCATAACAGATGAAATAAATATTTAATAAGCACTGGGACTTGGTGCTAAAACTAAGACTCTTTAATGGGATTAACAGTAATTTATATTAAATTAATCAATCCCATAATCTATGAAAAATTAATCTATGGAGGATTTCTTGACCTTATCATTGAGCGATCTTTGATGTAAGTAAAAGAAGAAAATGGATTTACATCAATTTTGGGGGGTTAAAATTAATTTAGAGTCAATGCAAAGATAAAAAAAAACCAAAAAAAATTAGACTGGAGAGATTGCAGAGGATAAAACACTGATTGAATCACAAAACAAATGCATCATTAATGAACCAATGTCTGTTGCCCTCTATTCAAGTTAATAAAAATAAGCAACCAACAAATCACTATTAATACTAATTGATCTACATAAAATATGATCCAACTGATTAGCAACAATTATCAGAAGCTTCTGGGATTTTCACAACCCTGAAGGAATGTTTTTCGGCCTAATTCTGATTCTAATATACAACTTTAATCATGTGGAATCATCTACTTTACAACACCAAAGGCAGTTTCAAAATGAAATAAGTCTAAACAAATATGGCGCCTTACTTTTGGTCTAGTTTGGCTCCTCTGGATGAATTGCAGATGTGGGGGAAGTACTGGTGTCAGGACACAATCAGCCTGGGTGTTGTTCCACGTATAGAATGTACTGTTGTCATTATTACATCTATAAGATCACAAAGAGAGTTTAGTCTTTAGGTCACACATTATCAGTATGACCTAAACAGGAGAGTAAAACCTCGTTGACTTAAGATGGATGAGTCTTCTCAGTGAAATGAAAAAAAAAATAATGATTTGGAACTTTGGACAAAAACAAACAAATTGTGTTGACAAAGTAATTTCAAAATAATCTAACTGTCCTAAATAATTTGAAACTTGCTGAGTTTTACACTAATCTAGTATCATAATGCAAAAGTTATAAATGCCTACCTCTCAGGTATATTTGGACCTCTAGAGGTTGCCAGGAGCAAGAGTCCTAAAACCCATACATGACAGATTATAATGAAATCCACTGTCGCTTCATGCATGCTCAGTATGAGGGATTGCTGCAAAGCCATCAACAATGCAGACGACTGTCCACTGTGGCTCTACGCTCTTTCAGGAGGAGTGAATGCTGCTTGGAGAGACTTGATGCAACCTGCTGGGTTTCCTTAGAGAGGAAACTTTCTGACCAACCTGGAGGATTTGATGGAGTCTGACTTTGGAAAGAGCCTTGAGATGATGTGTTGTAATTTATATAAATAAACTGATTTGATTTGAAATAGTAGAGTGAGAGTTGGTCCCAGTAAAGGCCTATTCCTAACTGAATAAGCTCAGTATTGGGGAACGTGAGTCCCACATTAAGATTAGATTTAGCTGTGCTTGCACCTCCAGACTCAGTAGGCTCTGTTTTTGACTAAATAATCTACAACTTTAATCATTTTAAATATCTTTTTTCAATTTTCTCTTTCGAAAAGGCCTTTAATTCTAGCGAAAACAACCATAAAACTGTTCATATTTTCTTCTGTGCCTTTCAATGCTAATTTTATTGCCTATTTTGTCAACCTTATATGTTCTAAGGTTCACCTGTGCAGCATTTGATTGCATTTTGGTTTGTATGAATAAACAGATGATTAATGATAATGCACATCCAGAGTCCATCTTGCCAACTTCTTGAAGTTGTGGTGATCAGGACAGATCTCTCTGGAGCGAGACAAAATTGAGGCAAAATTGCCACAATAACTTTTAGCATTTCTCACCAATATGGGAAGAAAAGTTACTGTTCAAGGTCTTACCTAAAAAGTCTGAGGTTTCTGAGAAGTGTGGGAAAAAAAGCAGCTCTAATAACAAGATTACACCTTCTGTAGTCATGTGGCGTGTCAGATCCCTATAAACGGATCACGCCTTTGATTCGTGCCTCCAGATCCCGTTAACGGCCCAATCCATATTTCAAACAGTCTTGCCTGATGGTTGCTGCACCCGACGTCAGAATGAGTTACAATGTCGCATGTTGAGAGGAGACATCTCCACAAGATACCCCTGATTTACTTCTCTGATCCAGGCAATTGAACACCTGCCACATGAATACTAATGAAGCCCTAAATGAGTTACATGGCAACTCAGTGTCATCTTTATATGTGTAACAATGTTTCTATCAATTCTGCCGGTGTGATAAGATATCTAAATTATGGCTATTTAAAACCCGAATGAGACATCATTTCAGCTCCAGCTGAATGATTTCTCCACACAATAAAAATGTATAATACTGCATTTATTTACCTTAAAACATACAGTAAGTATAGAGAATACTTACTGAATTTCAGGCCATGATCAAATTAAATCATAGAAACCTCAAAATGTCTTAATCCATTCTGTGACTTTGTTTGAATGTTGAAAAAGTTCATATTAGGTCTATTTCCTTCTTCCTGCAATGTAATATCCATAGGAATAGGTTTGTGTTTACACAACACTTCTATACTGAGCCTCAGTTTCGGCCGTCATCAACTGAAAGTAACCCCGAAGAGATATTTTCCAATCTGAGAGTGTTTCAACGAATAAAAGTGCTAAATAAATGGCAATAAAACCAGTCTCACCTCTACCTCAAAATCAACCCTTTTTGCAAAGCCATCAAAAATAACACTTCAGCTTTTGATCGGTCTCATATCTCAGAAATCAACAGTAAATGTTCCATTCATTCATGGCCATTTCAAGACTTTTGCTCTCAATTGCATATTTACAAACACACCCATGAAAATGAAAGTTTGGCCAAATAAGACTCCATGACAACAGTGCAGGCAACTCTGTGGAGTCGCTCCATGATACTCGACTGATGCAGGATCAAAAGCCCAGACACTAACGGACCAATGAGACTGAGTGATTATTATGCTTATCCTCAGATGCATCATCATCATCATCATCATCATCATCATCATCATCATCATCATCATCATCATCATCATCATCATCATCATCATCATCCACAACTTTATTTATAAAGAGCTTTGCCAGCAGCTAAAGCTGACACAAAGTGCTGAACATTAAAAACAATAAAATGATATCAAGGGATAAAATGGAAAAACTAAGCACACATTAATAAATAAAGAAACTTGCTACAAAACACAATAAAACACTACAAATACAGACGAAACCATTCCAGTAAAAATTAAGTAAAAATCAAATCTCAGTTGCTTTGAAGGTCAGTGAGTAAAAGTATGTTCTTAAACGAGGTTTAAAAATGGACAATGAGGGGGCCTGTCCTAAGTGCAGGGGTAGAGCGTTCCAAATCTTCAGGCCCCGTCTCCTCTAAGCTTCCGCTTTGAGCTCAGAGCCACCAGGAGCGACTGGTCAGCGGCCCCAAGAGACCGATTGTAGCGGTGGAGGAGCTCTACCAAGTAAGGCAAGACGTTAAAAACAAACAGCAGGATTTTAAAATTATCTCTAAAATCCACTGGGAGCCAATGAAGGGAAGCCAGGACTGGAGTAATATGCTCCCTTTTACGTGTTCCTGATAAAAGACATGCTGCAGCATTTTGCACCAGCTACAGACGAGGAAGTGAGGACTGGCTGATTCCAAGATAAAGGGAGTTACAGGAAACCAACCTAGACCAAATAAAATCGTGGATTACTGTTTCCAACTGTTTCCTTGAAAGGATAACTTTTGTTTTAGCTATTCATCTGAAATGATAAAAACTAGACTTCACCGTGGCCCTTATTTGACTGTCAAGTTTAAAATTAAGATTTGTTGCCGTGGGCATAACAAACTTTGCCAGGGATGCAAACAGAGAACAAATCCAAACAGACTCAAGTATCTACAACGATAGATTCTCTCACATCAGAATGGAGCAACTGGTTTAATACGTTAGAGAATAAACAAATTAAAAATATTCTGCTGTTTGCTTTATATCCACCTACTCACAACTGCATTTATCAAATTATGTAACAACTGGGAGCTATGAAAAGCTGGTCTTGCTGTTGGTGGAAGCCCAAGATAAAACTGATTTGTTGATCTTATTGGTTCCTATCAGATCAGACTAAATGGAACGCAGCCCTACTATGGCGACAGCAGCATCCCTACTGCAAGCCTACACAACGGTAGAACATGTGACGCTGAAAACCTTGGAAAAATTAATGAATGAATGGTTGTCTATATTCCCTGAATGAAGATTATGAAACGTTTATGCGTACTTCTAGCTAGAAATGTAATAAAAAGGCATATAAATGCAGATTCCTTCTTTAAATGATGAGTTTTCTGCATAAAGTACAAGGAATGGCGGCTTTCTCTTTTTTTTACGCTTGGGGTAACTTGATTGTCACCTACTTGAATGCCAATGTAAATAAATAGGCCAAATAAAACATTTTAAGGAGCCAAATTGTGACAATACTATGTTTCCCCCAGATACACAAATTCAGGAATGGCTTCATCTATACTGTACCTTGAGTGGAGACTAGTGTCTGTGTTGACCCCATTTTTTTTCTTGAAGTTCAGTGCGATCATCACGATCAGTAAAAGATCTAAATTCATCTTGCCGATAAAGTATGTTGTTGTAAAAACAGCGTCTGCCTCAGCCAGCACAGCTCCCACCATACTTCCAAGCCAATCCTGACCTTTTGTGTAAGTTCCCGGCTCATTTCATGAGCCCTGGACATCTCATGCCACCGCAGCTTGTTGAAGACAGAGCTTCTCTTTTCTCATTCCAGCCTGATGACTGGATCTTGAAGGAGTCACACTCCTCAGATATGGAGACCCTCTTCTCTGTCAGGACACCTGCAAAGAAGGCCAGCAGCTCACATTTAAAAAGAAACAAGAAGTTTTCCAAAAGAGTACAAAGGAAAGTGTTTTGTTGATTATTGGAACAACGGCATTAAAAGTACCATCCTATGAAAACAGCTGGACTGTGTGATGACACGCATTTGCTGCTTGAGCTAGCTTCAGCTAACTTGTATGCTAGCTACTGCAGGCAACGCTGACATCAGCCGCATTATCGCCGCTTTCGGACGTTTAACTGGCAGGTTCTTCGAAAGTTGCCTATGTGGCTTCATGCGCAGCTGGATTATGAAAACATCCAGAAAGTGTAGCTTGTTTTCTCTTCTTTTTCAGTCTGTTCATAAGTGAGTGGAATAGGAGGAAACTAGAAGGTTTTGTGCTGGTCCTTATAAGCAAATTTGATGCACACTTAAATTAAAATTGGGCATTGTTAAGTGTTTGTACAAAAATTCCCAATGTATAGTGGGGTATACGGGTCTACCTCTGGATCACGTTGACTACTGTACACCACTGGTCATGGAAGACAAAAGTTTGAAAGGATACATCCACACTCATCCAGCCGGTGTCCCTTTGCACTAATACATTAGAATTAGGCCCACAGAAAAAAGTGACCCCAAATAAACCCAAAATGGAATGGGAAGGCTACAAAACCCAGACACAATGTATCAGAGAACAGATATAATAATTACTTGTAATAGTGAAAGTTGTATCTAATGTCTGTTTTTTCCTGCAATCTTGATAGTGATGGCACCATAGCGCCCCCTATTGACAAGCCACCACTGATATTGATGGAGTTAAAAATCCTGTTTGAGGCAGCAGAGGACTTATGACTGGTGCAGGGGTTGGTTTGACTAAAAGAGAAAACATTACGACACCGTCAGCATTTTGTGAACTATTCTCTTTCCTTAATGGGTTTATGTATGGGATGGATTCTTCTTGCTCTGTGCATTACGCTGCTCATTAAGCCAGTGATACATGGTTCATTATCTAGATTCATGCATTCAAAGAACTGAGTTAATAACTTCCAAAGTACAAAGCAAAGACATAAATACTTGTAACTATGTAATAAGGATTATGGGTCTAACACATTATGGGTCTGGCTTCGTTTTTTTGTCCAGTGAATGTGTGTTTAGTGCATAATGAAAACAGGCTCAAATAATAAACTGACCCTGAAACAGGTTCAAGCGGAGTGGCTCCTCTTTGGGCAGCACTCTGTGTGTCATAAACACAAATCATGTAAACGGAGGCAGCTGCCAGCGTGAACTATTACCATTCCTGCCGTAGCCTCCCTCTTGATCTTTTATCAACATTCAATAAACAAAATGGTGATGGACAGTTTGACATGAAATGGTGTAAAAGAAAAACAACATTCTTTCCAAGAGGTTTTTTTTAAACAAAAACACATTGAAACCTCAGCTGTGTTATGTGTTGGGAAAATAGTGCAATTACATTTGGCATGCAGAACAAATAACTCCGTTTCCAGCCCATTAGTCACGTCAACGAAGAGTAGTGTGAGGATGGTGTAAAAGCTATTCTGGTAAATGTGAAGCCCTTTTTTACCAGCCTTATGTGCTTACAATAAGTAAAGACCAAACTTATTAAAACCTTATAATGCAGTTTATATCAGGTGTAAAAGAGCAGCTAAGACACAGATAAGAGAGAAGAAAGAGAAAAGAAAAGGAAAGAAAAGTTACCAGTGAAATACGTCGACTGCAATAACTTATTTTCTTTGTAAACGAGCTTTTTTATCAACAATACACAAGTAATGCAGAGCGTGCTTGTTGAGCAAAAGTTGGAAATGTTTATTAAAATAAGTATTTCCATCAGAGACAGATAATTATAATGGCTTTTCCAGTTTTAAGCTCTCAATGATAACGTCTAGTACACTCAAGAACATCTTTTGGTTGAATCATTTCCTTTTTTTAATATTCAGTAAACCACAGTATTATATTTTGTCTGTTTGACCTGATGAAGACTTCTGCCGCTGCAGTGAAGAGTTACTCAAACAGCCCGAAGTAAACAGACTTACTGACTTTACTGATTTTTCTCTTCCAATTTTCTTATTTAACCACAATGGTTCCCATTGTTCTGCTGTTCTGAATATGCATTGATAAAAAGGTCTGAGTCAAGGCTACGCTCACTAAACATGAAGCTGCCCTTCGGTTAGTGGAGAATCTGGCACATGAAAACCTGAGGCAAATAATAAAACTTATCCATAATCTTTCACTTCACCTACAAAGCTTTAGGCCGGGTACTGCATGAACATTAAAATGTCTGAAGTTCCATGCATTTCATGACTGTGGGAGGTGAACAGTTTGGTGTAGCAGTATGTCATTATGCTGGGTTTATCTATGCTGGAAAAGAGTGGAGAGTGTAACAGTTTCTACTGTGCAGCCCAGCTGGAATACCAACATTTCAAATTTGTGTAAATTCTTTGCATTTATTTCCTTTTAGTTTTCATCTTGTCAACCTTCATCTTCTTTTATCCACTTTTCTCCCTTCAGACAGACTTTCATTCCCTTCATTTTGCCCACAGCCTGTTCTGTTTGAGACTAATCAATAGTTTTATTTTTATGTTGTCTAATGGAGAGAGACCAAGAAAGAATTAGATTAATGTGTTGCTGCGATAAAAAAGCATTTATTTATCCCGTATTAAACAGGTTTCCATGGCTTCCATTTTTCACCTCCGAAATATTGCCAAAATTAGAAATATTCTGTACAGGAGTGACCTTAAAAAACGAGTCCTTGTCACTTCAAGGCTGGACTATTGTAATTCTTTACTATCAGGAAGTCCACAAAATGCAGTTCAAAGTCTTCAGCTGATCCAAAATGCTGCAGCAAGAGTTCTGATGAAAATCAACAAGAGGGATCATATTTCTCCAATTTTAAGATCTTTAAGAATTTGAAGATTCCCTTCATTGGCTTCCTGTTAAATCAAGAATAGAATTTAAAATTCTTCTTCTAACGTATAAAGCCCTTAATAATCAAGCTCCATCATATATCAGAGCTCTGATTACCCCGTATGTTCCTAACAGAGCACTTCGCTCTCAGACTGCAGGTCTGCTGGTGGTTCCTAGAGTCTCTAAAAGTAGAATGGGAGGCAGATCCTTTAGCTATCAGGCTCCTCTCCTGTGGAACCAACTCCCAGTTTTGGTCCATGAGGCAGACACCCCGTCTACTTTTAAGACTAATCTTAAAACTTTCCTTTTTGACAAAGCTTCTAGTTAGAGTGGCTCATGTTACTCTGAGCTACCTCTATAGTTATGCTGCTATAGGCTTAGGCTGCTGGAGGACATCAGGGCCTATTTCTCTCACTCTGCTGAGTTCTACTACTGTTCTCAAATCTGCATTGTTTGTTGTCTTTTCAACTTTTTATTCTCTGTCATTTTTCTCTTCATAGAAGGTACACCTGGTCTGCCGTTCTGTTAGCTGTGACATCATCAGAGGAGGCAGATCATCCACTATTACCATCTAACATAGAAAGTACTCCTGGATCAATGTGAGCTTCTGGTCTTTCTGTGTCTCTGCTCTGTCTTCTCTAAGCCCCAGTGGGTCGAGGCAGATGACCGTTCACACTGAGCCTGGTTCTGGTTCTGCTGGAGGTTTTCCTCCCTGTTAAAGGGGAGTTTTCCTCTCCACTGTCGCTTCATGCATGCTCAGTATGAGGGATTGTTGCAAAGCCATCAACAATGCAGACAACTGTCCACTGTGGCTCTACGCTCTTTCAGGAGGAGTGAATGCTGCTTGGAGAGACTTGATGCAACCTGCTGGGTTTCCTTAGAGAGGAAACTTTCTGACCAACCTGGAGGATCTGATGGAGTCTGACTTTGGAAAGAGCCTTGAGATGACATATGTTCTGAATTTGTACTAAATAAATACAATTTAATTCAATTGAACTGCTGTTCAGTGTTGGCGGATGGATAACCCTTCAGGACTCCAACTACAGGCTTTTAGGATCCTGGTGTGTTTGGTTCCTTGTAAGAGTTCCTGTTTCAGAGAAGATCTCTGCTGGAGAGTCCTGTCAGCTCTGAATCCTGCACACTTAGAGCAAATCCCCTGATTAGGTTAACTGGTGCTTAAAAGGAGCTGCAGGATCATCACTCTACGCTGGATGATTATCTCTGATGGAATTCCCAGCCAGTTCTCAACAGTGCTCAACAAAAATTTGTCTTCCATTTTGAATGAAAAAGAATTTATCTCCGCTGCGCTCCTTCACCTTATGTCATGACCAGATTCAGTGACTGGTTAACACAACGCAAATTGACAGAAAAGTTCAGATTATTGACCTTGAGCAAAATTTTGCTTCGCTCTAGTTGCGCGTCCACCGCATCTATTCGCTGTGCTTTATTCGCACTATTGAAGACAACGGCTAAGGATGTACATACATAACATACCACACAGACTTAGTATTTACAGTTTTTTAATAATAAACATTAAAGTGTGCATATATAGTCTTAAGGTCTGATATCCAAGTCCTAGAAGGCTGATTTCAGTCCATTTGTGAATGATGTGAATTACTATGATACTGCATGAATTACTCCCTCAGCGCTCCTTCAATAATGTACTCATGCCTGCACTAATATTTATGCAGTAGTCTTAAGGCTTTATTTACAGGAATGTGCAATTCGACATTCCCTGAGGGACAAGAGTGTGCAAATATGCATTACCAGTATGATTGTAACATCTGACAGACCACAGGTTTCCCAGTAGGGGGCGATAGCACCTTACAGCTTTTGGAAGGAAGCTGTTTCTGAGTGTATTTTGGTTTTGATGCTTGTGAAGTGTTAACCTGATGGAAGTGGGTCAAACAGTGTGGGTGGGATTAGTGACAAAGCGTCTCGAAATTTGCATCGCTTAAAATGCATTGTTCGCATCGCCGGCCGTTAATTTGCTCCTGATCATGCCTTTACATAAGAATAACATCTAAATCACTCGCTCTATTCGCCATGTTTGCATTCAGCATGAACACACCTTAAAGGAGCATAGAGCAAGTTCCAGAGTCTTTTGCACAAGTTTGCCCCCTTTGGCGGCAAGTTGAAATGACACCGGTGTTGGGCACATGCATGTGCCTGGGAGAAGAGGAAAAGCATCTGCTGCAACTGCACAGGTCTTTTATTTACAGGCATAATCTCTTCTGATGTATGAAAGTTATGAATATTGAAGTTAGCCCATGTTCTCTTGCTAATGCATCGACCTGCAGACACCTGCGGCTCGTTATGTTTGCAAATTCTTCTGCGCTGTTTTTTCTCTCTCAACGTCCATCATTATAGTGGTGCAGAAGAGAGAAGCTGACAGCTCATGATGCTTTAGAAGGAGTTATGAGGCAAAAGGACACAATTCAGCTCATTTTCTCTTCATTTTATTGATATCATGTTTTGCACAATGGTACATTTTGATGAAACAAAGGGTAAACCTTATGACCAACGTTTTTGTATTATGCAGAACGTATTTTTAAAATAGAAATAAGCACTTTAATTTGAACAGGTTCCCTTTTATGAGGTGAAAAACACACTTGGCACAGTTGTGGCACATTTAGGAAAAATTGTGCCGAAACCATACGTCCACCTGGCAAACTGCCAACTAAAACATGCTTCAGTTGATTCAGTCCAGATTTGCTGCAGTTTAGACAGAAAGAGACCTAACCCTAAATAAAACAATTAACTGAAACTAAAGTAGATCACAGTCAAGGTGGCTAAAAGTCTCAGTTTTTAGGATTACAAACTGCAGTGATGTATTCTTCTGTGTACTTAAAAAGGCCATGGCTTGTAAAAAAAAAAAAAAAAAAAACGTTTTCTAAACACATTTCTTTAATAGACAGGGTTTTTTTTTTATTTATTTTCAAATGACCCTTAAACAAGTTAGTCCAGCTCAGAGTTCAGACAGACCTCCTGTGGTAGATTAAAGCTGATTAAAATCTTTTTTACTGATGTGGGAAGGCCATTCGGCTCGGAGGGAGCCAAGGATTTATATTAGTTATGAGAAAATTCACTAATTTGATAAAGATTTTTACAGAATAACGAACTCAAAGTGTGCCAAGCTGTCGTCCGAGGCTCTGGCCACTCATCCTGACCAATGCTAGCTCTTAAAAGAATGGATAAGTCAGGGAGGTGAAGGGTAATCAGTCACTCAATTTACTGTGATGAGAACAAGTTCCACTACAGTGAGCCCCAAGAAGTGATGGGGAAGGAGAAGGGAGGAGAAAATGTGGCCAGAGAATGCAGGTAGATTAAATAAAGGGTAACAGGGTGGAAAAGACAAAGGCGATGTTTGATCAGAGTCAGAAAGGCAGCAAGCACTGAGCAAAAGCAAAAACATAAAGATGTGGCTAGAAAAAAAGCCGCTGAAGAGCCATTCTCCTTTATGCAACTGTTTCCTTCCAAACACAAGCTGTAGCAGATGGGTTAGTGCGTCAGTGTCAGGAGAAGGCTTTTATTTGCCCACAGTTTGATTATACCTTACACTTGCCGCAGCCATAAAGGAAACAATCTCCGCCCCGCAGTTTTTCATCCCCTGTGAGATGGTGGGGGCATTATCGCATTGCAATTACGAAGTATTCATGAAATAGTTACACATGTGTAATAAATCTACAGATCGTTCTGTATTTGTAGTCGTTCATCGCTCAGTAGAGCCACACATACAGTGTCTTGCAAGCCCTTACAGTAGGTGAAGTTACGTTTATTTTGAGTCTGCCATATGCATCAACCCACCAGATACGCTGTGACTCATCAGAGTGCTTTAGCTCGGCCAAGAATGGAGTTAAATTTTAGATTTTGCATCTACTGTGCAGGAGCATCGCAGACAGTATGTTTTTGTGCTTTTTAGGAATGTGTTTATAAAGGATTCCAGTGGAGTCACATTCAGCTGATCTGTGAAATCAGCTGATGAGGCAGACTGATCCATCATGTGTCTGCTCAGCTTCTAGGATTTATTAATAATAGTAATAAATAGTAATAGTAATATCATCTTTATTGTCATTGAAACATACATTGAAACATACATTACAACGAAATTTGTTCTCTGCTTTTAACCCATCACCCTTGGGGAGCAGTGGGCTGCCATGTGCGGCGCCCGGGGAGCACTTTTCAAAACACTGACAGTGAGAGGACATGTTTTAACTGCAGAAAAGAAAATTATTACCAATATTAACATCATATAAGTTCACGTGAAATCATCCCAACTATGACTGTGCAAAAAAAAAATTAAGGTTCTCAATGGTAACACTTTCTGTTGCTGCAAAGAAGGATTCATATTAGAGACGTTGCAATTGACTTGAATTTAAGAAACGTTTAACAAATAGCATATTTCACACAATTAATATTCCTTGGTTTAAATATGATTTTCTTGAATATAAATGTGATCCTTCTCACCTGGTCTATTTATTTAGTTATGTTTTTGCTGAACAAAAAACCTTTTATCTAACTCATTTTTACGCTTCTCCAGCATAGAAATAAAGGGGGAAAAGATATTTTGTAAACTTGTGTTTTTATTAGGTTTTTGATGCGATGGAGGCCATGACTAACAGAGCGTACCATATCATGAAAACTGAAGTACAAAAAGCCATACTTTTAAGTTAAATTTAATGTCATGACTAATTCTGCATGACCTGAGCATTTGGAAATGGATGTCTGCATATCTGTCATCAGTGTGCAGGTCTGAGCGTGGACATGAACTTGAATTATTGTGGGAAACATAATTTCCCTTTGCCTTCGGTCATGTATTATGTATTATGGACCTTTCAAATGCATTGACATGCTTTTCAATATAGTAAATTAAACATGTAACTGATTGTACAGTTAATAAACAGTCGGCAACAAAATCAGTTTGTTGGGCATTTCATTCTCTCGTTTTCTACAAGCATCCTTGAAGCAGTTTGGATGTGGAACAGAGCTCAGGTGGATGTTGCATTTTGTACCGTATCATCATAATTTGGCATTTAGTCACCATGTCATACTGCGCTCCAGGCAGAAGACCTACATCCTTAGCTTGTGTTCTGTGATGGACACGCTGTGGATTAGGAGACATTCTGGGTCTACTATGTTTTGTAGCTACTGGCTTGCTGACCTTTAACAGAAAGGCTAATTTCACTTTGACATGAGGGATCTTTTTTCTGGATACTGACCCTCTTGGCGTCCAGCTAATAGCCTGACCAAGTGTTGACCATAGCCAGGTTAAAAGCATGTGTGATCATTCACACGGTCCACTTTTTTTCACCACATTTCTGTGCGGTTCAGACTGAGGTGGTCTATCAGGTCAACACCACCTATTGCTTCATTTATAGCTTGTTGATGTGACACCTTCAAAGCCCGGGCCTGCTTTTTGTCCCGCACCTACACTTCATTTATCCTGCCGACACCAACAAACTTGGAGGCCATGGGAACTGGTCAGTTGTCCAAACATTACACCGTTGCCACCTCACCATCAGGCCTTACGACTTCATCACAGCTTCCTCACGTTTTTCAGCAAACTGTCAGATTGTAGAGAAGGCCTAGCAAAGCTGTATTCTCTCAACCAGCAGCACCGGAAGATTGTATGTGTTGTAACAATTGTCAAATAAACACGGTTTTATTAATATTCCAAGCCCTAGTTTTGACAAATAATCTAAATGTTTTTCATATCGCAAAAAAAATAAAGAAATTGAACAATGGTTCCAGTCCAAGTGTGAACTGTCTGTAAAGATGTTTTCCTGTTTGTCTCAGTTAAAAGTGCTTCAAGGATGTTTTTGTTCAGTTTGGTGTTTTTTTAATAGATTTTTCTGAAATGTTAAGCTGTGTTTTAAGGATTTGTACCCTCTTGAACAATCCTGTTCATGTTTGAGCCATCTAATTAGCTTGAGTTGTTGAGCTACAAATGATCAAATGTTGTCTAAGTCCCTAAAAACAGTGAAGTAGCCATTTAGTTCAGTGCAGAGTTGGAACCTACAATCAGATGCCAGCATCAGCATCTTCTCTCGACTATGGTGCACAGTTGTTTTATCTTACACTGTTTTCATGGTGCATCCTGCAGGGCACTCACCATCCAGGAGCTGGGAAATAAAAGTAATAACAAACGATTTAGGGTGCAATAGACAGATACATGTTTTTCCAAGTTGTTGAAACAGCCCCAAGGCAGTGAGCTGTATTAACCATAATAAAAATGTACATTTATTAGCTTACACAGAAATTGTTCAGTGCAGCACAGCAGCAGAGTGTGTACCAGAACAATAGGATTACTGTATGTACTTCATGTATTCAGATTTTACCAGGGAGCAAGGGAATTTATCACACTTAAATGTATTTGTTAGTAATAAAAGCAAAATATTAAATATTTCATTATATTTGGACAGCTAGACTTTCTGCTTCATCCATACTATACCCTCAAAGGACAATTTTGCACATCAAAGGACTCGTTTATCAGCACCTTCCACTTGAGCTCCATGCAGTCAGAAATACCAAATTATCCCCCTGCTTCTTTTTTTAGTTTCTTCTTTCTGTTCAAAATGTTTTAATTCCAGTCTTTTTCAACATTGTTTAATAAAGCATGACACACAAAAACGTAACTGTTTTTTTATGCAAATGTTCCTCCATATGGCTTGCTGTAGGTAGTCCGGTTTAGATGTTTTGCTTTTGACGAGGTCAGCACCATCTGTTCTGTGAAAAATTGATTGTTGAAACATTGGAAAAAATGAGTCCTTCAAAGGAAAAACTTTTTAAACAAATTTTTTTTTCTCAGTTATGAGAGGATCCCATCATGGTCGTGAGGAAAGTAGATTAACAATTAAAGCTGCGGAGTGAAACTTTTCTAATAATGGCAGCTGTTTGAAAACAGTGAGGCAGCATCTGGGGGAAGGCTGTCATAATAAATTAGGACGAGCACGCTTTATTTTTCTGGTAAATGCTGTACCTCCTAAAGTGCTTGTTTCACCTGCATAAAAATGTGCCAGATTTGCACTTTTATGTAAAATATTTATAGCATACATAAATTCATTCACTCAAGGAACTTTGAAACTTTAAAAAGCCGTCAAGATCGGATGAAAGAAAACATTCTGATCTGATGAAAAGCATGGCTTTTGAGTCTTTATGCACACTAGAACTAGTTCAAACTTCTGAGGCTTAGAAATAAAACCATTCTCTTTACACCGCCCAAACTTATACGGCAATGGATATTTTGTATATCCAGTCAGACGTGTGGATTATTTTACAGCTACATAGTTCCATATCGGTCATTGTCAGATCAAAAGTGTCACCCATGGCTATGGGAGAAGCAGCTCTGACCTTTAAGCTGCTCAGTGGGTGGATGAGCAGTGGATCACACCAAACATAAATCTCCCCTCTCTGCAGCTGAGTGAAACTTTGCTGGCAACCATTACTGCCTGTTCAGTAAAAGAAAACATTAGGTAAATCTCCAGTGAGAAATCAGACTGTTAACACATTTGCTTGGAGACAGTGACTTCAGTAGATAACTTTACATCAGAAACCACAAAAATAACACGCAGGGTTTAGCAAGGGTCCATCCTGGGTCCCTCCTCTTCAATATCTACATGCTCCCTCTAGCTCAGATCATAAAAAACAACATCAGCTACCATAACTATGCAGACGACACACAGCTCTACATCACCATGTCACCAGGTGTCTATGAACCAGTTCAGGCACTGAGGAAATGCCTAGAAGAAATCAATGCCTGGATGTGCCAAAATCGAAGTAATAATCTTTGGACCAATAGAGGAGAGATCAGAAGTTAGCACACAGCTTCAGCTGCTTCAGTTAGGAACCACTGACCAGGCCTGAAATCTGGGTGTAGTGATGGACTCAGACCTGAACCTCCATCTAAAGACAATTACAAAGTGGACCTTCTATCACCTGGAGAACATTTCCAGGATTAAAGGACTAATGTCTCAGCAGGATCTGGAAAAACTAATCCATGCGTTTATATTTAGTAGAATTGATTACTGCAACGGTGTTTTCACAGGTCTGCCTAAAAAGTGGATCAGACAGCTGCAGCTGATCCAGAACGCTGCTGCCCGCGTCCTCACTAAGACTAAGAAAGTAGAGCACATCACCCCAGTTCTAAAGTCCTTACACTGGCTCCCTGTATCTCAGAGAATAGACTTCAAAATACTTCTGTTAGTCTATAAAACTAATAAACTTACCTCACTGGTAATGGGTTTGGATCAAATTCATGACCCTAAAGTATTAAAGATATAAACAGTTATTCATGGGATAAACCTTATGCCTTCAGGAACTGAAGACCAAGAACAGGCATTATGACAAGGGACATGAATTGGCGAAAAATTATCCTGTTTTTTATGTTTCCTGTTAGTGGGTGGGAAATATTAGGTAGGAGAGATTTATATATATAAATATATGGTCCATTCAGTCCAATCATGAAGACAAGTCCAAAGTCAATTGCTTATTCAATCTAAAAGTAATTTTTTTCAATCTTAGAAAAGTTAGAGCTCCTACAAATGTTGTGTCTGTGAGGGAGACAAGGTCAAGCACAGAAATACATCACCATTATTTATTATTGGTGTTATTTATAGAACAAGAACATGACGTTTTTTGCAGCAATTGCTCAGCTGATGGCCCCCTCAAGGAAGGTGTTGGTACTAGACAGAACATCAGGCTAGACGTTCTGTTTAGTTGAAACAGAAATTTTGCAGATTTTATTCTTGCACCATTCTGCTTATACCCCACAATTGGTTTTGAATGTTTTAGTATATCAGCAGTTTCTGAGATATTCAGTCCAGCCCATCTGGCGCGAACATCCATGCCATGTTCAGTCAATTAAATCCCCCTTTCTCCTCCACTCTGACACTCGGTTTGAACCTAGCACATCGTCCTCAGCACGCCTCACCAGATGCCTAAATGGTTTGAGTTGATGTCATAATGAGTGTTAACATCCAATTGAACAGATGCACCTAATAAAGTGGTCAATGGGTGCAAATTAAAGTATAAAGTAGTTTCTGAGGAGTTCTCCTGTTCCTGAAAAAAAAACAGCTGTTTTCTGTGTAAATAATTTCCATTCATTGCTTTCAATGTAAAAACTCTTTGATAAAAGGGATCTTTATTGAAAACAAATATAAAATTAACTTTTTATACCACAGAGAATAATGTAATATTGAAACTGGCTTGCTGCCAGAGTGTGTATTGGTATTTTGTTGTTTATCTGTCTCCCCTGTACGCTCACTAATGGCCACTCTCTCAGCTTGTTTCCCTGATAGAGCCACTGCTTTTCCACAGAGGGGACAGGATGAACTGTGGACGCTGTGTGGCCACATCTATTTCCATCATCTGTAATTTGGACGTGCATCACGGAAATTAAGTCAGAAAAATAAAACATTTAGTTTTGCAGCTGCTGTAAAAGCTCAATAGTTTTAGATATAATTAGAGATGCTGAGGAAGATGAAACAGTGAGGTCAGAATTTGCATTTTTGTACATGTATTTAATCAAATATCTGCACATTTTTGTCGATTGGAAATAGAAAACTTCAAACAGGAAAAAGGCAGCATTAAAAGAACATTGAAAGCCTCCAATCATCTAAAAACAGCTACATCCCCCAAAGCACTTTGGATAAATTGGACTCAAGGGTTACGGTCACTAAATTGTCCCATCCTAAGGTATGCCTGCACACTCTATTTAACACGCAGAAAAAACACCACATGATGTGGAAGATTATCCAGTCTTTGTCTTTTAAATGTGTATGATTGTTGAAAATCATCGTTTTCTTCAAGAGGGTTTCACCCCCCACTTAGGTAAAACGCACTTCCGTGGCAGCTGAAAGAGACAGAAAAGCAAGAATACGGATTGCGTGAGATAATGTTCATGCAAGTTGAAGATAGAATCCCTGGATGTGGTACAATTTGGTGCGCCACCAGCTGCAGCCAAATGATTACTGACTGCGTCTTCTTCCAAAGCACACTCGCAAGACGAGAGAGCTCAAGGGGACGGAGGAGGAGAAGAACAGACAGAGCTTTATTCAACATTTCAGCAGCCAGGTAATCCATCTGGAGGTGGAATAAGAAGATTAGCAATATTTCCTGATGAGTATGAATTCCCAAGAAGTGTAGCGGAGGAGTCTTTGCTGAGATAAGCTTTTTAGCCTGACCTGGACTGCTTCACGGAGAGTTGCACCTCTAATCCGGAAATATTTCACGTTTTGGTTTGCTATGTAGTTAGGTCTGAAAAGCACATCAATAAAATATCCTCTTTTGCCCTAAAAACATCAAGTATCATCCAAACAGGTTTCTCAGGAGGGTCTATGAGTGAGACCTTGCCAGCAGACAGGCTGCTAAAGAAGGTAAAAGTTTCCAGCGTGTGTGTGTGTGTGTGTGTGTGTGTGTGTGTGTGTGTCTGTGTGTGTGTGTGCTGATTAGCAGAGGGGAGAAAAACTCGCTGGATGACATGGGAAGCAGTATTAAAGATTCATGGATGGGAAATCATCTGTAAATCACTGTTATGATTCATACATATTTAATGAAGCCTCACAAGCATAAAAAAAAATCCAGAGCCTAAGGAACAGCTCCAGCTCCTCCTCTGCTTTATATGGTAATGAACACTCAGGTGATCTCTGCTGCCAGCATCTCATCGATCAGCCCTGCAGGCGCCATCTTTCACACTAGGCTCACAAAGACCCTCACATAGGTGAGAGGGATGCAGCCCTAAATGACAATAAGAGGATGAATAAACCTGTCTCTTCCAGTGGACGCCCAATCCAGCTGTTGCAGCTAACAAAGCCATTAAGCAAAGGATGAGGAGAAGCAAAGTCAGAGAGTTTTAATGAGTTTGAGGAATGCGTATCGTGGGTGAGTCCCGTTTTTTAGATACATGTCAAATTTCCCCTTTAAAACAAAGTGGAAGTGTCAAAACCTATCTGTAGGTTTTGGCTGAATGCAGTTTTTCATTTATGCCAGCAGGTGGGGGATCCTTGCATGATAAACATCATTTATGATTTACTAGACCAAAATTAATTCATCACCAAAAATGTTTACTATATCATTCATCAAAACAACTTTAAAATATTGCCTCTGCAGTATTCTTGAATTAAAACTGCTGAAAAGAACGGGTTCCAAAAATCAAGAGAAGCTAAAGTGTGTGCAAATAGCCCTTAGCATCTGATTAGATTCGACTGTCCAAAAAGACAGATAACATGCCATTTACAGTACAAAGTAAATTACTGTGTAACGGCATGACTTTATCAGAGCAAACACTCCCTGAGAAGTGTGCCAGTAGTCATTAGCAAAAATTGAAATGTTCATTTCAATGCTCAAGTAGAAAAAACAGGTAGCAGTCAGTTTCCAGGGTGATGTGAAAATACTGTCGCATTAAGGCGCTTGACAAACGTTCTCCGAGAAGTTCAAGTGTGCAAATAGACAACAGCAACAAATATAATGTTTTTAATGTGTCTATTGCTTTGTTAGTGCCAAAGTGAGCCCAACAGACTTACTTTCACAAGTCTTTTTTTACAATATTACTCTCATTGATTATTATGCACATAAAGCTCCACAGCGACATCTGGTGGGGCCGGGCCCCACTGGCCCCCAGTGCAGAGACGCCACAGTTCAGCACTTATCTGCAACTATTTCTCTGGACTATTTAAATTAAAAGTGTTAAAGTAAAGCTTCTGTTTCTTCTGCTTCTGTGGGAAAGAGCTGGGGTCCGTCAAGGCGTCTAATGCCAACAGGGTGAGGTAGCTTTTACAAGCAATAGTAATCTAGTGATCCAGATGCTGTGGTTGGTCAGAATAAAGTCACATATTTTAATTATATTGATCATGTTTAAAATGTCACTGTGCAAGAAATTAGGACTTAAATAAATTAGGCCACATCAGCTCCCTGTGAGCTGAAGCCCTTTTTTCCATCCTGAATTCTGTGTTTGCCACAAAACTCAAGAGATGCTGTTGAATGCTAAAGGATGTCTGAGACTGCTACAGATCAATACTTAAATACTCTAAAGTGTGAACCGCTTCAAAATAAATCTGCTATTTTTCACTGACCATGTAGGATCCAGGAAATCCATAATTTTTAAATTATTATCTCCATTGTTTTAGCCTTTTTTTATTGCATTCTTACCCAGACCCCAGCTAAAAGTTGTTTTTCAGAAACATATAAAGTATTTCATAGACAGCGGCATCCAGCCGGATCCTCAGTGGGCCTGGATGGCTCTTGTGTTGCAAGTGTGGCTGAAGCCAGGTTGTTGGGGGAAATCTTATCAAGGGCAGCTGTGGCCCCTCTCCTCTGTTGGGTGCCTCATGGGTCTAGCAGTGTGGCTGTGCCAGTGCCCACCAGCACCAAACATCACACACAGCATGCCCCAGATTCACACATCATTTCCACTTCAGAGGCCCGGCCAACCGCATGTGCGTCTGAGTGTGCATGTGTGAATAACATTACAAAGCTGAGGCAATTAGAGATTTTACGAATAACATTTTTGCATTAAAAAGGGTCTGACACAAACAAAGTCAATACAGCTTCAATGCGCGAATAATGAGATCCAGTCGCGTCTTTTTGCGGTAAAAATTAGACGTACTGTGAACTATTTCTCATTTTGTGATTTAAACAGATGATACCAACATTAAAACTTAAAACCACTCTGTCACAATGCTTTAACTCTTTTTTTTGACATTTTATTACATTGAAATAACAAGCTTCACCGAGGGAGTGTTGGCCTAATGGTTAGAGCAGTGTGCGCGTGTTCTGAGGAGGCAGCAAGAACCCAGGTTGATCCACACAGACTGTCACCCTGGGCCCCTGAGCAAGACCCTTAGCCCCAGGTTGCTTCCTGGGGGAAGCAATCTAGGAAAAGGGAAACATTTATTTATTTTATTGAATTCTTATGCGGCTGCACAGTGGCGCAGTGGGTAATACTGTTTTGCCTTGCAGCAAGAAGGTCCTGGGTGCGGACACCTGGGTTTTTCTGCATGGAGTTTGCATGTTCTCCCTGTGCATGCGTGGGTTCTCTCTGGGTACTCCGGCTTCCTCCCACAGTCCAAAAACATGACTGTCTCCTCAGGTGTGAGTGTGTGCATGGATGGTTGTTTGTCCTGTTTGTTTCTGTGTTGCCCTGCGACAGACTGGCGACCTGTCCAGGGTGTACCCCGCCTCTCGCTCATTGACAGCTGGAGATAGACACCAGCACCCCTCACGACCCCATGAGGGATAAGCATGCATAGATAATGGATGGATGGATGAATTCTTATAAGACAGACCAATACAAAGTATTTGAGCATTGTGCAGTGAAAGGGCAACCACACAGTTATATTTATATTTGTTTGCAAACACAAGTGTTAACTGTGTGATATGCAAACTTTTTTAAAATTTCAGTCTGATAGAGACTCAACGGCGCTGAACTGAATTATCCAACTGTTTAATCTGGAAAAGCATGCCACTATTTTAAGATTTTAATTCATAAAAAAATAGCTAGACTATTTATCATTTTCATTCTACTTCCACACAGTTTCACTGGTGTATTCTATTTGTTGTTGAATTATAATCTTCTTTTGTTATACTGTAATTTCTGGAGGAGCTTTTACAAAATAAGTTTCCTCATTAAGACAATAAATGATGATGATGATGATGAAGGTGGAAAAGCAAAAGGGTGCCGTCATTTTAAAAGTAGTCTCTAGAAGAGAAAAATCAATTAGGAATTAGAACATGGCTGTTTAAAGGATGTTTAAAACTGAAAAAAAGGATAAAAGCTGATAAAAGTGATCATGGTATAAAACGAGCAAAATTTTTGTTCTTTGTAGTTTTTTTTTACTTTTTTCCACAGCCTTTCAACAGAAATAAACAGTGATAAATAATTGATCTTATCAACTACAGGTGGATTTGTACAGGTTTCCACAACCTGTAAAAACTGGTGAGTGCATCCTGGAGGAGGGCAAAGTTTGAGGCGCCTCGGGGCAGTGAAGCTTCTGGGCTGCAACAAAGAGCTTTTCTTCTAAGGCCAGATACTTTGAGCCTGGGGCAAGATGGTGCTTTGTAGTGGGCTTATCAAAATACAGCACAGATCATGAGAAAGACTACTTTTCATCTCATTCAAGTCGTGCTTCAGCTGAGGAGATGTTTCTAAACTGATTTTGCCCAGATTTAAAGAATTTCCAAATGCGCTTCCAATAAAAATACACATTTCCTAAACAAAATAGCTCAGAAGAAGTAGGGAAACTACTTGAGAGTGATGGGGGAAATAAATCTAGTAAAAGTTGGTATAAGAAGCATGCACTGTGTTGGGTTTACTGTCATGAGGGGCCTGGAGACTGCTGCAGCCGTCACTAAGTGACAACTGAGGTACAGCCTGGACAGGTCCACAGTCCATCACAGATGAGACAGAAAGCATGCGTCCTCATTCTCTGTGCTGCACAGAAAGCCCTGCACATCCAACAGTTAAAGCCACACATCGTTAGTGTTCTGACCACCGCACCACCAGGCTGCCAAGACTGAATCATCAAAACGTTTAGAAGAAACTGACCTTTTCAGTACATTTATAAAGGTGAGTGGTCATTCCTCCTGGACAAAGCAATAGCAACAATAATAAACTCAAACCAACTCCAATTCATAGCCCTGACTGGAACGGTGACCTGAAAGCAATTTTGCCAATTCCACGTGATTTGAGAGAAGCTCGTTTCTTTTAGTCATTTCTTCAAAATGGGACAAACAAGTGAGCGCTCCTTCGGAAGTCAGTTGTATTGCTGATCCTCATAAGCTGGGAAATAGCTGCCAGAAAATGTTTGCCGGACAAAACGTTCCCAGAAACCTGCAGAGTAACCATTAAGCGGATTTAAACTGTGACAAACAAGGCTGGATGAGAACTCAAGTTTATATTTCTACCTTACAAGCTGAGAATGGTGGAGGAGTTTGAAGTAGTCTTCAAAGCTCACTGTTAAAGAAAGGCAACAAAAAAGGGCCCTTTAGGGTCACGGAGTCCCCATGAAAATATTATTTTAAAGGCTTAAACATCTTTACTAGAGCTGTCAAAATTATGTATTTAAAAATAATACACTCATCACATGCCGATTAAAAACAAGAGTGGCAGCATCATGCTGTGGGAATGCTTCTCTTTAACAAAGACAGTGAAGCTCCTTTTAGATCATGGGAAGATAGATTTCTATAGAAATAACAGAAAATATTGAAATAAAACCCGTTAGAGGCTAAAGCTTGACAGTGGTGTAGAGGCACAGCTTCAACTGAACAGCCCTTAGCATAAACCCAGACCAGCAATTAAATTATTCATATCAAACTATGCTCATGTGTTTAATGACCCAGTCAAAGTTCAGAACCTAATTCAGTTAAGACTCCAGTGCTTGCAGAGAGAGAGAGAGAGAGAGCATTTATTTATTTATGTTTTTATTCAGAATTATGGTTGGATTTGTCCACAGTGTGCATGATTTTTTTTTAAAAACTTTTGTCAAAATATGATGAGAATGGTTTATGTAATGTGAAAAATATGAAATATTAACAGGGTGAAATTCTTTCATTTCAGGGTTGTTACTAGCTCACATATTAAGTCGAAACCATATTTAGAATTAAGCCTAACCTTGATCCCATTGTTCCAACCAACATGGCAGCCTTCGAAGGTGAGCTATGCTGCCAACTTTACTTATTGGAATATGACTCACCACATATAACCAAAAATAAAAAATAAATAAAAAATACAACAAGAGGAAAGAGGAAGAGTATTTTTGTAAGGAAAAATCTATCATTGATGAAAAGACGAAGATATGTCTGTAGGCAGAAAGAGAGGAGGAATGGCAAGAGTCTAGGACTGAGAGTGGGGACTGAATGTTGAGACTATGACAGGAAAAGCTGGAGATTTGGCTGATATGCTGCGGAGTAGGGAGATGGACACACTGTGTGTTCAGGAGACCAAGTGGAAAGGTAGCAAGGCTAGAAGCTTAGGATCAATGTTCAAGCTGATCTACCATAGTGTAGCTTGGAAGATAAATGGCGCAGGTTATAATGATGGAGGAGTTTCTCAGGAGTGTTGTGAAGATTAACAGTGAGAGACAGAGTGATAATTCTGAACCTAGAATTTAAAGGTGGGCTGTTCACTGTTAGAGGTTATGCCCTACAGGTGGGATGTGAATTAGAGAAAAAGGAGAAATTATAGAATGAGGTATATGAAGTGATGCTGAATATCTCCAGAGGTGAGAGAGTAGTGATTGGTGCCGATTTCAGTTGACACGCTGGGGCAGGAAACAGTGATGGGCTGTTTTGGTACCCAGAACAGGGATGCGGAAGGATTACCTTTGAGGAAGAGGATGGTCATTGCTATAGTGAATACTGTCACTATAGCCACAAGGATTAGCATCATGTAGCGGTCCTCCAGAAGAGGCTGGGTGACCTTATATAGGAAGCACAGTCATAGATCCCAACCCCCCGGTCACAACCAACCCCTCAGCATTGCTTTCCCCACTCAGCGACACACCCGCTCAGAAGCCGACTCTGGTTATTGGCAGCCTCTGGTCCCCTGCCTGGTCTGACCAGTGATGACATGTTTAGCCGCATGTCATCATTCAACCGCTGGTTGTCTAGGTGGTGTCCTGAAAACGACGTGGGCTACATTGATAACTGGCGAACTTTCTGGGGAAAACCTGGTCTGATCAGGAGAGACGGTATCCATCCCCCTTTGGATGGTGCTGCTCTTCTTTCTAGGAATCTGGCCGGATTTATTAGTTCTCCTAAATGCTGACAACCCAGTGAAATCTGCCACAATCTATTAATGTCTCTCTTCTCACTCATAAGATAATCTGGTGACAGTGGTTGGTACCAATGGGAGTGCTGGTACATGCCTGTAACAATGTTGGAACAATGCTGGTCAGAAGTGGAGCAGAAATTACCAAAATTAGTATGAATGCTGTATTAACATTTTTTAAAATTACAGTCTGGTAACAAGAAGTGATTCATCAATGTGGTGAATTACAGACAGTTTAAGGTTATCGCTGAGGGGATTTAAATTTCTGGGTAGAGTGCCGGTTTGTTAGGCATCTCAGCCACTCACTTCCTTCTCCTCAACCAATAAATCTTTACTTTGTGAACTCTAATTAAAGCTGTGGACTTTGCCATCACTCTTTTCTTATTTGGTGGTGACTATGTTCAGCACTGAGGGCCACATTTTATTTGAAAGCTATTGTGAGCAACAAGGCTGAAAACAGGTGAGAAGGAACAGTTCTCAATTATGAAAGTTAAGCCCTTTTGAAGAAAATGTTGTTTTCCCTTGGTGGTGTTTGTTGTTTTTCTTCAGTCTTGAAGAAAAAAACTAATATTGTTGAGGTTTTGCCGTAATATTGCTGGGATCAATCAAAGTAGTACCTTTAAAGTTTTACCCTACCGTATTCTACTTTTGTGAGAGTTAGAGACTTTCCCAGATCAAAAATTCAGCTGTGCTGACAGGGGAAAGTATGTTTCCTCTCTCTGTGTGTCACTAGGCTCTAGCCAAACTTCAGCCATCAATAGCAGCCATGAAATAACACGAGCAAAGAGGAAAGTATAATAAGATGCTGTCTGGTGAGCTGAAGCCGGTTCATACGGCAGGAAGTGCCATCTTTTCAGCTGATTCTGACGATGAAATTTCTGGACCAACTTTAAAAATGTCTGTCCTTTAAAAACATTAAGAGATAACTCCCAAAGTAAACATTATTAACTTTAAATCGTGGAGATCGTTTCTTTCAAATTGTCGGATGTGTTTATGACAAATGAGCAAAAAAGATCATGAGGAAATAATCAACTCAAACTAAAATGAACAAAATTCCTCAAATTATTCAGTATATTCTTAGTATCAGTACTGGGTACAAAATGAATGGTGAGCGGATTTTTCTCGGGACACAAAAATAAGAACTAAGAAAAGAAGTGCAGCAGCCACATCACTAAGGAAAATGTCTGCAGGCAAACAGAAGACAAGAAGCACCCGAGCCAGGGTTGATAATCAGGAGCAAGCAGCATCAGGTGTCTGTTGTTATGAAACCATCCAATCATCAGAGACACTGCTGACTATCAACAGCTGTCAACACAAAGACCCAGCCACCAAGATATCAGTCTGTCTGTGTTAAAGTATGTGAGCTGAAACATCTTTTTTAACAAAAAATATAACCAGGTAAAGTGTTTGAAAATGACGCTGTAAACAGTAATGCTGGGTTATTTTGTTGGATATGTTCAGTTTGCCTTTCTCAATGACTCGGTTAAATTTGTATCACTTGCTCAGTAAAAATGCATCTGGAAATTTAATTCCATTCAGAGGTTCCCATCCATTCATCATCGGCATGAACGCTGCAATTAATTGTGGGCTGATTGATTTTTTTCCCCCTTGTGGACAAAGATTTCACAACTTTGATGATTTTTAAAAACATGAACTGGGTGAATAAGCCAAGAATTTTATTGCTCTAGAAAGTGAATACATGCAACCCAACTATTATCTGTAAAAATATCACTTGGTGAGTTGCAGTGAGATCAAACACTTGTTGAAGCCATGAAACAAGTTCCTT
Source organism: Fundulus diaphanus (assembly GCA_037039145.1). Lineage (NCBI taxonomy): Eukaryota > Metazoa > Chordata > Actinopteri > Cyprinodontiformes > Fundulidae > Fundulus > Fundulus diaphanus. The sequence goes on along the minus strand of CM073121.1, from coordinate 54,767,566 downwards.
GTATCATTCTGACAGGATATTTGAACTTTGTGATCAGAATTGGCCAACCTCATTCAAATTGATTGCCTTCCTGGCACAGACCTGGGTTTTATGCACTGTCTGCAGATTTTCAACATGCTTCAGGCCAGGGCCATTCCAAATCCCTGAAGTTATTGTACTTTGTCCACTTTTGGATCATTAGCCAGGTGAAAAACAATGTTTGGTGTACCTTTCAACAACTACCTGTTGATTCTAAGTGAAGTTA